>CM039138.1:30733036-31333036 GCA_022036555.1 Microstegium vimineum
GAGTTTGCAGACATTGAAGATGAGAAAGTTGTTAGATTGTTTTACATGGTGGCTATAAATACCTTAATCTCTCCAGACAGTCAACAAGATCTACGTGGCAAGGATATAATCTGGGAAGACTTTCGAGAAAATTAATTGATGTAAAGTTATTTTTGATACATTAAAAGCACCATCTCGGAAGAAATAAAAAGGAAAATCCGTCCATGGCTCCTTAATCTTTTTGCAGGTGAGTGATTCTTCTGTATTTTTTAACTTGGTGTGGATTTTCTAGTACTAATCTCCAACTACCATTTCAGATAGTGTACTTGGACCACCTTGACTGCAAACACTGGAGATGACTTGTTATTGAATCCTCAGTGCAAGTACTACAATTCTTCAAGGATTAAGACACTTATTGATTTGGACAAGTCAGAAGAGGCAAATATGGTTTAATGAAGGTGTGTCTCTCTCTTTCCAGTTCCCAGCAGCTCCCCCTTCCCTTCAAACTACCTCTCTCTCCTCCTTGTCGTTGCTGCTATTCGAGTTGTTGCTTCCTGTATTCCTTGGTACTGTTGCAGTTCTTTGAGATGATGTTGATAACTTTCATCTGTTGTAGTTAAGGTCAACTTCACAAACCTATTACATACCAAATGAATAGCAGCCAGTAGAACCCCTTCAAAGTTTGAACAACATGAAAAGCCAGGATGTTATTTTGGCTCAATATGTGGTTGATGTAGCACCGAAGTTAGTGTTGTGTTAGAAAAATTTTCAAAGCAAAGAGCAGCAGCTGGAGACTACATTAGAACAGAAAAGGAGAGAAGCAAACCCGCGTTTGGAGAGGCTATCCATAATCTGAAGAGAATTATTAATGGTCTTATTCTCCTTGATTCTGATGATGATTTGTATGATAGTTATTTTATCAAGAAGACCAAAGTCATTCCTGCTAATTGTCGGATTCTTAATTTTGGATTTACATTTGTTGAGACAAAAAAAATTCTTCTCGTGCTTTGCACCAGAAGGTGAAATGTACAACTCAGACATGGATTAAAAGTGCTCCCTATTGAACAGAAATTGTAATACTTTAAATCCATGACTGAGTTATGCATTTCACCTTCTGGTGCAAAGCACAAGAAGAAAAATTCTTCCTCAACAAATGTAAATCAAAACTCAAGAATTCGACAATTAGATGAAATGGCTTTGGTCTTCTTGATAAAATAACTATCATATAGATCATCATCAGAATCATGGAGAATGAGGTCATCTCTTCAGACTGTGGATAGTCTCCTCAAAGGCGGCTTTGCTTCTCTCCTTTCCTGTTCTAATGTAGTCTTCAGCTTACTCTTTGCTCTGAAATTTTTTTCTAACACACCACTAACTTCAGTGTTGCATCAACGACATATTATGTCATGATCTTATCCTGGCTTTCATATTGTTCAAACTCTGAAGGGGGTTCTACTATCTGATGTTCATTTGGTATGTAACAGGTTTGTGAAGTTGACCTTAACTGCAGCAGATGAAAGTTATTAGCAGCAACTCAAAGAACTGCATCAACAACAATAGCAAGGAAGGCAAGAAGCGATAGCTCAAATAGTAGCAGCAGCAAGGAAGAGAGGGAGACAGTTTGAAGGGAGGGAAGAGCAACTGAGAACTAGAAGAGAGGCACACCTTCATTAAACCATATTTGCCTTATTCTGACTTGTCCAAATCAATAAGCGTCTTTTTTTTAAGAATTGTAGTACTTGCACGGAGGAATCAATAAGAAATCCTCTCCAGTGTTGCACTCAAGGTGGGCCAAGTATACTATCTGAAATGGTAGCTGGAGGTTAGTACTAGAAAATCCATACTAAATTAAAAAAGATAGAAAAAACACTCACCTGAAAAAGATTAAGGAGTCATGGACGAATTTTCATTTTCTTTATTACAAGATGATGCTTTTAATGTATCAACAATAACTTTACACCATATGATTTTCTCAAAAGACTATCAAGATTATATCCTTGCCACATAGATCTTGTTGACTGTCTAAGGAGATTATGGTATGTATAGCCACAATGTAAAACAATCTAACAATTTTCTCATCTTCAATGTCTGCAGACTCTTCATTTTTGCATTGTCCAAGGATCTTTGCTAACTGAGTTATCCCACCACTAGCTAACAAACTAATTTATGTTTTATGTAGCAAAAAAAATTTTAACCACTGAAGCAACGTCATGCCATGAGTTTCATTAACATTGATGGCATTATCCCCCTTATTTGGCAAATCAAAAATAGATTTAGCACCCGCTTCATTTACAGGTAGTGTGTTTCCACAAATGTTGATTGTCGTGGTTTGTGGTTCATAGCAGTCTGTTATCTGGTGACCATGTTCCCTTTCAAGTTTAGTGGATTTGAACTCCAATAAACCACCAAAACCTACTTTTCTGATCAAAGCTTTATGTTTTTGTGATAGTGCATCGATCTTAAGTGAGAACACAGAAGGAGAGCATCGGGTAAAAAGACCCTTCCCCTCTGCTCCATTATCGGAACTTCATTTTTGGTTCCCTATCAATGATGAATCATAGAAATGAGGATTAAAGAACTAAAAGCCAAAAAATCTATGAGCAAAAGTTAGTGAGAGTCCCTCATGTGTTTGGTTTTGAGTAATTGATGAAACCTACCTAAGAACTAACCTCATCTCTAAGTGTGAATCATGAGATAGGTTGGTACATGCCATGTGATAAGAGCTAATGGATCAAGGTGGTGATTGCAAGGGCTCTAGCATGGTCCCTTCTACAAATTCGACTAATTCACCTGACATTATTTCACCAAGACCTATAATACGAGCAATCCCATCCCCCACTTGCACTACGCGACCGATATTCTCAATCCCTACTTTCCTATTATATTGTTCAATACATTCGCGGAGAATTTTATTAATTTCGTCGACTCGAAGGGTTGCCATTAGTATTTCTTTAATTTTTTTGGAAGCAAGGGAAAAATAATGCCTAAATTCTAAACAAAAGTAGAAGTTCAAAACCTAATAAATTTAATCTCTTCCATTCTATGGCCCCGAGAATGCCAATATTAGCACGAATCGTACAAAAATGTAACTCGGTATTCAAACAACTATTCAAAGTTCCTAGAGCTCCTTGTACAACTTGTTGGAAAACCCGTTGTCGGACCTGATTCATCGCCCTTTGTTTTTTAAAATAAAGGGTTTCGTTTTTAGACTTTTCTAATTGTTCAAAACTAATAGAAGTAGCATTAATCAAATTTTCTTTTTCTCGTTCTATTTCAGAGTATACATTCATTCAATACTCATTTGCTTCTAGTTTGACTTTCTGTAATCGAATACGAGCTTTTTCGAGTTGTTCAAGGGTCCCTCTACGCAATTCTTCCGAATTTCTAATAGTACTTAAGATCCTCTGTTTTCGATTATTTAATAAATCTTTTAATGAAAGTAGATTATCTTGCTATTAAGTTTACAATTTTTATGATCTCTTCCCGAACCAAACATGAATCTTTCGATTCATTTGGCTCTTCCGCTCCTTTTTTTCTTTTTTGTTATGTATTATGGCTATTTCCATATCTTTTTTATGTAATGAGCCTATCCTCTATCCTCTCTTTTCTGTTTGTATTTCTATATACCCAAACTTATATAAGACTAGATGAATATTAAGAGGACTCTTCCAACTAGATAAAAATCTATCATGGTCAGTAAAGTTGTTTCTTTATTTGTGTTTGCTCTATTAGTTAATAATTTTAATTTCATTAAGAAAAACAAACTAAATAAATGAAAAATAAAAATTGATAGAATTCCTTTTATTTTTTCTTCAAATCCAAAAAAATTATCTTTTTTTTCTACATAGGTCGTCGATTTGGCATTGGAAAAAGGACTGTGTGCCCTTCTAGTAAATAGTTCAAACTATTTTATCGATATGAGTGTTCTATATCAGATAAATTCTACACTAGCTATTTCCCGTTTAAAGCATTTCGAGACTAATGTAGTTGTAGAAAGAGTACCCTTTTTGCCCGGACTTCAAGCAGTTTAGCTTTAACCGTGTTAATGATCTCACATTATTGGTCTATAGAGAATCAAAGTAAATTTACCAATGAATCATGAAATGCTATGGTTCTTCCATATGATTTCTGAAGTTATTCAGAAGTAATTCGTTGAGATTGTGCACCTTTTCTTATTTATCAAAAAAAACTAAAAATATTCTAAAGTGTAGCCGGATCCACTACAGTTAGATTTATTAGATTTGTTACTAAAATATCGGTATTAAGCCCGAAACTCCCAACGAATGGCCAGTGAGCTAAAAAACGAAAGAATGGGTTACATTTTCCGTATGCTCTCCTCTTATAGATAGGACGAACAAAGAAGAAAAATTTTCGGTCACTTACTTCGCTCGTCCTTTTTTGATCGGTTTCTTTAATGCAATTTTTTAATGCAAATAGATTCAATATAATAATTTCTTTTAGATTAAATCTTAGGTCTCGTTTGACCTGTGAAAGATCTCCTTTGTTGAAATGTTCCCAAAATTCCTAAATAAGAAGAGGGCGAGCATATCCTCTAAATTGATCATGCTCAAATCAGCCCTTCTTGGGGTTCCTTCTATCCCGATAAATACAAAATTTCTAGAATAATATAAAAAATAAATAATATAATAAATAGGAGTAAAGTATTGATATACTTAGAATTACATAAGCAAATACCAATGTACTAAAAAAAGAAAAAAGTATCTAATCTAAAGGACTTATTTTCTTTTTTAGGATTAAACAAAAGGGTTCGCAAATAAAAGCGCTAGTGCCACAACCAGTCCATAAATTGTTAAAGCTTCCATAAAAGCTAGACTAAGAAATAAAGTACCCCTTATTTTACCCTCCGCTTCTGGCTGTCTCACAATACCTTCTACAACTTATCCTGCGGCAGTACCTTGCCCAACTCCGTTGCCCAATAGAAGCAAGCCCTACGGCCAATCCAGCAGCAATAACAGAAGCAACAACAATTAGTGGATTCATGGTGAGTTCCTCGTGTCAAAAAAAAAGAAATGGTTAAGGATACAATCAACCAAGAAATTATTACTTCCAACTTCTAAGCTCTATCGGGTAGAAGTAACTAATAAGTACAAATAAATGATAATCGAAATCGTTCCAATTACCTCAAGATCTCGTTTTTAGTTTCTAATCATTAGAGGTTTGTGTAAATCCATATGATTCTCATTATTCTATCTCTCTTTCTTTTCAACCATCACTCTTTTATTCCATCCTTTTTTTACTCTTTGATATCTTTGAGTTCCCATTTTCCCCACTTCATCTAACATAATAAAAGACGAAATACAGGAAGAACCCCTATTGAAATCGAACTAATCCAAATCCAATAGGAATCAAATCAAGATATACAACTGATAACAATATGTTGCATAGAACTTGATATGGAAACCAGTTCCATATAGAAGGGAATTCCATATATCGGATTAGATAATGAATCTAACTTAGGAATAAAAAATCCCATATACATTTGTTTCTTCTATTTTGTTTGCGTATTTTCTCATTTTCTATTGAATCCGATTCTAAAACCATTCCTTAGAAAGCCACACAAAAGATGACTGTCTTATAGGCATTAAGGATATAGATCTAACCTGACTCCGCCCCCTGAATGCATATATACTTTACCTCTTCCATAATATAGTCTATTCTCTCTCCTACAACTCTTAGTTTTCCAACTAAGAGGATTATCCAGAATCATGCATGAATTGGGCTAAGCTAAAAAAAACTATTTCAAAAACTAGTTAATTCAATGATGACCTTCCATGGATTCACCTATATAGGTTGTGGCTAACATTGCAAAAATAAGAGCTTGAATACCGCTTGTAAATAATCCAAGAAACATGACTGGTATAGGGACTACTAAGGGGACTAAAGAAACAAGAACAACAACGACTAATTCATCCGCCAATATATTTCTGAAAAGTCAAAAACTAAGTGATAATGGTTTTGTGAAATCTTCTAGGATGTTAATAGGTAAAAGGATTGGGGTTGGTTTAATATATTTTTCGAAATAACTCAATCCTTTTTTGCTAAGACCCGCATAAAAATATGTCGCTGATGTTAGTAAAGCTAAAGCAACAGTAGTATTTATAACATTCGCGGGCGCTGCTAATTCCCCATGGGGTAACTCTAAAATTTTCCAAGGTAAAAGAGCATCTGACCAATTCGAAACAAAAATAAAAAGGAACATAGTTCCAATAAAGGGAACCCAGGGACAATACTCTTCTCCAATCTGAGTTTTGCTCGAGTCCCGAATAAACTCAAGGACATTCGAAGAAATTCTGACCATCGGTCGGGATGGTTTGTGGATTCTGAACAGCTATGATAACTAAACCTAGCAAAATAGTAATTACGACCGAAAAGTGATGAGTACTTGGGCATGAATTTGGAAACCTCCTATTTGCCAATAGAAATGTTGGCCTACTTCTACACCCGATATATCATATAACCCCTTGAGTATTTTAATGGAACATGGTGTAATATTCATATTGTCCTCCGATAAAAATTGAACTTCAAAAAAGGAATTCTTTTGATTCAAGCATCTCTTTCTCAACTCAGCAACTTGAAGTATTAATCTTATATTTAATATACCAAGAAATCACATCAGATCATAATATATATTAATACCCTCTAATATAATCAATATTCCCCTTCTTTTATCTATGCAAAACAAAAAATAATAGTAATTAATCCTATAAATCTACGCAGTTGCTCAAGAATTAACTATTCTTCTTAATCAACGATTTCATATATAGAGAGAACGGCCCTCAGAAATTGCAAATACTAATTTGTTAATAATTAATCGAATTGAAGTCATAGTGTCATCGTTGGCAGGAATCGATATATTCGCAAGATCTGGGTCACAATTTGTATCGACTAAAGAAATAGTAGGAATCCCCAAAATGGCACATTCCGGAAGAGCTATATACTCTTTTTGCTGATCAAGGACGATCACAATGTCAGGCCGAGATTTCTTTGCAAGGTAGATAATTTTCTCTTTAAGATTGTCGCATCTCTTTTTGGGAGATGGTGGAATTTTCCCATTTTTTCTTCTACTCTTAAGTCTCTAAATTGAGAAAGTCTAGTTTTGGGAATCGACCAATTCGTTAACATACTGCTGAACCACTGTAACACCCCAAATTTTGCTTTATGGAAAATAGAGCTAAAATGATTTAATTATGAATTTTTGTGGTCATGAAAATACAGGAAATTTAAAAACTTTTTATCAAATTAAAATCTGATAGAGTAGCAACATGTTTATGCACTCATGCCTCTGCATATAGTTTAATGTGAGTGAGTTTCAAATTCAAAAGTAGTTTTCAAAAGGGTTTGCAAAATCAAAACAAAAGGAAAGAGGAAACCCCTCCCTTTCTCCCTTCCTCCATCTGGCCCGAAGACCTGCTCTCTCCTTCCTCCCCCTCGGCCCAACCTTTGCAGGCCCGCGCGGACGCCCCTCTCCCTCCCCCTTTTTCTTCTGGCCCGCTCAGCAGCCGGCCCAGCTCCCTCTCCCGCGCTCGCGAGCCCACCCCGCCCCCTCCCGCGTGCGCTCCCTCCCCCCCCCCCCCGTTTGGGCCTCGGCCCAGCTCGGTGTGCCCCCCCGCAACCGCTCGCCTCGTCGCCTCGTTGCAATCCCGGGCCCGCCTGTCGGCGCCCGCCCGAGCCGCTGCCGCCCCGGTCCCACCCGGCAGAGACCCCACACCCCTTCCCCTTCCTCCCGCTCGGTGGAACGGCGCCGCCGCTGCCGCCCGTTCCTCCTCCTCCCCGTAACCGCCCCCCTCCTTGAATGGCCATCAAGGGCCACTCAGCCACCACTGGCGCACCAGCGCCCCCTCGGTACCCTCCCCCGACCCTATAAAGCTCCCCCCCTCGGCCTCCCTCTCCCCCTTGTTCCACCTTGCCAGAATTCCGCCCCACCCGAGCCGTTGTGCCGCCCGCCGCCATCGTCGTCCCTCTGGTGAGTTCCTCCGGTATCGCCAAGGGGTCGGTTGAGTCCGCTGTAACCTCTGCAACCTCCCGGTGTCCTCGCCTTTGCCATAGGAGCGTCGCACCGCCTTCCCGCCGATTCCAGTGGAGCTCGGAGCTCCGCCATGGCCGAGTTGCCTCGCCGCCGCTCTGCACCCGCCGATGCCGTGGCTGTGCTCGCCCTCGCTCCCTCGACCTCCCCGGCACCTCTCCTCCATCGACAGACCACCGCACCACACGTTTGTTGCACCTCCGCGAAGCTCCGCGCCGTGGCAATGGTGTCCGCCGCGGACCTAGCGCCCGCGTCCTCTCCACCGCTCGCCAACCTCCCGAACGGCCTCGCCTCACCGGCTGCATCGTCCCGGCGACCACGCAGTGGCCACCCGAGGTCCCCAGCGCCGTTCCGGCGGCTCGCCGGCGAACCGAGCAGCGCCCATGGCGCACCGTCGCGCACCTGCGCCGTCCCAGGGCCCCTCGCCCCGCTCAGCCTCCCTGCGCCGTCCATCCGGCTCTGGACGGCTGGGATTAGACCACCGAAGGGGTACGCCCTTCTGGTCCACCATGGACCGGTGGACCGGAGTCCCGCGTGCGGTCCACGACCGTCCCGTGGACCCGCCCAGTCCCGTGCTGCCACGTGGCACACGGCCGGCCCCGCACCGTCAGCACCCGCAGGCCCGTAAGCGCCTTCCTGGTTTACGCTTTCTCCCAAGCGTATTTCTATCCGGGTTTCGTTTATTTCAAAAATAAATTGAAAATCAGTATTTACAGAAATGCCACCCATTTTCAAATGGTTATAAAAGTTTCATGGTTAATAGTACTATATTTTCATGGTTAATCCTTAACTTGAATTAAAGACTATGCAATATGCTTTATAAATAAAATATGCGTAATTCCACATCGGTTTTCAAATCTAAATATAAGTTTGACTTAATCCAACTTAGGTATTTCTATGAAATACCTTATTCATCCTTTTACATAACTAAAATTAATGAAGCTCTTAGTTCTCTTTTCAAAAGCCGATCTACCGTTAGTCGTAGCTTGATCATCGTAGCTTTGTTTAGCGTGTTCTTCGCGTTTGTGTGATCGTAGCAACGCGTAGTTTTTTTATAAATCCTTTTCATTGATTGATGTATTGTTCTAAATAGATATGTATGCATGCTATGTATGTTTGATCAGGTGTTTGAGTGATGTTTGTGATCTTGTCCAATCAGTGAGTGGTACGTTGGTGATCAAGGAGTGGTGTTTCAGAAGATCTTTGAAGAAGTTAATCTTTTGAGGAAAGTTGGTCTTTAAAGAAGATCTGAGTTTTAGGCAAGTATAGCATGGGATCTTCCTTGTTGTCCTATTCACCTTAATTACTTAATTCATATGCATGTGTCTACCTTGTTACCCTTAAGGACTTCCTAGATATTTGATATCCTATACCTTGTCACCTTTGAGGGTTTGCATTGGGTAGATCAAAGCTAGTGCTCTTAAAGAATGACCATGATCATGTAACTTGGCTAATGATATATGCAATAACGATAAAAGATGACTTTTTAGCAACGTGGACTATAGGTGGAACATCAGGAACTCACACATGTGTTCTCACTCATAGGGGTATCTCTGTAAGTGGATTCCCCCAGGAAAACAGTGCTACCATAAGCTATATGGCTCTGGCTTGACTTAGTACTAGACTTTTACTAGTTTGTGGCAGCTTACCCAAAAGGGCGCAAGAAGGGCTCTGACTTGTTGGGGCTCGGCCTACCTGTTGAGTGCGCTGCGGTGACCTTCAGGAGGGGACCCCTAGCTTTTCACTGAGGAAACTTAGCGTGGGTTGCTACTTATTAGTAGAACCTACGAAAGGTCTCGTAGTGAACCCTGTCGACCTACCTTGGAAGTGGGTTAAGAGGCTAGCTACCTCGGGCGAAAGGGCAATTCACGACTTGTGGGTAAAGATGTACGACCTCTGCAGAGTGTAAAACTATCATGATAGCCGTGCTCACGGTTATGAGCGGCTTGGGCTCCTTACTGTGTGATGTCCTTATGTCATAGTTCATCAGCTGCTTTTAATCATAAGTTATTGTTATTTGTTCATATATGCATTATATCTTGTTACCTTGATCATGTGGTTATTTGGGCTTATGAAGAACTTGATGCTACTCAATTGTTAAAATTATGACTTACTAAAAGCTCACGCAATTAAACCCGTGTCTATCCTTTTTTAGCCTCATGAACCCCCTGTTATACTTGCTGAGCATGGTGAGCTGACGCTTGTTGTCATCACCTTTAAAAATCCCGGATGGGTACCAGTCAGTTGGTCCCTGTGAACTTTGGAGTCTTCACCCGAAGATCGGAGTTATCGTTCCGTTGTTTGCTGCTTAAGGTTATCCTTGTTCTGTGGCTATATGTGAGATTTGACTTCCTGGGCTCACATATAGGGTACATCTGGTTTTGGTTATAAAACCGGGTGTTACAACCACTTTTTATTAACATAATGACAACGAGACCTTATTGCAGCTGATGCTACTAAATCCGCAGCTCTTTTTTTGGTACCAACAATTAAGAAGCTTTTTCCCTAACTTGCTGCATCAAAAACTAAATCACAAGCTTGTGATAAAAAACGAGTTGTTCTAGCAAGATTTGTAATATGAGTACATTTAGGCTTTGCCGAGATGTAAGGGGCCATTTTGGGATTCCATTACTTAATACCATGACCAAAATGAACTCCCTCTTCTATCATCTCTTTCAAACTGATGTTCCAATATCTTCTTGTCATTTTTCCACACTTCCTTTTTCTTTTTTCTTTTTTCGTCTTACCATTACGGAATTAATTTATTTTTGAAGATTAAGAAAGAGTTGAAATAGTTTGAAATAAATAATAATGGTTCAGATGGAACCTTCTACTCATAATTGACCATTGATACATGGTATAAACATAGCCTTAATGAATTAACTGGCTTCTTTTACTTAATTAAAATACAATTAAAATTAAAATAAAAAATCGAAAATAAGACATGTTAGCATTCTAAGATCAAAACTATAGTTTAAATTAAAGTAAAAAAATTGCTTTATGTATACTTAAATTGTATAAATAGGGGTAAACGGGGTCGCTGATGTTTCATAGAAATTGTTTGTTACATCAGAATCCATCAGAATCAGAAGAAACTAATTCTGTATGGAGAAACAAAATATCTCTCATTTCCGACGTGAATAGATTTTTTTTTGAATTTCGAAATAAAGGTTCTTGTCTTGTGGGGAACGATGCACAAATTTTTGGAATCCGGTACCAACAGGTATAATCCCCCAGAACTACGTTTTCTTTGAGGCCTTTCAACCAATCAATATGACCTCGTAGGGCAGCTTTTGCTAAAACTCGAGCAGTTTCTTGAAAACTTGCTTCAGATATGAAACTTTGGGTATTCAGGGAAGCCCTTGTTATTCCCAATAAGATTGCCCGATAATAGATCGATTCATCTAAAGCCCGCCATGCTCGTTCCGCTCGCAATAGTCCTATTAATTCCCCGGGTAAAAAAACATTAGACATTCCATCTTCGGAAACCCTTACTTTTGATGTTACTTGGCGTATAATAATCTCTATATGTCTATTATGGATCTGTACCCCTTGGGATCGATAAACCTTTTGGATCTTATTAACCAAAGAGATACGACTTTGGGCTATGGTTACCTCAACTCCAATCAAGAATCCCCAGGGAACCCCAAGAATTCTTGGTATACGTTCATTCCAATCCTCAATTCTCCTTTCGAGATTCGGCGATAGTGAATCAATTGAACGTGCTTCGAAGATCTGTTCTACTTTTGGAAGACCTTACGTTATATCACTGGATCTCGATTTTTCATATATAAACGTAACTAACCTATCTCCTTTGTAAAGGATTTTTCCATAATGACCATGAACAGTTGCTCCTATAGTGGCCAAATAAGGCTTAGCAGCTCTTAGAACAAAGGAGTCCATATTAACAATGAAAATTTGACCAGGTTTTTTATGTGATTTAAATAGACATAAATTTTCACAAATAAATTGTCCAAGGTGAATTATTGCCAATGTCTCTTCTCATGAGTCTTGATGGAAAAAGTGTCAATTCAAATGGAATGGCTCCAACATGATGTTACTGTCAAAATTGGAAATCCTTTTATTTTCGTCTATTAAAGAGTATTTAAGTCCTTGAAGTACTTGGAAGGTTTGTTTCAAATTGTCAAGGAACAAGTATCTTTTTAACAAGATCTGATTATGCGTTAATAAATAGTAAGATGAATAAAAATTTGATATACTAGGTACAATAACGCCTAAGAGCCCAAAAATATTTCGAATAGGAATTCTAGGATTCGATTCTTTTACCACATTGGGATATTTTGAATTCTTGAATAAACCAATTCGAGAATAGTTGGATGCCAACAAAATCATCAAAGATGGATATTCTTTATTTCGATTCAACAAGGTGCCAATAACTTCTTGATGTTGGCTAAGTGATTGAATCTTCGCCTTGGAATAAAAGGAATTGGTATTGTTGCGATCTAACCTATTATTGGGAATCAGTCCTACACTTGTCCTATCATACCTTCTTCGTGTATACGAAATAGTAGACTTGAGTAACTCAATTCTTAGGAAATCGCGAATTAGATCATTTGTTCTTACCTCAACAAGAGAAGCACGAGCCCCCTCTTTTTCTTCTTGTTCCCAATTCACTACTAAGCAAGTTCGAACGAATTGACTATTCGTGTGATAAATTCTTTGAGTTAACTTGCTATTTTCATGAGAAATAAAATTGAAAAGTGGAAGTTGGAGATTATCCTCTTCTTGAAGGAGATCTTGCGGGAAAAGTGTTGCTAAATTTATCCCTTCGTCCATTTCATATGCGACTGCAGGTCGAACCGAAACAAAATACTTTTCCTTGCTTTTGAGAATTTTTTTCCGTTGACCATAAACCCAATTTTTCATTTTTTGATTCCTTAGAATCTTTTTTTCTCTTTCTGGTGGTATCAAACTGCCACCTAATATCTTATCCGGCTCTTCAGGAAAATGAAATATCTCTGGAAAATATTTTGAGTTCTGTATGGCTTTTTTTCTCTTCACTCGGACCAATCCACCTAGTCGACTTCTTGTATTTTTTGTGAGTTGTGTATTGACTCCAATAATACTATTGTCAAGTACATTTAGGGATGAGGATCTCGGCAAGATATGCAGTTCTTGAAGAATGAAAAAAACCGATCTACTTCTTTTTGATATTTTAGACTAAATTCTTTTGTTCCTCGATGCTCAATAAAACCCTCTTTTTTAAAGATAGAATCTTCCTCCGGGCTCCCATATTCGTCTTCTGAGTCTTCCTCTGAGTCTTCTTCTAAAGTCCCATATTCCTTCTCTGAGCCATCTTCAGAGCTCCCATATTCTTCTTCTGAGTCTTCCTCTAGGATTTCATATTCCCCCTCTCCCTCTCGGGTCCTATATTTGTTCTCTAGGCTCCCAAATTCTTCCTCTGACTCTTTCTCTAGAGTCCTATATTCGTCCTCTAGGATCCCATATTCATCTTCTAGGGTTTCATATTTGTCCTCTAGAGTCCTATATTCA
The DNA here is from genome assembly GCA_022036555.1 of Microstegium vimineum. Taxonomy (NCBI): domain Eukaryota; kingdom Viridiplantae; phylum Streptophyta; class Magnoliopsida; order Poales; family Poaceae; genus Microstegium; species Microstegium vimineum. The sequence goes on from CM039138.1 coordinate 30,746,574, forward strand.
TCTTCTAGGATTTCATATTCGCCCTCTCCCTCTCGGGTCCTATATTTGTTCTTTGGGCTCTCATATTCGTCTTCTGAGTGTTCCTCTCGAGTCCTATATTCTTCCTCTCGAGTCATATACTCTTCTTCTTGGGTCTGATATTCTTCCTCTAGGGTCCTATATCTAAATTTAACAATTCCTGAACCCCTTTTATCTTTTCTGTATCGTGGATCGTCAAAATAAGAAAAAATAGTATTTCTACGTAAAACACCCATAAAGGGTATTTCAAGGAAATACCCAAACATGATATTTGCTCTTTTTCTTGTTCTTGATGATATTGTAATGGAACGACGAACCTATTTCTTCGCTTTTTCGCCAACAAATCCGAATTGTCTTGAAGAATAGAAGGATAGAAACAATTCCAATGACCGTTGGACACGATTCGATTTGGCGTTAAATAATCAAGAATTTCCTTATCTTTTTTACCAAAAGTATCCAACAGTCTATGGCTTACTTGATCATTAGCCATTGAGAAGTCAAAGATATATCTTTCATCAACAGAAAAAGAATAAGTATTCATTTGATCTTGATCCTTGTGCAGTGAAAAAGATGCTATACTCGATCTGCACATACTTACCGACAATATCCATAAATGGCTTGTTTTTTGAAATCGACGAAGATTACCATATTGATATTCGGGCGCATGGTAAACATCAGTACTCGAGTGCATTTCCCCGTCTGATTCGGAATAAATATGCTTTTGTACCTTTTCTTTAAAATGCAAAGTGGACGTTCCGGCACGAATCTCTGCAATTACTTGTTCAGATTCTACATATTGATCATTTTGCACTAGAATCAAGCTTTTTAACGGAATATTCACACTATGTAGAATATCCTGACTCTGAATAGTTACATACAAGTCTATATAGCATAGAAAAGCAGGCTGCCCATGACGGGTACGTGTGGGGTGAACCAAATCCTCATTGAATTGGATTTTTCCATTCGAGGGGGATCGTATAAGGTCGGCAGTACCCCTGTGAATACTCCACCAGTTTGAAAAGTTCTTAATGTTAGTTGAGTCCCCATCTCCCCAATTGATTGACCCGCAATAATACCTACAACTTCTCCCAATTCAACCAGATCCCCATGAGTGGGACTCTGCCCATAACATAATTGACAGATCCAAGATGTGCTCCGGCAAGTAAAGGGGGTTCTAATATATATTGGTTGTGCTCGAAACGGTTGTGCTCAAAAGACTGTTATGAATCGATTGACTAATCCAATTCCAATATCTTGATTTCGAGAAGCAATGCATCGTGAATCAATATATACATATATATATATTGTATGCTAATACACGACCAATTAGTGTTTGGGCAAAAAGTTTTTCCAGTCATCCCATTTTGAGGACTCACAGAAATACCTTGGATAGTACCACAATCTCTTCTACGCACAATAATACGTTGAACTACTTCAACAAGTCTACGTGTAAGATAGCCAGCATTCGTTGTTCGTACAGTAGTATCTACAACCCCTCTTCGGGCTCCGTAGCAGAAAATTATATATTCTGTCAAAGAAAGTCCCTCGCGTAAATTGCTTTGAATAGGTAAATCAATCATTTGTCCTTGAGGATCCGTCATTAACCCTCTCATACCTACTAATTGGTGTACCTGAGATGCATTTCCTCTGGCTCCTGAAAAGACATTAGATAGACTGGATTAGAAGGATCCGTTATTCGAAAATTCGAATTCATTTCTTGTTTCAAATATTCACTTGTAGCATACCATATCTCAACGGATTGGTGTAATTTTTCTACCGCATGTATAGCTCCATAATAATAGTGTTTCTTCAAAAGAAAACTCGGTTGTTCTATGTCTTGGACTAACCATCCTTTAGAGGGTATTGTTAAAAGATCCTCGATTTCTAAAGAAATCGATGTAGTAGTGGCTTGATGGAAGCCAGAGTCTTTATTTGATCCAGTATATGGGATGTATATCCCATTCTGAAATGATCTATTAATCTGCTAATAAGCCGTTTCATAGCAGTTTCGTCTATCTCTTTATTATGAAAGACCAGGTTGGCTCGTTCTGCCATACATAAGTACCCCTTTTTTGGCTGAGTAGGATTCAACAATGGGCCCGAGTCAGTGATTCAAAAACTTAATTTACTCCCTTTCCTCAATCTCAATCTGGATTTACGCGACAAAAAAGATGGTACTAGCGAAATCAGAATGCCCCCCCCCCCCCCCGAATGGGCTCTAGCATGGTGAAGGTGAATGGAAAAGAAAATGCTGTCAAGGCAAAGGTGATATAGGAACCATTTTCGGTTTGGTGATCAAGACACCATAGAGGGTGTGATCACACTTAGGATAGATAGTCGTACTATCAAGAATGGAGCTCTTGTGAATGATTGCGGTTATCATGTGCCACTAAGTTCATTGCATTGCATTTAAAAATCAAATGAACTAGTGAGGAGAATCAACTTAATTCCAAGAAAATGTGAACTAAAAGCTAACACATGTGCACAAGTGTTGAGATCACTTAGTGTTAGCCCCTAGAAGCTTAGAAAAAGTTGGAGAAGTGTTTGAGCAGTAGGAAGAGCTCCAGACAGAGGTCCGGACGCTAGGATATGGCCTGTCCGGACCATTTCTTGCGCGTCCGAAGGCAAACCCTAGGGCATCTATGTCTGTGGCATTGAGTTTGGACGCTAAGTGGCGTCTGGAGTGGAGGTCCGGACATCGTCCGGGTGACTTTGCGCTCTCGGGAACTCCCTGCATAGAGTCCAGACGATATAGTTGGTCCGGAGGTGGAGCTCCGGACGCGGCGTCCGGAGTCAAGGTGCTCTCGGGTAGTTTCGGGCGCTTCTAGAGCGAATTCTGGACGCTGGTGCGCGTTGGTCCAGAGGGCAACCCGGACGCGTCCGGAGACACGTGGCGAGCGGCAGTGAACGCGGGAAAGAGTCGTTTGAAACGGGGGCTCGACCGAACACATGGCCGATGGTCTGGATGGCGCATCGCGCACGTCCGGAGGCACGTCCGGAGGTTGCAAACAGAGGCTTGGCTGCTCGGTGGTGAAGGGTCCGGACGCGGCTGATGGTCCGGACCCCCTGTGTGTTGTGTGTCCGAAGGTGGCGCGAGAAGCAGAAAAAGGGGGCAAAACGGCTAGTTGTGTCAGTGGGCTATATATAGTGATATGGCCGACCCTTGGGGTACTCTGTTGCACTCCTACTTCACTGACACACTTGTGCTTGCTTGAGATTGCTCCACCCACTCATCCTCTTGACAATAATTGCTAATTTCATGAGAGATGGAGTGAACCAAGTGCATTGCTCTATTGATTGCATACTAGTGGCACTTGGTGATCGTCGTCATCGTGGAAGCTCTTGTTATTCTTGGAGTTTGGCAACTGCTAGACGGCTTGGTGCGACGAGGATCGTTGAGCGAAGGAAGGTGATTGTCTCCGGCTCTGATCGGTGGATTGTGAGGGGTTCTTGAACCTTCCCCGCGGGAGTTCGCGAAAGGTATCTCCAGTGGATTGCACGTAGCTTGTGGATCCCTATCATGTGTTGGTTTTGTGGCACCCGGTGACGGGTTTGGCGTGTGATGCTAATTAGCGCGTGAACCTCCAAGTAGGTGAATCGCTACAACGAGGACTAGCTTGTTGACAAACAAGTGAACCTCGATAAAAAAATATTGTGTCTCATTGTCTCTCTACCGAGGATTCATCTTGTGCTTGATTGATTGGTTATCCATTGGCATATCTCTCCGCGGCGGTATAACTCACCTATCTCTAGCCCTTTGCATTACTTTCTTTAAATTCTTGCAAAGTAGATATTCTAGCTTAGCTTGTGTAGCTTAGCCTTGTAGCTCTAGTTCTCTAGCTCTTGTGTGTGACATAGATTATCTTTTGCTAGTAACTAGAATTGTGGTAGGTGGCTTGCCGACCCTTGTAGTGCTAGTGCAAACTTGCGTTACGCCATGTTTTATTCTAACAAGTTTGCTTAGTGTTGTTGTAGAAAATTTAAATAGGCTATTAGCCCCCCTCTAGCCATTCGTAGGCCTTTCAAGTGGTATCGGAGCCGGTACACCGTTCATTTGAGGCTTAACATCCCATGGTGTTAAAATGGCTCAAATCAACAACACCAAGAGGCCACACAAGTTTGATGGCATCAATTATAGCTATTGGAAGGCATTGATGACCACCCATATCAAATCAATCAACCGGAAGATATGGTTGGTGGTTGACAAGAAGTTTGGGGTGGTGAATGAGGAGGCACCCACTGCGATCGAAGAAGAGAAGCTTCAAAACAATGACATTGCATTGAGTGTCATCCATGATGCAATCTCAAAGAGGTGTTTGAACAAATCAAGAACATTGAAAGTGCTCATGATGCATGGAAGAAGCTAGAAGAGTCATATGAAGGGACTCAATCTATGAAGAGGGCCAAGGCATACATCTTGAAGGAGAAGTTTGCAAGCTTCAAGATGAAGGAAGATGAAAATATGTCGGAGATGTTCAATAGGCTTGAGGTGTTTGTCAATGACCTCAAGTCACTTGAAGAGAAAGTGGAGAACAAGGACTTCTCATTCAAATTCTTGAGGAGTCTTCCCTCAAGGTTTGAAATGCTAGTCACTCTATTGGTGAGGAGTGGGTTGGACACTATGACACCAAACCAAGTTCTTGGTGAGATGATAACCGATGACACATTTAGAGAAGACAAGGACAAGATGAGAGAAAACGAGGAGAAGAAAGATGAGAAGGAGGATGACAAGAAGAAGAATGTGACATTCAAAGTCACATCATCATCAAGAGGCAAAGCTAAGATCAAGTATGATGAATCAAGTAATGATGAAAGCTCAAGCAATAGTGATGAAGATGAAGAAGAGATGACTCTATTTGTCAAGAAATTTGGCAAGTTCATGAAGAAGAAGGGCTATAGAGCAAGAAGAAAGAAGAACACCTTCAAGAACAATGAGAAAGATAGAAGGTGTTTCAAGTGCAATAGCAAGGATCATCTCATTGCGGATTGCCCACATCATAGTGACAATGAAGATGACAAGAAGAGCAAAAAGAAGAACAAGAAAGAGAGCAAGATGCCCTTCAAGAAGAAGAAGAAGAAGAAGAAGGGAGGCTCGTATGTTGTCACTTGGGATAGTGATGCTTCCACAAGTGATGATGAGAAGGGATCAAGCAAGAAGAAGGCTCTTGCAAGCATTGCTATGAAGGACAAGATCTCTCTCTTTGACACTCCATCGACATGTTTCATGGCTAAGTCCACTAAGGTACAATCCGATGATGAGTGTGATTCTAGTGATGATGATGATGATGAACCCACTAAAGATGAACTAATTGACATGTTGGAAGATGCTAAGACTCATTTTGACATCAAGAGAAAGGAGTGCAAAGCATTGCGGAAAGAGCTTGAAGCTCTCAAGCAATCCTTTGATGAGCTTAATCGCTCTCAGGAGAGGCTAGAGGTAGCCCATGAGAAGCTTGGGAAGGCTCACTCTAAGCTTGAAAAAGCTCACTCATCTCTTGTTGAGCAAAAAGAGAAAGAGCATGTTTCAACAAATGACATGGGAACAACTTGTGACATAATAAATGAATCATTCTATGAACCCATCATCATCACTCCAACTAACCCTTCTTGTAGCACTTCTAACTCTACCTCTTCTACTAGTGATGGTTTCACTTGTGATGCTTCACTAATGGTTGAGAATGAGACCCTTAAGAAGGAGATTGGTAAGCTCACTCTAGCCTTAGGCAATGCCTATAGTGGGGACGCCCGCTTGCTTAAGTGCTTGGGTAGTCAAAGGTTCTCTCTTTGCAAAAAGGTTATTTGTGTATTTGGGTAGTACTGTAGTCCTAGTTTTCATTTGTAAGTAAGCCGATGTTTTATTATATATTTAAGCTTCCCTTCTGTATTAGATAATTTCACTGTATGATTATGTTAGTAGCTAGGATACGCAAATGTAGTGGTTGTATCATGTTATTTTTTGAACATATGGTTTTTATTTTTAACAGATACCTTTTTGAGCTTACCATGGCACACACAAAAAATTAATGATCAAGTCACCTTAGGTTCCATGGCAATAGTCAGGGGGAGCCAAAATTCCAATATAGTGGGGTCGGGTTAGAATTAGGGGGCGGGGGGCAAAACCTATGTTAGTACTAACAGTGTTCATGTATTTAAGTACTTAATAGGGAATTAGCAGGCTGTTGGGGGAGGCCAGGCCCCCCCTCAGCCCCTCCCCCCCCCCCCCCCTCCCCCCCTACGCCTGTGGCTATAGTTTGCCATGAGTTGTTATGTATGTATGTGCATCTGTAGAAGTTTTTACAACTTGTAGCTATTTTCAGTTTTTTCAAAATTTGATTAACATGCCAGTATTGGAGCTGATATATCAACCATGGAGATCTGTACATCTTTTGTTTAGAATGTGCCACTTAGAGCAGAGCTTACTGTTTTTTTTTTCTTTTGTTAGATACGTTAAAACTTAAAAGCATCGAGTGAACGTGCTCAGTTTAGGTGTCGGAATACTCTTCCTTTCAGCAAAACAGCAAGTGACATCCTTTTGCTATTTTTAGGTGCAAGGATTGTTGCCACATAAAATCGAGCTAATATGTAGTATATCTTATCTGTTTGGTTTCATGGTTTTTTCATAATTTTAAATATTATTAGAAGTTATTCGGATTTGCAATTAAAACATATAGTCATAGAGTGAACTGGAAATAGTGGCTTCATTTTGGTAGTTTGGGATTGGATGTCTTCTTCTTGTGTTAATTAGCTGCCTTCCCTGCTAGCGCTGGTTGTCTATTAGAAGCGAGCTTAGACTAGAATGTTATTAATTTGGCTGTTATAATGCTCTTCCTTTCAATAAAATTGTAAGTGTCTTTCATTTGCTATTATTATGTGTAGTGATATCCTTTTCAGTAAAAACATGTATTGATTTTATTTCTGTTTCATCCTGGGTTTCTGTTTTTTATATTAGAAATGCCATTAGAATGGCAGTTGTTTTATTTTTATGTTTGATTAGCCGTTAGAAAAGCCTTTCCAAGTGAGTAGATTTTAGTGTTCTTTATTTAGCTATTATAATGCTCTGGTCCCCTTTTTCAGGGACATAGCTAGTGGCATGCATTTTGCTATTATTAGGTGCAAGTGGCATCCATTTCAGTAAATTTTGTTCATGCCTACTTGTTTGTTAATGGCAAAGTTTTGGCTTGGCTATTAGCTTTTTTTATATGTGATTGATGATTTCATGCATTGATCATATATAGAGTTTTGAGTTCTCTATGAGTTTACATTGGTTTTAGTTTTTTCAATGAGAGTTTCCTCAGCTTTTAAGAAAGCAAGTGATATTCAGATTTGGATTTTTGGTCAAATACTCAGATTCCTGCATACTAGTTGAAAATCCCCCAAATAACAAGTAATATTGTTGAGTGTTAACTATACTTTTAAAGAAATAAAGAGGGAACAAAGTATGTGGTATTTTCCCTTCTCCTTGGGTGAGCCTTTGTCTTTCAGTCTTGCATATTTTAAATGCTTGAGGTCTGGTTTTAGTTTCTGTGCTATGTTTGTCTAGGCTGTTTTTTATTCAAGTTTGGCAAGTGTGAGATTCAAGCATTGTGTTTAATCAAAGTTGACTTTTTGTTTTTTGAGCTGTAGGTACCTTTTTTTTCTGAGTTTGAGGTTCAATTTTTCAGTTTTGCCTTCAATATTCAGTGATTTAGATTTCAGCTTTTATTACTTTACAGTTTGAGGTTGAGTGTTTCAGTTATTCCTTTCAAGGTTCAGTGATTCAGATGTTAGTTTTTCAGTCTTGTTGTTTTCAGTATGTTGGCATTTTTTCCTCTACCACTCAGTGCAACAGCAACCTGATAATAGACACGGCATAGTTGCATGTTCTTTTTATTAATTTCTAGAAGCAGGGGCTGTAGCTCACTTTGGTTTTTGTTATGTGCAGGTAAAGTAGGTTAGCACCAACAAATCTTTTGGTACGTGCAAGTGCTTTTCATGATCTAGAGAAGCAATTTCAACTTATCTAATGCATGTTTATTCTTTCAAGTACAGTTTTCAGTTCAGGTCGTCAGGTCATCATGTGTCTTGGGTCTTATGTGTTAGATCTGTTTTAAGTTAAGCTAGGGAGCTTGAGTGCTTCATGACTTTGAGAGTTTGTTTTTTTATTATTTTCTGGAAGATTACAACCGTAAAAATCTTCCAGATCTTCTACTGTTTTTTCTTTCTTTCTCTTTTCTGTTTGTTTCTTTCATGTGATGTGTCAACCACTGCTTTGTTAAAAATATGGAACACAACAAACATCAAAATCTTTCATAAGATGTGTAGTCAGTCCCAAAAACTATGGCTATGAAATTGGGTCACCTAGCAACCGGAGGCTAGTTTGATCAAAACAGTAGTATACGACTCGTAGATGGGCAAGCACTAGCATATATACTTACACCTGGTAAAGAAATAGTCTATTCCTCGAACCAGGATCATTTGCTTGTTTGATCAAGCACTAGCATAAATATTGATATTTATGACACATGTTCTTTAGATAGATTATTGAATCTATTATCGTAATAAATCTATTTGGAGATGTAAATATTGTGATATTCTCTATAAATATAATATTGTACGGAAAATAAAAAAATAAAAGAGAGTACACTAGCAAGAGTATCTCCTAAAGTCGTAATGGAGAGCACTGCAAACAGACCAAGTCTCAATTCCATTCATGAAGAGGACAAAAGATAAACAGAATCGGTGACCACGCACCGAGTGATGAGGAAGACGGCAGAGCAATCAGTTTCAGACTTTCAGTTGTCCCCCTCGGGCTCGAACTCCGGGTCGCCGTTGGGGTGCATCTCCCTCCACTGGTCCTCGGGCCAGTACTCCTTGACGTGGCCCCACTTCTTGCGGAACTTCTCGATCTGGCTGTCCATAACCACGAGCGCCGAGGTGTCGCCGACGTAGTAAGGGTGGTTCCCGGACCACACGTCCACCGTGTACTCCGGCTTGGTGCCCCCCGTCACCAGCACCAGCTCGCCATTGCAGTACACCTTCGAGTCCTCGTAGATCTCCGGGTGCAGCCCCTTCTTGCGCATCGAGCAGCGCATCCCCTGCATCGCACCCCGCCGCCCGGGTTTCGGCCTCAGGAATTAGCGCCGCCGCCGATGGATACCCGTGCAGGAAAGGAATTGCGAGAGGGAAAGCATGTGTGTGTGAGAGAGAGAGAGAGAGAGAGCGTGCGTACCTGGGAGGGGACGACGGAGCGTAGGGTGCGGGCGGTAGTCCTCGCGGCGGCGGGGGTGGGGAGGAAGGAGGTGGAGAGGGAGAGCGTCATGGCGGATGATGTGGCCTTGCCCGGCGACAGTCGCTTCTTCGCCTTCTCCTGTTATTATCCTCTCGTCGCTTCGGTACCTCGGTGGCGCTATCTAGGCCTATCTGGGCTCGCGAAAGTTTGTGGTTTGCTTTGGGCTACGTGGTAAATGCGACGGCCCACGAAAATTCCAGTGCATACCAATTTAGTTTTTTTTATTAGCAGCAGCCAGCTAGTAAAGGGAAGCATTTTCACATCTAAATTCTCTAAAAAAACATTTTGGATTATAGATCAGAATCATTTTAAGAGACTATTTGTCTATCATACTGGTAAAAAAAATCTTAAAAGTTATATAAATAAAGATACGCTTAAAGGGATTTCAAAACTTTCTATGGATAAGGAACCACAATCCATTTTAATTTGTTGCCATGGTTTATTAATTCATTTTATTACTCACTTAAGAAAGTTACTTTGTGTTATATATAAAAAAATTATCGCGTTCTGTCCAATCACGTAAAGTAGCTTTACATCTATGTATACATTGCACCCAAAAATCCATAGAAAGAATTGAATTTCTCAATATTTCCACGAAGGGCAATTCATATCATGAAATTCATCTTTTCAAATAATGCCAGAGGTCCCTTTGTTGGGTTGGAGCGGCGTAGGAGGTCGCTCTTGGCCACGAGGTCCCCCTCCGAGCGCTCTTGGCTGGTTCACGGTGGTGCGTTAATGTGAGCGGGATCGAGGCCTAGGTCTCGCTCTTTCTTGCTTGTGAGAAGAGGAGAGCTAATAGCAACTCCAACAGACTAGCTAAATGTATTCGTAAAATTATTTATAGTTATTTTGCTTTAAAATATCACTCCAATAGCTTGTGTATATTATTTTTTATTTTACCCAACTGACTATCACACCATTCTCGTTGGTCATATTTACCTAACAAGTCATGTTTGTTATACTTGTTTTCTAATTTAGCTAGACTGTTGTAAAACTCTACATTTTAGATGAGTTTTCTATTTTATATAATGGCTAAGTCTCATCATTTAGCATCTAATTTTAGCAAGTCTCTTGGAGTTGACACCGACGACATGGAAAATGAGGGGCAGTTCAGTCATTGTTGGATGAGTGACTAAAGTTTAACCCATAGATCCAAATAGACCGGTAGAACTAAAATTTATGAGCCAAAGTTTAGAAGCTACATTTTAATCCATGTATTAGTGATCCAAAGACCCAAATTGTGCTAGGCATGTACTGGGACCTATCAATTAAACCTGGTACATTACTCGTTACCCATTACTCGAACTCAAAATATCTGGACCCGGATCCGATCTACCCGAATTTGAAATACCTGATCACTAATTTGGATAATCAACCTGTTCGCTTGGTTGTTTTTTGGCTGATAAGTCAGTTGATGCTGTTTTTGACTGTTTTTCTGTGAGATAAAAACACTGAGCCAAGCGAACAGAGTGAATAAATGTGAAAACCTAATTTTTTGAGTAATTCGGGTTATAAGCCTGGGTATCCGAACTACCCATATAACCCGAACTTTCTTTTTGTATTATTTGTTATTTGATGCCATTCAGTGTAGATGTATGGTAGCTTAATTGATTTGTTGATTGTTTTCTTGTTGCTAATGGGACACAATATTTTTTAGCATACAAACTGTATATGTTCTTATTCCTGTGTAGTCATATTTACTATTGTTCAATCTCAAGGTTTGCTTGTTGTGTTTGTTGTATGCTTAACTAATATTGAACACTAAATATGATAGTTCAATTGTTTTGTATAGAATATAGTAGTGTCGGATACCTAGAAATAGGGTACCCAATTTACCAGACTCCACAAAAATAAAATCACCATCAGGGGCTCTTCCGCCTCGCCCAAGCCAAGGTGGCGTCATCCGAGACGTCATCAACCCTCGGAGGCTCCTCCGCCTCGCCCGAGCCAAGGTGGCGTCATCCGAGACGTCATCAACCCTCGGGGCTCCTCCGCCTCGCCCGAGCCAAGACGGCGTCATCCGTGATGTCGTCAACCCTCGGGGGATCTTCCGCCTCGCCCGAGCCAAGGTGGCGTCATCCGTGACGTCATCAACCCTCGGAGGCTCTTCCGCCTCGCCCGAGCCAAGGTGGCATCATCCGTGACGTCATCAACCCTCGGGGGCTCTTCCGCCCCGTCCAAGCCACGGAGACATCACCCGTGACGTTCCTCACCTTCGGAGATCTCACCGCCATCGACAGCTCGGGACGCCCTAGCCCATATAGTCAAAAGGTCCACAGTACCCTCCGTCCTCAGGGATGGGGTTCAAGGCATGAGTCGCCATGCCAACCTCTGTTCACTCTGCAGTACAAGGTCATGTGCTGCCTAACCGGTGACTTCTGTGTGCTACACCCGCGCCATACCTCCGACAGACACTTCAACAGGGATTAGGGTGTCATCAGCCATGTATGACGGAACGCGGGGGTGCCCGGTCCTGTGCGATCGACCTCCGCCCATGACCTGGTAAGGGAACAGCGGAGTTCTCGGTCACGAGATACATGGCTACATCGCGGCGAAGACGAACAGGATCCGGACATGTGTCTACTGTCGCAATCTTCCTCAAGAAGGAAGGTAGAATGAGGACAAAGCTCCCCCTCGGCAGCAGCCCAAGCCGGGCCCACGTTCACTCCCCTCTCTCTCTCTACTGTACACCTCCAACTCTCCCTACATATAAAGAGAGAGAATGGACCCCCAATCTGGCTCTCTCGACATCCCAACATTCATTCACACACACTCAAACTCGTACACACGCGAACACACACCAGAACCAAGAACCTCATACGCACGAGACCTGGGAAGGCGATTCCCTCTCTCACCAAAGCTTGTAGCTCCCCTCTACGAGCTCTCCACGCTCGGTAATACGACCCCGCAACATACTGGACATAGGGCGTTCGTGCCCGAACCAGTATAAACCTCTGTGTTCTCCGAGCGTAACCATCCGAACTCCGACACGCTTAGAAATTTACTCGTTGGTCGTCTAGACCCCGCCATTTTAGACACCGACAGTTGGCGCGCCAGGTAGGGGACCTTTGCGTGTCACCCGTATTTTTGAGTTTCGGATGGCTGATCGCCACATTGATTTCGCTCCGGGCTCCATTGTTCGTTTTGGCAGCATGCACATTGATTTCACTCCGGGCTCCATTGTTCGTTTTGGCAGCCTGGACTTCCAGTGCCATGGGCAGGGGGCCGACCTGGCTCTCCGTCGCCCTACGGCGCCCTCCGAGGTAGCCATGGACGCCATCACCGCATTCATGGCCCACCTCCATCTGTCTCCCTCTGGGGAACAAGCCGCTCGCCGGGCCGTCGCCCCGCGGGCCGATCATTTTCCGCTCGAGCGCCATCTCGACACTCTCCAGGGACCCCAGCCAACTCAGGAGTCTCTGCGCAACTTCTACTTCGCGTTCGTTAACGTGACGACGTAGCTCGCGGGAGGGCAGCCGCTCTCCCCTGGGCGCATCAAAACGCCAGTCTCGGAGGCGCAACCTTTCGGCATGAGGAATGCCGCCGCGTCGTATGCAGAGATGGTGGTTGCGTGGTTCCATGCCGACCCCACGGAAGGGACACGAATGGGACTCGCGTCCCACCACTCTCGCTCCACCTCTGATCTCCTTGCGAGCTCCGAGGCCACATATTACACCGACTCGAGCCGTGGGAGCATTGATCCCTGGGACCCCCTGGACTTCGACGGTCTGGACGATCAGGAGGCGCTTCACGGCTTCCTCCAAGCCAGCGATTATCTGCTCGACTCCGACTCAAGCGATCCCAACGAGGACCATGGCCGCGAGTGCTTCATGTGCGACGCACCTCCACCCGCAACCGCCGTCGACCCCACCCTCATTGAAGAAGGGGACCATGACGATGACGGCAACCACACGCCCGTTCGCCAGACGGGTGTGCCAGTACCCCAGCCGAGGCCCGACCCGCAGTCTTCGGAGGCCTGGCAGCAATAGCTCCGCGACCTCCGCGACATAGAGAAACAGCTCGCGGAGCAACAGCGAAAGGTGACGTTCGAGCGCGAAGCCGCCAGGGATCCCGTGGAGCCTGGCGCTCGCAGGGGGATTCGGGCGGTACAACACCGCATCATCAACGATGAACATGGCACGTCGCAGTTCACGCGGCAAGCCAGAACATCGTGGTAGCAAGGATATTGCTCCGCAACCTTCCGATCCCTGATGCTCCCGACGGCAAGCTCACTCACGACGAGCTGAAGACCCTTCTGGAGTGGGCCGCGGAACAACAGGCCGAGAGCTCCGCGTCGCGGAGGCGTGGGCTCAGCACCGGCCACCCAGCCGGCGCGGCTCCCGGCGACCGAGAGGGGTCGGTCCATCTGGATCCCGCACCGGCCGAACACCGGCGTCCCACCGTGCACGCCCGCGTAGGCGAAAAGCGCGATGTGTGCGACACGCTCAACGCGCGCAAGCACGCCAAGCAAGACGGCGCAAGCCGAGGCTAGCACGTTCGACGTGGCGGCCGATATGACAGCGATGAAAACCGGCCTCCCACGCCGGAACCACAGGAACCCTTGGCGTTCATTCGCCATATTCGTCGCGCGCCGTTCCCGCACCCTTTCCGACAACCGACCAACGTCGTCCGATATTCCGGGGAAACGAACCCCGGGCTCTGGCTCGACAACTACCGCCTCGCCTGTCAGGCCGGCGGCGCGGACGATGACGACTTCATCATCCGCAGCTTGCATCTCCATCTTTCGGACTCGACCCGCACGTGGCTCGAGCATCTGCCTCCCAACATCGTCGATGGGTGGGAGTCCCTGCGACAGGCTTTTGTCGGGAATTTCCATGGCACCTACACGCGCCCAGGCAACCCCTGGGACCTCCGTAGCTGCAGACAGAAGGCGGACGAGTCCCTCCGGGAGTACATCTGTCGCTTCTCTCAACAATGCACAAGGCTCTCAACGGCGGCCAACGCAGACGTGGTCGGGGCCTTCCTCGCAGGCACGACCTGCAAAAAGCTGGTCCACGAGCTGGGCCGCAGCAACCCACGCACCATCGAACGACTCCTCGACATCGCCACGAGCTACGCATCGTGAGAAGAGGCGGTTGATGCAATATTCCACCCCGACAAGGAAAGGGCAAGGAAGTCGAGACCGTCGGCGAAGGCGGCTCGAACCGTGCCCAGAATATGAACAAGAAGAAGGGCAAGCCGCGGTGTGGCGGCGGCGACAACCTTGTCGCAGCGGCAGACCGCAAGCCTCCCCGCCCTAGGGCGGGAAGAATTTGGGCAAGTTCGACGACATGCTCACAAAGTCGTGCCCGTATCACAATGGGTCGGTCAAGCACACTCTCCAGCAGTGCGACATGATGGCTAGGTACTTCAAGGTTGTTCCTGACAAGGATGAGCCGAAGGAATCAGAAGGCCAGGACGGGGACGGAGCTCGTGAAGACTCCTACCCCCACGTCAACAAGTGCATCATGATCTTCGGAGGCCCAGAGGCCTATAGCTACAAGCGCCGGCAGAAGAAGGAACGGCGTGAGGTCTTTGCTGTCGCCCCGGCAACTCTGGCCTTCCTCGACTGGTCAGAGCCCGACATCACGTTCGGCCGAGATGACCATCCGAGCCACATCCCCCACCCGGGTCGTTATCCACTCGTCGTGGACCCAATCATAGGGAGCGTGCGCTTCACCAAAGTACTGATGGACGGGGGCAGCAACCTCAACATCATGTACTACAATGCCTTCGAGGCCCTCGGTCTGCGTAGGGAGAAGCTTCGATCCTCGAGGGCTCCCTTCCAGGGAATCATCCCCGGGAGAGAAACGGTACCCCTGGGGAAGATCGTCCTGCCCGTCACGTTCGGAGAGCCGGACAACTTCCGGACCGAGTATCTCACCTTCGAGGTCGTGGCTTACCGAGGGACTTACCACGCAGTGTTGGGGAGACCATGCTACGCGAAGTTCATGGTCGTTCCCAACTACACTTACCTCAAGCTCAAGATGTCGGGTCGTACGACATCATCACAGTTTCCTCCGACGTCAAGGTGGCGTACCAATGCGAGGTGAACTGCTACGAGAACGCCATGGCCGAGGTGCGCAGCGAAGAGCTAGTGGCGGCGATTGAAGCCACTGACAAGATGGACGTCGACCCCTAAAACGCGAGGAGCTCGGACGCCCACGGCACCAACAACTATGTCACTTTTCTATTATTTTCTAGTATACCGATCACCATGTACATACGCATGTAATCTTTTCTTAAGAGCAAAAAGTTTGAGGATTAAAAACGTGGGAACTCTCGGACCGACCGCTTAGCAAGGTGCACTCTCGGCGCGTGCCAAAACACACCTCGCTCGGGGGCTGGGAAGGGGGTAACCCCCTTTCTTTCACTCCAAAAACGTTTCCGCTCAAAATCGCTTTGCCGAACCCGCTAGGCGAAAGCCCGATCTCCCCCACCAAGAGAAGAGATCTCGCCGGACCGTGTCAAATGGCCGTGAAATATTTTGGCTCCCCGGAGCCAAGTATCTCCACCCGACCTCACACACCCGAACAGATCAAAGCTCCTCCTAGGGAAAGTCGAGCAAGTAGCCCAAGCAAAAGGCAAATGCGAAAACCAACAAGCAAACAAATTTAAAATGAGCTCACCAAAGAGCTATCAAAGTCATATAAAGCCCTCACGGGGGCACATCACAACATAACTTAAAATGTTTGTTACAAGGGCCCTCAGCCCTGATCTCTGACCACGCAGGGTCACTCCTCCGGCGGCAGGAACACATCGTCATCAAGCTTGGCGGCCAGGATCGCTGGAGGCTCCTCTGCATGGGCCTCGATCCGGTCGAGCAGATCCTCTAGGCATCTGGGGGTACCCTAAGCTGACGAGCGCAGGGGTCACCGCGTCGTAGATGCAGGCGGCGATGGCCATCGTGCGGTGGACCCCGATGTGCAGGGCCTCCCGGATCCGCGCTTGGCCCCGCTCCCAGAGCAGGCCGACGCGGGTTCTGGCCGCGGCCGGGCCACCCTCGACGGCTACCACGCCGAAGAGATCGCACACCCTGTGCACGGCCTCCCGCAACGCCTGTGCCTCCTGCGGGCCGGCATGCTACGCTAAAGCAACAAGAAAGAGGACCTCAACCTCTAAACACAAACTACGCACAATGCCAAGGCAAACGAACAGACGGAGGAAACGTACCTGCCTTTTCTTCCTCCAGGCCATTGACTCCTGCACGGAGCTGCGAGATGACCATCGACAATTTGCCCACCTGGGCGGAGAACTCCAGGATCCTCCGGTCGGCGTCGATACTGCGCTCACGCGCCCTGTTGGTCAAGTCCTCAAGGCGGGTCACGGCGGCGTCGCGCTCTCGACCGTTGATGTCGTGCTGACGCCGCATGGTGTTACAGTCCTCCTCCATTGAATCCAGCGCCGAGACAGCTCGACGTCGTCCCTCGGCTTCAGCGTTGCGCTCGGCCGTCAAGCATCCCACTTCAACCTGACGTGTTGAGTGTTCGTCCGCTAACATCTGGCGGACCGCCTCCACGTCAGCACGAGCTGCGTTCCACTCTTGCTCGACCCGCGCGACGTCACCGACGGTCCGCACCGCTAACATCTGGGCATCCACCGCGCTCGACTCCAAAACGCCCAGCTGGTCCTCCAGCTCCACCATGCGACGGTGAGCCTCGACAAGGTCCTCCGCCACGGCGGCTCCCCCGACGGACGTCCATGACCCAGGGGCCCACCGGCTGGCCTCGCGGCGAAGGAACTCCGACTTCTCGACGCTCGTCGCCATCAGGATCTACACAAAGAGAGGCATTAGGAACTCGACAAGTAGGAACAAACAACATCTACGAACAAGACAGTCTCTCACATTGCCATGATGCGAGAAATCTTCGGAGAACAACGCGACGACCCTCTGGATCCGCTCCACGTTCCGTGCGATGCTAAGGCCAAGCTCTTGACGGGCACCCACCACCCGATTCCAATGGTGAAGCTCGCGCCGATCATCCAACCTGAACACGGAGGACCCTAGGTTCCCCTGGTCAGCCCAGATGAGCTGGTCTCCGTCCCCGAAGGAGCGACGGTCAGGACGGAGACGACACAGGGTCCTGGGGGCCTCTTCTCTCCTAGCCTCGGTCGTCTCGCCTAGCAAGGTCGCGCTGGACTGGGAGAGGATGGCTTTCGATGCCCGGGCAGCTGCTACCTCCCCTTCGGTGAAGGACTGGGGGCCCGCTGTGTCCCGGGCCGGCATGTTGGGAGGAAGGGGGTTGCTCAGGGGCTCCCCCTCACTCGCAATAGCCACCCTGACCTCAGGAAGGCCAGTCACGATGTCCGCGACCGCATCCACCTGGTCGGCGCCGCCCCCGTCGACTATTCCCGTCACGGCCGCCGCCGCCGCCGCGTCTTCCGGCACCTCGGCCGGCGGGGTCCCCTCGGCGTCCACCACCATTGGGTCACCCAGGCCACCCTCCTCCCCGGAGTCGTCAACGACTACCACGACCGGGGGAGTAGGCGGCGTGATAGCCTCAGGCCCGACGTGCGCGGAGGCCGGTGGCGCCTCTCCAACGATGGCGATGTTGGTTGGGGTTAGCCCGGCTCCGGCCTCGGCGACGTTCACCAAGTCAACAACCGGGGAGGCGCCGGTCTATCCCTCCTCGGCGGACGGCATCCCCCGGCGCAGTCTCTTCCATCCCGCATACGCAGAGCCGCCAGCGGTCCTGAAACATTCGATACGATCCTTGCAAATCACGGGCAACCTTTTCCTTGCTGACAGGGCAGAGGAAGGCATCAAGCCTAACAAACTCACCCATCGGAGAAGATACGTTTCCGCTTCGGCTCCACCCCGCTACGGCCGGTGGCGCCCGAACTCCCGCTCAGTTCGACCCCATCGAATGAGGCAGAATGAGGAGTCACCGGGACATCCCTAGCGACACCACTCCCGGAACCCCCTGGGGCCAGGTGCGCACCGAGCATCCTAACCGGGAGCGGCCCCGCTGCCGGCGCAGCCCCCACAAGGTAGCGCAGCGTTCTGGCCGCCAGTGAGGCTGGCACCACCTCAGGTCGAGGACGTCCGTCCTCATCTTCACCATCATCATCGTCGTCGTCCCCACTGGGGCCCCCACTGCCTTTGTCCGACTCGGTGGGGGACTCCTCCTCCGGTTCGCCAGCGCAGCGCTGTCTCGCCCGCCGTTGTTCCAGCTCCGTGTGCCTCAGCGCCCTTTTGGCCTTCCTCCTCTTCCTCTCGACGGCATCCGCTCGCTGCCACGCGTTCCGCTCCCTGTTCGCCGACCGCTGTGCCGGTAGAATGGGAAGGGGGTGGCCACGTGACGCATCGACGAGCGGGGCCCCTTCGGGAAAAAGACCAAATACCCGTGGGACGTCACCGGCAAAAGAAGGCAACGCAAAAGAGAAAATAAACACCACGCCGTCGGCACTCACCAGATCGACGGACGCGGGATCCGGGCGCATCGGAGGGCAGCGCCCGATGTCGTCGGGGTAAATGTGTTCCCCAACAGTCCCCTCATAATCGTGATGGTGCGGTCGAAGCTCAACTCTTCGGCCACCATGGCGGTCCCCTCGCGCGGTGCTCCGGGCACCATGTCGTTTAGCGGGAGCCCCTGCACCATGAGCGGGAGGACCCGACGCCGAAGGAACTGCGTGACGACCCCCGCGCCCATGGTTCCGGAGCTCGGTCATGCTCTGGAGGTAGGGCCGTATCCTAGCGAGCTCGCGCGGGGTCGGACCGTGATGCCAGCAGGGAGGCTCCTCCCCGAAGCGCAGGCCTGTGAAAACCGGGAGCGGCGCCTCGGGGTGGTTCCGGATGTAGAACCACTGCGAGTGCCACCCTCGGTTCGACGAAGTCGCTCGCGCCGACATATAGGACGCCAAGTTCGAGAAGCGGAGGCTAAGTGCGCACCCCCGCAGGACGCCACCGACCTCGCGCCACCGGAATTGACAAGGAACACCGTCACCTTGAAGAAATGCTTCCACAACACGAAATCCGGCTCCACCCCCAGCATTCCCTCCGACATGGCCGCAAAGGCCGCAAGGTGGAGAACGGAGTTGGGATTGAGGTTATGAAGCTCAATCCCGTAATGGTTGAGAACCCCCCGCAGGAAGCGAGTCGGAGGGGTCCCGAACCCACGCTCGTGGAACGGGAGGAAGGAAACCACGTACCCCTTAGGCGGTGCCAGGACGTCGGCATCGGTGGGGACGATCCACTCGACGACACCGCCGGTGGAGTGCTCGGGGCACAGTAGCCCCTCTCGCACCAGCTCAAGCGCCCGCTCCCGAACGAGCGAGCACCGCTCCCAACTCCTTGAAGGTTGATCTCCAGCCATAGGGGGGTGCGCTCAGGGAAGGATCCGCGTCGTGGCGGAAGGCGTGGCTATGGCAGGAGCACGGTGGCACAAACCCTAGGTGCAAGTGGAGATGGCTCGAGTGGGGGCAGGAGACGAAGAAGGCAAGCAGTACGAACGCGGGGGGATGATAACGCGGCACCCGGATATTTGTAGGAACCCGGAAGGCGGACCGTCGCCTCATCAATTCTACACGCCACGCCTTGGTCCCACCACCTGAGCCACGTTAAATGCGACCGCTCGGCCACGTCGCTTCCACTGTTCGTAGGAATATTGGGAATTGCACGCGCTGCGGCAGGTAACTGTTCCCACTCGCCTTTTCCCCTCGTTCCGATTCGTATCCTGTATCCATCATCATTACAGGATCTACCCCGGGCCTACCACGCCGCGCGCATAGATTTCACTCATGCGTCCCTAGCCAAGGAATGCGCCTCCCAAGCGCGAGCGCGTCTCGGGAGAACCCCCGACTCGACCGACTCACAAAGGTCGGAGGGGCGCGCACGTGACGCAACGAGCGGCGACGGCCCATGGGCCCAGGTAAGCAAAAGGGATAAGGGCTATAGACGCCCCGACGGCCCACTACGGTCCAGAGATACGAAGGCCGACCCACCAGGGTTCGAAACGGCCGTCTCAGGACAATAGAACGAGGGGCGAACAGGGAATGGACACGCTAGCGGTCATTAGCCTGGCAATCATGCCAAGGTCATTCCCAGATTTCGTATTTGAGTCCATCTCTATGGATGATTGGTTCATGGTATTCCTACCGAAGGAAGGCAGCAGGCCCCGGGACCCATCGAACGGACCCGGCTACTAAATGAAACCGATTTGGGGTGAGCAATGACTTTGGCCGCAAGACGGAACCCTAGCGAACGAGAACCGAGCACCCCACTCAAATTTGCCCGATAGTAACTCGACGAGCAGCCATGGTTCGTCCGCTTCGAGGATAGCATGGTTCGGCTCATATTCCCCCTTCTCGCGGAGGGGTGCGTGGGGAACGAATAAAAAAGACGACACAGAACCGAGACGATTTTCTTTACACCGAGTAAAGACTCGGGGGCTGGCGTCGTACCACGGGGCAAGCCTCACGCGTCGGAGGTCCATACAGGTAAACACAAACACCCTCTCTTTTTGATATATTCAAATATTAACTCTTGCAGGGGATACATGCTCTCTAAGAGCCATAAGGGATAAGGCCCAATCATCAGACACCAAAAACACGAAAAATTTGGACTGAAGGGAAATTCCAGGCCAACAAGCCAAAAACTAAGGGTGCCCGCAGGGCACCCACATTAGCTATCACGCCACCGACCGACGCAGTCGTATATCAAGGTCAGGTAACCCAGCCGCGAGGCCCAGGAAACATCTGCCTGATATACAAGATCACGTCGGACGGCGGCATCACGGCCCATGGGTTACTTCGGTCAGGCGTGCTATGGCTGCGGGAGAGCAGCCGCCGCCTCATCCTTAGAAAGCCCCGGGCCGCGCCCCCCTCCGGAGTTAGTTGGGCACTTTACAGCTAAGTCGCCCCAGCGGCTCCATGATCAAGGACTCCGTCGTCAGGAAGCACCGAGCCCGCCATGCTTGGGCAGCTCCGAGCCCGCCAACCACGCTAACGGTGGCAGCGCCATCAACCAACCGCCGAGGATGCGTCATCACCGGGGGTCACGCAGGCGAACTGCTGCGACTTTCCTAGTAGGCACATCCTTGGATGCCCTCGGAGAGGGACAACACGTCATCGACTCCCCCAGGGCAAGGGGCAAGGGGCAAGGGCCATTCCGCAAAAGGGATGGATCCTACGCCCTTCATCCCAAGAAGCGATCCGTGCAGAGGGTGGTCACAACCTTCCGCTCCACCAGTGGTTAGGATAAGGGGGAGCTATGCGCATCTCGCAGAGCTTCCTCTCAATCCTGCCACAGAGCGAAAGGGGACATATGCACCCCCAACGTAGAATTTCCTCTGAATCCGGTTTTGCTCTCAAAGGGCCGCTCGCCAGGGCGGTTCAAGGGACTCTCCGATGGAACCTCGGAGGAAGAATCTAGGGCAAGCCATACTGTGAGGATGTGAATCTCTCCGCAGGCGGCGGCCACTATTTATAGCCCGCCAGGGCATCCACGCGGCAGCAGGCCCGTGGGGCTACAACGTCCGCCTCCTAACCACACCGCACTGTACCGAAGCGCCCACTTCAAGAGGGTGCAGCGGGGCCATAAATGACCAAACAGAGGGCGGGCTCAGCGCGCGCCGTTCGGAATCTTGACCACAGAGCGAACGGTGCCCTGGTACCAAACCTCAAATGGAAAAGACACGGCACACCCACTTTCAGGCTACAGGGAGAGGGGGCGCAGTTAGACCCCGGAATCCGACAAACATGTCTTCGACCGGTCAATCGACCGTACAGACCGAAAGGACAGCACGGCGCAGGGCCGACTCGTCGTCTCAAGACGCGCCGGCCCGAGGCCAACAGTGCAGCCCACGCCAGGGCTGGCGTGCGACCAGGGCTCTGGCACTAACATACGGAGCAGTCCGCTCCCTCCCCGCCTCATGAGGGAGGCGAAGGGTCAAGCACTGTACAAGGTTTCCGAATAAGCCCTTAGGAGGAAATGTCTTCCCCCTAAGGCCTCGGGGGCTACACCCGGCGGGTGCGTTCGCGCGCACCCACCGAAATCCAAAGACTCAACCAAACCACCATAAGCACTCTTAGAAGCCTCTGGTATAGTCCTTCACTACATCGAAGGCTCAGAGGCTACTATCGGATACCTAGAAAAAGGGTACCCAATTTACCAGACTCCACAAAAACAAAATCACCATCAGGGGCTCTTCCGCCTCGCCCGAACCAAGGTGGCATCATCCGAGACGTCATCAACCCTCGGGGGCTCCTCCGCCTCGCCCGAGCCAAGGTGGCGTCATCCGAGACGTCATCAACCCTCGGGGGCTCCTCCGCCTCGCCCGAGCCAAGGGGGCGTCATCCGAGGCGTCATCAACCCTCGGGGGCTCTTCCGCCTCGCCTGAGCCAAGGCGACGTCATCCGTGATGTCGTCAACCCTCGGGGGCTCTTCCGCCTCGCCCGAGCCAAGGTGGCGTCATCCGTGACGTCATCAACTCTCGGAGGCTCTTCCGCCTCGCCCGAGCCAAGGTGGCGTCATCCGTGACGTCATCAACCCTCGAGGGCTCTTCCACACCGTCCGAGCCACGGAGACGTCACCCGTGACGTTCCTCACCTTCGGAGATCTCACCACCATTGACAGCTCGGGACTCCCTAGCCCATATAGTCAAAAGGTCCACAGTACCCTCCGTCCTCAGGGATAGGGTTCAAGGCATGAGTCGTCATGCCAACCTTTGTTCACCCTGCAGTACAAGGTCCTGTACTGCCTAACCGGTGACTTCTGCGCGCTACACCCGCGCCATACCTCCGACGGACACTTCAACAGGGATTAGGGTGTCATCAGCCCTGTATGACGGAACACGGGGGTGCCCGGTCCTGTGCGCCCGACCTCCGCCCATGCCCTGGTAAGGGAACAACGGAGGTCCCGGTCACGAGATACATGGCTACAACGCGGCGAGGACGAACAGGATCCGGACATGTGTCTACTGGCGCAATCTTCCTCAAGAAGGAAGACAGAATGAGGACAAAGCTGCCCCTCGGCAGCAGCCCAAGCCGGGCCCACGTTCACTCCCCCTCTCTCTCTACTATACTCCTCCATCTCTCCCTACGTATAAAGGGAGAGAATGGACCCCCAATCTGGCTCTCTCGACATCCCAACATTCATTCACACACACTCAAACTCGCACACATGCGAACACACACCAGAACCAAGAACCTCATACGCACGAGACCTGGGAAGGCGCTTCCCTCTCTCACCAAAGCTTGTAGCTCCCCTCTACGAACTCTCTACGCTCGGTAATACGACCCCGCAACACACTGGACGTAGGACGTTCACGCCTGAACCAGTATAAACCTCTGTGTTCTCCGAGCGTAACCATCCGAACTCCGACACGCTTAGAAATTTACTCGTTGGCTGTCTAGACCCCGCCATTTTAGACACCAACAAGTAGCATAATAATTTACTAGTATTAGAGCATCTCCAAGAGACTCTTCATATCGTTTCTAAATGTTAGGAATAGAGGTTTTGGCGAAAAACTACCCTTTGACAGCCTATTTAAATGATCATCTAAATATAGTTATCTTTTATTTTGGATTTTTCGCTAGCTAAATTTAGAAGAAGATAAATTTAGAAGATGAGAATGACTCTCTAGAGTGCGTATGAGATATAGAAAAATTGTTGAACAGTAAAAAAAATACAAAACGATTTTTATGCAAATGACTCTCCACATATTAATTTAGACAATATGATTTAGAAAGACTTTTTGGAGATACTCTTATGATGCTAAAATAAGTGTTTTTTTTATAATTTCAAGTATAACGTTATTATCCGAACTCGAACCCGAAATATTGTGTACCAAAAATCTGATAATGTAATTTTGGGACATTCATCGGGTAATGATTTTTAAAAACCCAAAATTTTCAAAATCTGAATTATCTGACCCGAATTCTCTGGATAACCAAATGTCAAGGACGCGCACCGCTAAAATGTCATTCGAGGATTTTTGGCTTCATTTTATCTTTTTTTGGCAAGAAAACTGGATATGAAGTTCCCGTCCCCTTGCCTCTTCCAATCAGCTACTAGAGACTTGCGCGCGCCCATGCGCGCCACAGTTCTATCTGGGGAATGCAATAATGTTGACAAAAAATGAATATTACAAGCTTTATTTGAAAAATGGAATAATGTTGATACAAATTGGATACGTCACCGAGAGCAATGAAATATGTAGTATTATGAGTTTGAATGATTTTAGCTGTTCTTATTTAACACACATGTCTCACATAGATGTCATGTTCACGAATTTGGGGAAAAACACGGGCAATTATTGTAAACACTAATATTACATATCTAACAAACTAACAGTCACTCTCAATCCAAAATCCACTCAACCCAAATCAATAAAAGGTAGAGTTTCCCACATAGTAATGTTGCACAGACAGAGGTGCCAAGCAAGCTACATAGCGTATCTAGAAACTTCATGAGCTGACTACGGCTGGTGAACCATAAAGCCATGTTCAAGGTAGTTTCTTCTACTTCCATGCTCTTAGTTGTTCATTGCAGCTTCAACTGTGGTTGTGGTTGTGGTTGTGGCTCCAGCTAGCTGTCGTAGCTTGAACTCTGCAGACATATAAGCGAAAAGGTCGTTGTAGCCGCCAGCTGATGTTATTAGTTATCGTAGACTAAGAATCAACTTGGGTAAAAAATATTTAGTTAGCAGTCAAAAACAATTTGTAGTATGAGCAGTCAGTTCATTATAAAGCAATGATTAAAAAACCACAAGGCTTGTAAAAATGAGAAAGCAATATGAGCACCGTTTAATCACCAACATAGGTGATATTGTAACTGAAGCCGTTTATTCTACCTTTGTAGTGAATTTATGAGGCATCGGGAGATGGGAGGCAAACTCTATCTGACAAAACCAATCACCGACATAAGTAGATAAATTCTATGAACTAAAGAATGGAGCTGCACTAAGTTAAGAACGTAGAGTGAACAAATCACCTTCTGGCCACTTATGGTAGCCGAGGACTGTTGTAGGGCCATTTGGTGCAGCATGTAAGGTGAGGTAAGCCTCAAAATTGGGTCTTGATCGACCATGCGATGGGGCCTGTGATGACATAAATTCTCATATAGAACATGTAGCTCTGCAATAATTAGGGGAACCATTAATCAAAAGAGGACACAGTGAACCATCTCCAGAAGCTACAAAGCACCATTCACCAGGTAGAAATTGAGGAAGAAAAGTGTAAACCATGGCAAGCAGGCATGTTGTCCTGGCTCTTGCTCATCTCCCAAATTCGGCCATGGCAACCAGGAGGCCGCCGCCGACTCATTTTTCAGCAACAAAGGCTTTAGGTATCTTAGTCCACCCTTAACAGAGGGACCCATATCATAAACAGAAATAGTTTATGAATCACGACAGTCAAGCACACCATATTTGGATCTGTGTATAAAGAAAAATGAAATATCACTCAAAGAAAATCGGATCTGTGCATACAAAACATGCTTGCCATATCAAATCAGTTTATCATACATTCTAATATTTCTTTAATAGATCGGCTGCTCATTCACTTCTTTAAGATAATCACCATATGTACAAATTGCAATTAACAAAAAAAAAATGAGAGAAAACCTTGTTCATGCTTTCAGTTTCAGACCCTATCAAACACCAAGCAACACAAAATTCAGAATGAAAATTAGAAGATATCAATGTCAATTTCAGTTTGCAACTAAGTTAGGATAGGAAAAACCAAAGCTATATTTGGTTTACATGCCTAAGAAATCCATAAAGAAAAATACTATTATCATAAGATGCTTAATAAACCATACTAATCTCCGATATGTCTCTTCCTAAGCACTTCCTAAGCATACCGCATGAACACCACTCCATATTATTTGTCCAAGGTTAGCCAACAATAGGAAGTCGAAAGGACAAAAAAATCAACTCAAAATCTAGAAGCTTGATAACCAAAAGCAAACTGACAAGAACCAGCATGCGTACCTCCTAGACCTGCCCGAGCTTTCAAGTAACTCTTAACTCATGCTAGACCTGATCAAATAGAGAGCAACAATTTTAGCATGATCAGATATGCATCTGCACATATTTAGCCCTATTGATTGTGACATGGAATAGAATTAGGATGTACCTGTTTACTGAAGCCGGTCTAGATGGATCTACACATAGTTGGATAGCAAAAAGATATGGCACACTGCCATTTAACACCAAATATGAATCGCCAACCACAGAGGCAAAGATTCACAAAGATCTCCTAGGCAGAAATAAGGTCATGAATCCATAGCATCACCACCTTGCCACATCATTAGGCTTGTCTGCAGTGGAAATTTTTTTGAGCTAGTCAACAGTAGAAAAGCAAGATGATTTCTTAAATGAGAGTGGTGTTTCAACCAAAGATCTATAAATTGCCATTGGTGAAGATGATAGGAGACCCTAAACTGGAAAACACACACACACACACACACGTGCTATTTCAATTATTAAAGAGGCATCATATCTGTGTGGATGTTGTATGCTGCCATTAGACTAAAAAGATACAAAAAGGAGATGATGAAGTCTAGGTGGTTAATTTTAGTCATATTAAGGATGTAACAACAAAATGGAAACAAATTTAGTTTCAAAACCAAATTGCTTTTCTCTACAAATCAACAAAATAAAAATGGCATGAACTATTATATCAATAAACATGCCATTAAGGAACATGAAGCAATGTCAACCTGTCCTACTCAATCAAATACCATATGTTTCATGGGAGTGAGAAGAATGTGCAGCACGGCCCAAAACCCTCTCCTTTCTTCAAAAGCTCAGGATCTCGAACCTGCAATGAGACAACAAATAGTTAAGGTCAGTGCTCACATCAGTTGGCAAGGCAAAACAGAAGTTCAGACATATATTATATTTTTTTTCTTTCTAAAATTCTATATCAAGCTCACCACATATCACCCTTGTTTCAGAAAAATATGTGGCAGCATGGCCTGTAGAAAACCGTACCTCTTGTATACTCTGTGTTCTCCTCTCCTGCATGACCATTGCTAAACC
Source organism: Microstegium vimineum (assembly GCA_022036555.1). NCBI lineage: Eukaryota > Viridiplantae > Streptophyta > Magnoliopsida > Poales > Poaceae > Microstegium > Microstegium vimineum. The sequence continues at coordinate 30,773,847 of CM039138.1, forward strand.
GAAGTCACCAATCTTAACTTTCCCATGGTTCCCATTGATGAAAATATTGTCACACTTCAAGTCCTGTGTGTATGATTGGTGGCTTCTGGTTGTGCAGATAGGCTAGCCCTGTCAGTATTTGTTTGGCCCATCGCCTCATTGCCTTCATGTCAACTTTCTTGTGCTTGGTACGGTACCTAACCACACCACAACAATAGATCATTAAAGGGTATATGGTGAAGCTAGCTACTTCTGTACAATACAGATGTTTCCCTTCTGAATAGAAACCAAAAACAGACAACTCTGTATTTCTTTTATAGTTCCCTGGAAAGTGAAAAGTAAAAACTAAAACTACCAATAAATGTTTCTGCACACCACTATAAATTAAGAGCATGGTGCATCGGACGATCGAAATTACCCCACCGAATTATTTAAAAAATAGATCAAGCAAAATCCTAGTCCTAGATCAACGTTCTTAGCTGTGTACATCTTCCATGGATACATCATAGACGCACGACAATCATCGTCTACCTCTAAATCAATGTTGACAGCCAATAAGATCTGCACACAAGATATTCGAGAGCCACACCCATGGCCAAAATCTGGGAACCATGCTAGATTAAAAATATCCTCGGAACCCTAAAAACAATGGATGCCCAAGGCATGACCACAAGGACGAATTGCTAGCTTCAGCCTGGTAGATGTTCAGCACGACAGCCGCATTACCGGAAATGGGAGTGGCTGAGAAGAGCACGTACCACACAAGCGACGAATTTTGGAGATTCGGTTGCAGGCTTGCAGGGACGCCGGAGCAGCTGTCAGACGGTTGTCTGCTTCACCGGGGGAGGGGCATCCTCACCGGGGCCGCCGCGCCGAGGCCCAACCGTCGCCGCGCTTGACACCCTAGCAGGTGGTGGTCGGCTGCCACGCCTGGGGCCACCTGCGCTGGGGCGCCTCGAGCCGCCGCTCGCTCCGAGGGCGTCGCGCCGCGCCATCCTCTAGGTGCCCCTCGCCCGGAGCTGCAGCACTCTCGCGTGGCCAATCCTTGCCGCCGTCGAGAGGATGGAGAGGGAGGAGAGGCGGCCGCCGCTCGCTCCGAGGGCGTCGCGTCGCGCCATCCATGGCGTGGCCCCTCGCCTGGAGCTGCAGCACTCTCGCGTGGCCGCCGTCGAGAGGATGGAGAGGGAGGAGAGGCGGAGCCGCCGCTCGCTCTGAGGGCGTCGCGCCGCACCATCCATGGCGGGGCCCCTCGCCCGGAGCTGCAGCACTGGTTGGGGGCGCGAGAGGACCGGGGCGACGCGCCGGGTCAGCTGCCTCACGCTGCTAGACGGCAGGGTGTTTTCCGCAAAAGCGGCGGGCGAGCGGTTAAATGCAAAAAATCTACGAAATCTGAATTTCCTCTTCTTCGTCCGAATCATTTGCATAATATAGGGTCCTAGACGAAACAAAACGTCTTTACGGTTCACGAAGCCCCTGTCTGTACCGCGGGTTGATTTCGAGTAAAATGGAGGGCCTTTTCGAAAAACCGTTCGCGCCCTTTGTCACGATCCTGACCGTCTAGAGGCACGATCGGACGGCCGGAATGAGGGGGGCGACGTGGCCTTACCATGATCCCGGCCGTCTAGAGGCACGATCGGACGGCCGGAACGAGGAGGGCGACGTGGGCAGAGCGAGGCCGCGTCCAGGCCGACGCTTCTAAAGAGAGTTCATATTCATATTCATATCTCCTCTTTCTTTCCCCGTTCTCGATCCGTTGTTCGTCTCCCTCCCTCCCGACCGACTCTCGATGTGGCACTGACACATCGTCAGGTCGGCCGCCAAGTCCCGCCGCTGGCCCACCCCCTGCACCGCCGCCTCTCCGCCCGCCTCTAGCCCCGTTTGCGTCGGCGTGTTCGGCAGGAAGGACACGATCTTCATGTCTGGCGTCGATCTTCGTGCGAGCGGCGAGCCACTACGCTGCGCTGCCCGTGTCGGCTACGGCGTCCTGACACTCGTTCTGCACGCCGACGATGAGCTCGAAGCCGGTCCGGGCGCAGCACGGTGGAGTCGGTGTCGTACATCCGCACGCCGATGCCGACTTCAGCCAGCAGCGGCATGACAGACTGCGGTGCCGGGAGGTTGTTCCAGTACGCGGCGGGGATTGGGGGCGGGCCGGCAGGCGAGGCTATGGGCGGGCGGTGCTGTGAGTTAGGGCGGGATGGCAGTGTTGGTGGTAGCGGCGGCGACCTTCAACGGGAGGGAGAGGATAACTTCAGGTCAGTTCTCAGTTCTCTTGCCAAAGAAAAAAAACTCAAAATTCTGAAATGACATTTCAGCGCGTGTGCACCCTTTATAAGGCCCGGTCTCGCGAAGCCCACAAGTTTGATGGTATTAGGGCGAAGCCCATTTACCATAAATAAGGACAAATTTCTAATTCTTTCTTTCTTTTTTGTAGTGTGTAGAGTTTTTGTATTTGTATTTTACACGAAACTCACTTACGATGATGTAGTTTAGCTGGTAAAAAAGGGTAAAAACATTATTGGGTGAAATTAAGCATTGCGTTGCATCCATGATTAATTTTTCCATTCCATTGTATCCACATGACTGGACTCTAAATTTTTTTATCCACATGATTAAATTTTGCTTTCTATTTTATCCATACAGCACGAAGTATCCAAACATCAAACCTTACACCCTAGGCATTGTATCTTGGAGAATTTGTGTATACAACATACTTAGTTTTTTAGTAATGACTGAAAATGCTTTAGGATAGGATGCCAATGTACGATTCAAGATTTTTTGTGAAATAGTTAGACAATTTTTAATAGGGCCATGCCACGCTTGTATAAGGAAAGAATAAAAAAAAGTTTATTATACCACAGAAGATAACAATAACTCATATCAGTTGCATCACACAAGCCCTATAGTTTTATCCTGCCAGGTATCTTGCACTATTTACTTCTTGTTTTTGGATCCATTCTTTGGTGCCTGTAAACCTATAGCAGTTCAGGGATAATTGAATCCTAGGAGAAAATAAAATGGGTATGGATGTTTATAAGAAGCATGTATTCTAATAGACTACCTAATATTTTCAGATTACGTGACATTCTATAAAAGACCCAAATGCTTAAAAAATATATCATGTAAAAATTTGATCTGCATTTCCTTTTATAAGCAATAAAACTTGGCTATTTTGGGAGTTACCTTGATGAAAAAGGTAAAATATAATCTCAATAATTACTCTGCATAGGGAAAACTTATCCTTCTGCTTATAATTAATTTTTTCATAGTACAAGAACCACTGTTGAATGGGAAAATCACTATCTTAAATTTAAGTCTATGGGAATGTGGAATAATTAGCGACATTCAATAATGTTTTAAATAGCGGGCTAAGGTGTTTAGCGGTATATCTCTAAAATGGCTAATAGCGGAGCTATATCGGGCTTTAGCGGATAAATTGAATATAAACACAAATGCCGGCATACTGCCTTAAAAGGCTATAGAGGTAGCTTTAGCGGGAGATTTAAAACTGCCGACATTTCAATGTCTAATGAAAACAGTTTCTTTTGAAAATTCCAATTTTTCTTTGAAAAGGATATATAGTTCCTCCTATGATTCTGGTTTTTAGGAGAATTGCATGCGTGACCTAGCGGTAGTGTTGACATAATGAGATAAGCCTTTGAACTTTCTCATGGGCATTGTTTTTCTTCTAAGAGCAAAAATTGCACCACATGTCCCTTAACTTTTGCCTGGCAGTCAGCATCACATGTTTGTCATGTGCACGCCAAGGTGGATGTAAATTTCGCAAATACACCTGGCTCTCTCTCTCTCCTTTTCATTCCCCTACAATCCCTTGAGCCAAGAAGGACGCGAGCGGTAGAATGAGGCGGCAGCTGGTGTTCTCCGAGGAGCGAGGATCAACGGCGACACACAAGGTTGTGGCGAATAAGACAGGTGCTGGGTGGCGTTGGACCATGAGGTCCAGTTCCGAACTTTCGATCGCGTTGAATTTCAATGATGGTGGCTAGGTTGCGCCAAAAAGGGGACCGTCTCCACAATACGCATAATCTAGCCATCACCGTCGAGATTCACCGTGATAGGAATTGGACCCCATCCAGGAGCTCGCACGTCGCCATCGATCCTCGGGGAACACTGGCCGCCACCTTATTCCTCCGTCGTCTCCTCGTCCAGATTATGGGCTTGATGGATTGGTAAAGGCCAATGAAAGGGAGAGAGAGAGCCCCGTGGGGTGGGGGGGGGGGTGTGAAATTTACATCCACCCCGGTGTGCACGTGACAAAGACGTGATGCCGACTGGACATGCCACATCGGATCTAAGCCTCTCCCGAACTGGTAGGGACCTACAATGCACTGCATAAAAAGATTGGGGACCCAAAACTATGAATGGGTTACACAAAGGTACAAACCATGGCTGTGCATTTTGGAAGTATCATCTATAGATGTCTATTGAGGGGAAAGCCGCACGCCAAAGTTATTTATTCAGAAACAGCTTCAACACACAACTGTCTGCTTTATGATGGCATCTCCACCCAGGCACCCACCATCACCTCTCTCTTGTTTCTGTTTATTTTCTTGCCCTTTGTGCTCATAAAAATCATTAAAAGTTTACAAACATGCATAGACATACCAATATGCACATCTATTAATTGTCCAGCAGACCATCTTCCTACTTTTTAGTTTATTTTTTGTTTGAAAAATATGTCCTGCACCTAGGGAGATCGTGTACAGTACCAATGCATTTTCATTAAATGTGAATTCCTAAAAGGAAGTAGGAACCTATGAGAGTTTTTTTAATTAATTAATGGCTTCTATTCTGTTTGTACGAAAGGCCAAGGGAAAAATTGGAATGCTATGATGGTTGTCTTTGTGAATCTGTCGATTACTTGCAAGAAATGTGAACCTTTGTTTCTGTGTGCGGACATAAAACCAAAAGCTTCTAGGCTCTTTCATGGTGCTTGCACTCGCAAGAAATGTGAACCCCTTTTCATTTCTGTACGTGGACGTAATGCCAAAGCATCCAGGCTTTTTCACGGTTGTTGATGTCTTTACACAGTTCATCTCCACCACTCCACCAGTATGCCCTCCTCTCACTCTATATAAGCACATCAACAGCATCGCAATTAGGCAAAGGCAGCAATTGGAGCCACAGGAACACTTGGGGAGGCAAGTGCAATTTCGATCTTGCAGCCACCTCCGTGCTCTGTTGTAAGTATACATTCCCTTGCGATCTTTATTTGTTAGCTTAATTCGTAATTGGGAAGTATTAGTGGAAAGAGGGTGAGATGCTATCATCATGTACCCTGCAAATGCATCTGTTTTTATACGGGGGTTGCTTTGTATAATTTGAATGGCTCCATTCTTGGCAACAATATATTGCAAGGTATATGCGTAGTTGCATGAAAAGTTCTATTTGCACTCTAAAACCATTTTAGTGGCATGCAATTATCGTCCATGGGGGAAAGGAGATCTGTTTTGGTTGCTTTGCTTGAGGAGCATTCTTCATGAGTCCAGTTTTATGGAAGTAGTAAATCTCGGTTTGGCCATAAGATGTCATATGGTAGCGCAAACAGATATTACTTCAATGTTTCCCTTGCTGTAAAAGAATTGGCTACTCATTTATTTGAGTTGCAGGTGTGTCTAGTAGTTGGAGGAGATATGCAGTTTGCACTAGCATTGGATGTGAACTCAGGTCCTCACCCAATAAGATCTTGTGAGGGTGGTGGGATTGACAGGTCGGAACGATTAAATATTGGGGACAGCAAGCAGGAGAAAGCTTTGAGGAATAGGTGCTTTGGTGGTAGAGTTGCTGCAACTACACAATGTATTCTTACCTCAGATGCTTGTCCTGAAACTCTTGTAAGTATCCAACTCAATTTTTACTCTTAAATGGTGGTTTACTATACGTTTGTTCTACTATACTTCTGTTAAAGATTTGTTCAAATAGGGTCATCTTAATTGTTTGAAATCTGGGAACTTTGGCTTCACTGCATTCAGGAAAAGAAAATTCTTGGCTATTGCATGAATAACTTATGGAAATAGACCTTAGAGTTGCTGCATGATTATCACAAAATCATTGCTATAATATCTTATAATAGTTCTTTTTACTTCGCATTACATATATAACTGCAACTCTTAGTTGCATTAAAAAAACTTGCTCTTAGACCACTCACCACTGTAATCTTTCCTGAATTGTTGTTTAATGGCATGTATAAATGCACTACTTATGTACTTATCTAGGACTAAGTAACCTAACTCTGGGCCCATATTTGCAGCATTTTCAAACACAGTCCTCTAGAAAAAGTTATGCTGATGCAAACCGTGTATCTGCTATCATTTTGGGCGGAGGCACTGGATCTCAGCTCTTTCCTCTGACAAGCACAAGAGCTACGCCTGCTGTAAGGGATAACACTGAACATCCAAGTATCCAACATTGATTACTCTATTATAGAACTATACAGACTGTACATTTCGAATTTATCTTAGTTTTGTACAATATTTAGTGGATTTTTTCATTTTCAATATACCCAATTGAACCATAATTGAAGTAGTATGTAAGACAGCCAGTTAATTATATTTTTTGGGAGACTTTGTGTCAAAATTTCATAGAAGTCTTTTTTGGTACAGATGCTCATAAAGTCGTCACTTTCATGCTCTTTTTTATTTATTTGGTGCACTACTTAGGTTCCTGTAGGAGGATGTTACAGGCTTATCGATATCCCTATGAGTAACTGCTTCAACAGTGGTATAAATAAGATATTTGTGATGAGTCAGTTCAATTCTACTTCGCTCAACCGCCATATTCATCGTACATACCTTGGAAGCGGGATGAACTTTGCTGATGGATCTGTACAGGTAGTTTACCTCATCTTGTTGATGTGTAAGTAGGAGTAACTTTGTGTGGAGAGAATCTAACAGATGCTAAGATTCTTCTCTAGAAGTCTAGATCCAAAGGCATTGTGGTTCAAAACACTATGGACTTATACCATTTACGTCATTACTTTGCCTTATTATTTTATTAATGTTCCATTGAACGGGGCAAATTATTGATTCGTACAAGTGATTAATTGGAAAACTAATTGTTCCAACATGCAGGTATTAGCGGATACACAAATGCCCGAAGAGCCTGCTGGATGGTTCCAGGGTACAGCAGACTCTATCAGAAAATTTATCTGGGTACTCGAGGTAGTTGATATTTTCTAGTTTATGGAAGATCATTCACTCATTCTTGTAGCATTGTTTCTTTGTAATTTTGAGTTGTCCTCTACTTATTTAGGATTATTACAATCACAAATCTATTGAGCACATTGTAATCTTGAGTGGCGATCAGCTTTATCGGATGAATTACATGGAACTTGTGCAGGTATGGTGTTCTCCTGTTCCTCATGTTTCACGTATGTCCTGATTTTGGATTAACCAACTATTTTTGGCATGCATTATTTCCAGAAACATGTCGAGGGCAATGCTGACATCACTATATCATGTGCTCCTGTTGATGAGAGGTAAATCAATTGTTTATATCATCCTAATGTGAATATGTCATCTAGTTATCCAACACATGATGCACATGGTCTAATCTGCTTTCCTTTTTTCCTTTGGGAAGCCGAGCTTCTAACAATGGGCTAGTGAAGTTTGATCATACGGGATGTGTACTTCAATTTTTTGAGAAACCAAAGGGTGCTGATTTGAATTCTATGGTTAGAAATTCCTTGTGTAAATCCAATTCTTTTGTTTTCCTTTCTTTCATGAGATGAACCCCTCTTTTAGTTTTTTCCATGGATCATCTATACCTGGCTTATTCAGAAATAATTATCTTTTTTTTTTCTGGAGAATCTGACACCAAAGCTAATAGCTACTGATGTTGCAGAGAGTTGATACCGACTTCCTCAGCTATGCTATAGGTGATGCACAGAAATATCCATACATCGCATCAATGGGCATTTATGTCTTCAAGAAAGATGCACTTTTAGACCTTCTCAAGTAATCACTTTTCTGTGATTTATTTCTATCCAGCTCCTAGTTTACTTTCTAACAGTGTCAATTCTTAGGTCAAAATATGCTCAATTACATGACTTTGAATCTGAAATCCTCCCAAGAGCTGTAGTAGATCACAGTGTGCAGGTAAGTCTGCTCTGTTTGGAGTATGTGTTCTGTAAAAGTCTTTGTGTTTGTTTCCAGTTTCCACTAGTTTTAATTTACCAATGCACGATTTATCATTTATGTATTTTCGCTTCCATGCATCATACAGACTAACAATACATTTTACATATTGTCTTAGGCATGCATTTTCATGGGCTATTGGGAGGATGTTGGAACAATCAAATCATTCTTTGATGCAAACTTGGCCCTCACTGAGCAGGTATTCTGTCATATATGTATTCTGTACTGCATATATATTACCTGAAATTCAATGCATAGAACGTGTGTTAGAGCATCTTAGTTCCATTCTATTGTTCTTCAGTTAACTTATCATTTGATAATTGATGACTAGAATCTAAACACAAATTCATCTAATATGGTTCTCTCTTCAGCATTGCAAGTTTGATTTTTATGATCCAAAAACACCTTTCTTCACTGCACCCCGGTACTTGCCTCCGACGCAATTGGACAAGTGCAAGGTATAGGTCTTATGGAGCACAATTGTTACTTCTGAGAAGGATGTTTGCATGCTTGAAGATTTATTTTTCTCCTCCGCAGATCAAAGATGCATTTATCTCAGATGGTTGCTTACTGAGAGAATGCAGCATCGAGCATTCTGTGATTGGAGTCTGCTCACGTGTCAGCTATGGATGTGAACTCAAGGTACATACTCTGCCAATGCGTATGCTGATGTTTTATACATTCTCTTGCATCAAAATCCTTTTTGTGTTTTTCTTAAAACTGAAGATTCCTCCAGCTTCTAATATTGATATAATATTCAATCTGTTTAGCACGTGAACACCTCAATTCCTGTTGTTACTGTACATCCCACCCAACTCCAGAGGCCCAGATTACCACAAAAGAAAAATATTGAACCCAGATATGGAGTTTCTTTTGTTTATTGGTACTGTTACAAATTGGTGGTGATTCATTTTGTTATTGCACTTTCTGATAACAACAGGATTGTGTGATGATGGGAGCGGACATCTATGAAACTGAAGAAGAAACTTCAAAGCTGCTGTTAGCTGGGAAGGTGCCAGTTGGAATAGGAGGAAACACAAAGATAATGTGAGTATGGATGTGGAACAACATTGTATATTGTTTAACCACCGGTGGTTCCCAAATATCACACTCACTGACCTGATGGTATCCTCTGATGATTTTCAGGAACTGTATCATTGACATGAATGCTAGGATTGGGAAAAACGTGGTGATCACAAACAGTAAGGTGAGTGAACGCACCTACATGGGTGCAGAAACTTGTGCTCATCTATCCATTCCAACGCTGGTGTTGTGACCATGGGTTGTTCCACTCTTTGTGACAGGGCATCCAAGAGGCTGATCACCCTGAAGAAGGGTACTACATAAGGTCTGGAATTGTGGTGATCTCGAAGAATGCAGTCATCAAGGATGGGTCTGTCATATAGACCAGATGCTTGTGTGCCTACAAACAAGAACCTACAATGACATTACATCGATGGATGGTGTAACGGTGTAACCTTGGTATGGAAGAGCCGCTTGCCAGAAAATCCAACGTTCGGGATCAAGATGCATAGCCTGGCATGCTGTTCCTTGAACCTTGGTACTGCTAGTATGTGCTTGTACTAATAAGCTGCCCTGGAAGTTGCAGCAAACCTTTTATGAACCTTTGTATTTCCGTTACCTGGTTTGGATCAACTCTATCTTTCTTCCTATATTGCTAAAATATCCGTGTTTTGCTAATTTGGTGCTGCCTCTGGGATCTGGCTACGACGGCCGTTGGACTCCCATCGGTTCAGCTCTGCTCGTCAGATACAGATGACTTCAGCCGTGTCTGTCGTTCTCGCCATAGGCTCTTTTGCAGAGAGATAGCGGTTGTCGGCCTTGTTTAATGCCTGGGAACATATGTTAATCATTATGCGTATCAACAATTATAACATTGTTAAGACTATGAACGGTTTAAGTGTTCCTGTGGATGGCCACTTGAAAACCGAGTGACAATGTTTGGCAAAGGAAGGGTCCGGTGGCGTTTGATAGAAGCCATGGGGACAAAGATGATGTTAGGGTTGAAGTACAACAGGAGGTGGCACCAAAGTAGCAAGATCAGAAGCAGCAGATGTCCATATGGGAGCATCAAAAGGAGAGAGGGAAGGAAAATTTCCAGCAGTGGGTCCGAAGAAATAGGATGCCATGTTCGCTGCGTTGAAATTTAGCTTATGCTAAATGCTTATGTTGATTTGTTGTAAGAGAAACATTATTCGTTTGCTGAAAAGCAGCTGAAGTAATGCATCCACCAGCTGGTGCTTCTTCAGGTTCAAAGATTTGTTGTAAGAGTAAAACATTATTCGTTTGCTGAAAAGCAGCTGAAGTAATGCATCCACCAGCTGGTGCTTCTTCAGGTTCAAAGGAAAGACAACGTGTCCTTTAGGTTCAGAGATGAGATTAAATAGGATTGTCAGTGTGCGGTGAGGTTATGAGTAACTACTATGTGATCTCACAGAGAAAAAAAAAAGAATAGTCTTGGAGTTGCATGCCATTCCGTTCATATTGATGCAGGCAGAATCCGTTTTTGATGCAAGCTAAGTTGATATTTCCTTCATTCAGTTCCAAGTTCCAACACAGAAAGAGAAAGCAAAGAGTAGCGCACTTGTTAGGCGTCCGTAATGGTTAGTTATTTAGCTAGCTAGATATAACGTGGTAAGGAAAAAATAGGAGAGAGTAGTTACTAGCTACGAGCAAATAACCTATTTATTTCACGTAGCCCAAGACTATGTGAGAGAAGTATTTATGTCCAGTACTATATATTAGGGGGTGTTTGGATCCCCTTGACAAATTGACAAAAGAGCAAAAGAATTGCTACTTTTTGGCAAATGGATCCAAACATGCAAGACAAAAAATAGCAGAAGAGCAAAAATTTGTCATTTGTCATTTGCCACTTTGGAGTGACAAATAAAGGCAAATGGAAAATCCTTCCACTCATACCCCTCCCTCTTATGCATGACATGTGAATGAGTGTAATTATTAGTGGTACAATTGTCTTTGTATGTGCCATTTTTCATTTTTCATTTATCATTTGCCAAGGGATCCAAACACCCTCAAGTGGCAAAAGATTTGTCAAATTCATTTGTCATTTGCTAAAGGATCCAAACACCCCCTTAGTCTATTTTATTGTCTCTTACCTTCACATCAGCTAACTACTAGTCCCTCCGTTTCAATTTATAATTCGTTTGACTTTTTTGACTCTAACTTTAACCACTCGTCTTATTAAAAAAATTGTGCAAACATACTTAAATTTAAGTCATTTAGGTAGACTATTTATTAAATAAGTAAGTCACATCAAAAGAAATAATATTTTGTACAAAAATTTGAATAATACGAGTGGTCAAACTTAGGATTGAAAAAATCAAAAGAACTATAATTTGAAACAAATTAAGTAGCTATTACAATTGCGGACGCGCTTAGCAGTGGAGCTGACTCATTTTTGGGGCCGTATGTGTGGCCGGACAGGTGATGGCAAGAGCAGAGTATAAGCCGTGCGATCATCAGTGGACGGCGATCCGTGTCCGACTGCACTCTGCCAACAGTCTGAAGTTACAGGATCTCGTTCCCCGTCCCAAGCTCCCGCTCGGACTACCACTTCCGCCCCACACCTCCCGTCGCGCCGCCGAGCGACGGCGCGCATCCGCCTCTCCCGCCCTGCCTCCCGCGCCGTCTCGCCTCTCATCGCCACCCCGTCTCCCTCCGTGGTTTCTAGCCGCCGGGCTTCTTCCGTCGCCGGCTACGCGCGTGAGGAGGGCAGCGGCGTCCGTCCCGCGCGAGAAGGGAGAAGGAGCCGGTGAGATCTACTTTTTTCAGCTCCTCCATCTCTCGCAGCTCTCTATCAGCGCGTCTTGCGGAGATTCGTTGGTGGAGCTGGTTGCTGTGAAGAGTGTGAACCCAACGGGGCCGATCTTCCTTGTAGCGCCGGCGCTCCATCTTCCCTCCCCTCCTTCCTCCTCCCTCTCAACCGCCCTCCCCCCTCCCGCCTCCCGCCTCTCGCCAGTCGCCTCGCGCCCTCGCCAAGGCGGGAGCCAGCAGCCGCTGCTCCACCAAGGCGATGTCTGTCCACTTAGCGCTGAAGCTTGCGCTTAGTGCCGCTTTTTGGAACCCTGTCAACAAGGATCTGATAAAAATGTTAGTAAGCCAGTGCAGTTGAACACCAACTGGATTTGACCATAATGTTAGTAGATCTCCTACAACACCACCTGTCTCTTGGAACCAGGAGCTATCTACAAAAGCAAGTGAACAAATGTTGAACAATCATAGCCAGTACGTGTAAAATTTCCTTGCATAAACATGAAAGATCTGGTCAGTGTGACCACTCTCCTCAGGAAGGCTAGTGAAGTCTGCTCTTGAGAGTATTTTCATGCAGCCATTCCTAAACGTGTTCCGACAACCGAGCTTAAACAATGGGGCATTAACCAGCAATGGTGTCCAACTTGCCAAGAGCCTTCTTTAGTAATAGCTCACGTCAGATACCTGAGGCTCACAAAATTAGTTACCAGTATTAATCAGTTAGGAAAGAAAGAACTCTTTTGTCGATCTGAAAAAATATCAGTCAGGAAAAGGGTTTCCACATTGACAACATCATAAAGTATATGCACTTGATCAATTTGGCCACATGTCTGACACCCTGCATAACCTTACTGTCTAAGAAAAGGGCAATGGACCTAGGGAAGTTGGCAGCTAGCTAATTAGGACAGAATACGATTAATACTAGCTAGATAGGTGGTAAAAACAAGGATTACTCTAACATAGCCTGCTATAATGCATGGCGATGTGCTGCAGACACATGCCCTTGGTTTTGGTCTGATCTTCGAGGCTCTGATCTGTCGATGCGTGCAGATTTTTTCAGAGTTCTTGCCAGAAGAAACAGAGTTGCATGGCAACTAGTAGAAACAATAATTCATACATGCTACAAATCATTTAATGGAACGAACCAACTGCTGGTGCTTCAGATATTCTCTACACATGCTTAAAGTAACCTATTAGAAGAAAGTTGTGTTCCCCACACAAGTTATAATCTGCTAACAGCCGAGAGCATTACCACAATAAAAACTCATGGCAGCTTGCTAACCAGCCTTTATACAAACATAACTTACCCAAACTGAAATCAAGAATAATCCAACCAGACATGACATGACATCACATTGTTGTTAGATGATTCCAAGCAAGATATTACTTCAAAAGGAAGTGGAAAGATTTTTATTTGGGTTTGCTTTCTTGAGGGTTCTCTGACAATAGTGAAGGTGGTGGATCCACTTCAAAGAAAGCTGGTAAAATCCACCAAGAAATCTAGAAACAGAAACCTAGCATCTCTACTAATCCTCTAATCGGGACCAACCTGACATCTAGAAAGAAAAATGAAGCATGTTTTGGATCTTCAGGGTCTCATGGAACGGGAGGGTGGGTGGAAGGAGGCACCTTTTGGACATTCGGTGGCGATTCCGGTGGTCAGGGTCATCGCTAGAGGCTGCATCTGCAGGGGCATCGGCTACTGCATCTCTTCTCAGCCATGAGCGCTCGGGAGGTAGCAAGTGAGGTGGAGGGGAGCGGACGCCATCACTCATGAGCGGGGCAACCCTAGGGGTCAATTGAACTCAACAGGGTTCTGACCCTTTGGACCTCTTCCTGTTGGGCCAGCCTGCTCCGAACCATGGGCTCAATCTATGAGCGGCATGTTTGGGAATGGGTCGACCTGCCCCCCTTGCATGATAGTATGTCAGTGTTCCATGCTTGCTGTTCTCTACTATTACAATTTCCCAAGTGCTCATTCGTATTTCATAATGAAAACATAGTTCAAAAAATAGACTTGAGTGTTGTGTTCTCAATCTTCTTTATTTTTCCTGGTTAGGTTGTCTATATTTCCTTCACCTTTTGAAAATGGATCATAGTTCTGACGAAGATGCAGAAATAAGTGATTCTGAGATTGATGATTATGAAGGAAAAATTTATGCAAGACTGATGTCAGGAGATTTAAAGGTAAAGAAGAATGGAGAAAATTACAGTTGTCTCTTCTGTAGTGGCAAGAAGAAGAATAATTACAGTAAAAATAGTCTGGTTCAGCATGCCTCAGGAGTAAGTGCAGCACCTAATCGCAAGGCAAAAGAAAAAGCAGCCCATCGTGCCCTCTTCAAATATTTGAAGAATGATCTTGCTAAATCAGCTGAACCACGGCCACATGTAATTCCTGTTGAGCCACAACCTCTTCAGAACAGAGATGAGAAGTTTGTGTGGCCCTGGATGGGCGTCCTAGTTAATGTGCCTACTGAATGGAAGGATGGGCGCCAAATTGGAGAAAGTGGAAATCGTTTGAAGGAGCAACTATCACACTTTTCCCCACTGAAGGTCATCCCATTATGGACTTTTAGAGGTCATACAGGAAATGCTATTGTTGAGTTTGGGAAGGACTGGAATGGTTTCAGAAATGCACGTACCTTCGAAAGTCACTTCGCGGCAGGAGGACACGGTAAGAAGGACTGGACTGGAAAAAAGAATCAAGGATCCGAGCTCTATGGATGGCTTGCGCGGGCTGAAGATTACAATTCTCCAGGAATAATAGCAGACCACTTGAGAAAAAATGGCGACTTGAAGTCTGTCAATGATCTTGCAAATGAAGGAGCACGCAAAACTGACAGGCTTGTTGCTAATTTAGCTAACCAAATTGAGGTAAAAAATAGGTACTTACAGGAACTTGAATGCAAATACAGTGAAACAACTGCATCACTTGAGAAGATGATGGGGCAAAGGGAACAACTTCTCCATTCATACAATGAAGGTTTATGTTTATTCTTTTTGCTACTTATTTTTTCCCCTTATGAGTCTAGTTGTATTTCCAGTTTTCTTTCATCAGCAGCTGCGAAGTTTCATTCGAAAGATCAATTAATAAGCATAACTATTACCAGAAATTAGCAAGATGCAGCAGCTAGCTCGCAGGCATTCTCAGAAGATCATTGATGAGAATCAAAAGCTGCGTTCTGAACTTGAGGCAAAAATGAATGATCTTGATGTGAGATCTAAGCAACTTGATGAGCTTGCAGAGAAAAGTGATTATGACAGAAGGAACCTTGAGCAGGAGAAGGAGAAGGTGTGTGATTTCATCTTTTCATCTTTCCCTCTTTAAAAGAATGGAAAGAGTTGATTTCCTTAGTGTCATATTAGTTTGAGACAAGTTAGATGATATTTCTTTTCTGTTAGCAACTTCTTCATATTAGTTATCTTCATATCGTCCATTTTGATAAGGTTGTATCAGTTAGAAATATCCAATGCAAATATGTGCTTTGTTTTTGCTTGAACTCAGAATGCTATCAAATCGAGTCATCTTAAATTGGCAACATTGGAGCAGCAGAAAGCTGATGAGAATGTGCTGAAGCTTGTGGAAGAACAGAAGGTATGCACCTTGGCTCCCCTCTTCTATGATATGATGCTGTAGGTTTTAAACAATGTGTCCTATGGTAGTCTTACTGTATGGAAACTGCAGAGAGAAAAACATGCTGCATTAAAGAAGATTCTGATGTTGGAACAACAATTGGATGCAAAACAAAAGCTTGAATTAGAAATACAGCAGTTGAAGGGCAAACTAAAAGTGATGGAGCATATGCCAGGTGATGAAGATTCAGCGTCAAAGAACAAAATTAACGAGCTGAGTGAGGCATTGCAAGAAAAGATAGATGAACTGGATGGAATGGAGTCACTTAACCAAACTCTGGTTATCAAAGAAAGTAAAAGCAACATTGAACTGCAAGAAGCTCGCAAAGAGCTAGAAAATGTATGTTGTTTCACTAATAAGATCTATGTGACTAATATTATCCATCAGATTTCATGGTTATTCATCTTTTGTTCTACGGCATGCTCCACAGGGCTTGCTTGATCTTTCAGGTGGGCAGGCACATATAGGAATCAAGAGAATGGGAGAGCTTGATCTAAAAGCATTTTCAAAGGCATGCCAAAAGGAGTGTACAGAAGATGCAGAAGCTACTGCTGCCTTTCTTTGTTCAAAGTGGGAGGCTGAAATAAAAAATCCTGACTGGCACCCTTTTAGGGTTGTTACAGTTGATGGAAAGGAGATGGTACGAGTCTTCACTTTTAGCTACTTCCATACATGTGCAGCCTTCTCCTTCCGTCCCACAGTAAGAGCAATTCTAGTTTTCAAAATTTATCTCAAAATAAGTGTTTCTAGCTTGTGCGCCACCTAGCACGGGAGGGCTTAGTTGCCCTCTGTTTCCAAAGAACAATCATTTCATGTTGCCATGTTGGGACACTTTTTATAGGTGCATATATGTCATTTCCTAATAACACTGATCCACCCAATTAATCGTACAACTGCACTTTTTGTGGGACGGAGTATAATTTCCTTCCTGGATCATAGAACTGCACTGTCCTATCCTGTCAAGTAGAAGTTGTTAATTTTCTCCCTGAATCAGCAGATCCCATATATTGTATGAATATTGTTTAGTGCTGCATCATATACTTCATCTCTCCCTCCCTTTCTCAAAAAAAAGGGGGGGGGGGGGGGGGGGGGGGTTGGAATTGTGGATGCTGACCTGTAACCTCGTTATTATTTAGTGTTTTCTGTTTCAATTGTAACTACTTGCCGTCATGTACAGGCAATGATATGGAATTATGGATGCTGACCTGTTTAGGGGAGTGCTATTTGTATATTTGTATCCTGGGGTTCCTGTTTAATTTAGTGAACCATGCATCCTCGATCACTTACCCAGTTTTACGGATACCTTGCATTTGTAAACATGCATTGGGTTATACTAACTCTAAGTGGTGCATGCTGTGATGTAGGACATAACTGAGGATGATGCAAAGCTTCGAGCACTCAAAGAAGAACATGGAGAAGAAATCTATGCATTGGTGACAAAGGCGCTGCTTGAAATCAACGAGTACAAATCTAAAGGCAGTTATTCTGTGGCGGAGCTATGGAACTTCAAAGAAAACCGGAAGGTGACTCTGAAGGAAGCTGTCCAGTTTGTCCTGAGACAGTGGCGAACAAACAGGAGGAAGCGTTGAGCTCTCGGTCACTCAATGGCCTTGGCTTTCTTTCCACCTGATCTGAACGCCATGGGCGAACAAACAGGAGGAAGCGTTGAGTTCGAGAACTAGTCACGTTGAAGCAGTAGTATTGGTTCGTGATAAAATCGACAGGGCGATACAGCCCTGTCGATCTGTTCCTTGTTGGGTAGTATTATAAGCTGATGCTCCTATTGCAGTATCAGCGTCAGTGGACTACTAGGACGCCGCTATGGGTATGGCGTTATCCTTGTGCGACCTTTGTAGCAAGTAGTTCGGTTCTTGAACCGTGTGTTGTAGTTGTTGGGGGCTCTGTACGCTGTGCCTACAAAGCTGCGGTGGAACATGCAGACGCATAATAATAATAAAGCATGCTTGGGCTCTTCTTGTGCTAGCTCTGCACTGTAGTATGTTGGTGTGGTGAGAATAATGTTTGTTGATGGTTGGTGCTGCAGCCGTGGAACTTGAAGGACGGAGGGAGAGCGACACTGAAGAAAGCCCTGTCCGGTTCATGCTTGTTTGCTTCGCTGTTAAACCCCTAGTAACTTTAATGGCTAAAGCCTGTTTGCTGCAAATTAGCTGCTACAACTGCAAAGCATCTAGTACATACTACAGTGCTTCCAACCAAAAGCTGCCTGGTGTGTTTTGGGACGGAGGGAGCTAACCGTAGTAGTAGTACAATCACAATCACTGGGCTGGGCAAATCCAAACGCAACACGTATCCTGGTGTTCCCAGACCGCGCCATCTGTCCCGGGGCACCCGCAGACGTGTCCCGCCAACCTCTCGCCGTCTCGCGAAAGTGCAGAAAGACCCGCAGGCCGAAAGGCTCAGAGAACTGCCCGTTGCACGTCGAAAAAACCGCAACCAGAGTCCGGGAGCGCAGAGATCGCTGGGGCCTGGGGAGATGGCGAGAGAAGCAGCGAGCAAAGCCACCGCAATCCGCGGCAGCGGGGCGGCGGCGGCAGGTGAGTACTGGAGCGAAGCGCTAAAGTCGTTCCTGGACCACATCCCCGTCTCCTCCGTCCCTGGCGCGCTCCAACCCACTGCTTCCCCAGGTTTCACCAGGCACAGTTGCTTCTTCTCGCTTCCTGTATCGCTTCCTGATAAGCAGCTCTCGTTTGTGTTTGCTCTGCACGCACGCACGCACGCACGCAGCGGTGGAGGTCAAACTCGACGGCTCCGTCCTGGGCGCCCTCGACGCCATGTACAGCAGCAACGCCGCGGGCGCGGTCATCGTCGACGTGGTGCAGAGCAGTTTCGGCAAGTACGTCGATCGCGACATCGGTTTCGTTGAGTTCTCCAGCCTAGTCCTGTGGGCGCTTGAGGTAACGTACCTGACGATCTAGGAGCATACGTTTTCATGCTGCTAAATGGTTCAGTTTGCCGGCGGCAAACAGAACGGTGCTCTGGAATTCAGTCTTATAGATAGATAGATCATGTAGCCAGTTTTGTGAAGAATGAACGAGTATTGCCTTTGGTTGGCGTCTGATCTGCTGCGTCGTTGTTCATTCATAGGAACTTGGCAAAGTGGACAGTGAACCAACAGATACAGACAGTACTTCTGATTTCCTCTCTAGTCTGAAACAGCATCATCACATTGCAGAAACGAAGGTACTCCACATATCAAATGTGAAATGTCACCCTTCACTTATAGTATACTATGTTTGTACACTGGAATGGATGGAACGTGCATTTTCTGAACATCCTTCTCTTAGCGGAATATATAGAGGAGGAATGCTAGGGATAAAAAGGGTGTTTTTTGTATTTTTTTAATGTTGCGGCTGTTACTCTGATGAACTAACAGATCGCCTGGCTAGCAAAGCTGTCCCTATGGGAGCCCTTCTTCCCTGTTCGAACCCATGACACGCTGTTCCACGCAATGCTTCTATTTTCGAAACACCACAGGCTTAACGTGGCACCTGTTGTTGAGTCGATGAACTCGAGTGTTATTGGGTTTGTCACACAGGTAGTTGCTGCCGTCCTTGATGCTCTGTCACTGTCATTGCTGTTTTTATGCTCAGTGATTCTGGATACAGAACTCAATCGTGATGCTAATGACCGACGCGTTGCACTAGAATGCAGTGATGGAGCTGCTTCTCCAGTCAAGTGGCCTTGAGTGGCTTGATAAAATTGCAGACAAACAGCTTTCTGAATTTAGGTAAGCCCTGAGCCTGTATAAAAAGTAGTTTAGTGCAGTTAGGTGAAAATAGTTTCGATGATACAGTTGTATGCATAACTACTACTGTGCTATTTAGAATATCTTGTATGCATCATGAAAAGGAAGCAACATATATAAGGAAGTAAACTGTATGTATGAGGTATGCTTTGTAGTGTGAACATGTCAAAATGCCAAATGCTCCATAGATTTACCTTGTGTGGAAATATCCTGAAAAACAGTCAGCTAAATCCGAGCTAGTCAAGAGCATGAGCGGGCTGTTTAGCTCGGCATGTATGGTATCCACCGCGAACATAAATTCTGTAAATCTAAAATGACGCATTTGACTTGTCGCCAGGTTTGCATATGTGAGGAAGCCTGTTTTGGTGTACTCAGATCAAACTCTTGCTGATGGGCTGCATATTCTCTCAAAGGAAAAAATAGTGGATGCAGTTGCAGTCATTGACAGGAAAACCAGCTGTCTAATTGGATCAATACAGTGCAGTGATCTCTACCTGTTTCTGGATGATAGCTCCCTTTTCAGCAAGAGAAGGTAAGTACTGTCATCTCCTTTCGCCATATTATTCGAGATAATCAAGCACGATCCCCCCTCAACACATTTCCTGATGAATAGGACAACTACATTGGAAGAATTCATCAACCTGAATAACAAGGCCGACAGAAAATGCAGCCGTGCTGAGAATTCATCTGCAGCTGGTCAAAACATCCTCCCCCTCAGAAACCGGCAGCCAAGTATCGTGGGCGGCCTACCAGCCACCAACCTGAAATCCGACACCCTGAAGCAAGCGATGGAGAAGCTGACGACTTCGAGGAGCAGCTGCAGCTTCATTGTCGACGAGCACGGGCACGTCGATGGGGTGGTGACGACAAGGGACATCATCTCCGTGTTCTCCCCGCCGTGCATGGACTCGAGGATTGACGGTGGCACATTCTTCTCGGCTGCGCTTCAGCAGGCTGGCTGCCGCGTTGAGAATGGGCAGATGATTCAGAACTAGTTTTAAACAAACAAGGGGGGCTTTAGCGACTGTTTAGCTCATCTTAGCTTTAAATTCAGTAGTGAAGCTGTTTTTTTTTAGAAAATAGTTCCATAAGTAACTTTTTAAGGGAAGGTGAGCTGTTTTAGAAAAATTGTTTGACAAAATAGTTTCCGATTATAAACTGTACCAAAAACATATCATTAATTTATCGTAGCAAAGAAGACCGGGGAAACATAAATGGTATATGGCACTCGAGTGGTTCAGAGTCCGCCAGCGGGCCGCTCGATCTGATTTGGCTTTTTTTTTTGTCTTACTTTCTTTCTTTATTCCTTCCAGTGACAAACGGGTCCCACCTATTAGTCCAGTGTGATTTGAGGTATTTAAAATTTGAGTGAAACCGTGGGTCCTTAAACTTTTGCCCACTTTTCATTTAGGTTCATGATTTTTTTTTTCGTTCATCTAGGTCCATGAACTTTTCTCTACTTTTTATCTAGATTCATGAACTTTTTTTCTCTCAACTAGGTCCATCAACTTTTACCCACTTCTCAGATAGGTCCACAACAAGCCACATACTAGGACTCTGCTGCCCGCTTGACCGCTAATATAGTTTTTTTAGACTCTACATGAATAGATCTATGCAATAGATATATAATACTCCCTCCATCCCAAATTGTAAGTCATTCCAAGAATCTTGGAGAGTCAAAACATCTCAAGTTTGACCAAGAATTATAGACGAAACTATAAAGATTTATAACATCAAATAAGTATACTATGAAAATATAATTGATAACGAATCTAATGATACTTATTTGACATCATAAATATTATTATATTGTAAAATAATTTTGGTCAAACTTGAAAAACTTTGACTTTCCAAGATTCTTGGAATGACTTACAATTTGAGATGGAGAGAGTATAATATAATATAATATGTTTTATTTTTTGTTGTTGTAGCTATAAATCTATGCATACCTATGTATTTCGGTGTTAAATTCAAAACTGAAGCTCCTGTGCTACAATTGTGGTGAAATTTTTATGGTAAGCTAATTATTATATGCTTGAGCAATGGTAAAAAAATTCAGCTTCAGTGGAGCATGTATGACTGAGTTATTGATTTACCTAGGTTTATGCTTGTTTAATAGTTAATAAATAGTTAGTCTACTAAACATTTAATTCGAAGCTAAGATTTTTATGGGTGATAGTAAAATTAGTTACTATAAAAATATTACATGCCTACATAGATTAATTCATGTGGAGTCTAACAAAAGTAGACTTATTTTTACGTTTTTAATGATTTTATACAATTTTTTAAAGTTTCAACCAGATTTTGCAATTAAAAAAAGTGCATGTGATGCCACATCAACAGTCACGTAGACAACAATCTTATATGGCCAGGTGTGGACCTATAGGTGAGAAGTGGAGAAAAGTTCATGGACCTAGATAAGGGTAAAAAAAGTTCGTGGACCTAGATGAGAAATGAGAAAAAGTTCATGTACCCAAATGGGAAAAAAAAGTTTATATACCTAGGTAAGAAGTGGAGAAAAATTTAAGAATCTACCACGCATTTCACTGTTAAATTTGGTAGGATGCTCATGTGGAACTATCCTGCATCTTTGGTGTGCACCGCTTTCCACGTACACGTACCGGTGTGTCAAACCACGCGCAGATTTGTGTGGCGTGGTGTTGAACGGAGGATGGCGCGCGCGGGTGGGTGTGCAGTGCACGTGCAGCACCGCCACCTAACAGCCTATTTGACACACTCGCGCTGTTACGCTTACGCATTCCATTATATCATTATATATAGTCTAGTCGACCAAAACGGGTCTACTGGAGGAGGAGCTCAAGGTCGAAGCAAGTCAGCTCAGGCCTCCTCTCTGCAAGCTCAGAGAAAAACCGAAGGAGTGACATGGGGGAGGTGGCGGCGGCGCCCCGGGAGGCGATGGAGGGAGGCGCGAGCGTGAAAGGGCCGGTGGTGGTCACGGGGGCGTCGGGCTTCCTCGGTTCCTGGCTCGTCATGAAGCTTCTCCAGGCCGGCTACACCGTCCGGGCGACCGTGCGCGATCCCGGTGAGTTGCCTCTTGCCTCGTTCGTTCTGCGTCCCAACTCGCAACTCTGCAGTGCATCCGATTCCATAGCAATGCTCCGTGTCGTTCGTGTCCTCCAGCAAACGTTGTGAAGACGAAGCCATTGCTGGAGCTTCCCGGAGCAACGGAGCGCCTGTCGTTATGGAAAGCCGACCTGGCCGACGAAGGCAGCTTCGACGACGCCATTAGGGGCTGCACCGGCGTCTTCCACGTCGCCACGCCCATGGACTTCGAGTCCAAAGACCCTGAGGTAATTAAACTTAAATAAACTAAATAATAAGCGTGTGAGTCAACGCCAGTGCACTTGCGTATACTAGTACATGGTTGGTGTTGCAGAACGAGGTGATCAAGCCAACGGTGGAAGGGATGATGAGCATCATGCGCGCCTGCAAGGAGGCCGGCACCGTGCGCCGCATCGTCTTCACTTCCTCCGCCGGGACGGTCAACATCGAGGAGCGGCAGAGGCCCGTCTACGACCAGGACAACTGGAGCGACGTCGATTTCTGCCAACGCGTCAAGATGACCGGATGGGTACGTACGTGTACTAGCGATAACTTGCTCTGCTCCACGCTGCATTTTCGCCGGCCATTCTGACGGCGACCGCAACGGGTTATGCATGTCCGCCGCCCGGTCCCGGTAACAGATGTACTTCGTGTCCAAGTCCCTGGCGGAGAAGGCGGCCATGGCGTACGCGGAGGAGCACGGTCTCAACTTCATCAGCATCATCCCGACGCTGGTGGTCGGCCCGTTCATCAGCGCGGGCATGCCGCCCAGCCTCCTCACCGCGCTGGCGCTCGTCATGGGGAACGAGCCCCATTACTGGATCCTCAAGCAGGTGCAGTTCGTCCACCTCGACGACCTCTGCGACGCCGAGATCTTCCTCTTCGAGCACCCGGACGCCGCCGGCCGCTACGTCTGCTCCTCGCACGACGTCACCATCCATGGCCTCGCCACCATGCTCAGGGATAGGTACCCCGAGTACGACATCCCGGAGAGGTTCCCCGGGATCCAGGACGACCTCCAGCCCGTGCACTTCTCGTCCAAGAAGCTCCTAGACCATGGGTTCACTTTCAGGTACACGGTGGAGGACATGTTCGACGCCGCCATCCGGACGTGCCGGGAGAAGGGCCTCATCCCTCTCGCCACTTCCACTGCCACTGCCGAAGGGGACGGCAGCTCTGCCTCAGTGCGCGCGCCCGGTGAGACGGATGCGGGGATTGGTGCTTAGACAAGACAAGCGCTGGTTTTTTGTGAAACAAAAAAAAAATTGCGACTCCCAGTCGATGCTACCTATCTATCGTACTATTCCTATCCCTTCGAGCGCCGCTGGCAACGAGGGGAGACAAACATGCCCTCAACGAACGAAGTAAATCCGGTGGAGGCCAATTTGATGTTTAAATCCCTGTTCTTTTTTTCTGGATTACATGTTGTTTTATACCGAAACAAATGTTACTCAGCATTTTGCTACAGCTTGCGGGTTGCCACTACACTCCTACAGTAGAGATCCTACAAATAATCTATCAGTAGAGGCTCTGATGTAATAATGTTGTTTCTGCAACAACTCAAAACACATCTGTATGTAAATCCAACAACAATTCTTATCCAACGTCAGAGGGGTGAGTGTCCCACCTGAATGATTGTCCATTGATTCCAACAAAACCGGTAGATGCAGGGTGCCAAATTAAGCACCAACAGATGTAGTTTGAGTTACAAATCATTTCACGGACTATGCCCCAACATAAGAAAAGACATATTATATATATAATCAACTGAGTTCTACTCCTGTGAATCCGGAGTATAGATGAGCACGTAGCCCACAACACGGTGGCACGACACGAGGCATGGTTTTTTTCGCCCATCCTAAACCGGGCCCGGCCCGGCCTTCTCCGTGCCCGCTTGGCCGAGGCACCAGGCCTGCCTAGGCCACACCCTAGCATGGCGGGCGGCTCGGCCTGGCCTTCTCCATGTCCGTGCCAGCCTGGCCGAGGCACCAGGCCACGACTAGGGCACATCCGAAGAGGAGGTGATGTGTGGTCTTTGGTACAACTCACATGTGTCGTCGTCTAGGGCCATCTCCAAGAATTTGGGACCTAGGAGCATAATTTAAGTTATGGTTCTAAAATTTCAAAATTTAATGGCTTCTAATAAAAAATATAATTTCACTCGATTATATAAATTTAATATATGTATTTATGGCATAATTTAAGTTATGTTTACAAATGTATTGAATATAGTAAAAAAATTGACAAATTGAATATAGTAAATTTAATAGAGTAAAGATAGTACTAGCATTATTATTCTATTGAAAAGCACCATCTCTAGTATTTTCAAAATAAAATCTCCAACTTTGTTATATCTTGAACCGTATCAATTTATATTAAAAAAATATGCTAGTAAAGTATAGATCTACTTTGCCGACAACAGCTATGAATTAAGAGGCAATAGACAATCATAGGGAACTTATGAAAGATTCAAATGATTAGTTTAAACATTAATTGATTATTCTTTTTGTGAACAACTTTAATTGATTATTCAAAAAGCAAAAAACCAGACATTGCCAAGAGCAGCGGTGCAACATTAGTTGGATATATGCATACGTGATGGTCTGCTGCGGTAAACTTTCCAGGTGTAGGTTGGGCTTTTGTGATAGCAAGGCCAGTCTCTCGATGGGGTTTCATCAAAGTTTTATAGACATTAAATATGTTGATGTGACATTGTATTAACGAAGAGAAAGATGATAAAAATTTCATAGGAGTAGATAGAGTTTCATGGGGGATGAAACTACTGTTCAGGACACCCGCAATAGCTAGCTCTAAGCATTCTTTCTATATTTTAATAGATGAGAGAGAAAAGCTAGAGCTAGCTCATACACACATTCCAAGATCATGTGAGTGTATCATGTGCACTATGTGCTATTGCTAAAAGATAGTACTATTGAAGAGTTGACTTAGAAATAGTGGTTGGCTTATACCATTGATGGTGTCGTCACTATTTTCAAAATATGGCTCCGTTGGAAACTGTGACATAAAACTCTCACTTAAAATAACCTAAAAAGGTGTGGCTTGGGGGCCCACTTGTTTGTGGAGGCATAGGACATGCTTGCACAGCAGGTTGGTTTTGCACTGAATGCGGTCTTAGTAGTAGCCGGACATGCTTGCACAGCAGGTTGGGTTGATTTTTGCACTGAATATGGTCTTTTCGGGCACTCCCAATACAGACTCTATCATAGAGTCTAAACCTATTTATTACCTCAGATATTGTGGACTTGGAGTCTAAATAAGACTTGAAGTTTTGTTTTTTTCACCCTATCTCTTCAATAAATATACTGTCACATCAACAAAATGACATAAATAATTGGTAATAGGATAGTTCCATTGCAAGACTCTATCATAAAGTCTAAACCTATTTATTACCTCGAATATTATGGACTTGAAGTCTAAATAAGACTTGGATTCTTGTTTTTTCATCCTCTCTCTTCAATAAATATATTGTCACATCAACAAAATATTATAAATAAGTGATAATAAATAGTCTTGAACTCTATGATAGAGTCATGCATTAGGAGTATCCTTTAATAGTAGCCAGCCAAAGAAGTACTCATTTCTATGGATAATTTGGAAGCCCGATAGATCTATGCAGTGTCCAACTTGACACGAGGAATTATGTGGTTACAGATTTTTTTAATATGGCACTCATTTTTATGGATAATTTGGAAGCCCGATAGATCTATGCAGTGTCCAACTTTCCTGGCTCAGACTCAAAGATAGTACCGTTCATCCTTCCAATCAGCCAAATGGAACTCAGCCCACCGATTGGACCATCTCTAGCTCAACCATTGCAATTCTGGATATTTGTGGGGGCAAGAGAGGTAACCAATTTTAGAAGAGGCTTACTCCTTCTCAAAACCTTAACACCTGAGCTTTACTCCTTTGCAAAAAACAAACTCATTACAGTCCAAAAAGTTATCAGTCAGGATGACTTCACTCAACTATTGCACTTGTCCATTTCAGAAGAGGTTTTTGGCCAAATGCAACAGATACTACAGGATTTGGAAAATGTCATGCTAACAAAAATAAAGATGTATGGAGATTTACTTGGGGAACTAATTTTAGAGGCTTACAAGTAGCTAGTGGGCTAGCAGCAAGTTTGTAATGTTTACAGATGGTTATGGTAATGTCTTTGCCAGCCAAAACATAAGGTTTTATTTTCGCTCCTGATTAAGGACGGATTGAGCACAAGGAACATTTTAAAGAGGAAGAACATGTACATGGAATCAATATATTTGTGTGTTGTGTTTGGAGAACATTGAAGAAACATATGAGCACTTTTTTTTGCGCAGTGCCTATTTGCCAAACAGTGCTGGAGGATGATTCATATTGATATACATATGAATGAAGACTTTCTTGAAATCACCGATTACTTCAAGGATAGGTTACAGGCCAAGTTCTCTTTCGCAGCTGTAATTCTAATTTGTGGGAATGCTATAATTTTCAAAGGAATTCAGCCAATAATAGGAAATGGCATGCATCTTTTCCAGAAAGAAATACTCTTGTTGTCGCATAAATAGAGTAAAGAAAGTCTGAACCTGCAGTTTGAGCAATGGATTCAAGGACTTTTGTAATTCTTAGAATTAGATTTCTTTTCTTTGCTTCTTTCTTTGTACCTTGATTGTTCCTTTTTCATAAGACTTTGCTGCTCCTTTTTCAGTTAATAAATTTTACTTATAGGAGCATTGGCCCTCTAATTAATTTCTTCAAAAAAAAAGAGAGGTAATCAATCCGCAAAGACTATTAAGCGATGAGTCGCGCACGTGGGGAGCGCGCCAGCCATCGTCCTCGTCGCGTCGTGCCCTCACCTCGCACCGCCCTTGCCTCCTCTCCTGGCCTACTTCGCGCCTGGTCCAACTTGAGCCCCCACTTGAGCCGACGAGCTCCTCCCTCCCATCCTCTCCGGCGACAACAATGATGAGGTAGACCTCCTCCTCCTCCTCCTAGATGAGCCCACTGGAGACCAGGACGACGACAGTAGTGGCTAGGGTTCCATCGAGCTCTCCCCCTCTTTCTTCTGCAACTTTGGTGGTTATAGAAGGGCCTGACCATGGGAAGGTAGGTAGTCCAGGTGGTGAGGATGGTGGCCGAGTGGTTTAGGGGAGCTAGTGTTGGTAGCGGCGGACGGGCTCGGTCGGGATGGGGGAGGCTCATTGGAGCTAGAGAAGATGGCGGCAGGCAAGTTCATCGGTGCTGGAGAAGATAGTGGCGGTGGGAGGGAAGAGGGTGGCAGCCGCAGGCCCTAGTCTTTGCCGGAGCTCTAACAAACCCTACCATCCGCGGGGGGGGGGGGGGGGGGGGGGGGGGGGGGGGGGGCATACACGACGAGGAGGATGAGGCGAAGCTACGGGCAGGTTGATGGCCATGATATCGGCGACCGAGGGCGGCGGGGAGGAGGTGGCGTGGGGAGGAAGGGAAGGTGGAGAGGAAGAGGAAGACACGACAGAGCTTGGTTGCGTGCTCCAAGAGCAAGCGACCACTCGTGGCTTAACGCTATCCTAACCAATCTGCCTTCAAACACGTCTTTCACAAAAGGTTGCTTTTTGTAGTGTGATTGTATAGACATGCAAAAGAGTGCGAGAGACTTTCGTCCCCGACCGAGACCTTCTTGATGCTCCGGTAGGCCGATAACAGGTCTGTAATGGTGTTCCAATGGGTGTCATCTCCTTTATTGTTGAGATTAACAAGAGGTGCTACTTTGGGCCTATGCTGACCAACTTGATTCCCACGACTTGTATAGCTTATGTATCAATTTGAGTAGGAGGCAGGCATTCTGGATTGCTAGGTGCTTGACTCCCAACCCCCTCTTCTTTTGGTTTTTGTGTTGTTTCCCATGCAATTTGCACCTGTAAGGCCCAGCGTCGAGAGTCAATTTGGTCGATCACCCCCACTGGTAGTGACAAGGCCTGCATAGTGTAGGTGGCGAGTCCATCCATTACTGAATTGACGAGATGGCCGACATCACTACGCCAACATTCTTTACTATGACTGGCTCTTTCCATTTACCGTAGTGGTCAAACGCGTCTGTTGTGATGGCAAGGTCACGGTAAATCGTGGTGTCACTGCAGCGGATGCCAGCGCACGCTTTGTTAAATCCATTTACCGCAGCGGGCACATTAGAACGCCCGCTGCGATAAATAATTTCAGAAAAACAAAAAAGAGGAATAACCCAGGAGAGGCTCGGCGAGCCTATCCCGAGCTCGCCGAGCCCATCCAGGGCTCGCTCCGCGCCGCCGCCGCCGTTCATAGGGCTTCTAGTCACCACCAACACCGGATCCGCCCTCGCCTGGGCCGGAACCGGCCACCAAAGCCACCACCGCCGTCGCTAGATCCGCCTTCCCCACGCCACTCAGCGCCGCCACCGGTCCGGATATGGCCACCCGGCGCCGCCCCACTCCAGATCCGCCCTTGCCTAGGCTGGATCCAGCCTTCGCTCGCCGTCGTCGTTGGATCTGGCCCTCCACATGTATCCTCCCCACGAGCGCGTCGTGAGGCTGTGCGCCAGGGAGGTGTGCAGCACGTCCACCCACGGCTGCTCGCCGTCGACGTTGATGTAACACATGTAAGAGAATGAATGTGTTAGCCAGCAGTCACAACCTCAAGGAGTCAAATGTTCAAAGCATTTTAAAAAACAAAAAAAATAGAAGAAAGAGGACAATACAGGACGAGAAACATGCACCAGAGCAAAGATCAGAGAAGACGAGGCAATCAAATCCGTTCTAGGTGTCGGGGCAGTAGCCGAAGAGGATGTATGCGAGCTGTCCCAGCACGACGAGGCACTAGCTAGGAGACTTTGAGCGCGACGGTGAGGCCGACGAGGAGCCAACTGAGCGCAACATGGAACAGCAGTGCGACCGTGGAGACGACAGCCATGGCCATCAACTTGCTCTGCGCCTGCAGGAACTTTTGCATGCGGAAGTTGAAGGCGTAGGAGAAAAGATGTGAGAGTCGAATGGTGGAGGGCGCCGCGGGGATGGCCGATTGTGCCCCAAACCCTAAGTGGCTATAGATATACGTGTACACGGATATCAGGTCAGCTCGGGCCTAAGCCTTTTCGTGGCGGGCTTTTAACATTGTCCGCTGCAGTAAATCGATTTACCGCAGCGGACTACAACGATGTCTACTGCAGGACACGTTAAGATGTACGCTGCAGTAAATCAATTTATCACAGTTGACAAAAATGTCCGCCACAATAAATAAAAAAAATACCCGTTGCGGTAAATCATAGGATTTTCCGTAGCGAGCAAAACTAGTGTCCGTCACGAAAGGCTTTTAAACAACGCTACGGAAGCTCGATTTTGACATAGTGCATTGTGTTGAGCAGTGCAAGTCAGCGGTCTACCTGGGCAATCAGAGGAGCAAAGGTGGTGATCTGCTGCTACTGTTGTAAGCCAAATTATTGACAGCTGGCAGAATCGTCAAGCGAGGAGGGCAATACGCATGCAAATTGTGCCACAGCAGACAAGAATCACATCGATCTGCATACGGTTGCGGAGTGCAGCTATGCCGAAAGAATATGGAGGAAGGTGGAGGCATGGAGTAGAACCATCAGGGATTGGTGAGCACAGCTAATCAAACCGCAGAGAGGATCAAAGCAACGGCAAGGAATGAACGGGCAATCCTGAATTCCTGATAATCTATACTGTTTGGAACTTAAAGTGAAGATAAGTGCAGCATGTGTTCTCGATAACAAGTGCACGCTGACAAGAACTTTTAGAAAACGATCCAAGATGACCTACATCTATAAAGCTGCCTCTAAAGGGACTGTAATCTGTGTTGTTGACCTTTTTTTAATCTTTGTTGTTGACCTACATCTACAAATTTTTGAATAAAATCAATGGTTGAACTTGGATTAAAAAAAAAGTCAAACAAACTATAATTTAAAATTTTGTTTCTTCTCTTTTCACTATTGGAACATTCATGCATGTAAATAGCTACTGAATGGAAATTGAAAAGGCAGAACACCTTCGAAGTTACGCTGATCCTAAAAAAAGTTTCATCTGCTGCGGTCGCGGTCCCTGCCTACTACACAAACACAATTTAAACATTGCTAGCACGTGGTTGCATCATGATCTGTACGACTGAACGGAAGAAACGAAATGCCCGGCCCAGCTTCCCATGTACCGTGTACCGGTGTGTCAGAGATGGAGCAGATTGCAGGTAGGTGCATCGTATGGTGTGAAAACGCGCGCAGATATTCAGGTAGCTGCAGCGTGCGGTATTGGGCAGAGGATGCGCTGTTCTTTTTTCAAACAAAAACAACAAAAACAAAAATAGAAAAGGAATTGCGCAACATCGCGCGGGCCGCCTACAACGTACGCTAACACTGGCATTATATATAGTCATGAGTCAGGGGCAACTGGGAGCAGCAGCAGCTCAAGAAGCAAGTAATAAACAAGCTAGCAGCTCAGCGTCCTGCGCAGGCCGGCGCGCAAGAGCTCAGAGGAAGAAGAAAAACAAAACGAAATGGAGGAGGTGGTGGCAACGCCAAACGGAGGCGCGAGCGTGAAAGGGCCGGTGGTGGTCACGGGGGCGTCGGGCTTCGTCGGCTCCTGGCTCGTCATGAAGCTCCTCCAGGCCGGCTACACCGTCAGGGCGACGGTGCGCGATCCCGGTGAGTAGTTGCATTGTCTCGTCCTGCGTCGTCGACGTCGCAGGTGCGTGCAGTGCGCATCCATTTCCATCCGTAGCTAGTAGCCGAACTTTGATTCGCTCCATGTCGTGTCGTGTCGTGTCCTCCAGCGAACGTTGCGAAGACGAAGCCATTGCTGGAGCTTCCCGGAGCAACGGAGCGCCTGTCCATATGGAAAGCCGACCTGGCGGAGGAAGGCAGCTTCGACGACGCCATCAGGGGCTGCACCGGCGTCTTCCACGTCGCCACGCCCATGGATTTCGAGTCCAAAGACCCTGAGGTAAACAAACAAACAAACTAGATTCTGGATAGATATAGCTACACAAATCAAACGTTCGTACGTCATTGCGCCTGCATGCACATACCTACATACTTATGGTTTGCCCTATATATACTATTATTGCAGAACGAGGTGATCAAGCCGACGGTGGAAGGGATGATAAGCATCATGCGAGCCTGCAAGGAGGCCGGCACCGTGCGCCGCGTCGTCTTCACTTCCTCCGCCGGGACGTGTAACGTCGAGGAGCGGCAGAGGTCCGTCTACGACGAGGACAACTGGACCGACGTCGATTTCTGCTGTCGCGTCAAGATGACCGGATGGGTACGTACGTGCCACTTCTCGATCCCAATTAATTCGACTGAACTTTCGACACCTGTTGACACCTGATTTTTACCAAGTCAAATCAGGTGTCAACAACACCATGCATGGCCCACTGCGCTGACGATGACTCTCCACGTTTAATGCATATATATCTCCACCCGGCCGGGACCCGCCGGCAGATGTACTTCGTGTCTAAAACCTTGGCAGAGAAGGCGGCCCTGGCGTACGCGGCGGAGCACGGCCTGCACCTCACCACCATCATCCCGACGCTGGTGATCGGCCCGTTCATCAGCGCGGGCATGCCGCCCAGCCTCATCACCGCGCTGGCACTCGTCACGGGGAACAAGCCCCACTACTCGATCCTCAAGCAGGTGCAGTTCGTCCACATCGACGACCTCTGCGACGCCCATGTCTTCCTCTTCGAGAACCCGGCCGCCGCCGCCGGACGCTATGTCTGCTCCGCGGCCGACGTCACCATACACGGCCTCGCCGCCATGCTCAGGGATAGGTACCCCGAGTACGACATCCCGCAGAGCTTCCCTGGGATCGACGACGATGGCCTCCAGCCAGTGCACTTCTCCTCCAAGAAGCTCCTAGACCATGGCTTCGCTTTCAGGTACACCACAATAGAGGACATGTACGACGCCACCATCCGGACGTGCCGGGAGAACGGCCTCATCCCCCTTGCCACGGCCACTGCCGGAGCCGGAGGGGGCGGCGGCGGCGGCTCTGCCTCAGTGTGCGCACCGGCCGGCGAGACGGGTGTCACGGCCACTGCCGCCGGAGGGGACGGCTCTGCCTCAGTAGTGCGCGCACTCGGCGAGACGGATGTCACGATTGGTGCTTAACTAGCTTGGCAACAAACAATCGCTGGTTTTGAGAAAAATCTACGGTTCCCCTCCCTGTCGATGATGGTATCATCAGCTATCTATCCCTTCGAGCGCCGCTGGCAATAATGCGGGTTCCAACCAATAACATGCCCTCGACGGGTACGAAATAAATTCGGTGTAGACCAATTTGATGTTTTATAATTCCTTTCCTTGTGCGACACGCATGTGCGTACAATGCAACTTTATAAATTGCTCAATTTGCCTATGGTATGCAGATGCTCCCTGTGAACATTTTCAGCTTTATTAGAGCAACTCTAACAGTTTGGCAATTTTGGTTTGACAAATATCAAAGCAAAAAATATACAATATCCAACAGTTCCTCATAATGACTTGACAAAAACGAAAAAAAAGGAAGGAAAAAAAATACGTCGCCCAGTGTTCCACCGTGAAAAAAAAGAAGGAAAAAAAGAAAGAAAAAAAGGACGCCACCCAGTGTTCAGTCGTGAAAAAAAAGAAAAAAAAATTGCATCCCCTTTTCAGGTCTACAAATTGGAAGTGCGAACTCTTATTTGCAACTTTAGCAAAAATAAACCCAGATGTCAAACTGTTGGCCACCAGTTTTTTAGTTTTTTTGGCAAAATTAGATATGTCAAGTCTAAATATCAAACTGTTGGAGTTACTCTTAAAAGGGTGTTTGGTTCCCACTCCTAAACTTTAGCCACTAAAGTTTAGTCACTTTTAGTCCCTAAAGTTTCAAACACCCTCACTTTTTATCACTTTTAACACTATCACTAAAGTCACCTCCAACTAACAGCTCCTCGATCTGTGAGGAAAGCCACTGACAAAACTTGACAGACTTCCTCTGCATATTTAGAAGCCTGGGATGGCTAAGTTGCTTATCGCAAGGGACAAGCTAATCAGAGAATTTCACCCTTAAGACTGTTATAAGCTCACAAGACGAATATAGCCAGATATTTTTATAAGCTCTTGAAATGCAAATTACCTTGTTGCATATTACTGTCGATCCACATTGGTCAGTCTAATTCTTCGCTAGTCGCTTGCCGTGCTTAGACTACTCAGCAAAACCTTGAGCTCTTGTGCGTGGATTCACGCCTGCTGCCTGTGAGGCTTAGCCGTGGCCACTGCTTCCCTGGATTGTCCGAGGTGGTCCATATCCTCATCGGCAAGATGGAGACCACGGCGGCCACGGCTTCAGGCGGAGCGCAGCCGCGCAGACGTCGTCTCTGTCCCTGAAAAAGCCGACTTTCAAGATAGAGACCGCGGCGGCGGTGCTGGCCCCGCAAAAACTGCTTTCAAAGATCATGAAGAGCCTTACTCGCGCAGGTTCCCTTATCACGGACGGACGTTCATCATCGCGGTTTCGTCGGCTCGTCAGTCAGTTGGACGAAATCGTCTCCGATCAGTCCGACGCTCGTCCTCGGCGTGGCGCGGGCAGTCGCTGACGTGCGGACGCAGATGTCGCCGCTGGCCCCGCAAAGCGCGGGCAAGCGCGGGACGGGCGGGTGGGGGGCGCAGGACTTGGGAGAGGAGCAGACGTCGCGGTCGATCTGCTGGGGGCGGATGCCGATAGAGATGACGTGCCATCTCCTATCCTCGCCTCCATTGCCTTCTCGTCGCGGTCCTCGCCGAGCCTCGTCGCCGCCGCCCTCGTCGAGCATCGGGGTCGTGACATTCGCCTCCGGAGGGGTCGCCGCCAATGCTAGAAGGTGGAGGGGGCACCGCTGCACAGGCCGGGTAGATGGAGAGGCCGCCGCCGCCGTAGATGTCCCCGTGCCCACCGCACCGACCGCGACCTGATCCGCAGCACAGCACACGGAAAAGTAGAGATCGATCACCAGCCGTTACCCATGACACGGAAAACCAAACAACTCTTCATCCTCCAGTGGCTTACCACGTCTCGGCGGCCGACGCCGAGATTCGCGAGCGCGGACGCCCGGCGAGGCACCGCTCCCGCGTCTCGCGCCACGAGAACCGCCGGTCGCCGCAGACGACGGCAGTGCGGTCGCCGTACACGACCGCGGCGCGCTCCAGGAACTGAGCGGCGTCAGAGGCACGTAGTTGGACGGATCGAGGAACTCGGGCGGTGCATGTGCGGACCAAGGGCAGGGGCGGGCTCTGCAGATGCGTCGCGTCTCCTCGCGTGAGCGCCGCGCGGGGGATTGTGGGAGGGGGCGGCGCGGGACCGCGGGTACAGCGGCGGTTGTGATTTTTGTTGCATGCTCGCCGCGGGTACAGGGGCGTTTCCTCGCGTTCGCGCCGCGCGGGGGATTGTGGATTTGTGGGAGGCCTGGAGCCCGCGGGTATCATGGGTGGGTAAGAAAATCGCCGGTGGAAAAAAAACTCGAGCGAGTTCGACGCGTGAGAGACAAACACGGTGTAAATGTAAATGTGTTTCCGACCGGGTCCACTTGTCATATCAGACAAAGTATTTAGATGCGTTAGATATGAGTTTAAAGTCGATCCAAGGGTGTGGTTAAGAATTTTTTGGGTCAAAATATTTTCTGATTCCTTCGCTCCTTTATACTCTCTCCGTTTTAATTTATAATTCGTTTGACTTTTTTGACCCAAACTTTGACCACTCGTCTTATTCAAAAAAATTAGTGCAAACATAATCAAATTTAAGTCATTCATGTAGGCTATTTATTAAATAAGTAAGCCACACCAAAAGAAATGATATTTTACAAAAAAAAATCGAATAAGAGGAGTGGTCAAACTTAGGGTTGAAAAAGTCAAATGAACCATAATTTAAAACAGATTAAATAGTATAGATTATGTGTTCTTTTGTACCGGAACAAATGTTTTCATTTTACTGCAGATAGCCCCTACAGTAGATATAGTCTACTACAAAATAAGCTATCTGTAGACCCTCTGCTGTAATATAATATACTCCCTCCGTTCCATTTTATTTGACATTGTAGTAGGTGAGCAGGTGCGTCAGAAATTCAATGAACGAGGACACATGTGCTATCTAGGTGCATGCTAGAGACGCTGAGCGTGGACACAAAATTTGAATGCCAGGGCGTCCACCTTTCTGGGACAGAGGAGTATGTATTGTTTGGATTGGTACTATTACAATTTTTTAGATTTTGAAAACTATACTATTACTATTTACCAATTCTGAATCCTTTTTTTAGAAAGGGGAATATATTAATATCTCAGCTTCTACATCGATGAATGCATATGGCTGTTTTTTATTACAAACAAGAGAAAAGTAATCCAGGGAATCTCAAATACAAAGTTTGGAGCAATAAAGAACAAAATAGTGTTTCCAAAAAGCACAACTAAAAAGCGATTCTATTGCTAAAACTCCAGTCGTGTCTTGCAAACACCTCCATCGTAGTTATCTCAATAGTTCTGTATCCCATCTTCATCATATGACGATCCTCCTCCTTCTGTAGAAGGGACCAGGACCTGGTCCAGTAGGCCCCCTGAAGATAACCTGTAAATAAGATGGCACTCGAACCTTGTCAAACACGATGTCATTCCGAGTTAGCCAAATCGCCCAACAAATTGCACTTGCACCCACAAGAATCTGAGATTTTAGTTTCCTATCTATCCCTTCCAACCAGCCTGTAAACAAATTGTGGATACTGGTTGGAGGTACTAGATTGAAAGAAACATGAACAATTCTCCACAAGAATTTAGCAAAATGACAATCAAGGAGTAAGTGTTGTATGGACTCGTTTGAAGAACAGAAACAACACTTCCTATCTCCTTGCCACTGTCATCGTACTAAATTATCCTTTGTTAAGATTACTCCCTTGTATAAATACCACATAAAGACTTTAATTTTAAGAGGTAGTTTAAGTTTCCAAATTAATGTATTGTAAGGTAAAGCTTCTACTCCTAATAAGGCTCTGTACATGGATTTGACTGAAAAGAATCCATTCTGATGTAGCTCCCACACAAACGGTCTCTCTGGTTTGTTAGTTGTACATCTACAGCCATAGCGACTACATCGTGCCACGCTTGTAAATTAACACCTATCAGAGATCGCCTAAAAGCCACATTTAATAGTGTCGTTGACAACACTGATTTTACAGATGCTCCTTTTCTCCTTACAATACTATATAGTGTAGGAAAGAGCGATTTTAGTGGGCGCGGTTTTATCCACGAATCCTCCCAAAATCACACTTGTGACCCATCACCTAGATCAAACTTGCCCAGCGATAGGAACTCCCCTTTGACCTTCATGAGTGAAGGATCAAGATGCCCAAGAGGGGGGGTGAATTGGACTCTTTTTAATTTCTAGACAAGAATTAAACCTATCAAGAGTCAATTAACCCCCTAGTGCCTACCGTTTGTGTGCCCTAGCTACAAAGCGGTAGCAAGCCAATTGAAAGCGAAAACTTCCTACGCAATTCTAATATGAATTGAAAGACAAGTGCGGAAAGTAATGCGGTATGAAAGAGCTAGGGAAAGAGATGCTTGACACGGCGATGTTTTGCCGAGGTATCGAGGAGTCAACACTCCCCCTAGTCCTCGTTGGAGCACCTCGCAAGGTATAGCTCCCCCTCAATCCCGCGCAAGGGATGAGTGCTCTCTATGGGCTGATTCTTTGCCACTCCGGCTCGGTGAATCGCCCACAACCGATCACAAGTCGATGGAGAAGGGCCGCTGACAATCTTCCGGCGATCACCTTCCTCCGAGCACCACCGGACCGTCTAGGTGATGTTGATCACCAAGAGTAACAAGCCTCGATCTTCGCTTGACTCACTCAAGCTTCACAACTAGAGGATGCACACTTGAACTCTTGGATGAACTAGAGGAGAGGATGGATGGATTCGCGAATCACTCTATCTCTCTCTCTAGGGCTCTTGCTCTCTTCCCAACCTTCTCAAACAACTCAGTAACTGAAATGAGCAAAGGCCAGGTGGGAGAGAAGGGCGAGGAGCTATAAATAGCCCCATAGAAAACTGCCTCGGGCTGGCATTTCAAGTTGGCAACGGACGCTCCATCGACAGGCGACGGGCGCTCCGTCGACAGGCGACGTGCGCTCCATCTCTAGCCCCAACGGGTAGTTCCTGTTCACGTCAGCAGGCGCTGGACGCTCCGACGCTTGGCGACCGACGCTGCGCCTCAGCGTCCGGCGCCAACTGGCTGCTCTCGAGTTTCTGGGAAAATATTCCCGGACGCTCGCGAGCGTCCGACGCCCATGTGACGGACGCGTCCGTCGCAAAAGGACGTCTCTGGAGCTCTCTGCAACGCCGCCGGACGCTAGGGCGTGCATACGTCATCGTCCGGCGCCAGCGTCTGGCACGCCGGACAGCGTCTGGCGCCCTGGAACTTAGCGTCCGACGCTCAGAAGACAACTCCTTCAACTTTGGTTTTCGTCGCATTGAATATGGAAGTTGTTCTAGGCTATCTTACGGTCACCATAGGCTTGCTTAGAGCTAAGGTTGTCAAGTGTGCACCACACCTAAGTTATGAAGCTCTCCTAAGTCAAGTTACTACTCTCAACCCCTCTTAATAGTACGGTCAAAGATCAAATAGAGGCCCTATCTATTTCTAAGTGCCCTTCATCACCTTATGGCACTTAGCCTATCATTATAGAGTCTTCATCATGTCTCTTTGAAATCCGAAACGATATCCATCTTGGGGGCTAAGTGATAACCATTGATGCCCATTCATGTTGATCACTATGGCTAAGCTACACATAGCCTCTGCAAAACACACGTTAGCCATAACAATCGCTAATTGACGTTAATCACCGAAACCAATAGGGCCATGATTCTTCAATCTCCCCCTTTTCGGTGATTGACGACAATAACTCCTCGAGTATGGATATAAGATTGAAAGGTTAGGATTTCAAGTGGCTTGGATTGGTTTAGCAAGGGTTAGTGAATAGAAATGAAGCATACTTGCTCACCCAAACTAAATCACAATCAAAGTACTCATGAATATGAAGTAGAATTAGAGTACCTCATGATATTCTCACAAACGTATCGGAGTGTGGCGCGGAAGCTCAATTACCATTAGATCAAAGAGATATATCATGAAACTAGTGACAACTCACAACATGTATTAGTGATAATCAAGACTATGTCACACAAGCATAAGTATCTCACAAACATCATCCATCACACATATACACAAATGCAAATAAGATAGACATGATGACATGAGTACGGGGGAATAAAATCACACAAAGAAGCAAATCCCTCCCCCTATCTCTATATTCAACCCTCTCTATACTCGACCCTCTCTCCCCCTTTGGCATCTAGCACCAACAACTAAGCATCTGGAGCTGGAGGAGGAGTAGAAGAAGCTGCAGTCTGGCTATCGAGCATGATGAAGTCCTGAAGATTTGACTCGTCTGACTCAACATCTGCCTCGGCCTCTGCAGGTGTAGGCGCAGCTGGGGTGACCTCTGG
Organism: Microstegium vimineum; assembly: GCA_022036555.1. NCBI lineage: Eukaryota > Viridiplantae > Streptophyta > Magnoliopsida > Poales > Poaceae > Microstegium > Microstegium vimineum. Next base: position 30,812,740 of record CM039138.1, read on the forward strand.
AGCTGACATTGTAAGCTCTAGAGCTGTTGACTCAACTGGCTCCCCCTAAGGCTCAGCTGGTGCCTCTGACGGTCCTGCCTCTGAAGTAGCGGGTCTAGGAGCCCGACGAGTAAAGACTCGAAGCGGGGGAGGAGTAGTCACCACCAAAGCAACAAGTGATATCGCTGCAACAAGCTCTTCTTGCTGGGACTGAGGCGGTGAAGATACTGCCACTGTGACTGCCTCTGCCTGCTCCTGTGCCTAGACTGGAGCCCCTGACTCAACTGCCTCCACTGCAACTGAGATAGCATCGGTCTGAACTGCAACTGGAGGAGTGGTGACGGTCTGAGTGGACTGATCCGGTGCGATCTCCGACGAGGCAACTGAAGAGAGGTGAGTGCCCATCGCCGGAGTCTCATGCTGAGCTGCTGGTGTTGGAGAGTCCTCGCCTATGATCTCCCTGTAGGAGGCTGTGAGCTCGCGTGAGGCCTCTGCAATGGTAGTTCCCCGGACAGGTGTGAAGCATGACTGAAAGTCGCCGGGAGAAGCTAACCAAGAGGACACCTGGGTCCTCGGAGACTGACACTCTGGTGAAACCGATGCCTGAAAGGGTGGAGAGGTGAGTGCCCGACTCATCGGTCCTCCGGACGGTAACATTGGCGTTGGCATCACTGACACTGTCGGCTGAGGTGGCTGGGAGGTAAACTGCTGCTGCTGTGAGACCCCGGGCAACTGAAGCTGTGGAGTAATGGTCTGCCCGGAGCTTGAGCTGAGAAGACGCTCAAGAAGCATGGTCTGAGTCTTTTGAATTTTAGCCTGTTGCATCTGATATGATAGAAATTGGCGCTGGAACTCATCCTGACGAGCCTAGGCCTCAGCCTGTGCTGCAAGCTGCTGAGCGGTGAGTCTCCTGACATCCTCAGCCTATTGTCTCCGCTCCTCTGCCTGTCTCCTCTGCACCGGACCCACCGGCCTTGTGGTCATGAGACCGGGGTGCGTACTCTGGAATCGGCCTATAGTCCTCATTTGAGCTGCTAGAAGGAATATCATCATAGGCATCATCGGCAGCATCGTCAATCTGAGCATCTAGCTCTGCAAGCTCATCATATGCCAAGCGAGGAATCACTGTCTCCTGCTGTACCGCTGACTCAGGTAGAACACCTGTCTGACGTGTGTGCGGTCCCTGACGCCTCAAGCGACCTCTGCCACTGTGACTCACCAACTGACCCATGTTATACTCAGGAAAGACGGTGTGAGATCGGGTGAGTGTGGTAAGCTGGGAGATAGACTCGCCACGAGCAACCATCAGATAGGATATCCAATGTGCGTACTGAAGCTGCCAGTGACCTCTGAATCCTGAAGCTATGATATCTTCCATCTCACTAACAATCAAGTCCCATAAATCAAACTTCTCTTTGCGGACAAGATGTGCCAAGAGCCACAACTGTAGGTGGGTGATAGTCTCAAGAGCTCCCACTCAGGGTAGTATGGTGCGCCTAAGTACCTCGTTCAGGATTCGGGCAGTCGCCGTGAGGTCACGGGTGCCTTGACTAGACCCTTCTCCGAACGACTCTCTGAAGCAAGGCCGCACGAACTCAACTGAGGGCACCTCTCCCTCATGAGGACGACGTGGTGCGTCCTGGTCACCGTAGCACAAGGTGTGAATCCATGTCTCTGAAGCCTCCAGGTGAAACAACTCACTGAACCGGGGCGCGTAGATCCTGTGGTCTCGACCTCTGAAAGCGAAGTACAGAAAGTCGTGGTCAGGTGAGACCCACAAGAAAGCGTAGAACTGTCTAACCCAGTCCTCCTGATAGTTCCCAACCCTGCCGATCAAGCCTGTCAAGCCACCTAGGTACTCAAGGTGCTGAGCTATATCCGGACCACCGAACTCTATGATCGCCTGCAGGGGACATACTTTGTGTGCCCGTAGTGGTGCACGTGTATCAACGTAGGCTTTGTAGAAATCCTCGTGCACAGTCGTGTAGAAGTCTGAACCGGCACGAGGGTCTCGCTGTGCTAGAAACCAAGTCTGAAAGTATGCAAATCTCATGTCCTGAATTTTCTTAGCTAACAAGCCCTTAACATTGTACCTCACTGGATCTGGCACTCGAGGTCTCAGTGGAGGTCTGTCATTACGCCGTGGTCCATCGGGCCTAGGAGGAGGCGACGAACCACGAGCGCGTGTCACTCGACGAGCCATATGCTCCTGGACTGACGAGTGCCCCAAAGGGTCTGCCTGCTCGGTGTCCTCAGCTGTCTCTGGAGCCTCTGGGGACTCAACCTCTGCCTTTGCCTGAGAGGGGGACTCACGACGCGCTCCACGGCGAGGAGAGATCCTCAGACTGACGCGACGTCCGCCCTGCTCGGCAATCTCTGCTGCCTCTGCCGCTGCAAGTGCTACCACTGAGTCTAGATCCATTAGCGGCCTCTTCCTCTTCTTCACAAGAAGCTTCTTCTTGCCCCTATCCCTGTTGGTGGGTGGACGCGGCGGAGGTGGAGGGTCACCACCACTGCCGAGGACGGGGCCGGCGTTCTTCGTGTGTGGCATTGTTGGCCACGGGAAGAACAACTGTCACTGAGCACAGACAACTGCCAACTCAAACACAAAGATCAACTGCCACTTATCAAACCCAAACAAGAGTGGCTTGATGGCCTGGACTGACACTCTCGAGGCTTTGCCTCATTCCTTACTCGCGGGCTTTGCCCCGAGTCCACTGTCACTGCCCACTAAACAGCTGCACGATAGAGAGATAGTAATATATAACACTTTAAGCATATATACTAGAGATGAGAAATATCTATGGTGAAGCATGAAGTAGATAAGCAATAGATCGTTTCTGCCTTTGACATACCTCAGAGCATGGTGACAAAAGCAGTAGGTAAGAGAGCCTCGGTCAATCTCAAACACAATCCGTAACCCTAATAGAGATTTGGAAAAGCAATTTAGGGATTGGTGGAAAAGAATGAATAGGACACCGAGGGAAAGGAGAAATGCAGAGCAAAGAATCACCTTGGAGAATTGGAAGGATCCAAGGAGCATAGGATGGAGTCTGAAGAGGCTCCACACAGCCCACACTGCTCTGCTCGGCTGAACCGCGTGAAGCAGAGGAGAAGGAGCCGGCGGTGTAGGGGGCGACAAGGGCTGGGGAGCTCCGACGAGCGGCGGCGCAGGGAACGGGCGGCGGCGGAGAGTGAGGGCACGGATGCGGCGGTGGAGGGTGAGAAACGGGAGCGGCGACGTACAGATGGAACTGAGTCGACCAAGGGGGAAGAAGCAGTTTTCGAAATAATATGCGCTCTGCAAGTTTGCGACGGACGCTCCGACGGGTCCGACGAACGCTAGGTCAGAGCGTCTGGCGCTTATGTAGTAAGGGTCCAGAGAGCTCCAGTTGGCGACGAACGCATCCGGCGCCAACGCGACAGACGTTGTGAAGCGTTCGACGCTCGAACAAAGAGGTCCAGAGAGCTCCTGGATGCGCCAGACGCGTCGGACTCCTCTGCGACGGACGCTAGCAAGCTTCCGATGGCCCTTAGGCGAGCGGCTTTAAATCTTCGGACGATCGCGACGGACGATGAGGCATTTGTCGCCGAGCGTCCGTCGGCAGCGTCCGACGCCTTTGAAATAGAGTTTTTCAAATCTGATTTTTGCGTCTTTCTCCCAACCAAGTTCCAATCCAAATAAAATCTAAATAACACCTGATTGGACTTGATATGGGAACCATCTCTCAAACTCTCCTTTTCAAGTATTTTGCCATAGGCTTAGATTTAGTTTTGGCTCAAAATATTCGAATGGAAACATCAAGGAGACATCATATGGCCACAAGAGGGGTAGAGAAGTGTCTTGAGCTTGGAATGCTCCCCTAAGTGGACGAACAAAGAGGATGCTCAAATTTAACCGAAAAGGAATGACAAACAACACATGCAAATGCAATGCATTGCAAGAAATTGAATCTAGGTTGCTTGCAAGTTTAAACCATGATTTGGACTTCTTCACACGTTCAAGAACGGTTATTCCAACCATGTTAGCCAAGCCTATGTGCATTACTAAATTAACATGATTATATTACACATGATACAAGGTTGGTTCACACAAGATCATCTTTTAGTGAAGTTAGAGTGATCAAGCGCACATTCAACTCACTTCTCAACCTGCAAAAGGTTTCTTCATCGAGTGATTTAGTGAAGATATCCACCAATTGATTTTCGCTAGAAACTCCCACTAGTGATATGTCTTTCCTAGCCACATGATCTCTAAGAAAGTGATGACGGATATCAATGTGCTTGGTGCGAGAGTATTGAACCAGGTTGTTTGCAAGTTTTACGGCGCTTTCATTATCACACAAAAGTGGAACATCGTTTAAAGCCACGCCGTAATCAAGTAGTGTTTGCGACATGTATAATATTTGTGCACAACTAGCTCCCATGGCTATGTATTCCACCTCGGCAGTAGACAATGCCACACTATTTTGCTTCTTAGAGGACCAAGAAACAAGTGATCTTCCTATCAAATGGCAACCTCCGGAGGTACTCTTCCTATAAACCTTACACCTGGCATAATCCGAATTGGAATAGCCACAAAGTAGGAAGGGAGATCCTTTGGGATACCAAAGGACAATGCTAGGGGTGTGCCTTATGTACCTAAGGATTCTTTTAACCGCACTTAGATGCGACTCCTTAGGGTTTGCTTGAAACCTAACACACATACTGTCGGTGTTTAGAAACTACCAACGAGTAAATTTGTACATGTGTCGGGTTTCGAATGGTGAGACAAAGAGACAAGAGGTTTATACTGGTTCGGGCAAGAAATCCTTACATCTAGTGTGGAGCTGCTCGTGTTCCTTATCTCTGCTTGCAGGCGGCTACAAGCTGGTTCGAGAGAGGGGGTACGAGCCCCAAGTCTCTAGATGGTGTAGTGAGTGTGTATGCTATCGACTAGTCGTGTTCTTCGGGTGTGTGTATGCGAGACCTCTCTCTCTCTCTGAAAGCTTGAGAGTGGAGAGCTCCTCTCTGAGTCATCCCCCTTGTCCTCCTTTTATAGTCGCAAGGGGGACAGGGGAGTTACAAACATTCGTCGAGAGATATCTACCTAGGATACCGAGCCCTTTCCTTCTTCGTGAAGGATGTTGGGCATTTATAATACTATATTCCTATTGTCTTCATACTTGGTCGGAGGAGAGGAGTCGTGTCGGCTCCTTGTTGCATCGCCGGAGGATACGGGGGGATCCGGTTGAACCCGTAGCGTAGTAGAGGCATGGAGTTCGTTGTACCGTTGGAAGGTACACGGTTGTACCTTCTTATAATTCTTTTTGTATACGACGGATTCCTCCACTCCGGGCCAATGGGTTTCGTTACCTGGCGGGCCCCATGTACCTGATGTACTTCTATTCGGAGGGTTCCTGTAGGGGGCCCGGTGGCCGGAGGGGTTGCCGTTGCTTCTCGGAGGCGTGGGTCCCACCTGTTCAGAAGTCTGATTCCATCCCGTCCCTGGCTGGATGACCCGTTGTGTCTTCGTTTTAGTAGGAAACTAGGGTGTTGTCCTGTGCTCCGGTTTACACGGGGTGTACGATCTTCAGGATAACGTACCTCCGTTCTTATCGGCGTTCGCACCGTCAGCGCCTACGGGGCAATAGCCGTCACCTTCTAGAAGGGGCAAATGGGTCTTTTCCCTATCAGCGGCGCCCTACACGTCTTCTGCAGGTTGTGGACCCGTCTCGCTTCCCACGTCGGGCGAGACGGAAACACGTCTGCCTCGGGGGCGCGTCTGCCTACCCGGGCCGGTGGGACTTTGTGGATCATATGCCCTTCCTTCATGGGTCGATGGTGATTTGCCCCTGATAGGCTTCTCATCCCTATTTAGATGGCCATTGTGGAGCCTTTAGGTTATGGTTTTGTTTCTGAAAGTTTATCATTAAATTATATCTCCGACAGTAGCCCCCGAGCCTTAGGAAGATTTCCTTAATTGTCTTGCTGAGGCTTTGTATTGTTGCCTTGGAATCTATTTTAATCCTTCGCCGAGAGGGTGCGCGCGAGCGCACCCGCCGGGTGTAGCCCCCGAGTCTGGGTGAGAGTGTAACTCTTGCGCAGGTTTAGATTTCGTCGGGTCTGCCTTGATGTTTTGATCGCAATCGGTGGGTATGCCCAGACTGCTCCGCACCGCAATCTTTCGATGGCGCAGGCGGACTGAACCGGGTCGATTTCGGGTTTCGTTCTGACCACATGTCGTTGCTGTCGGTTGCACTGTTTAGTCATGATGCAATGAGCATCGAAACTTGTTCTCCTCTAGCCTGCTGCCACGCTTCGCACCTTCCTACTGTCGACGCCTTGGCTTGTCCATCGTGATTAGGGGTAAGGGAGCGGCTATCTTGCCTTCTCACGCATCCATTAACGAGCTCTCTGCGTACGACGATTTTCTGTGGTGTGAAGCCCCGGGTGTGTGCCAATACGTGTTTTTTCTTTTACGGTTGTTGTCGTCCGGTCGGGCCGCAGGGATCGGTTTGTGCTTGAATCGGGGTTGGAGCCACGGTGGGGCTTTGTCAGCGACCGGGATGTAGCCGCGACAGGCCTAGGGATTAGGACGACTCGCGCCACGCCCTAGCCTGGTGGCGCTTGTTGGTGCTCCATGTGTCGCGCCCTTCGGCACACAATGCATCGGTCAGCCCGCCATGACAAGACTCATCACCGCGCCTGTTTGACCCTTTCATGGGCGAAGGAGTGATGATGTGGGTCCCGGTGTCAGGTGGCTTGATTTTAGCCTTGTTGAATCTTCTTATTTGGCTCGGGCGTAGCACAGGGGCCAGACTTCGGTGCTCCTGCTTTTCTTTTGCCTTTTGTCTTCCGTTTAGAGCTCGCTCCTTCCGAGCCATGGATCGGGGCAGACGCCCTCTAGCGGATAGCTCCACGGGAGAGGGTGCAGCGGATGCCCGAAATCTTCATCGCCGGCTGATCGCGGCGGGATGGTTTCTGCATCGTTCCGCCCCCTTTTCCTTCCTTTACCTTCGTTTGTGTGCTCACTAAATCCTATCCTTGGGTCAGGATGCCATTGCCGACCCAAGATATGTTGCTCCCGTGGGGTTTTCAGACATGGGTGGCACCGTCCGACGTGCTGGTACCATCTGGCCTTCCCTATCGCGCGAGGTCGGGATCTTCCTCCTTGTCGGGGCCCGTGTCGGCATTTCCCGCTCTCGGAGACCGCAACTTGATAGAGGAACATCTTAGCCGCCCACTGCGGAACCTTCGTCAAATTCAGGACGCCGAGCTGCTCTATCGGATGCTCGAAGGGTTTCGTCAGAGCCTGTTGGTGTCCGTGCAAGCGGCCTCTTGTCTCTGGGACTAGCTGGCTGAGGCCGGTGAGCGTGCCGCGGGTAAGTGATCGTTGTTTCCCTTTTCCTTGACATGATTCATTTGTCGCTTCATCTTCTGTTTCGCAATGCTGGAAGAGGGACTGCGGGCGCTCCATTCTACCGCAGTCGGCGTCGTCGATGTTCTTCACGTGCCTGGGGATTCTGTTGTTAGGCGCCTTTGGGCCGTCCCGGCGCGCGTCCATAATGCCACTGCGCGCGCTCTTTTTCACGGGGCCGGAGTAGCGCTTGCCATAGCCGAAATTCATTCGGGCGTGGACATGACTGACGTCACGGAGCTTGCATCCGAATAGAGTGTCGGTCCACATTCTAACTTCGTCGAGGGGCTTTCGGAAGCGACGGAAGCTGTTGTCAGCATCGTACCTGCGGAAGAAATCCTAGTGGCGCGGCCCAGGGCGGAGACCCCATGACGGTCGGGGTTTTAGCGAAAGGAGATATGTACTGCTGAACGGGAAGTCTTACCTTGTTTATATGGTCTTGAATCGTTAATCCCCTTCTCCGCATTTTAACTGTTGTTTTAGTTGCTTTATTTCATAGGCCCGCGTTTGTGGCCTATGACCTTAGTTGGATCATGCGTCTGGGGACCATGGTCGCACGGTTCCCTTCTTCCTCGCACCCCCATGATCTAGGATGTGGAAGTGAACTGCCTCGTGTCTTTCCTCGATGGACGAAACCGAGCGCTCGGGGAGCTACAATCGGGTGGTTTAGGTGAGATCCCGGGTCCTCATCCGTGGAGGCTCGCACTGGCGGAAGTCTATCGGCGACCGATCTCAATCCCAACAGTCGATACGTATAGTACCCGGTTCCGTTCGCTGGGAACCGAGGGCTCGATGCCACCCCTCATGGGGTCTACCACGTATTCTGTTATCTGTTGAAGCCTAAACATGTCCACTGAGCGCGTTCAACGTGAAAACGTCTACGTTCCGGCCGCGAGGGCCCACTCAGCGACGTCCCTCACTCTTCGTTTTTCGGCCGGGGAGGCTGTCGAACCCATGGAGATGGGCCAACCCAAGATCCCTCGGCCTTATTATTTTTACCTGAATTCACGTCACGGAGGATCGGAGGACTAGCGGCCCATTAGGTCTTTATACGAGTATAGCGGACGAGTGGGCTGCTAGTCCTCCCGCTAAAACTCATCACCGCCGCCACTGCCCCTGCGTTCTAGATATAGGAAAACGGAGATCTGAACGAAATTTCGTCGGGTGGGCGAGCTTACTGATTATTCTTACCTTTCCCCGTTTCCTCGCTACACCAGGACAGCCCTCGACGCTGGCCTTCCTTCCTTCTATTATGGGATCGATGAGAAAGCCTTGAAGCAACTAGATGATGCTTTCCGCGCCATCAGGATCTTGAGGGAGGCCGTCGTATGTTCGTGCGACGTGACTGACGGTTATTTCTCCAGGGGGGTGGTGCCCTTGCGCCAGCGGGCGCTGATTCTCTTTCAGATGGCCGAGGACGCGTCTCTTGAGGGGATGATGTCGGCTCTGGGGACGGCGGATGTGAATGCTGTGGTGGCGCGTGTTCTCCTGGTCAGTGGTCACTGGTTTGACCGGTGCGTCTTATCCTGTCGACGGCGTCCCTAGGATGCTTCCTGACCGGACTACGAAAATCTTGGTATCTTATTTCTTTCCGTCCTTTTCTTGGTTAATGGAACTCTGTCTCTTTGCTTCCCTGCTATTGACCGATTGAGGAGGTTTCCGCAGGTCGGTCGCGTGGACGTCCGCCCCAGTCGTCCTCCTCTCCTGATGGCCGCGTCGAGGCGGGCGAACAGGGAGCGTGATGAGAGGGTACGATCACAGAAACTCCGCAGGAGGGATCGCAACCTTCGGAATGAGGCTCGGAGGGTGAAAGAGGAGAAGGGAGAGGAGGTTTCATCGATGTCAGAGAATACTGACGATGGGGATGACGATCCTACAGACTCGGGGTGCTCTCCTTCTCATGAGGTGGGCAGCCCGTTGTCGCAATCCGGGCTGAGTACGAGTTTGCCTGAGGCGGTGAAAGTCTCGGATGACGTTATGGCACCGGAGTTGGGTCCCATTCTGACTGATTCTGCCTCACCGGTGCCAGACGACGTACTCGCGGCGTCGCGCCCTCAGTCGGCTCCGTCTCCTGAGGTCGCCGTTGTTCTGGCGCCTTCGGATGTCCCCGTGCCCATCGTCACTTTGCAGGTACCAGAGTCGGGCCGCTCGGAGCCGAAGGTTTCTACCCGTAAGCGTGGGCCGACGCTGCTGAACATGTTGTCAGATCCTTGGCCGAAGCGTCCGATGCTGGCCCCGAGGTAAATTTGTTTCAATCTGTTTTACTTTCCCAAGAGCTCGTATTCCTTGCTTCATCGTGCCTTTTCTTCAGTCGGAGCGTGGGCCGCTCGACCTTAGCTCCAGCGAAGAGGTTGGCGGCCTCGCGTTCCCAGGGTTCATCCAGGAACGTGGGTGCCGTCAGGCTTGCGGGTTCGAGTGGTATCGGGGGCAAGGCTGACGACACTACTTTGTCTAAGCTTGGCGTCCCCGGCGCCGATGCTTCTCTGGCGGAAGACCTTTCGTCGGTGAGCATTGCGGCGGCGGCTTCGCCGTTGCCTTCTTTACCGATTGTCGGAATCGTTTCGCCCTCGGACCATATGTTCCTGCCTCGGGTCCTAGCTCTGCGCCAAATTGGATCCCGCTTAGGTGTCGAAATCGTCCCTGTGGAGGCGCGGGAGACGATGGAGATCCTCCCTCCATTCCAAATGCTTCCTGGGGAGGTAGCTGCGAGGCCTCGGAACCGACCTGGCCACCCCCTTGTTTGGGCGCGTGTGGACGAACCTGGCGTTGTATTCGCCCTGGACGATCGTGTTGAAGATTCTCGCCGGCAGGCTGCGAACCAAGGCATGCGAGATACGACGATGATTTGGGGCGACGTGGTAACTCCTAATGTGGATGTGATGTATCCCAACCTCTGTTCTACCTCTTATTCATTTTACGATGTTTTTCTTATCCCCCTTCCTCTGTAGGCGATATGCAAGAGCAATATCCTCAAGTCGGCTTTCCTTTATGAGGAGTCCGGGGTTTGGCCGGCCGCCGCTGAGAGCCGTCGGCGAATTGCCGCCCTAGAGGATGAACTGATCGAGGCTCGCGCTCATGTGAGCAACTCGCGTTAGTCTGAGGAAGTAGCACATCAGGGGTTCGAGGCTCAGGCGGCCGCTCGTAAGGCTGCTGAGGAGATGCTGAGGAACACCGAGGAGGATGTGAAGTGCCTAGAGCGCGCTCGGAAGCTGGCCTTGAACCGGACAGAGGTGGAGAAGAACGCGCGTCGTCAGGCTGAGGAGGAGAGGGACAATCACCGCGACTCTGTCCTCGTCCTGAGCACCGATTTGCAGTATGAGCGAGAGGAAGTCAGTCGTCTGGCGGCTCAGACTCGACGCCTTACAGAGGAGCTTGAGGGTGCGTGCCTTCCTTGAGGTATTCTCACTTTTGTTATTAGCTTAGTATAAGCTAACCTCACATTTTTCAGATGCCCGGGGCCGACTGGGTTCGCTGGCGGTTGGCGAGAAACGCCTTCAAGAAGAGGTTATGGAGGCGAAGGCGTTTGCGGCAGAATCCTCTAGCTCGCGGGCAAGGCTAGAGGACGTTTTGATTTCCGCCCTTCAAGACCTTCGAATATCTGTCGACCCTGAAGACTCTCTTGAAGCGGTTGTTTCCAGCTTTTCTGACCGGGTTGAAGAGTTTGTCAAGGCCGGGATAAAGAGAGGCGCTCTGTGGGAGGTGTCCATTGTGCGTTCTCATTACCCCGAGTTGGGTTTCCTAGCGATGGGCTTGGGATGGTGTCCTGAGACTACCTCCTCCCTGGTGGCGGAAATTGAGAAGGAGATGGAGTCGGTCGTGGCCGGGATGCTCCGCACGTTGGAGGACGAGGACGTTAACGAGGAGGAGGATATCGGCCCAAGCGCTCTCGCACGAACCTCGCAACCCTGATCGTTACCCTTGTGTCTTTATCTAGCCAATGTTTGTATTATTATATTTGCCGTGAACTTGTGACATGTTTTTCGCGTATACCTGGTTTTATTATAGGGGAGCCAGGTATACTTTTGCCCTTCTTAATGGCTTTTAGGAGGTATTTAATGCTAATGACTTGAGTATCGATTAACAGACGTTATTTGAAACATAAAGAGAGCGGTGACTGTGATCGGCTATCAAAGGTATTGATAAGTCCTAGCCGCTCGATGGGGAGGAAGAGGGAGATGATCGCGGGTACCTCTTTGTGGAGTAATTTTCTAACGATATCGGGGGCCGCGCGCGCCCGAGTTGTCGAGGATGGTTGAGACTTCGCTTGCTGAAGCGTGACCATCGTCATCTCCTCCGCCGTGTCTTCCGTTGTCGCCTTTTTTCTTCACCCACCTTCTCTTTTTCAATCCTTCGTTGAGGAAAATTCTCATGAGATTGCAGTCCTTGAGGGAGTGGCTTACAGAAGTCGCGTGGTTGGGACAAGGTTGCCCTACATTTTCTCGAAGTGGTCGTTACCCTGCCCATTCTTCCTCCATGCGCCTTTCCCTTTTGCCATGATGAATGATGGACGGGGCCGTATCTAGTCCCGACATCTTTCATAGGGATGGGTTGAGGGCATCTGGAAATCCACGATGACGTCGCCGTCGTTTGCCCCCTGGGAGCGCTTGGAAAATCCAAGCGGGGCATGAGTCTTTCGGAAATTCTGGATGAAGGATTCCTTCAGGTCTCCCCAGTTTCGAATCCTTCCTTCCGGTAGGTGTTCTAACCATACGCAAGCTGCGTCGGAGAGGTAAAACGGTAGGTGGCGGATTATAAAGTTCTCGTCTACTGCCCCACCCGCCTCGCAGGCGAAACGATAATCCTCCAACCAGAATCCTAGGTCCGAGAGCCCTGCGTATTTTTGGCGGTAAGTCGGTGACCGGAATCGTGTCGGGATCCGTGCGGCACGTATACATGGGGAAAAGCATCGTGGCCCGACGGAGCCCAGGCTGATACCTTGGTCCTCGCCGGGTTTGTGCCGACCGTCGTTGCACAAGGACTGCGCGTGCTGCTGGTCACCGTCGATCCCTCTACGATTGTGACCTGTCTGGTGTGTTTCGACGCTGGAATGGCATCTGACTGGGGTCCGTCCTTGTCCTTGCCGGGTAGAGTTTTTAAGGAGTGACGCGTCTCGGGAACTGGGGAAGGCTCCTTCCCTTCGTTGCGCTTGACATTCCGTCGGTCCGACTGTTGTCGGGCCCAGAGGGGTGTGCGGCCTTCTCCCCATCATTCCTTCCTCGGGCGCGATGGCCTTAGGGGACCATCCCATGAGTACTGGGGTGACAACTATGCTTTGCCGCCCCTGAGAAGCGAGGGGGGACATGTCATCTCCATTTATATGGTGTTGCGTACCCTGAGCTCGGGTTCGGAGGTTACTCGCCGACCACAGATGTAGCCGCTGCTCGAGGAAGGTGCACTCACCGTTGATCCGGCGATGGGCGTCATCAAACCCATTCCGCTGAACTCGAGTGAGATTGGCGTGCGATGGTGCGAGAACTCACTGGCTCTCGAAAGGGATTTCGCCACCACCTTCGTCGCGGTCGAGCGCAGCTTCCTCGGGGAGAGCCTCTCTTTCGTCGCACACGAAGCATTCCCTTAAGAGGGCCTCGTCAATCCTAGGAGTGATGTGTTCAACTCTCATACCATCAGTGCCGACGAGGGCTAAGTTGTCCTTAGTCGGGAGGTCGCAGAATGAGTTGATGGTTTCCACGAAGTCGTCATCGTTGCCAACGTTGGTCATCTTCAGAGTGATAAGCCGTTCGAGGGTGGATGCGGCGTTGACGAGGCCGAACGAGTACGTTACAGGGACACCTTCTTCTATCGGCGCGCCTCCCTCGATCTGGATGGCGGCGTCGATGTAGGCAAGTGCCTGTCTCTGCGCTCGGGTCGGCGAGGGACGTGGTGCTCTCTGGCCTTTGGAGTGCTGACGTAGCCTACCCCGGTGGAGGAGCGGGCGGTCACTGCCCTCAGAGGATTGTTCATCCGAGGCGTAGTACGTCGTTTGCCAGGGGACGGACTCCCTTCCTGTGACGAGGCTGGGGAGGAGGCTGCCGACGTGTCCCTTGGCGTCCTGGTGGGCCCTTTCGGTCGAGATGACGGCCTCGAGGCAAGCGTCGCTCGGCGACGCCTCATTGCCATCAGAGCTGGGGTCCGAGTCCAGGAGGTAGTCATACTGAGAGCGTACGAAACGCGTCACGGATTGCTCGGCCGTGTGGTTGGTTTCGTACTCGTCGCCGTCAGAGTCCCCCATGCCGCTCATGAACGCCTCGAGCAGGTGGAGTCCTCTATCGTCGCTCCTGAGTTCGGTGCGGTTGGATCCAGGGCTTTGTGGCCCCGGTCCTTCAACCGGCGCGTCCCTGCAGGGAGCAGGGAGATCCTCATTCGACCGTGCCAGGGTGTCGACGACCTGGACCGGTGAGGACAACACACGGGTGACGGTACCATCTGCGGAGCAGGCAAACTCTAGGCTCCCAAAGCGGATGACGGAGAGCCCAGGGTTGCCGAAGTTGAAGGTGGCCATTCGGAACCACTAAATCGTCGCGACACGCGATGCCCCCTACCTGGCGCGCCAACTGTCAGTGTTTAGAAACTACCAACGAGTAAATTTGTACACGTGTCGGGTTCCGAATGGTGAGACAAAGAGACAAGAGGTTTATACTGGTTCGGGCAAGAAATCCCTACGTCCAGCGTGGAGCTACTCGTGTTCCTTATCTCTGCTTGCAGGGGGCTACAAGCTGGTTCGAGAGAGGAGGTATGAGCCCCAAGTCTCTGGATGGTGTAGTGAGTGTGTATGCTATCGACTAGCCGTGTTCTTCGTGTGTGTGTGTGTGTGTATGGGAGACCTCTCTCTCTAAAAGCTTGAGAGTGGAGAGCTCCTCTCTGAGTCATCCCCTATGTCCTCCTTTTATAGTCGCAAGGGGGGCAGGGGAGTTACAAACATTCGTCGAGAGATATCTACCTAGGATACCAAGCTCTTTCATTCTTCGTGAAGGATGTTGGGCATTTATAATACTATATTCCTATTGTCTTCATACTTGGTCGGAGGAGAGGAGTCGTGTAGGCTCCTTGTTGCATCGCCGGAGGATACGAGGGGGGGGGTTCCGGTTGAACCCATAGTGTAGTAGAGGCATGGAGTTCGTTGTACCGTTGGAAGGTACACGGTTGTACTTTCTTATAATTCTTTTTGTATACGACGGATTCCTCCACTCCGGGCCAATGGGTTTCGTTACCTGGCGAGCCGCATGTACCTGATGTACTTCTATTCAGAGGGTTCCTGTAGAGGTCCGGTGGCCGGAGGGGTTGCCGTTGCTTCTCGGAGGCGTGGGTCCCACGTGTTCAGAAGTCTGATTCCATCCCGTCCCTGGCTGGAGGACCCGTCGTGTCTCCGTTTTAGTAGGAAACTAGGGTGTTGTCCTGCGCTCCGGTTTACACGGGGTGTACGATCTTTAGGATAACGTACCTCCATTCTTATCGGCGTTCGCACCGTCAGCGCCTACGGGGCAATAGCCGTCACCTTCTAGAAGGGGCAAATGGGTCTTTTCCCTATCAACGGCACCCTACACGTCTTCTGCAGGTTGTGGACCCGTCTCGCTTCCCACGTCGGGCGAGACAGAAACACGTCTTCCTCGGGGGCGCGTCTGCCTACCTGGGCCGGCGGGACTCTGTGGATCATATGCCCTTCCTTCATGGACCGATGGTGATTTGCCCCTGGTGGGCTTCTCATCCCTATCTAGATGGCCGTTGTGGAGCCTTTAGTTTATGGTTTTGTTTCTGAAAGTTTATCATTAAATTAGATCTCCGACACATACACACACTAAACATGATATCCGGCCTAGAAGCGGCGAGGTAAAGTAAACTACCGATCATCAAGCGATAAAGAGTTTGGTCGATCGGGTTACCTCCCTCATCAAGGTCGAGATGCCCATTAGTAGGCATTGGGGTCTTGATTGGCTTGCAATCCTCCATCTTGAATTTCTTGAGCACATCATTTGTGTACTTCTCTTGAGATATGAAGGTGCCCTCCCTCAATTTCTTCACTTGGAAGCTAGGGAAGAAGGTTAGCTCGCCAATCATTGACATCTCGAACTCCTTGGACATCAATGCACCAAATTCCTTGCTATGATCTTTGTTTGTTGATCCAAATATAATGTCATCGACATACACTTGGCAAACAAAGATCTCTCCATCTAGCACCTTGGTGAAGAGTGTGATATCCATTTTCCCAATCTTGAAGCCCTTCTTGAGTAGGAAGTCCCTTAGCCTCTCATACCAAGCTCTTGGAGCTTGTTTCAATCCATAGAGTGCCTTGGACAACCTATACACATCATTAGGACAATTTGGGTCTTCAAACCCGGGAGGTTGTGAGACAAAGACAAGTTCATTAATGAAACCATTTAGAAAGGCACTCTTCACATCCATTTGAAATAGTTTCATTTTGTGGTGTGAAGCATATGCCAAAAGGATATGAATGGCTTCTAGTCTTGCAACCAGTGCAAAGGTCTCCCAAAAATCCAAGCCTTCAACTTGGGAGAACCCCTTTGCCACCAATCTTGCCTTGTTCCTCACAACCACGCCTTGATCATCTTGCTTGTTCCTAAACACCCACTTGGTGCCAATGATTCTTGCTCCTTTGGGCTTTTCTACTAGTGTCCACACTTTGTTCCGGGTGAAGTTGTTCAACTCTTCATGCATGACATTCACCCAATCCAGATCCGCAAGTGCATCCTCCACACTAGAAGGCTCAACAAAGGAAACGAAAGAGTGATGCTCAACATAAGAAGCAAGTTTAGATCGAGTTGTTACCCCTATGATGAGGTCTTGTGGATGAGCTTGAAGTATAGGTGTAGATCTTCTATCAATCACTTAGGGAGGAGGTTGTGGTGCATCAAATCACTAGCTTGTGCCTCGGCTTGATCTTGAGGGATGAAGGTATATTCTTGTGCTTCCCTCACTTGTTCTTCATCAACTTGAGGCTGTGTGAGGTGGAGTAGGTACTTGATTTGTATTATCTTCACCATCTTCCACCTATAGTGGGTTGATTGCACCAATGGGCATATTCTTCATAGCCTCCCTCAAGGGTTCATCACCTACATCATCAAGATTCTCATGCTCTTCTTGAGAGCCATTAGTTTCATCAAACTCCAAGTCATATGTTTCTTCAACTAGGCCGGAGGCTTTGTTAAATACTCGATATGCCTTGGATTTAAGTGAATAGCCAAGTAAGAAACCAATGTCACATCGCCTTTGGAACTTGCCCAAGTGTTGACGCTTCTTGTAGATGTACACTTTGCATCCAAACACTCGGAAGAAAGATATATTTGGTTTCTTCCCATTCACAAGCTCATAGGGGGTCTTCTTGAGAAGCCTTTGGACAAAGAGCCGGTTGGCCGCATAGCATGCGGTGTTGATTGCTTCGGCCCAAAACTTCTCGGGGGTGTTATACTCATCAAGCATTGATCTTGCAAGAGTGATTAGTGTCCGGTTCTTCCTCTCTACTACACCATTTTGTTGTGGGGTATAGGTGGCGGACACTTCATGCTTGATCCCAACTTCATCACAATAATCTTCGATCTTGGTGTTCACAAACTCGGTTCCATTGTCACTTCTTATCTTCTTGATCTTCACATCAAACTCATTTTGGGCTCTAGTTGCAAACTTCTTGAATATTGATTGAGTCTCTCCCTTGTCTTGAAGAAAGAACACACAAGTTTACCTAGAGTAGTCATCAACGGACCAAGCAAAAGAGATTGCCTCAAAGGCTAGCATAGGTGGTAGGTCCAAATAAATCCATGTGAAGTATCTCTAGCACTCTTGAGGTTGACATGAAAGCTTTGGTGGGATGGGTGTTGCCCACTTGCTTACCGGCTTGACATGCACTACACAACTTGTCCTTCTCAAACACCACATCCTTCACACCTCTAACCATCTCCTTCTTGACAAGTTTCTTCAAGGTTGACATTCCCACATGAGCTAATCTTCTATGCCATAGCCAATCCAAAGAGCTCTTGGAGAATAGACATGTTTGCAAACTAGCTTCATTTGAGGTGAAGTCCACTAGATAGAGATTGTTGTGCCTAAACCCTTTGAATATCAATGATGAATCTTCAATCTTGGTCACAACTACCTCATTTGGAGTGAATAGACATTGCAAACCAAGATCACATAGTTGACCAACCGATAGCAAGTTGAAGCTTAGAGATAGCACTAACAAGACATTGGATATTGATTGAACATTGGAGATTGCCACTTTGCCTAAGCCTTGCACTTTGCCTTTTGAATTATCGCCAAATGTAATCTTGTCTTGTCCTTCACGATCTTCCTCAAGTGTGGTGAACATCCGGGAGTCACCGGTCATATGTTGAGTGCATCCACTATTAATCACCCAATGACTTCCACCGGTCTTGTACTTCACCTACACACAAGCAACTTGAAGATAAACTTGTTGTTTGGGAACCCACACTTGGCGAGGTCCCATAGCCTTGTCCACCAACTCCTTAGCAACCCATAGCACTTTGGGCTTGTTCTTCATCTTAGGACCGAGAAACACAACTAGGGGTCTACCCTTGGAGTCCTTGTTGATGATGAAGTGTGCATCATGAGCAAAAGGCCTTGTATGCTTGGGCAAGGTCTTGGGAGGTGAAGTCTTGCATTGAAACTCAAAGTGACCGACTTGTCCACATCCAAAGCACTTATTGGGCTTGGGCTTTGGCAAGTCATAGTTGTTGCTCATGGCCTTGTTCTTGTAGTAGTTCGTTGCTTCTATCTTGACTTTGGCATTCATGAGTTGGTTCTCCTTGAACCCAATCCCGGTCTTGTCGGTCTTCATGATAGTGTTCATCAAGAGCTCACTTTGAAGGTTGTGGTCATTGGTGAACTTCTCCATTCCACTTGCTAGCTTGATCTTCTCAACCTTGAGCTTTGCATTTTCTTCTTTGAGAGAGTTGATCAAGGTGATTGCATCATTGTCATCTTGCTTGGCCGAGTTGATGGTGAAGGGCTTGTTGGACTTGAGGTTGATTAGCTCTTCCTTGAGCTTTGAGTTCTCTTGCCTCGTCTTCACATAGTCATCATACTTTTCGGCCTCAACTACCTTCTTGCCCTTGCACTTAGCATTTTGCTCACTAGCAACTTCATCAAGCAAGTCCTCACAAGAAGTAGCTATATGACACTTAACAACCGGGTTAATAGCAACATGTGTAGCAAGATCATTTGTAAGCAATTCATTAGCTACAACAAATGTGTCATGTTCATTTCTAACTTGGTTGTAGTCATCTTTTAGCAAGTTATATCTTGTATGGAGCTCTTGTGTTGACCTCTCAAGCTTATCATGTTTCTCATTAGTTTGCTTGAGTGAGGCTTTGAGCTCCCTAGTGCTAGATGAGAGAGATTTGTTCTGAAGCTTTAAATCATCATTAGCACTAGACAAGTCATCAAGTTTTGCATGCAAGTTATCATTTGCTTTCTCTAGTGTTTCACTTTTAGTTTTGTACTTCCTAATGAGCTTAGTATATTTGTTGCAAATCACAATTAGCTCATCATAGGAAGGTGCCTCAAACTCATCATCACTATCATCACTAGATTTAGCCTCAT
Organism: Microstegium vimineum; assembly: GCA_022036555.1. Classification (NCBI taxonomy): domain Eukaryota; kingdom Viridiplantae; phylum Streptophyta; class Magnoliopsida; order Poales; family Poaceae; genus Microstegium; species Microstegium vimineum. The sequence goes on from CM039138.1 coordinate 30,831,686, forward strand.
CATCATTATCCTCTTTTTGTACCTTCTTGTCACCTTTAGCCATGAGGCATAGGTGTGTAGAGGATAAGCCCAGAGATGATGGAGGAGGTGGCAGTGGAGTAGATGACCCAATCACCAAGGCGGCCACCTTCTAATCTTCACTCTCATCTCCGGATGAGTCACTTATGTCTTCAATGTCGGTGAGCCAATCACCAAAAATGTAGGCTTTTCCATCCTTTCTCTTCTTGTGGAAGTTGAAGTTCTTATTCTTCTTGAATGTCTTGTCATCTTTCTTCTCCTCATCACTTGACTCATCTTTGTTGCCCTTGTTGTACTTGAACTTGTTGTTGAATTTCTTGTTTTTGTACTTGTCTTTCTTCTCTTTGGGGCAAGCATGAGCCAAGTGTCCAAGTTTACCACAATTGTAGCAATCCATCTTGGAGAGAGGCTTCCTTGAAGAGCTTGTGAAGAATTTCTTCTTCTTTGAGTCAAACTTGACTCCATTCTTGTTTAGCCTCTTCAACATCGTTGTTGTCTTCTTCACCATGAGGGCGAGGTCGTCATCATCCTCTTCATCACTTGCACTCTCATACACAAATTGCATCTTGCACTTCTCCGAGGAGGATGCCTTGAGAGCCAAGTCCTTCTTCTCCTCCTCTTTTTCTTTCTTCTTGGAGGAGGAAGAAGAGCCACCATCACCAATCTTTATGTACATTTCATGGGCATTGATCTTGCCCAAGACTTGTGTTGGTGTAGCGGCGGAGAGGTCCCCTTGGTGAAGAACCGTGACGATGTGGCCATACTTCTCAATGGGCAAGACACAAAGAATCTTGCGCACCACATCGGTCGGTGCCATTTGGTTGAGACCGAGCCCATTCAATTCTTCTACAAGAATGTTAAGACGTGAGTACATCTCATTAGCATTTTCATTTCCAACCATAGAAAAAGAATTGAGCTTAGCCATGACCAAGTGATAGCATTCCTCACGCTCACTCTTTGTGCCTTCGTGAAGAGCACAAATAGTGGTCCACAACTCAAATGCGTCTTTGGCATTACGCACTCAGTTGAAGACATCCTTGCAAATGCCACGAAAAAGAATGTTCTTCGCCTTGGCATTGTGCTTCTCAAAGTAAGGGTCCTCCGCAAAGTAGGAACCCCCCCCCTTTGTGGCGGCCTTGAGCACGCCAGCGTCCACGACCTCTAGATAGGCCTCCATACAAACTTTCCAATATGGAAAGTCGTCTCCATCGAACATGGGAGGTGGTCCATCCCTATGGGACATCTTGCTCTAGGCGGTGAAGCCTAATTTAGAGAAAACCTTGCTCCGATACCAATTGAAAGGATCAAGATGCCCAAGAAGGGGGGTGAATTGGGCTCTTTTTAATTTCTAGACAAGAATTAAAGCTATCAAGAGCCAATTAACCCCCTAGTGTCTACCGTTTGTGTGCCCTAGCTAGAAAGCAGTAGCAAGCCAATTGAAAGCGAAAACTTACTACGCAATTCTAATATGAATTGAAAGACAAGTGTGGAAAGTAATGCGGTATGAAAGAGCTAGGGAAAGAGATGCTTGACACGGCGATGTTTTGTTGAAGTATCGAGGAGTCGACACTCCCCCCTAGTCCTCGTTGGAGCACCTCGCAAAGTATAGCTCCCCCTCAATCCCGTGCAAGGGATGAGTGCTCTCTATGGGCTGATTCTTTGCCACTTCGGCTCGGTGAATCGCCCACAACCGATCACAAGTCGATGGAGAAGGGCCGCTGACAATCTTCCGGCGATCACCTTCCTCCGAGCACCACCGGACCGTCTAGGTGATGTCGATCACCAAGAGTAACAAGCCTCGATCTTCGCTTGACTCACTCAAGCTTCACAACTAGAGGATGCACACTTGAACTCTTGGATGAACTAGAGGAGAGGATGGATGGATTCGCAAATCACTCTCTCTCTCTCTAGGGCTCTTGCTCTCTTCCCAACCTTCTCAAACAACTCAGCAACTGAAATGAGCAAAGGCCAAGTGGGAGAGAAGGGTGAGTAGCTATAAATAGCCCCCCAGAAAACTGCCTCGGGCTGGCATTTCAAGTTGGCGACGGACGCTCCGTCGACAGGCGATGGACGCTCCGTCGCTAGCCCCAACGGCTAGTTCCTGTTCACGTCAGCAGGCATCGGACGCTCTGACGCTTGGCGACCGACGCTGCGCCTCAGCGTCCGGCGCCAACTGGCTGCTCTCGGGTTTCTGGGAAAATATTCCTGGACGCTCGCGAGCGTCCGACACCCATGCGACGGACGCGTCCATCGCAAAAAGGACGTCTCTAGAGCTCTCTGCAACGCCGCCGGACGCTAGGGCGTGCATACGTCATCGTCCGGCGCCAGCGGCGCGCCCTGGACCTCAGCGTCCGACGCTCAGAAGACAGCTCCTTCAACTTCGGTTTTCGTCGCGATGAATATGGAAGTTGTTCTAGGCTATCTTACGGTCACCATAGGCTTGCTTAGAGCTAAGGTTGTCAAGTGTGCACCACACCTAAGTTATGAAGCTCTCCTAAGTCAAGCTACTAGTCTCAACCCCTCTTAATAGTACAGTCAAAGATCAAATAGACGCCCTATCTATTTCTAAGTGTCTTTCATCACCTTATGGCACTTAGCCTATCATTCTAGGGTCTTCATCATGTCTCTTTGAAATCCGAAACGATATCCATCTTGGGGGCTAAGTGATAACCATTGATGCTCATTCATGTTGATCACTATGGCTAAGCTACGCATAGCCTCTGCAAAACACACGTTAGCCATAACAATCGCTAATTGACGTTAATCACCGAAATCAATAGGGCCATGATTCTTCAATGAGGCCAGCCCAAAATTGAGAGTCCCCAGGCATGTATTAAACATGTGTCAAAGTTTTGTCTCTTAGATATTTATTCTTAAGCACTTGTTGCCAAACTCCCTCTCCATTAAGCAACTTAAAAAGCCATTTGCTTAGGAGACACTTGTTGTGAACATCTAAAATTAGAACTCCCAACCATCCTTGATCTTTTGGTGTACATACTACCTCCCACTTAGTCAATCTATATTTTTTCTTATGCGCATCATTTTGCCAGAAAAAACGTGACCTATCGCCCGTTGCTCGCCGACCTACACGTTTGCGGCGTGCCGCCGACCCGACCCCGCGTCCACGCTGGAGCTCCGTGTCCCTGGCGGCTTGGCGCGGCAAGCCCAACGATCGAGGATCTGGCGCCACCCCTGCTAGGCGTGGGCCCGCTGGTGGTTGATGATGAGGAGCCCGTGGCGGAAAAGGAATGGGCGTCGGGGGCTGCCATGGAAAGCCGACAGCACAACCCTCTTCCGACGCGACGATATGGAGCAATGCCACTTGACATTGAGAAGGTCTCAATGTCGACAAAGACAACATCGTCTTTGGAGACGCGGTCGCCCTTGCCCGTAGACCGGGAGACGATCTTGTCCTCTGTCATGGTGGAGCTTAGTGTCAGCATGAAGATCTCCCGGATCTTGACGCGCACCATCATCCTCAGTGGCGAAACTAGAGTAAATTTGAGAGTGGTGAACTTGTCTTGTAGGTGCATAGATATATGTCATGAGAGTGCATATATGGTGAAATTTTAATTAAATTCACTATTTTTAAGTTTTTTGTTGCTGCATTGGTACCCAATGGTCATAGTGTACCTTCGCCCCATCCTCCCATGCCGTGGCTGCCTCCAGTGCGTGCTCGTTGGCATCGCCGCGGTACACAGCAGCGCAGGCAGGGTGGAGGTGGAGAGAGGGGTGTGGGGGCCATTGCCATTTGAAAGGAGGGATTCAAGGAGCTGACCTGTAGGCTCCATGTGTTTGTGAGTCGAAGGAGAGAGAGAAGTAAGAGGTTGCGGGGGCATTTTCATCTAGAAAAAAAAATATACAATCCACTTTACATGGACTTAGAAAATGTCGTGGCTCCAATTTATTCCGAATTGCAATGACAAAAAAAAAATACAATGCACTGTACGTGGGCTTAACATCTTTGCTAGCGTAGAAATGTGATGGCTCTAATTTCCTAGAAATTGTAATGACATATTTCCAAATATGAAAATAGTAATGGTAATTTTGAAAACTTGAAGAATTGTGATGAATTGAAATAACTAGGCGTGGGCAAACTAGCCGATACCCAATCCTTGAGCCTGTAACCGAACCTATTCTCGAAGTACATAATCACAATTTCGGATTGTAATTGTAGAAACCCGAATTTAAATATCTCAAATATTTGCTCTTTTATTCTTAAGGGCCTGTTTGACATGGCTCCAACTCTAGCTGGAGCTGCTCCGCTCCAAAACTCCAGGTGGAGCCAGCGTGGATTTGGAGTTGTTCAAATTGGGCATTTGGCTACCAGCTCCAGACATAAAATGCAACACAGTTCAATGACATCTGGGACCCATCTATCAGCCTCACTAGTTCACCGGATCTGGACCGCCGCTGCGGCTCCACCTGCACAATCCGTAGCAAGCCAACGTCAGATCAGCGGCGGGGAGGAGGACGTGCAGCGCGCTCGTCCTCGGCCTCAGCGGCAGCGGCAACGGCAGGCCTGCGGGCTTCGAGGGATTGACGAAGCGGGACGGCGCGAGGAGGGCGGCCTTGTTGGCGAGCGTCGGGACGGCGCGAGGCGCGAGGAGGTCGGTGAAGGCGCACCGGCGTCGGGGCAGGCGGGGAGGGGCCGGCGACGGGGGAGGCGGGAGAGGCGCGCCGGCGTCGGGCGGGGGAGGCGCGCCGGCGTCGGGCGGGGGAGGCTCGCCGGATTCAGGCGGCGCGCGCTCCAGTCGCGAGGGCGGGGAGGCGCGACTTGCGGGCGGGGGCGGGCGGATGGGCTTCAGGGCATGCAGGCATCGGTGAGGAGTTGAAAAAATAGAAAAAATAACGATTCGTGTGTAATGGATGGCAAATGTGGGTAATTTCCTTCGAACTCCATGGACAAGTCTATTTCACATGGTTCTAGAGTTGGAAAAGAGGTGCTCCAAAACTCCACCTCCATTTGTACTACAGCTCTATGAAGTTCCAAGTTCCATGGAGTTTTAGAGTTAGGGTGTTTGGCTAGAAAATTACTTAGAGTTGCTGGAGTTCAGCTCCAGAGTCATGCCAAACACGCACTAATATAGACATGAAGTGATTCAATGCAATATAAATCTATTATCTAGGATGAATTAATATAGATTTATGGTAACTTAATAATTGATTTGTTGTTAATTCATGTGAAGACATCATGTGATTTGAAGAACCTTTGTTTATTGTTTATTGTTTATTGTTTATTGCTTTAAAAATGCTACTAGAACTCTTTTAAATGGCTGGTCTTGTCAATTTCACACTGACAGTCTTCCTCAAGAGGATGATGTAGTTCAACTAATCCTTCACTTCTATCTCTAACTTTACATCTGTTGACACCGTTTTTGGCACGTGTCAATATAATCTAAGGATTGTGCCGATCGACAAGAGGCTGGTTGTTGTTCCTTATCGGCATCGGGATATCATCGGTCAGACTGCCGATAGAGGCAAAAATGTTGCTAATGAAGACAGACGTGCTGCTGATGGAGGCAGAAGGACTTGATAAAAGCAAAGGTCAGCTTGCCGATGAGAAGTCAGTGCCGATAAAAGCTGAAGGCTGTTGCCAATGAGTGGTAGATGCTGCCGATGGAAGCGGAATGACGTGGCTGGTAGTTGCCGATGAAGGAGTGTTGCTGATGACAGATGACATGGCTAGCACACGGTTGCCGATGACGTTAAAAGAAAATTGCGGATCGCAAGGATGTGTTAATGGAAAGTTTCATCGGGGAGGAGACATAAGGAAACTGGTGATTTTATACCAGTATTGTTATAGGAGTTTGAGTCCGACTCTTGCATGAGTCATTTTATTCCCTTAATAATAGTAGAGTCTGTTTAGAAAAAGATTGTTTCTGTTTGGGTCCGACTCCTGCGCGAGTCAGTTATTTCCTTAAAGTTAGGAGGTTTTGTTTAGGAAAGGTACGAGTCGTATCTATCTACAACTCCCTCTGCCGGAGTATAAATAGGTACCCAGGGGTGCTGTAAATCATATATCCAAGCATATCAAATCAATCAATTACCTTTTTATCTACTTTACCAGTACTCTACTTTTATCGTATTAGATGTAGTTTACCTACGAGTTCTTTCAAGTTTTCGACGGGCTGCATCTTATCGACCTCTGTCAAACCTTTGTAAGTTTCGTGTTTTGAGCAATCTGAGCTTTGACGTCCGGGCGCATCGTTGTCGTCTCGTTCAGCTCTACTCTAGTTATCCTGATCAGGTTTGAGCCTTGACAACCGGGCGCATCGCCGCTGTCTCGTTCGAATTCTGTTCTAGTTATCGTCCTTGTCGATTAACTGGTCAAATCGACTGGCACGCCTTCGGACAACCGAGTTTCGGGTATAAGCCTGAGGTGTTCGCAGATCCTGACGCTTTTTGTGTCAACACCTCTTTTGGCACGCTCGGTGGGACACGATTATACAAATTATACATCTACTATGGATGATTATACCGGCGTCAATCCGAAGAACGTCATCGGAGTTCCGAAGCCAATATGAGAGATGATCAGAAGCAGGCTATGGAGCAGGCTATGGAGGAGTACAAGCGGTTATATCTCAAATCCTTCAACCTAAACAGAATCGGCGAAGCAGTCCAGAAGCAAGACCCGCCGTCGCCACGGCAGGTCACTTTCGACGCTGATCCTGGTAAATTACAAGAGATGGTTAATTCTGCATTAAATAATGTATTAATTAGTCAATCCAATGTGCTTTCCAATACTGTATGCAGTGTTGTTAAGCAAACTTTCAAAGGAGGACAGACACCATATTATGTTGGTCCGGAGTATCGTCAACTCGGATCGACATCTGTTACAATCCCATCGGTGGTTCCAAGGGTGTCTTCACCGATTATGAACCGATCTGCCGATGAGATCATGTCACGAAGATCGAGCCCAGCAAGCATCACTCAGGTGAATACAAATCGGGTGGCGTCAACAATATCTGGACCGGTGACCCAGGATCAGCCAACTTCTGCCAACTGGTGGGGATACAGTATGTCTCCAAGTCCATCTGTTGATTCCAGATTGGTCCAAGGTAACCATGCAGGGTGGAAGATTTCCATGGCATCGGCAACACCTGTACAACCGATGGTTCCAATAATGCATTATGCTACATCTTCTCCAATGGTGCAGTTGCCAACAGGGAATCTTCAAATGGCAATACCCAGAGTGTCTTACGCCCAACCATCGGCAAATCACTTGCCGATACAACAAGGCCTAGCAGCTACAAGTCAACCTATGGCGGCCATGGTTCCTCAAACTGGAGTACCTACTAACCAAGGTAGTTATTCTGTCAATTACCCGGCGCCACAAGAACAACAGGCATCAGCTGGTTATCAGCCATCAACAAATTCTTGGCCGATGCAACAAGGCATGCCAATTGTCAATCAGTCTGTATCGGCAATGGCTGCTCAACCTATGGTACCTACAGATCAAGGCTATCATCCAAGGGTACAAGGGCTACAAGAGTCAGCTGGTTATCAGCCATCGGTAAGTCATATGCCGATGACACCTAATGTAAGTTGGATCGGTCAATTACCGATTCAGCAGCAAGTTGTGCAGCCTGGGCACCAAGTGGCAAGAGCTCCGAAGTGTCATCCGACGAGTCTTCAGAATGAAATATCGGTACATCAGCCGATGAATACTACACCGCAATACTCGCAAGTGAATGTGCACAATGAGACATCGGTACAACAACCGATGAATATAATGCCACAACACAAGCCAGTGAGTGTGCAAAATTGCCCATCGGTAACTCAGCCGATGCATAGTGTTTAGATGACTGGTACTATGCACGCACCAATCACTTCAAGCACTTTGACGTCAAGACCTGAAGAAGTACATCAACCTACTCGACTAGTGGACGTTCAAAGTTGCCCATTAACCAATCAGTCGATGCATAATATTCAACAGACTGGTGCCGCAAATGTGCCAATTGCCCCAGCCTATTTCCCGCAAGGATATGAAGAGGTGCATCAACCTGCTCAACCAGTCAACGTCCAACCAGTACATCAGCAGGATCAAGATACATACTTAGCCGATAAGATTGCTGAAGTGGCGAAAGAGCAATTCGGTATCAAGCCTAAGGTTGATACATGTTCTTATCGGACTCCATACCCTCCAGCTTATGATTTAATCCCCTTCCCAAATCGGTACAAGGTGCCAGATTTCACCAAGTTTTCTGGTCAAGATGATATGTCAACAATAGAGCACATTAACCGATTTATTATCCAATGTGGGGAAGTAGCCAGCAAAGATGAACTGAGGGTAAGATTGTTCTCATCATCGTTATCTGGATCGGCATTTACATGGTTTATTTCACTACCTCCAAATTCTGTGATCACTTGGGCCGATCTAGAAAAAAAGTTTCATAAATACTTCTTTGCTCGTACACATGAAAAGAAAATTACCGATTTGGTAAAATTAAGGCAGTGCAATGATGAATCGGTAGAAAGCTTTGTTCAAAGACTGCGAGATGTGAAGAATAAGTGATATAGTTTGGTACTTGATGATCGGCAATTGGCGGATTTGGCTCTCCAGGGATTACTGCCGCACATCAGGGACAAATATGCGTCTCAGGAGTTTGAAAGCTTGAGCCATATTGTGCAAAGGCTTGCCGATCAAGACACCAAAGCTTTTGAGCCTAGAGAGGATTGGGATAAAGAGGTGTCTTCAACTAAGAGAAAGGAAGATTCTGAGTCAGATGAAGAGCTGAGTATCGGCGCTGTTGAATGGGTAGAAGATAAGGAGTCGGTATCTTGTTCATTTGATCAGAAGAAGATTAAGAAGTTCATTTTTGATATCACCAAGGCCGATAGGATGTTTGACCTATTGCTCCAAGAAGGGAAGATTAAGCTGGCACCTAACCAGATAATTCCATCGGCCAAAGAGCTCAAGAAAATCAAGTATTGCAAGTGGCACAATGCAACTTCGCACAATACCAATGACTGCAAAGTCTTTAGGCAGCAGTTGCAGTCAGGAATTGAGTCTGGGTGGATTAAGTTTGAAAATTACAAAGCCTAGAAACCGATGAAGACCAACCAACACCCGTTTCCCAATAATATGGTGGAGACCAGTGAAAAAACTAAGGTGCTAACATCGGAAACTGCCAAGAAAAATGCATCGGCAGACCCTGGACATCATATAACTGCGCATGAAGTAACAAGGGGAAAGTTTACCGATGGTAGAAAAGGCAAGAGGGCTACCGATGAAAGCAGTCATGATAAGAGGTCTCCTGGTATTATAATCACGCATGGGCGACCAAGGCAGAAGTATCGACAGTCACGAGAGGAGTAATATCGGTTGCAAGAGGAAGAAAGGCGTCAAGAGTGGCTTCAGCATAAGGACCACTGGAAGTGTCCCTTCTTTGTTCACTGCTGGGAAGAAGGCATCAAGCTACCCACTGCCGATAATTGTCCCGAATGTAATGGGTACTACTCTGCCGATCGGTCAGAAAAGAAGCCTCGTTTTGACGATCAGACATCAGGTTGTCGCACGCCGATCAAAGGGAAGAAGTCAATGCATGATCGGCTGGGGGGCAAGCTCAGTGCACGCGACAGGCTTGACAGACGTATTTGTCAAGAAGAGCTTGAGAAGACGGCAGACGCCAAGGTACCCGAAGAAACAATTTTCTCCAAGGATGCAGACACGAGAGGTGGTGCAGATACAAGCAGTATCAGCCTGTCTGGAAGACTAAACTCCCTCGATGGTGCCCCAAGGGTCTGACGAAGACTCAAAAGAGGAGGATTCAGCGCGAACTCCGAGAAGATTTGTATCCCGATGATAATCCTTCAAGAGGGAGATCTTCAGGTAAGCGATGAAGGCCAAAGCATACAGATCCATCGGTAGATGTCAATATGTTGCCGATGACATGACCAGAGTCGATGACTTTGGGCGTTTTGGCTTGGGGGCAATATTTGATAAACCTTGGCATACCAATTGTTGCACTTGGGGGCATCGGTAAGCTAAACGTGAAGAGTTTGTGCACTGGCAGCAGCTACCGATGGATTTAGCAGATGCAAAAGAAAGAAATAGCAGCAGAAGGAATTTCGGCGCATAAGACATCTTATATTCCGAAATTGGGGGGCATGTGTTGACACCGTTTTTTAGCACGTGTCAATATAATCTAAGGATTGTGCCGATCGACAAGAGGTTGGTTGTTGTTCCTTATCGGCATCGGGATATTATCGGTCAGACTGCCGACAGAGGCAAGAATGTTGGTGATGAAGACAGACTTGTTACCGATGGAGGCAGAAGGACTTGATAAAAGCAAAGGTCAGCTTGCCGATGAGAAGTCAGTGCCGATAAAAACTGAAGGTTGTTGCCAATGAGTGGTAGATGTTGCCGATGGAAGCGAAATGACGTGGCTGGTAGTTGCCGATGAAGGAGTGTTGCTGATGACAGATGACATGGCTAGCACACGGTTGCCGATGACGTTAAAAGAAAATTGCGGATCGCAAGGATGTGTTAATGGAAAGTTTCATCGGGGAGGAGACATAAGGAAACTGGTGATTTTATACCAGTATTGTTATAGGAGTTTGAGTCCGACTCTTGCATGAGTCATTTTATTCCCTTAATAATAGTAGAGTCTGTTTAGGAAAAGATTGTTTCTGTTTGGGTCCGACTCCTGCGCGAGTCAGTTATTTCCTTAAAGTTAGGAGGTTTTGTTTAGGAAAGGTACGAGTCGTATCTATCTACAACTCCCTCTGTCGGAGTATAAATAGGTACCCAGGGTGCTGTAAATCATATATCCAAGCATATCAAATCAATCAATTACCTTTTTATCTACTTTACCAGTACTCTACTTTTATCGTATTAGATGTAGTTTACCTACGAGTTCTTTCAAGTTTTCGACGGGTTACATCTTATCGACCTATGTCAAACTTTTGTAAGTTCCGTGTTTTGAGCAATCTGAGCTTTGACGTCCGGGCGCATCGTTGTCGTCTCGTTCAGCTCTACTCTAGTTATCCTGATCAGGTTTGAGCCTTGACAACCGGGCGCATCGCCGCTGTCTCGTTCGAATTTTGTTGTAGTTATCGTCCTTGTCGATTAACTGGTCAAATCGACTGGCACCCCTTCGGACAACCGAGTTTCGGGTATAAGCCCGAGGTGTTCGCAGATCCTGACGTTTTTTGTGTCAACAACATCTAATGTTTCAGTCAATAAAATTCTAATCACTATCTGCTATCTGTGGAAGGCCAGAAACGACACTAGATTTCACGAAACATCACGTGATCGCGGCAGTCGGCACACGTCAATGCTCACCAGGCCTCTCTCCAAACTCAACCGCAAACCAGACCCAGCACCTTCACCTCCCACGGACAGGAACAATCAGGTAAACAATGTCGACATCGTGCGCCGAGGTATGAATCTGTCAATTGCAGGAGCTGGTTGCTGGCCCAGCATAACAGCAATGCATTCACAAGGGTGATAATTCAATGGTAGGAGTATGTCTTCTATCCAGGCCGTAAACACGTCAACCAGCTTCGTACAGCCCCAGGAGAACAGGTCCATTCAGCAGGCACAAAACCACATTATGCAACCCCCTGATGGGAGAATCAGGCCAACCCCCTGATTGGAGAATCAAACATCTTACTCACGAGTTCATAAATTACACACAGTTCAGAAACACAAGAATCTTCAAGGTGCAGCGGACACAAAACAAGACGGCTGATATTCTAGCAAAGCAGGTTTTCCTAGAGTTTCAGGTTCATTCTTCTAGTTCATCTATTTCCTGTACCAACTCAGCTCATTCCACTCAGTGCCCTTTAGTAAACACACTGCAACCTGTAATAATACAGTCTGTATCCATACTCACAGGTCACAGCTTGATGTTGTTCAATAAAATCTCGTTTGTTGTAAAAAAAATCGGGTATATCAGGTAAAACCCGAACCCGAATTATTGGGTAAATTTCAGGTCTTGCTTTTTCGGGGCTAAAATCGGGTAGCAATTTCTAATGCCTGAATTACCGGCCTGATTTTTCGGGTAACCCGAATGCCTGGCCCTAGAAATAACCCTATTGTTTTTGCAACAACTCAAAACACATCTGTTAGTAAATCAAACAAACTTTCTTATATGAAACTATTTATGTCTAGGAAACATTTTTTGTATTAAGGGCATGTTTGATACAAGAGCAAATTGTTATCTAGCAAAAAGTCAGATAAAATTAGCTCTAGTGCATCAAAACAGGAGAGCTAATGAATGGACTATTTTCTTAGTCAAGTCTTCAACTAGTTGTTACCCAGCTACCTAACCAACCATAGTTAAACTGAGCTAATTTGTAGCCTCAACTAGTAACTAGCCATGTGTATCAAACATGTCCTAATACATGATATTTTTGGAATACAAAAGGATACAATTTTTCCATGAGCAACATGTCCTAATACATGATATTTTTGGAATACAAAAGGATACAATTTTTCCATGAGCATATTACAGCTACTAGTTCAAATAGAAGCCCTCCGAACTGCGAACCACAACAAAAAATATAAATTCCACTACTTTTGTATGAGCAAAATAATCACCAAACGTAGGCAAACTTTGCTAGGAATGATCAAACTAATACAAAAGGTACATAACTAAAGTCTAGCAAAGGCAAACTTAGAAGATGCTAGATAAGAGGCAACATATGCTCTACTATTGCATTGATATTGATCAAAAATGACCAGCAGATGTCCTCTACAGCTGCATATTTACACCAATGTAAAAAATAATCAGTATGGAAATGGCTATAGAGATACCTAAGGCCTCGTTCGCTTTCTCTGGAATGGACCGTTTCCAGCTGGAACTATTCCGGTCGTTATACGAATTACACATGCATTCCTGGCCGAATTAGTTCCGGGTCTTCATTCCAAGATAACCGAACATCGCCTAACCAATTTCCTGTCCCCCGTAAAAAATAATAAGCACTACATATTACCACTAGCGCTGTTCGGAATTGTACTTATTCCAAGCTTCCTGCACAATCATGGGAAAAAAGTTAGCCTCCGTTAATCGCAGCAAGTAACTTGACAAATTCAGAAAGATAGCTCCAATTTATCAACACTAAGACTTGCTTTCGCTAGTCATTAGTAACAGGCATAACTTCCAAAGATTTTACCAGTGGTGTGGCCAGAGACATACACGTGATTTAGAATGAGCAAGCATTTAAAGAACCAGTATTACTAGATCTATTAACAGTCCATCACAGATGCCAGTTTCGTACAGATTATTAATTCAGTATTAATTGGGTTTATTTTTTGCATTTTTTTTGATGCAACCAGTTCTTGGATTATTAATTCAGTATTAATTGGGTTTATTTTTGCATTTTCTTTGATGCAGCCAGTTCTTGGACATGATACACTTTGCCTGAGTAGGCTTTTCGTCAATCATAAACTAGATGTCCTTGAAATCCTGTTGGCAAGTAAGCCTTTGTTAGACATGTCTTATTATTCACACTAATTTGACTATGATAGTTGTATTGTTAATTTGTTATATCCAAATGAACACATATCTTACACATTCAGAAATGAACATAAAGGGAATGAAACAGAAATAGACCAGCAATGAGACCATAATGCATATAGCCCATATATAGGTCCATCTCACAGATACCCATGTTTGGAACAGAGAATATGGATAGCTGGGTATGAATGCAGAATCATGCTGCTCCATTTCAAAGTGTTAGAGTAAATAGGAATAGTACCAGATTCTCTGGCCACAAGAGGTGTTAGTCCTATGTATCCTATATAATCAGCCAATGAGGCCCAATGCAATATATCCAAATATTCCACCAATTTTATTCTCCTTACATGGTATCTTTCACCTAGGTTTAGATCCTAACCCTAGCCGCCGCCGCTTCCATCGCGCGCCCCCGGGGAGGGTTCGATCTCCGCCGAGGGCAGCGCCCCTGTTTAGGCACCCGATCCTATTGATCCGGCTGCCATCGTTGTCGTCGCACACCAGATCGGGATCTCCCATTGCCGTCGCCACCTCGTCCCGGGTTCGTCGTCGCTGCCTCGTCCCCGGACTCGTCGTCGGGCCGCCGCCGCCACCACGTCCCCGGACTCGTCGTCGGGCCGCCGCCACGTCCCCGGACTCGTTGTCGGGCCGCCGCCTTGTCCATGGACTCGTCGTCGGGCTGTTGTCGCCTCATCCCCAGGTTCATCGTCAGGCTGTCGTCGTCGACACCTTCCCGATCTTCGTCGCATGGATTTTTCTTTTCCCGATCAGAGATCGGATTGCGTCGCCCTGCTGTTCGTTGTTGCATCGTCGTCAACACTCCTGAGGATGAGGTTGTCGTTGTGCCCTCACAGGCTGCAGTGCCGACGCTCGTGGTCACGCCATCACCATTGGTGTCGCCGCCCTTTTCAGGCAGTGATGCCACCCATGCTACCGGTCCTCGTCACGCTAGCTCTCGATCCAAGTCTGCGCCCACTGCCGCAAGCTCGCGCGCCCACTGCCGCAAGCTCGCGGACACCACCACTGGTGTTGCTGAAGGAAGATGCCTGTGCGTTTGTTGACACGTCCAAGCTGCACCATCTACCTTCGCCATCTAGTCGGCTCATCGTCCTGCTGAACATGCCAGCAAGAAGCTGCTGATTTTGTGCACTCGTGTACCTCCATTGACGCCTCGGATCCGCACCTCCTCCACGGCTTCAACCATGTCCACCTCAACCTCAGCTACTTCGGCACTAAGGGGCTATCATCTGCATGAGCTACTCCAGTCGAAGCATTCGCACCGGCGTTCCGACTGTGGGGGGATGTCTCTATTGTTCTCCAGTCTATTCGTTCGTGTTGCAACCGCTACGACTGTGGGGGGATGTTAGAGTAAATAGGAATAGTACCACATTGTCTAGCCACAAGAGGTGTTAGTCCTATGTATCCTATATAATCAGCCCATGAGGCCCTATGCAATATATCCAAATAAGGATCTGTGAAGTACCACAGCAATGCAGAAACATTAACAGAGTCCCAGTCTAACAGAGGTGACAGGCTAACAGAACTTGGGAGTAAAGCAGCAGCAGCCATACCAACAAAAATATCGAAACTTAAGCAACTGCAGATAAGCAACTAGTTTACAAAGCAAGATGAGCAACGAACACACCTTAAGTAGATCAAACACCTTCTCACAAATGTATTTCTGTCTGATTGTAGCACCTCTTTGCTGCACTTTATCTGGATGGACACAAAGGGTTGCCTTTCTGTATGCCTTCTTGACACCAGCAGCACTAATAAGATCTGTGAGGGGAACTGACTGCCAGCCACTGTCTGAACCAAGTATCTGCCCAGAAGAAGAAAATTTTGCATGATTGGACTGTTGTCTAATTCCAGTAGTTAAAGTTCAAATTCAGCATGCCAGCTCAAATGATAAAATGCAGAGTTGAGCCAAGTGAACTCAAGAAAGAGCTCACAGAATTATTTTGTCCAAAACTGTACCAAGAGTGACTTCCGAGCGAATTGGATTATGCATGCATACTGAAATAGAAAGATTATGTATGCTAAGAAAATTCTCAAAACATATAAGATGGTATAAACATAAGTAATAAATTAGTGGGAGGGCATAACCTGATGCGTGGTGCTTGGGTTTTTTTTTTCCTTACAAACTATTTATGTATATGCCTGACACTCTTTTTTATGATATTAACATGAACAAAAAAATATATATTATACAAAGTGAGTTAAACCTGGTGTATATTAGTTAACCATTTCTTACACTGTCTGAAATGAATTTACATACTATCCAATTTTTTTTAAAAAAAATGAAGAGTCCATGATTAGGAGTATTATTTATTGGCAATCTAATGATGGGCACGAGAAAAGTTTCTGATAAGAACCAGTGGAAGTCCTACAGTAACCAAGATGTACATGGTTCAAACAGAAGTCCTATAAGCCAAAACGTACATATTGCAATGTGGACAGCAATGCTCGCAGATTTCCTTCTTTTCCATTTGACCATCTCTTGACTTCAGGATCAAGAAATTCAGCCAATCTCTGTATCCAAAAGTAAAACATTTCATGGCTAACAAATGTTATTTAGAAACAGAGGAATATGTTTTTCTTTCCAGATGGCCAACTGTCTTACATGTTTCTCAGCCTGCTCCCTCTGCACCAGCATATCCCGCATGTTCTTTTCAGCAAGGGCTTTCGCCTGAAAATAGGTAATGATGAGGACTGCCACAGGCTAGGCAAACAAAAGTAAATAAGGCAACATAGAAATAGCATTGAAGTATACCGCTCGCTCAGCTGTGCGTTGGTGCCTTTCTAATTTTGCTTTATGTCGTAGAGCTGACTCAACCTCAACTACTATAAATAGGAAACATGACAGAGCAAGCCAAGTCACATGTGTCAAATAAGATATAACACTACAGACATATTACAGAAAATTGGCACAGACAAATACTTGAATATATTGCAGTAGGATATACTTCTAGCAATACCTTCAACACAAGAATCCATGCTTTTTCCATGCTTATTGTAAGCTGTCTTTGCCTCCTGTTGATTATCCTGTGTCAAGAATGTGGATTAGAACAGTACTTATTTTGTGTATGCAACAAAAAAAATGCATACATAATGACATCAGCTACCTGATTAGGTGCCTTAAAACTATCCTTGAAAGAGGACCTGAACTTTCCCATTCGCTCCTTTGCATCAGCAGCAGCTTTTGCCTTTTCAATTGCCCTCTCCCGAGCTTCGGCAGTTGCTCTCTCAACTGCTGCACGTTCTGCTTTCATTCTAGCTTCTCTCGAAGCCTGCTCCAGAGCTACTTGAGCGGCTGCCTTCTCTTCTTTCTCGTGGGCTTCTGCAGATGCTCTTTGACGTGCTGAAGTGATCCTTTCTAATGCTATTCTTTCAGCCTTAGCGCGAACCTCTGCAAATGCCCTCTCATGTGCTTCTCTTGTAGCTCTCTGAACAGCAAGCCTATCTTTTGCTCGCTCCATTTCCCGTTCCTTCTCTTCTTCCAACTCTCTTCTCCGTCTCTCTTTATCCTGTTCCTTCTCTTTTCCCATTTTGCATTCTTTTTCTTTCTCTTCATCAAGCCTTGCCTCCTTCTCGACTTCTTCAGGCTCTTTTATGTCATTCCCTACTTTAGTGCTCTGAACATTAAGATTCTCTTCTCTTGATTTTAGAATAGTTTCTGATGCAGTATCTTCTGCTGTCTTAGGTCTAATGTCATTGTCAAAGTAAAAAGGTTGCTGATCCATGAACCTTACTTTTGATATATTATCTTCTTTGTCTCTTTCTTCCATTTCGCTTCCAATATTTTGCCCTTCTTCTGACACTGTACAATTTTGGCCTGGAATTTTTCTACCTGCTCTGCAATCCACTTCAAGATTTTCAAGAACAGGAGTGCTTCCATCAGCCTTCTCAGCAGAAATAGACTCAGGTTTTTGAGAAAGATATTGCATGCTACTGCACGCTTCTGAAAACGAAGCTTGCAGATTATTTGACATTGTGCTCATCTTCATGGCATAATCACTGCCATCATCAGTGATAAGTTCATCAGCAGAATCAAATAGATTACCATCTCCGTCACTATCATGAAATTCTGCACATACATCTTTGGGCCATATGTTTACAACGGTTTCCATGGATTTCTGCCCTTCCCTACAGTCATGGTTTAGTACTTCTGCCACTGTCTTTTCAACATTCTCCAGCAAGGGTTCTTTAGTGTCTCTTTCCTTTCCATGAGATACTGTATCACTGACTCTGTCCATTCTGTTATCCAAATTTTGGGGTCCCCATGACCCTTGTGATTCTTGGCGCTGATATGGATCTTTGTCAAAACTACCACATGTTCTCACATTTGATTCCATGTCTCCTACGGATATATCAGCTTCTGCTTCTTCATATTCGCTTTCATTAGCAATACCACTTCCTGAAGTAACATAACCTTCCTCTTCAGCAGATCCAGCAAACTGATCCATATCTCCCTCTTGCAAATCTTCATGTCCATCAGCTTTCTCCTCAATCCAAAATTTTGTCATCTTTTCATGGATGAGTGATTCTGAATTTACTTCATTTGCTCTTTCATCTTTGTTCTGTAGGCATGATTCATCAACAAAACTGGGTAGCTTTTCTTCCACAAAATTCAAATAAGATTTGGAAGACTCTTCTAATTTTGATATTTTCACTTCAATTTCCTTGATTTCATCAGCATTAACAACATTAGAATGTCCCCGTAAAATCTGATTCCTTGCTGAAGTACAAGGCAACCCATCAATGCACGGAAGCTCAAGTTCCTCTTTATTGTTCACATCTTGGTTAGAGTTTCCTACCAATGGAGTTTCCTGAGCTGTGCTTTCAGAACGATTTTCATTAACATTGGCATGACCTCCAGATAAACAAGGTTCCAAAAATGAACTGGGGATTTCTGGGTCAGCACGTACCTCTGCAGGTAAACTATTCACGCATGAAATCTCAAATTGTGCATCATTTTTGTGGCCTAGAGAATTTCCCACCCCTGGACTTTGTTTTAAATGGGAATGGGTTGCCTCTTGGGATGCCACCCTTTCATCACAAGGAGGAACTTCTGGAAACCTAGGTGTGTTTTCTTCAGCCTCCAAGAAAGCTATACCATCTTTTCCCTGATTTACATGCTCTGTTCTCAGAACTGTTGTACTGTTATTGCCCCACAATTTTCTAAACCTTTTCGGCTCACCTGCAAAAACCCCTTCCTTTACTTCTACAGACTGGTCGAGCGTGGTGGAAGAATTTGTCATCAGATCATTATTTCCTTTCGTTGGCTCTTGATACGTCACCCTTTCATCACAAGGAATAACTTCAGGCGACCTAGGAGTCTTTTGTTCAGCCTCCACAGAATCTATACCATCTTTTCCCCGGTTTACATGTTCCGTAACTTCTGGAGACCTAGGAGTCTTTTGTTCAACCTCCAATGAACCTATACCATCTTTTCCCTGATTTACATGTTCAGTCGGCAGACATGCACTGTTGTTACTATCCCACAATTTCCTAAACCTTTTTGACTCACCTGCAAAGCCTCCTGACTTTTCATTCTCAGACCGGTCAAGCTTGGCTAAGAAATTTGTCATCAGACCATTGTCTCCTCTGCATTCAGCTTCATTAGTTCTGCATTTCTGATCATTGCTAACCAATTCATAAAAATCAGCATCTGATGTCCACTCCCCTACTTGTTCTAGCTCACTGCCATTTTGCATCATCTCCTGAGGCTTCCCTGGTGATACAATCCCTTTTTTGTCATGGTCACTATGAACAGGCTTAAGTGAACCACTGCCCATGTTTTTATCCAGCAAAGCTATATCATTGCTTTGGTTTCCCTCTTTTGCCAATTTTCTCATATTCAGCTTTTCAAATAGATGCACTTCTTCAGGTACATTACATTCCTTAATTTCAGTTGATTTTGTGCTTCTGTGATGAGCTGGTCGCTTACTGAATTTAAAACTGCCCCCTTTTCTCTCCATCAATTCTTTTGCAGCTTTTAATCTGGCTTCAGCAAATTCCATTGCTTCCTTCATAGCAGCAGCAGCAGCAACTGAGTTATGATTGACATCAGAATCTCCATTTTCATTTCTTCCCTTTTTATTAAGCAATTTAGACGGTGGCATCGGTGGTGGTTGTACTTTGATGGGTGCTGCTGGAAGGCTGATGTTGGATACCCTTAAGAATGGATAATCGGGGGAAGGTGCTTCCTCGCTTGACACTGAATGGGTGCTAGACCTCTTGTCGTCATTTTCATCCTGGCAAATATTTTCAGAGATGGGAGAGCATGTTGCGATATGTTGCTGCTGATCAACTACATAAGCGCTCTCCAGACTGGAATCCACAACGTTTGGTGGGGTCATCTTCTCTTTCACACCATTAACATGTGTACCACTGTCCATTACTGGGGCATAATCCACTTCTGAATCATTTGACAAATTGCAAGAGTCGACCACATAGCTAATCGAAGGTTCTACTATGCAAGCGGTCATTTCAAAAAGATCATCTGGTCTTCCCCTGGTGGTCTTGTTATATGACATAGTGAACGTTTGCTCGCCATCTGGAGGAAAGGAGACTGAATGAAATTTCTCATCATCAAAGTGCCTGCCAGAACCAGCATCTGGAACTTGTTGATAGAGTATAGATGGCTCAGCATCCAATTGGGCGGATTCTTTTCTGGTTGATGATCTGTAGATATGGAGGTAATGAGCACAAAGTCAGAAACAATAAAACATGGCATGTGCATTCACTCTCGTCAATGATATCAAACGGTCAGTCCACTTTACACAGCTAAGAATTCCCCAAAAAGACACAAAGAACTACAAAACAATGAATTAAAAAAAGATGAAGGTATCTAAAGGAATTATGTTGTTGAACTTTAGAGGGAAGCAGGATTTGAACCAGTGCCCCAATGCACTACAGGAGTACACTTTTAGGTAAAACGTTACCACAACATGTTTTGGGAACCTAGGATCAGAATTCGTAACCGACTATCATCATCATGACACATATCTAGTTCTCCTCTTAATGAAACACGTGCAAACAATGCACGTTTGTGGCAAAAAAAACACACACACACACATATCTAGTCAACACAGAAATAAGCAGTAATGAAAACACGCAATCAAATTTAATAAGTGACATTCAAGATTGCACAGGCATCTCTCTAAGTCTTCCAGTTCACAACAACTCCAAAGTGAAGAAGGAAAAAGACAGCACTTCCACACAATGGAACTACTTTTGTGCGAAAGGACTTCCTAAACCAACTCCAGATATATTTAGTATCTAGCCTCTTCAACCGTGAGCATTGAGTCCGTGACAAAATATAGCATTTCACCTAACACAATCACCTTTACGGATCAGAAAATTTGCAGTACACGTAGCTTTGAAACGACATTCCACCATCCCACCCACACAAAATTAGCCAAAATAGTAAAGGGAAGGGTAACCAAGGCGTAAATAATTAGCCGAAATAGTAAAGGAGTGGGGGACCCAGGCGTAAATTGGTATCGCCAAAATGGTGTGCGGTAAAGATGAGCAGTCACTCTACAGTGCAGAACCTAGCCTCATTAAACCCATTATTATTATTATCTCTAAAAGCGCCAGCAAAAGAAGAGCCCTCCCCTAAAACTAAAGCGGAGCAGAATTCTTGGCCCGAATAATCCCATGAGCAACAGTGCCACAATGGACGGGAAGAAAAAAAAAAACGAAATCCTGAAATGGGGACAGAGGTCGTACCTTGAGCTCCCGCTCGGCGACGCGATCTCCTCCATCAGAGACTCTGCACCAGGAAGCATGTCCTCGTACGGCACCGCGAAGTCCCCGAAGTCGAACCGGCCGAAGATCTCACCGTACCCGCCCGCGCCAGCGCCGTCTCCGCTGGCAACGACCGGCGGCAGGTCGAGGTAGGGGATGGAGCAGGAGGCGGCGACTCCGCCGAACACCTCGGCGTAGTCCGCCGGCACGGTCCCCGCTGCCCCAGCGGGGAACGCCGGGGGCGGCGCGAACCGCGGGGGCCCGCCGAACACGTCGCCGTAGGAGGACGCCGCCTGCGCCGCCAGTGCGGCCGCGGCGGCGTCCGACGCCTTCCGCCTGTGCCGCCGCTCCCGGCGAGGCCGCCGCGGCGGAGGCGCCGTGGCAAGGGGGTCCTCCATTAGCCAGAGCCGAGCCGAGGTAGTAGGGACGGCGGGGAGCAGGGGAGGACGAGGAGCGGAGACTGTGAGACCCACCGCCACCGGCTCTGGCGATTCAAATAGGTTTGGTTCGATGGAGCCGGGGGTTTTTGGGTGGGGAATGAGAAGGACTGGTGATGAATCGATGGAGTGGTACGGTAGGTGGAGCCGGGTGCAGGTGGTGTTTTTATTTGGGTCGACGTGGTGGGGCCGGGTGCTCGTCCAGTCACCACTGTCCTTGCTTTGCTCGCCGTCCGCGAGGGGTCAGAGTGGGTTGTCCGCCGGCGACTTGCGGTCACCGAGGTAACAGTAACGCTGTTTTTGTTTTTTTGATTCAACAGTAACGCTGTTGTGGTCTCTCGAAACAAAAAAAATTTGAACAAATTCTATGTTATTCGTGACTCCGTACCAAGTAAGAAAACATACCACTGGCGGGCACAATGTGACTCTTAGCAAATTGTTGAAAGCCTTGTATCCAGCAGAGTCGTCTCGCCTTTGGCCAAACCCGAACTAGCGACTAGGGAGCAGTAAACGGCAACCAACCATCCTGCCACCGTCTTATAAAAAAAAAAAAAACCATCCTGCCACCGCGAACCTCTCTAGCGGCCAGGGCCAGACTGTTTGTTTGCTGAAGAGAAGATATGCCATGCTAACAATAACAATAATGTTGGGTAAGAAAACGGGTCAATTAGTCAATACTGTACTTGCGAGTGAACGAACGAACCATGATGATACTCTGGCTGGCGCGTGAACAGTGAAGTGAACGTTCGACTGGGACTGGCCTGAACTTGTCCGAGAAGAAAGGGTAAGCCAACGCCAACACGATACTGGCAGAATGCCGTGCCGGAAACGTGGAAAGAGATGGACGACGAACTAAAGGTGGGTGATGCTCGAGTGGCGGAGAGAGCCGGCAACGGGCAGGAGCGGGAATTTCCTTTTGGACAGAGACTTTTATACGTACAGTATAGGGACGAAATTTGTCCTTGGATGTGTACACAGGCCGGACAACGAGTGAGTTGTCGGTAAGCAGCGCGGGCCGTGCGATGCGATTTGGATGGTTTCCTTCCTGCATCTGCATCACTGCATGGTTATTCGTCGCAAGAGACAAACCCGACGTACCGTGCGCGACATGGGCACATGGTCCGCTACTGCATGCCGCGTACGTGGACCGCGCAATAGCAATCGGCAATTTCCAACGCCATCCACCGACCGCGCGCGGCCAATGCGAGCCAGTGTTTGGGGGTGGGCCACTGGGGCTGAGAGAAGCCGGCCGGCGCGTACGCGTAACCTTTATTCATCCGAATTGTGTACGTCCTACTGGCTACGTAGTTTTTTTTTTTTTTTAGCATTCCTACTGGCAAGTTTCCAACCAACCAACCAGCCAGCCAGCTCGGTTATCATTATTTGCGTCGCGCGCGGTCCTTCAGGGAAGGCAGCGAAATGGGATGTCAATCGATCCATGATTCCTCTTTTCAGCATCTGCGCTGCGCTGGCCCTTGGACACGGATGATCTCAGTAGGTGTATGCTCCCATGCACACGGATGATTCATGATTGTCTTTTGTCTCATCTTTAATTCTTCGTCATATATAAGGTCAATTATTTCAATTGAGTTTTATTGAAGTTTTATGTACATTAAATATATCGATATAACATCATATTGATAAAACGTATTGTAGGATCGAGATGACGCACTAGAGGGGGTGAATAGTCCTTTCTAAAACTTAAACGTTCCGGTTAACCGAATCAAATGCGGAATTAAAATTATTGGTCTAACCAAGACTACACCCCTCTATCTATAACTCAAGCACCTAGCAAAAGTATGTCTATTATGCTAACTAAGGTGTCAAGCTAGGAAACTCACATAAGCAAGTCTAGGTTGTAAGGTCACACAAACCTAAGCAACTAGTACTCTAAGCACACCAGGAGCTTCTACACATACTAGTAAGCAAAGTACAAAGCACCTAAGCTCACTAGCAATGCTCTCTAGCAAGACTACATAAGTCAACTAGAGAGCTCAACTTACTTAGCTATACAAACTAAGTAATGTGATTAACAACGCTACACAAGCCAAATAGTCACTCAAGAGCTACTTCTAAGCTACACAAGCTAGAAAGTAACTAAGCAAGCTACACAAGCTAAACTAGTTACAAGAGCAATAACTAATCATTAGCACAAGTATGAATAAGTAAAGACAAACTAGTGATTTGGAGAATGCAAACCACCGAGAAGATGTACAAGGTTGACACGGTGATTTTTCTCCCGAGGTTCACTTTGTCGCCACCAAGCTAGTCCCCGTTGTGTCGACCACTCACTTGATGATTCGGCGGTTAATAGGCGTTCACAAGCCTAGCCCACTCACTCAGGCGCCGCAAGAATCTACCCACAAGTGAGGGTATCTCAATGACACGCTCAACTAGAGTTGCTCTTCGTGATCTCCCGCGGGGCGAGCACAATACCCCTCACAAAGCACTTCTCCGGAGCGTCGCACAATCTTCTTGCGGACTTCGACGGAGCCTCAACCACCAAGCCGTCTAGGAGGTGGCAACCTCCAAGAGTAACAAGCACCACGAGCCTGTAACACGATCACCTAGTGCCACACGAAGCTATCTCTCAAAGCAACGCACTAGTAATCGCCCTCTCACACAATCGTATGAACTCTATCAAGTATGTGTGAGTTAGAGGGCTCCCAACCAAGCACAACTAATGGTAACACAACCCCAAGGTGCTCAACTAGCCCCAGGGGCCGGCCAAGGGCTATAAATAGCCACACCCACGAAACTAGCCGTTTTGCCCACTCATTGGGCTTCCTGTGCAACCTCCGGACGTAGATGCACGAGGGGTCCGGATCATCGCACAACGTCCGGACCTTCTAGCCGTTTGAAACGATGGTTGGCGCGTTGTGTCGATCGCCACCGTGTGTCCTCCGGACGCGTCCGGACACACCTCCGGACCAACGCTCTGCGCGTCCGAAGTCTACACAAAGAGCTCCCGAGAGCCACTTTCATCCGGACGCTCGTCCGGAGTCCACTGTCCGGACGATGAGCAGCGTCCAAACCTCCTCGGTCAGCTCAGCACAGTTAGTGGGGGTGGCGTCCGGACGCACAACCATTAGTCCGGACGCACAACCATTAGTCCAGACGGCCAAGCCCCAGCGTCCGGACACACCGTCCGGAGCTCTCAACCACGACCAGACCTAGGGTTAGGTTCCGTACACATTCTCCAATGGTCCGGATACCACACACCCTAGCGTCCAGAGCTCGGTTTTCAGCCGAGACTCCTCCGCACTTCTTCCTTTGCTACTCATGTGCTAACACAAATGTGTTCTTCACCTTGTGCATGTGTGTTAGCATTTTCACAATGTTTTTCATAGCATTTTCACTTGTTCTCACCGCTCCACTCGATCCTAATGTATCACAAAGTTAGATCGCTCACGGTGGCACTAGATAACCGATATGCAAACAAGTTTGCTCCTCTTGATAGTACGACTATCTATCCTAAACCCAATCATAAACTTCTCTACACACCTATGACCGGTGGAATGAAATGCCCTATGGTTATACCTTTGCCTTGCGTATTCCATTCCATCTCCTTCTCCAATGTTGATGCAACACATGCACCAACCTATCACCAAATGATATGATCCACTTCATATCATCATGTGACCGTATTGGTTCATCGATCTTGACCTCACTTGCTCTTCACCGTTGCGTTGGTCCATCGACGCCAATCATCACCCGCTTGCCCTTCACACTTGCAACCGGTCCATCAATCCAAGCCTCATCTTGATCTTCTCTACCTTGATCAAATGACTCCATGTCATGTCTCATGTGCAATAAGCTCCTTCATCACACAATCATATGTGAACTAATCTCCTGTGTGTATATCACGAACACATATTAGTTCACCTAAGTTGTCACTCAATTACCAAAATCACATAGGAACTCTCAAACATGATAACAATTATACGTTGTATTGTTTTTAAAATACAGGTATGTTGAAAATTGGGACATAAAATTAGGGGTTCTACCTACTAAATCCCACCACTTGGTGGGAGATCCTGACACCCCACCCCCACCCCCGCCCCTCCCCTTAAGTAATTTTCTCCTTACGCCTTTACTAAATTGACCCCAATTCAATTATATTTTTTGGGTTAGACAGCAGACCAGATAACATCCATGTAATAAAATCCAAAATTATTGAAATCATCACATATCTCATGTTTTTGTAAGTAAAAAAGGGATAACTCCTAAGTATTTACATTATCGTGTTCCTTGCAATAAACAATTCAAAACAAGACCCCATATGGATACATTCGATAAAAGTTTTAACGAACATTTATTTCATGATGGACATGTATTTCAAGATAATCATTGAACCTCATATTAACAATGCACAGACATCGCAGAAAATATCATAGAACACTGTATATATACTATGTGTATATAAACGTAAAAAACAAAAATAAAAAAATTAGTGAAGTAATTAATATAGTCAAATAAAAAGAAAAAAATGTTATCGAACATCACAAATACATTGCTTGACATCGTATTAGCACTACACGAATATTACTAAATATAACATAAAACATCAACATCATAAAATCCTAAAAATATAAAATAAAATAATAAAATTAGTGAAATAATTAATTATAGACAAATAAAAAAATATTACGAAACATCATAAAATATATCTTAAAATATCAATATATGTGTACTGAACATCATAAAATATGTTATAAAATATCACATTTCTATTCACAGATGTAAATAAAAAATCATAGAACAATATATATATATATATTATTATATGAAAATTTATAAATATAAGAAATAAATAAAATAAAATACAAAAATAAAAAAAGGAAGAAAAAATATCAATAAAATACTCTCAAAAAATAAAATGTAAAAGAAATGAAAGCAAAAAATAAATAGAAGAAAAAAAGTAAAAGGTGAAAATAAAGAAAAATATAAAAGACGAAAAAATAATAGAAAAAACAAAAAATAAAAGAGAAAAAGAAATAGTAGAAAGGAAAGAAAAAAAGAAAGAGAAAAAGAAAAAAATAGAAAAACAAACCTACGGATCGAAGGTTTTTTTTAGACCACTAGGCCAGAATCATTTAAGTGGAGGAGCACAATGGGAGGGAGGCATGAGTGCCGAAGATTTACGCATGAAATCTGCTACTAGCCTAAAGCACATCAGTCTTGCTCTTCCAAATGCAACATGTTCTTTATCAAAGGCAACAAGTCATAAGATATTATCCCTCATGCTCCAATAAATTGAAGGGCTGACAGGGCCTCTGGCACTGTTCATCGATTTGACATTTTTTTTATTTTTTATTTTAGTTTTTTTAATTTTTAATTTTTAATTTTTAATTTTTAATTTTAGTTTTTTATTATAATTTTGAAATTTTATATTTAGTTTTTTTTTAAAAAAAATCTTTTATTTTTAGTTCTGAAGCCAGCAATAAAGAGTTTATAGTATTTCTATTTTTAATCTTTTGTTTTATACATGTGCGAGCATATAGTCTTTCTATCAGGCCAGTATAGCTTTATATTGAACTGTTGGAGTTATTTTTTTTTCTTTTTTAGTTCCTACTTCCCAATTTTTATTTTTATTTTTTAGTTTTAAATTTATTTAAGCTTTTTTATTCTCTTCATTTTTTCATTTATTTTTTAATATTTTATTTTATATAAGCATCGATCACACGGCGTAAAGTGCGTGTAGTATGATGATTCATATCAATCATGACGATAAAGAGTTTGTAATGTTTCTACCAGACTTGTGCATCTTTATATTGGGTTGTTATTAGATCATAACAACAATTTTAGTACTTATCTATGCTATTATACATATGTATTGTTTCAGTATATACAAAATAATAACTCGTTTTACCATTTACAACAAATACTTAACAAGAACCGACGTAGCGAAGTGCGTCCATCTGTGCTAATATATATAGCGGGTAAATGGAACTCCTCGCTGTCAGAATTAACGTGGTTGTTGGTGCTGCTGGTACAAGTACAAATGCATGCAACCCACCAGGCCCTTCAATCAGTCGCAATCGTCACCAAATAATATGCGGGTGCTCCCTAATTAAACACCAAACCCACATTGCTGGACGACGCTGACGCCTCGAGGTGTTTGGAGTAATCAGTTTGAGCACCGAAGGGGAGAGTTGGGCAAACCACCCGCGCTGTACGTGTTTCTATTCTATTTAGGGCAGGGAGTCAGGCGCAACGCTGGTCGTGTTGCCGTCTATGTACAGTGCACTCCGCAGATTTGTGCCAATAATGGTAGCAATGAAAATCATTCAGCAGATTTGCACGAATAGATGAGGGGAGACATACAGTTTATTTCATCGTCGTGTTGGGTCCGTTGATCTCCTAGGCCAGATCGATCATCGAAGCCGCTCCTCCCGTTATACAAGCTGCTGCGAGATATTGCTGGCATCACCGTACCGATCCAATGCTTCCTCGCTCGTGTTGCTTCCTTCCCTTGTTTGCTCTGTTGGTTTGCTCTGGATGCACAGTACTTTTGCGTTGGATACTTGGATCCACCGAAAGGGGAACCGAGATCCCAACTGGCCGGCCGGGCAACAGGCGTCCCACTACTCCTTGTCATGTTGCGCTGCCAGTAGCTAGTGGTCTCCAAATGACTCGGGGGAGACTGGATCAGGACAAAGAAGGTGCGGCGGCGCCCTGGCTTGACGGTCACAGACGGACGCATGCAGCATGCATGTACTGGAGCGCCTGATTTGAAAAACCGAAACTCAAAATTCAACTTTCACAATCTAACTTTATTTATATCGCTTCAAAATTCTAAAACTTTACAAGATTTCTCGTTACATTCTATATTTAGACGTATACATGGAGTATTAAATATCGGTAAAAAAAGATAACTAATTGCACAATTTATATATAATTTACGAGATGAATATTTTGAGTCTAGTTACCACATAGTTGGACAATAATTGTCAAATACAAACAAATGTGATACAATGTCATATTCCAAAAATTTTTGATCTAAACAAAGATATGAACATGTCTTCTTTCACTATCATCTGGTTACTCTTGTCATGATGGTTAATCTCTGCTTGTGAATAAAAACACAAGCAAGAACAAGAAAGACTCATATGAAAAACTTTTATTGAAAATTGGATTAAGCATTCAAAGTTGGGGTTTCACGAACGATTAATCTAAGCAAAACTCAACCCAATTTAGCCTATGAGTGCTTAAATAAATAGTGTTAGTGGTAGCCAAGAGGACACTGGACATGTCCTAATGGACTGACATGATACATGGCCCGCTGGCCTAACTAAAAGACAGTGATATATGAAGCACCTAACAACTTCTATACGCTCATACGGTGGTATTTCCTAATAGATTTTCTACGTCTACTTGTTTCGATGATTTATGTTGATATATACCTATGAAAATTTCACGTAAGACTAGTGCCTCTAGAAAAACTTATCTCTCTTCTATCTTTCCAATACTAGTAGAATATCAAAAATGCATTTGATATGTGTCATTGGGTCATAACCACGCGGGATTTTAGAGTCATGGTGATTTTAGAGTGTTGAGGCTGTTGTACGGGCTGAGTAGGCTAGCAATTGCATATCAACGTATTATGCATAATATACAAGGTATAAAGAATATATATACTTAATTTTTTTTCAGAAATTTTAGAGGGCCAGCTGTACCCATGCTACTACTGTAGATCCACCCCTGCCGTAAATGCATATTTTAGCAAAATTGATATGCAAACTCACATTTTTCTAGGAAATGCACACCCACAGTACACGAATTTTATATGGATTTTTCTAGAGCATGAGTTTGCATCTTAGCTTTTAAAATTCTAAAAAAAACATATGGATGCATTATTTTAGAAAGTTTAAATCCTTGAAATATAATTTTTTTTCAGCGGTGATGATTTGCACTGAATAACTCCATTTTTCTACTTCAGCGGTGGATGGTATATACTTGTTGACAAGCAATTCATCACCAGCCCTTTCAGTGTGCAGTGGTGGACTTTGTGCGACAAATGGAAAGCAAAAGCCAAAAGATACTCTGGCTCTGTGTGCTAGGCCGCGATACAAACCACCATGATGTCAACATTATATAATAAATATAAATACTATCTTCACAAAAGAATGGAAGTTTTAATATATTTTTGGCTAATGTGTCTAAATATATAGATAAAAACTTGACAAAAAGATCAATATATGTGACATCAAATAAGTATAAAGTATAATATGAAAATATATCTCATGACAAATCTTATTATATTTTTTAATATTAAAAATATTAATATTTTTATTACATATTAGTCAAATTCAAGATATTTGGATTAGTATTGTGCTAGAATTATATTCTTTTATGGATGAAGTACTCTAATTTTAGATTTGGGTAATTGCGTGCCCACTGCCAAGCACGCCACCCCATCTGTGACAAGCTTATCTATGGGTACCATTCTACCAGAGTACGTGACGTGCTATATTCCCCTGCCATGTTGAGATATGGAAATGGAAATCTAGGCGATGATTTCTCATGAATATACTGACTTGGTCCCAAGATAGGTGTCACTGTAAGATGAGCTTTGGTCATTTTTTAAAAAGAAAAAAACTGACTAATTTTTTAAATTTCTAACAATATTTATATTTCTAAATAATCCTATTATAAAATTTTAAATATAAGTTCTTATAACAATATATTCAACGATTAATATGATGATACTAATTATTTATCATAAATATTAATATTATATATATATATAATTAAATTTATAAATATTTAACTTTTTGAGAAATAAAAATAACACTTACTTTGGAAGTTATATCCATGTCAGGCTGTCACGTTTATCTCGAGCCTTTGCTTGCATCATATCAGGGGTCCACCATGCATCTCCATCAACTATTATCGATCTCAGGTGTCACAAATTTTAATAAGCATCATGAGGCACATGTGCATAATATAATACTCCCTCCATACTTATATTACTTGATGTTTAGAAAAGTGACATGGTCTACAAAACGTAACTTTGACCATTTATTTTTTAAAAAATCTTTATTAAAATATAATATATGTATATTTTTATAAAATTAATTTTCAAAACAAATCTATTGACATAATTTTTATTTTTCCAAACTCAGTAATTTAAAAGTTATTCATGATTTATATTCTTAATATTTGACTTAAATTTTTTCTAAAACGATAATTAATATAGGTACAGATGGAGTATATACACGATCAATTTGTTCCAAAAGAAAAGGCATATCTATTCTAGCTTCAAATTTACCAGGGCAAAGGTGGGAAGTGCACCTGCCTGCGCGAAGCTCCCCTCCACGCTGATTATGTCAACACTTTGCCTAGTTAATAAAGCATCTATTTACTCGCAAAACAATATCGGTTCTAGCTTCATTCTAAATTTATAGAAAAAATATGAAAAATATATTTTACTAAGAATCTAATTTTACCTTTTTAGTACCATATATGCTTTTGATAAGCTTGTATATAAACTTGATCAATCTCAAGATTATTTTACTTAAGTATATGTTGGAACGAATTGAGTGTTAGTACGTGGTCGTATTTTATTTTAAATTTATACATTAATGTCATGGTGATATTCTTTTGAGTGGTAGGGGTGGGTCTGCGTGCCTGAGCGTCTTCACCTATACTGAGTTTCGAAAGAAAAAGACAGAGTATATATTGACCAAATTCGTTATCGGCAAAGTCGATAGTGGTAGTAGGTTCGTGTCATGTGTTGTGTTGGTTGTCTGTTCGTTTGACAGGATTATGCACTGCTGACTGATTTCTTATGAGAGAAAAACACTGTTCTAGCTGGATTTAAATCGGCTGAAAAGCCAAACGAACAGGTTGTTTGGTTTCTTCCTGCTGGTGGTACCGGTCTAGTTACTTTGATCTTTGGTTTCTTCCTGCTGGTGGTACCGGTCTAGTTACTTTGATCTTCCAAATTCTTTCGATATAAATAGACACCCCCCCCCCCCCCCGGTTACTAAATACGTGCAGTACTGTGTAGCGCCAAGTGTTTAGCTTCTGGCAGTGTAAGATCTATTACTACATCATTATTCTCTCATTCAGTCCTGATCGACTTCAGTGCGAATATATAAATTATAAACCGCATCCTAGATCTATATTTCTCTGATTCAGCCACGATCGATTTCAGTGCGAATAAGCCATGCATCCTGACTCCTGATGCTTGCGCATCTTATCATGCATGCCAGAGTAGACAGACACTAATCCTCTTTATTTTGTTGGAGGAGCAGTACGTGCACCAGCAGCTGATTGCGCCATGGAGAATCATCAGACAACAACGATTGCGCACACGTGGTTGGCGATCTCCGTTCTCCTCCCTATCGTCTCCGTCCTGATTCTGACCGCCATCTGTTAGGATTCTAGGATCGTCTAGGAGCGGATCCAGAAGGGAAATAGTAGTTCGGGTAGACAATATATGCAGTTCATATGATGCAAATAGATAGAGAGAGAGGAGAGACACTGCACGGAGGAGTCGACGGGAGGTGCAGTGGCGGTGACGGTAGGAGTCGGGTTGGTGCTAGTGGAGCCGCTGCCCGTCATGGTCGTCGGCGTAGCCTGCTCCTCCTCTCCCGCAGCGTCGATGGTCGCGGTGGAAGCCGCCTGCATCCGGGTGCTCGCCGGCATCGGTGGTACTTCCCGTCGCTGGCAGCGCCCCTTCTCAGATCGGATTAGGGTTAGAGTATCGGTGAGGAGTCTGGCGGCTCAGGTGAACCTTGTACGTCGTACTGAGCGCCCTGGCCCCCACCTCATCTATATAGCGCTATGCGACAGGGGCCCACCAACCACAAGGTTGGGCGCCCCCGATCAGGGCGTAGATCTAAGGCCCGTTAGGCCGTTGGGCCTAAACAGTGGGAGATCA
Source organism: Microstegium vimineum (assembly GCA_022036555.1). Lineage (NCBI taxonomy): Eukaryota > Viridiplantae > Streptophyta > Magnoliopsida > Poales > Poaceae > Microstegium > Microstegium vimineum. Next base: position 30,864,253 of record CM039138.1, read on the forward strand.
ACTTATAACATCCTCCCCCTTGATCTCACACAATTCTTATTTATACTTCAATTCTCATTTGAGTTCAATATTTCAATTCGTTCTATTCCATCATAGATTAGTGGATAGAGCATGCTTCATCGTCACAACAATTCATGTCATTAAACTGACAGCTACTACACACCTTTCTATTTTGGAAATAAACTTTTCATCATTCTGGGTCCTTCTTGTTGTTCGGGAATCATAGGCTCTCCCTTAAACCCATGCCGGCTATGTGTCATTTGAACACACTGGGTGGAAGGCCTTTTGTGAGCGGATCCGCTAGCATCTTTTCTGTTCGTATATGCTCAAGATTTATGATATGTTCCCGAAGTTTATCTTTCAAAACATAGTACTTTATGTCAATGTGTTTGGCAGCACCACTTGACCTATTGTTGTGAGCATATTCTACCGCTGGGTTGTTATCACAATACAACCGCATCGGTCTTTCTATACTTTCAATTATTCTCAATCCGGGTACAAATTTCTTCAACCAATTTATCTGCCCCGAGGCCTCATAACAGGCTACAAACTCGGCGTACATTATCGATGATGTAGTCACTGTTTGTTTCGAACTTTTCCATGATATCACTCCTTTAGTGAGAGTAAAGATATATCCCGATGTGGATTTTTTTTCATCTCCAGCATAATCGGAGTCTGAATACCCCTCTATGTGTAGGGAATCAGATTTTTCATATGTCAACATGAGACCTTTCGTACCTTGCAAATAACGCAAGACTTGCTTCACTAATTTCCAATGTTCAATTCCTGAATTCTTTTGATATCTGCCAAGTAACCCGGTAACAAAAGCTATGTCAGGGCGCGTACACGTTTGAGCATATTGTAAACTTTCAATTGTCGAAGCATACAGTACCGCTTTCATTTGATCAATTTCATATTGGTTCTTGGGACATTGATGTTCCTCATATTTATTGCCCTTGACAATCGGAGCAGGAGATGGACTACACGCATGCATACTAAATTTCTTCAGAAGCTTTTCTATGTATGCCTTCTGCGACAATCCCAATACCCCTTTTCTTCTATCTCGATGAATCTCAATTCCCAAGACGAATGAAGCTTCACCGACATCTTTCATATCAAAGTTCGAGGACAAGAATTTCTTCGTCTCCAAAAGCAGATTGACATCACTACTAGCAAGTAGGATATCATCTACATATAGGATCAGGAATATGTATTTCTTATTCTTAAATTTCTCATAGACACAATTGTCCTCGACATTTTCTTTAAACCCAAAACCCTTTATAGTTTTATCAAACTTCAAGTATCACTGTCTCGAAGCTTGTTTCAAACCATAAATGGATCTTTTCAGACGACATCCTATATTTTCTTTTCCTTTTACGACAAAACCTTTCGGTTGTGCCATATAGACATTTTCATCCAAATCCCCATTTAGGAATGCGGTCTTTACATCCATCTGATGCAATTCTAGATCATAGTGAGCCACAAGTGCCATAATAATTCTGAAAGAATCTTTACAAGAAACCGGGGAAAAGGTTTCATTGTAATAAATCCCTTCTCTTTGGGTAAAACCCTTTGCCACAAGTCGCGCTTTGTGTCTTTCAATATTCCCTTGGGAGTCATATTTCGTCTTATAGACCTATTTGGAGCCTACTTTCTTAGCTCCTTTAGGAATGTTTTCTAGAACCCAAACCTTGTTGGTATTCATAGATTTCATCTCATCTTCCATGGCCTGAAGACACTTTGATGAGAGTTCGCTTCTCATGGCTTCTTCAAAGGTTATAGGGCCATCTTCCATATGGAATTCTTCAGTTTCATAAATTTCATAATCATCTGGAATAGCTAACCTTCTAGTTCTTTGAGACCTTCTAGGGGTCTCTGGCACTTGGTCCACTATGGGGTGTTGTTGTTCTTCCTCATTAGAGACATTTGGTTCTATAGGTTCCTGATGGACAGGTTCCTCTTGTTCATTCGTTGTCGCTATGGGAGAATTCACCACAGTGTCTGTACTGCTGGTGCAACATCGGTAGCAGGTAACGTAAAGTATGGTTCTTCAACCATCGGAGTATGTACATGTACTCGTTTCTCCTCAAGGCTAATTTCACGTGTTACCTTGCTCCCCCTGATCATGTCATCCTCCAAGAACACAATGTGTCTTGTTTCAACAAATTTCGTGTATCTATCAGGACAATAGAATCGATATCCTTTCGATCTTACTGGATAGCCAATGAAATGGCAGCTGACGGTTTTGGAGTCTAACTTTCCAATATTTGGGTTAAAAACCTTTGCCTCAGGTGGACAGCCCCACACACGTAAGTGCTTAAGTGATGGTTCTCTTCCTGTCCATAATTCATATGGTGTTTTCTGCACCGATTTGCTTGGCACTCGATTAAGTATGTGAATGGCGGTTTTCAGTGCCTCCATCCACAAACCAACCAGTACTGTGGAGTAACTTATCATGCTTCTCACCATATCCATTAGGGTACGATTTCTTCTTTCAGCCACTCCATTCTGCTGAGGCTCCCCCGGTGTGGAGTATTGAGCGACTATGTCATTTTCCTGTAGGAACCTTGCAAAAGGACTTAGAATTTGGCCATACAGGGTATGTCGCCCATAATACTCTCCACCACGGTCTGATCGAACTATCTTTATTTTCAAGTTGTGCTGATTTTCAATTTCGGCTTTGAATATCTTAAATTTATCCAATGCTTCTGTTCTTTCTTTAATTGGATAAATATAGCCATAACGAGAGTAGTCATCCGTGAATGTTATGAACGAATCATAACCATCCACGCTTTTCATTGGGAATGGACCGCAAATGTCTGTGTGGATTGTTTCTAATACTCTCGTGCTTCGTTTAGCATCTTTCTTTATTTTTCTTAACATATTTTCCTTTGATGCAATCAACACATTGTTCTAAATCGGAGAATTCTAAGTGTGGAAGAATCGATTGTTTCACTAAGTGTTCTATTCTCCCCCTCGAAATATGGCCCAAACGACAATGTCATAGCTTCGAAGAGACGCTTTCATTTCTCTTCTGCTTCTTGTTCTCATTTGTAGATTGGGAGACATTCACATGATTCACAACATGATTCACATTCTCAGCAAGAGATAACAAATAAAGCTTCTCTTGTCGGAAGGCAAGACCAACATATTTATTATTATCATCAAATATTTCACATCTGTCATTACCAAAATGACAGCCAAATCCATCATCATCAAGTTTCGAAACACTTATTAAATTTCTACGCAAAGAGGGAACATAGAGTACATTTCGAAGCTTAAGTACAAAGCCATTCTTTAATTCTAAAGCTAAATCGCCAACGACTTCAACTTCAGCTTGTACTCCATTCGCAACTTTAATTGTTCTTTCTCCTCTTCGCAGAGTTGTCCTCCCACTGAACCCCTGTAAAGAATTCGAAACGTGAATTGTTGCTCCTGAATCAATCCACCAAGTGGTGTTCGAATAACATAAAAACAGGGATTCATCTACAAATGTGATAGTATCATCACCTTTCTTCAGTAACTTTTTCAGGTAGACTGGGCAATCTCTCTTGTAATGCCCTCTTTTGAAGCATTCTTTGCACTGATCTTTTTCAGCATTGTCATATTTTCTGAAGTCCTCATCCTGAGAGTCCTTTTCTTTTGCCTTTTCAATTGCCTTTTCTTGTGGCTTGGAGGGAGAGCCTTTATCCCACTGGGGTTTCCCCTGTGGTTTCTTGTAATAATTCTTTCTTTTATTGTCCTTCACAAGATGAGCTGAGTCACCCTGTGAGGACTTAATTGTCTCTTCCTCCTGAACACACATTGCAATGAGCTTTTCAATGTCCTAGTTTTCGGGCATCATGTTATAGTTCACAGCAAATGTTTTGAATTCTTTTGGCAGAGAAAGAAAGACCAAGTGAATGAGGAACTTATCGTTGACCCCCAAATCCATTGTCTTCAATTTTGCTGCCATTGTGTTCATTTTCAATATGTGCTGACGCACACCACCACCATTGTATTTTTCAGACACAAGTTTATGAATCATGGTGCTTGTTGTGGCCTTGGAAGACCCAGTAAACTGACTTTTCACCCTTGCGAGGTAGTCAATGTAGGAATACGAGGTTGCTACGCTAGCCGGAAAACAAAACTTTTCAACCTCATAAACCCGGATCTACTGCTAGTTATAGGTTACGGGATTACCACTAGACGCGCAGGTGCAGCGGAAGACGACTTGATGTAGTCGTGCGCGTCGCAGCAGGCAGTGCAGTTGCGTGGTCGTCCGTCTCAACGTCCCCTTCGCGCGGTTCGTCCTTGTGCTCCAGATGCAGCACCTCCGAGGAATCCCACACGTACAGGGAGGAAGCGTTGCGCCTCCGGACTGCTAGGTCCGCGAGGAGCAAAAGGCGTAAGCGTGGGGAGGCGACGGCGGCTGCCAAAAGGCGTGGATCAAACTCGCCCCGCGCCCACCCCTTGCTTATATAGGCGTCCTAACGAGCTCCCACGTTGGAGACCCATTAGTAACCCTAAACCTAGTCTAATTTGGGTCGTGCGACCCTATGGGCTCACGCATACATAGACATGGCCCAAGTACTCTTACTCGACCAATAGTTGATAGCGGTCTCTAGCAAGGCGTGTCAACTCCTATGCATACGCTATGATCATATCAGACGAACCACTATGACCATGTACAAGTTATTCCCTTTGCCACTCGATATATGGTTCAACTCGTGAGTTAACACTTAACCCAAGCACGGTCATGCATTTGTTGATCCAATCACATGAGTGATCCAGTGATATCTCTCTCACGAAGAGAGGGGCAAATTTCATCTTGATTGTCTATGTCTCACAGCATATTTCCCGACCACCCAATGACCACCTTTATAACTACCCAATAACGGAGTAGCGTTTGATAGTCCCTAAGTAGATCGTTTCACATCTTGAGTACATACCACAATCTTAGGTCTAAGGACATAACGTACATGACATGAATAAATATTTTCTCTTGTTGGGTCAGTCCAGCCTACATGTCTCACATGTGCCCACATTATTAGTTTGACATCTCCATGTCTATGACTTGTGAAACATAGCCATCAACTAATACATGTGCTGGTCTAATATTCAAGTGTGCTCTTATAAGAATGCCGACCAGGGACAACTTTTAGAATAACCATTCAGGTAATTGAGTTCCACAAACAATTCACATAATTGTCAATCAATACTAGTTGTCTATAATGGATATTCAAAGAACACTTTATTAATCATGGATACAATCAGAATATAATCATCTACATGATTAGCTCTAGGGCATATTCCTAACAGTCAATGGCGGTGATGCATTCTGGGATAGACCCTCGGATTTGGTCTTCAATAGTGGCTTTTGCCACCAACAGACATTTTCGATTGGATTGGATCCAAAGTCTGTGTTCAATATCATATTTCATTCTGACCTCAGCATGATCACACTTTCGGGCGTTGAATGCTTCGTCAGTTTCATCGTTTCTCTGGTTCCTCTGGAATAGTAGGACACGGTGAAGTGATGGCAAGATCAATCTCCGTCAATGCAAGTTCCAGCTCGTACTTCTCCCGCCACACCCGATAGTTAGTATCGTTGAGTGGAGGAATGTTGCTGATATTCACCATTCCTTTAACTCCTGAAATTTGTCCAAAGAAAAGTGAGAAACATTCATCATAAAAATTGTATGCCTTTAACTCAGCGTTGGTCAAATTTAAAACATACAATTCATCTATACAAAAATTATACATCACCGTTGGGCAGAAGTAAAATAAATGCATAACAATTTATTATAATAATATTATTAACAACGTTGGTCAGAAAATAATAGTACTATAATTTCATCAAAGATTTCAGAGAATTCATAATTCGCTCAAAATTAAATTATCCCGTTGGTTCAAATTTAATCAAGAGAGAAATTCAATATTTTCTTCGCAGCGGAAACAATAAAATTGTTCATAATATTATTTTCCAGAAAAAAAATTCATATTATTCTCTGAACGAAACTTATCGTTGGATAAAATTTACGCAAAGAAAATTTCATTCAAATGCAATTCAGACGCAAAGAAAAATTCATATTATTCTCTGAACGAAAGTTCATTATTTTTCTAGAAAAAATAAAATTGAAAACTGTACTGTTCATTCGCGGGCCAGGGCGAACCGAGTGGCCTAGAGGCCATTTCGGCCCAGCCAGCCGCGCGAGGCTCCCCCACCCACCTGGGCTCAATTCGGCCCAGCTGCCCACTGCGCACCGAGAACCATCCGATCTAGGGCGGCCGTATCCAACGGCCGCGCGGGAAGGTCGCAGGGTCAAAAACCGGTTTCGACCGGCACCCCCAAAACCCTAATTCATTTTGCCTCTCCCTTTCCCGTCTCTGTGCCACTGAGAGCTGGAGCGATGGCGGTGGCCGCCCACGGCATACGGCCGGAGAGGGAACGCCGGTCGCGCGCGGGCTGCCCTTGGCAGTTCCCCAGGCCAGAGAAGAAGAGGTAGCGCTGTCGCGGGCCCTCCTGCCGGCGCGCGCGCTCGCCCACGGCTGAGCGCGCCGCCGTCGGGTTGCTCTGCGGCGGTGCTGGTTCTTGGCAGGGGAGGATTCCCCTCTATCCGGATTCAATTTCGTTTTTTATGTTTTCGTATGGATTTTCTCAGATCCGTTTATTTCCTCTCCCTGTTCTTGTTTCTCGGTGAGTTACAGGAAGAATCGCCGGCGCTGCGTGCCGAGTTCATGGGGTATTCTAGGGTTTCGGTTCAGCAGATCGGGTTGATTCAGTTGCGTTTTCTCATCCCGATCTAGTGTTTTCGTTCATTTTTCTTCCCCTAACCCTTGTTGTTCTTCAAATTAGGGTTAGGGTTCATTCTGTTGAGCCGATTTGGCTCAGATCCGAATGGATCCCCTCCATAGGAGGTGTCCGATACCATTGTTAGGATTCTAGGATCGTCTAGGAGCGGATCCAGAAGGGAAATAGTAGTTCGGGTAGACAATATATGCAGTTCATATGATGCAAAGAGATAGATAGAGAGAGGAGAGACAGTGCACCGACCAGAGGAGTCGACGGGAGGTGCAGTGGCGGCGGCGGTAGGAGTCGGGTTGGTGCTGGTGGAGCCGCTGCCCATCATGGTCGTCGGCATAGCCTGCTCCTCCTCTCCTGCAGCGTCGGTGGTCGCGGTGGAAGCCGCCTGCATCCGGGTGATCGCCGGCGTCGGTGGTACTTCCCGTCGCTGGCAGCACCCCTTCTCAGATCGGGTTAGGGTTAGAGTGTCGGTGGGCAGTTTGGCGGCTCAGGTGAACCTCGTACGTCGTACTGAGCGCCCCGGCCCCCACCTTATCTATATAGCGTTGTGCGACGGGGGTCCGCCAGCCACAAGGTTGGGCGCCCCCGATCAGGGCGTAGATCTAAGGCCTGTTAGGCCGTTGGGCCTAAACAGTGGGAGATCAACTTCTAACACCACCAAGAAGGGAAGAAGAACCGTCGTCGCCCCTCTCAAGCGCCAAGAGCCGCCGATGGCGGAGGGCGCTCCTCTCCTCGGAGTGCTGCCCGCCATCCTCACCAGGAGTTTGCAAGACGTGATCTGCGACCAGTACTCGAAGCTCAGCAGCATGTTCACACCGAGCTTCTTGGGAGTGAAGGTGACGTTCCTGGTGGGCCCCGAGGTCTTCGCCCATCCATGCCGCCGAGTCGGAGATCAACATCGGCGACGTGTACAAGGTCACCGTCCCGATCTTCGGCGAAGAGGTCGGCTATGACGTCGACAACGACACGCGGAACGAGCAACACAGGTTCTTCGCCGACACTCTGAGGCCCAAAGGGGAAGTCATGGTAAGCTACAGGAGACGCCCTCTGCTGTAGTGCACTAGCTTGACAAGTCAATAAGCAATACAGCGAACCAAATTTTATTTCTTGAGCCACAAATTATGATTTGCAAAGTAACATTGTGTTTGGTTTCCTGACTAACTTCTAGCCTGGCTAGAATCCTAGCCTGGGCAATTTTAGCCTGCCCCTAACAAGCCAACCCAGTTTATTTGGTTGTGTGTACTATGTAAGTCTGGCTAGCTTCAGAATCTGTTTGTTTGGTTGTCTGGTTTGTTTTGATACAATCATATTCGCTCTGAATTGGTAAGTTTACCCCTTTGAGGGATTTCATCGAACATGTGGTGGGCATACTTGGGAGCAACATCAGCAGGGCAAGCATTGGGTAGCAGCAGGGCGTGCACGGCAGCACCATAGGCACGACAGAGTAGCTCCAGCACGGCGGCCACGAAACCAACTGGGTTGCAGTAGCATGCGCTCGAACTCCGGCAGCTCAGCGAACTCCGGCACGGCGGCCACCATGGGCATGGCAGAGCAGATCGGTAGCACGCGCTCGAACTCCGGTAGCTCGACGAACTCCGGCACGGCGGCCACCATGGGCACGGCAGAGCAGCTCAGTAGCACGCGCTAGAACTCCAGCAGCGGCCACCATGGGCATTGAAAGAATGTAAGGGATAGTTCTATTGATCGCATCGGTTACATATTTATACAACCTCTGCACACATGCAGCCGCACACGCGACAACACACATGCAACCGCATGGTGCCTAGTCTAATACATGCAATCACACATTGCTTAGTCTAACACTCCCCCACAGTTTTAACTGGGAGCACCGCGAACATTAAGACTGGACCTAAACTCCGTGAAGACTGATGTCGGCAGACCTTTGGTGAAGATGTCGGCGTACTGAGACGTAGTGGGAACGTGCAGGACGCGTGCTTCACCGAGGGCGACTCGCTCTCTCACGAAGTGCAAATCAATCTCAATATGCTTGGTCCGCTGGTGCTGGACAGGATTGCTGGAGAGGTAAACAGCACTGATGTTATCACAATAGACCACGGTAGCACGGCGAAGAGGATGATGAAGCTCTTGCAGTAGTTGTCGTAACCAGCAGGCTTCAGCAACGCCGTTTGCCACAGCTCGATACTCCGCCTCAGCACTGGACCTGGACACTGTAGGCTGACGTTTAGATGACCACGAGATGAGATTGTCCCCGAGAAACACCGCATAGCCAGAAGTGGACTTGCGCGTGTCAGGACAGCCCGCCCAATCTGCATCTGTGTAGACAGTCAGATCTACTGGTGAGGTCCGGTGAAGATGAAGACCAAGATCCAAGGTACCCTGAAGGTAGCGAAGAATGCGCTTCATAGCGCACATATGAGGCTCCCGGGGGTCATGCATGTAGAGGCACACCTGCTGGACAGCATAAGCAATATCTGGACGAGTAAAAGTGAGATACTGAAGAGCACCAACAATACTGCGGTAGGAGGAGGGGTCGGTGACGGCAGCTCCATCGGCAGAAAGCTTGGAATGAGTATCCACAGGTGTGCTGCAAGGCTTGCAGCTAAGCATACCAGCACGGTCAAGAATGTCCAGAATATACTGACGCTGGGAGAGGAACAGGCTGTCACTCTGACGCTGCACACTAACGCCGAGGAAGTGGTGAAGAGCCCCCATATCTGTCATAGAGAATTCTTGGCGGAGAGCATGGATGATCCGCTGCAAAAAACTCGTAGAGGAGGCTGTAAGAACAATGTCATCAACATAGAGAAGCAAGAATGCCACATCAGTACCCCGGTTGTATATGAACAGAGAACTGTCAGTCTTCGCCTCAACAAATCCGAGAGAAGTGATATGACTTGCGAAGCGATGATGCCAGGCTCGGGGTGCTTGCTTCAAACCGTAGAGTGACTTGTTCAATCGGCACACATAATCTGGGCGGGAGGTGTCAACAAAACCGGCAGGCTGAACACAATATACTGTCTCATTCAGGATGCCATGGAGAAATGCATTCTTCACATCAAGCTGATGAATAGGCCATGAATGAGAGAGTGCCAGAGTAAGAACTGTGCGGATGGTTGCTGGTTTGACCACTGGGCTGAAAGTCTCATCATAGTCGATACCTGGACGCTGTGTGAAGCCGCGGAGTACCCAACGAGCTTTGTAACGGTCCAGAGAGCCATCAGACTTGAACTTGTGACGAAACACCCATTTCCCAGTAACAAGGTTGACACCGGACGGTCGAGGCACCAGGGTCCATGTGTCATTAGCCTGCAGAGCATCAAACTCATCCTGCATTGCACGGCGCCATGCGGGGTCAGTCAGGGCAGTACGGACTGAGGAAGGCACAGGGGACAACGGTGCCGCGTGAAGGTTGAGACGGTCAACGGGCTGCCGGATGCCGTCCTTGCCGCGTGTGCGCATGCCGTGTGCGTTGACGACAGGTGCTTGCTGGAGAGGAACTGTGGCGGTGGTGCGGCCGGCTGGGCGCCCGGCGCCACTGGCAGCAGCCTGGGACGGACCGTCCGCAGGGGCAGTGGCACCAGGCGCGGTCGAAGCGGGGCCACCAGCAGCACCCGTGGCCGGCTCAGCTGGAGAGGAGCCGTGGCCGCCCGTGGCCAACGCGCCGTGGCCGCCCGAGGCCAGGCCGTGGCCGCCCGGGGCCGAGGCGGTGGGGTCGAGGCCGCCCGTGGCCAGAGAGTCGGTATGACCCCCCGGAGCAGCATCCATGCCGCCGGGGAGGCGGGTACCTGCAAGCACAGCTCTTGCGCCATCGGGCGAAGAGGAATCATCAGCATCCAAAAACTCAAGTGTGGTGTGGTCCTGGGGGGAAGAGGACATATTGGCGAAGGGGAAAACCGTCTCATCGAAGGTGACATGGCGAGAGATGATGATACGGTTTGTGTGAAGATCAAGACACCGATAACCCTTATGATCAGTGGAGTATCCCAGGAACACACACAGAGTGGATCGAGGTGAAAGTTTATGCGGAGCTGTGGATGATAGGTTGGGATAGCAGGCACAGCCAAAAACGCGTAAGTGATCATATGTAGGCTGCGTGCCATATAGGGAAAAGAAAGGAGTGAGGCCGTCGAGGGTTTTAGTGGGGTGACGATTGAGAAGATATGTTGCAGTGTGCAAGGAGTCAGCCCAATAAACGGGAGGAAGACTAGCCTGAAAAAGAATGGAGCGCACAATATTATTTATAGTGCGAAGAATGCGCTCGGCCCGTCCATTTTGCTGTGAAGTGTAAGGGCAGGACATGCGAAGAACGACTCCATGAGTGAGGAAGAACGTGCGGGCCGAAGAATGGTCGAATTCACGGCCGTTGTCGCACTGGACTGCCTTGATGAAGGAGCCGAACTGCGTACGCACATAGGAAAAAAGTGAGTAATGGCACCAAACGTGTCGGATTTGAGGCGTAAAGGAAACGTCCAAGTGTAGTGTGTGCAGTCATCTAAAATAACAAGATAATATTTGTAGCCAGACACACTAACAACTGGGGATGTCCAAAGATCACAATGGATTAAATCAAAGGCGTGCGAGGCACGAGAGTTTGACATGCTAAAAGGAAGGCGCACATGGCGACCAAGCTGACAAGCGTGGCAAATATGAGTATCATGGCGCTTATTACATGGAATAGCATTGGAACTAATGAGCGTGGACAAAGCCTCATAACCGATATGACCGAGACGACGATGCCATAGAGTGGTGGAAGATGCAGCAGCAGTGAGGGCAGTGGTGCTGGATGGCGTGAAGAACGGGTAAAGGTCTCCCGTGCTATTGCACCTGGCGATCACGCTCCGTGTTTGAAGATCCTTCACAGAAAGGCCGAAGGGATCAAACTCAATGGAACAATTATTATCAGTAGTAAACCGGCGAACTGAAATCAGATTCTTAATAATGTTTGGAGAAACTAAAACATTAGAAAGAACTAGAGGACGCCCAGTGTTCGAAAAGGAGTGTGATCCAACGAAAGTAACGGGAAGTAAGTTCCCATCACCAACAATGATAGATGAAGGATGCGATGACGAGGAGGGTGAGAGGTGGTGAGTATACCGGCGTTGTTGACCATGTGGGAGCCAGCGCCCGAGTCAGCATACCATTCGCCCGTGCCGGGAGGGGAGAGCGTCATGGTGCTGAAGTTGCTGGCGAGCGAGGACGTGTCGAAGCTGCCTCCATGCATGGGCGTCCACGACTGCTGCTGCTGTGGTGGCGGCGGGGCGACGTGGTAGCCAGGCGCCCCGTAGCCGTAGCCGGATGGTGCGCCGAAGCCTGGTGGCAGGCCGAAGCCGGGTGGAGCGGCCTGGTAGCCGTGCGGCGCCTGCTGCTGCTGCTGCACGGCCATGTACCCTGCAGCAGGCGGTCTGTACATCGGCCCCGGAGCGGGCGGTGGCCAGTACGCCCAGGGCTGGTACTGCGCCGGCGGGCGCTGGTGTTGCACGTGCGGCGCCTGCTGCTGCTGCTGCCCGCCCTGCTGCTGCTGCTTGTTGCGTCCGCGACGGCGTCCGGAGCGGCCGCCCTGGTTGCCGTTGCCTTGGCCGGTGGGCGCACCGCCCTGGTTGCGGCCAGGAGGAGCAGGGCCGCCGGCAGGGGGGTGCCATGCGGTGTTGGTGGAGCCCGTGGCCGCAAGGAGCGCCGGTGCGCCCGCGGCCGGCGTGGTGCTGCTGGAGGACGTGCCGGCGTCGCCGGCGAAGTCGTTGAGGTCGATTTCCTCGAGGAGCAGCAGGGTTCTCGCCTCCGAGAAGCTGGGGAACGGCTGTCGCAGCTTGATGTTCGTCACCATGGGGCGGAACTTCTCGCTGAGGCCGCGCAGCAGGGTGAGGACGAGGGTGCGGTCGCCAACGGGGTCGCCAAACTCGCGAAGAGAGGCGGCCATCGTCTCGAGGCGTCGGCAGAAGTCCGTGATGGAGGAGGAGCCTTGCTTGACGGTGCGGAACTCGGCGGACAGCAAGAGGGCGCGCGACTCGCGCTGCCCGAGGAACTCGTCCTCCAGATGTACCCATGCGACCCGCGCGTTGGGCTCTTTCAACATCGTGGACTGCTGCAGGTCGGGGTTGATGGTGCCGTAGATCCACGTGAGGACGGTGCAGTTCATCTGCAGCCACGCCGGGCGATCATCGTTGACCACATCGGTGAGGACGTGATCGGTGAGGGCATATTTGCCCAAGACGACGAGGAAGAGGGCGCGCCACCGGGTGTAGTTGTTGGCGACGCGATCCAGGACGACGGGCACGAGCACCTTGATGTTGAGGACAGCGATGGCGGCGGCGTGGACGTCGGCGTACTTGGCCTCGTACTCGTCGAGGGCCTTGGCGCGGGCAGCGGCGGCCGCCTCCCGGTCGCGCTGCTCCTGGGCCTCCCGGGCGGCGCGCTCAGCCGCGGTCTCCGCCATGGTTGGGGTAGAGGCAGGAAACCGGCGGCGGGCGGACGGATCGGGTCGTGGCGGCGCGGACGGACCGTGGCGGCGTGGACGGATCGGTCGTGGCGGCGCGCGACGTGGCGACGGGATCGGCGGTCAGCGCGGATGGACCGGTCGGCGACGCGATCAGAACTCACGGCGTCGGACGGACCGTGGCGGCGTGGACGGATCGGTCGTGGCGGCGCGCGACGTGGCGACGGGATCGGCGGCCGGCGCGGATGGATCGGTCGGCGGCGCGATCAGAACGCACGGCGTCGTGGCGGCGCACGTGTGGTACTCCGGCGAGCCTTGGCCCAGCGACGGAGGGAAGGCACGGCGCAGGGGCGCGCGTGCGGCCGGCGAGCGCGAGGCCCAGCGACGGCGAGGCCGCGTCGGTCGTGAGGACCGGCGGCGTGTAGGGCTGCGGAAGCGGGGATCGTAACCCCCTGTGATACCATGAAAGAATGTAAGGGATAGTTCTATTGATCGCATCGGTTACATATTTATACAACCTCTGCACACATGCAGCCGCACACGCGACACACACATGCAACCGCACGGTGCCTAGTCTAATACATGCAATCACACATTGCTTAGTCTAACAGGCATGGGCGAGCGCAGGCAGCCCAGCTCGTCGGGCACACGGAGAAGGCAGCACAGGGAGGAGCATCGGCGGCGAGGGGCAGCTTGAGACCTCCGCCGGGAAGGATGAGCAGGGTGAGCACGAGGGAGGCGGTGAGGGGAATACGGAGGTGCTAAGCCAAGCCTGGCCACGAAAGAACGGCCACTCCGTCCGTTCTTCTGGAGCCTCGCTACGGACTCAAAGTGGCTTATCGGAGCTGGCTTCAGCTGGTTTACAGGCAACCAAACAGCTAGAAGTTGACTATCTAGGGTCTGGCTAAGAGTTAGTCACCCAACCAAACGGTAGAACTTCAATAGTTTGGTAAAGCAACTCATAATCTCGTTTTTAGCGGGATAAAAATCTCGTAATTAGTCACAGATATATGGCTGGAATTCTGTACGTACACAGATCCGCTGCAAACTTGTTGCAGAGGCCTTCGTTACAATTACAAAGCAGAAGGACGAAATTAATCGCGGGCATTTGCAAATTGCAAGAGAATTGTGCGGTCACCGCTTCAGCAATCAGCACTTGGGCAAATCCTTGGGCGGTGGCAAAACCGACTGATCAGGGCCATCTCCGTCCTCAACCAGGAAGGCCATCTTGAGGCCCCAGCTGGTGTGCACCTCCAGATGGCAGTGCAGGAACCAAACACCTGGATTGTCTGCCCTGAACCGGATCGCGGTCCAGCCACCGGCGGGCACGCCGACGGTGTTCCTCTCGGGCGGGTCCACGAGGTTGTACTTGGCGGGGTCCTTGGCCGGGTCGAAGTTTCCGAGGCCCCTCCCGACGACGAAGAAGTTGTACCCGTGGAGGCGGAACGGGTGCGACTCCACGGACAGCAGGCTGGTGTCCTGCAGCACCAGCTCCACGGAGGAGTTGTACGCGACCTTGCTCAGCCTGGTGCCCAGCGACGTGGCGAGCCCCGCCGTGAGCGGCACGCCCGTGTAGTTGAACCGCGCGGGCAGGCGGTCAGGGAAGTCGGCGGCGAAGACGCCTCTCAGTCCCCCGTAGTGGGCTTGCAGCAGCGCTACCGGCGGCATCACGAACGTGATGTTGTTGAGCGACGCCGCGAGGCGGGAGCCGTTGAGACACGACGCGCACGGGTCGATGTTGAGCCCGATGGTGTAGAGCAGGTGCCGGTCCACGGCGCGCGGCACGGCGGCCGGGTACCGTGCAGAGTTGAGGCTCCGGAGCCTGTCGTGGAACGCCGTGCTGTTGGTGTCGGGCATCGTCAGGCGGGGCGGCGCGGCGGGGAGGACGGAGGTTGGGACGCCGGCGTACTGGAGGATGGCGGTGGCCGTCTTGTCGTCCGCGGGGACGGCCGGCACGTCGTTGAAGGGCTTGGCGATCATCAAGTACCGCCCGGGCCGCTGGTCCGCCCGGACGAGCACGTTGGTTGTCTGCCCCGGCGAGAGCTGGATGGTGGACGCCGCTATGGGCTTGGTGTAGGTGGCGTCGATCTCCACCACCGTCATGGTGTGCCCGGCGATGGAGAAGAAGAGCTCGTCGTTCACCGCAGCGTTGATGACACGGAGGAGGTACGTCTTCCCCCACTGCACCTGCAGTGCGTACGTATCTGATGGTATGCACGGAGCACGTACGGTTAATTAGTAACACCAATACCTTGCCTTGTAATACAAAAGGTACCAACAAGAAGAAACCCCAACGCACGTTTCTCGGAGCACGGGAAGAGCGGCGGGCCGGGTTTCCACGTCGGCGTGCCACCACTCGCCTGCGACACACCAACCAACCAACCAGTACGCATAATCTGATCGAGCAGTGGGTGGACCCGCCGATCATCGATGGATCGGTCTCACTAGGTACGTACGTACCCAGGATGATCTCGGCCTCGGCGTTGGGCTTGGGGAACGGGTAGGCCACGCCGCGCTCGGGGAGGATGACGATGGCGCCGTGGACGGTGGCGCGCAGCCAGGCGATGTGCGCGTGCCACCACAGCGTCCCGCGCTGCCCCGTGACGTTCAAGTCGTAGGTGTAGCCGCCGCCGCCCTGGATCGGGCACTGCGTCACGTACGCCGTCCCGTCCGCCCACCCGTTCCGTCGCTGCTTCAGCCCGTGCCAGTGGATCGTCACGTTGTGCTCCACGCGGTTGCTGACGCGGACCACGACGCGGTCGCCTTCGCGGGCGTAGATGGTCGGCCCTGGGTAGCTGCCGTTCACCGTCACCATGGACTTCGCATGGCACAGCCGGCTCACGTTGCTCATCACGATCTGCATGCATGAAGTTGCAGGCGTACGATCAACTTGTATCCACGACCACGAACCCGGCCGCGAACAAAACAGGAACAATGACAGTAATTAATCAACAGCATATATGTATATGTATATGTACTCACGTCGAATTGGTATCTCTTGACGTCAGCCTGCGCAGAGAGGGTGAGGACCGCAAGGAGGAGAGCCGAGAGCACCAGGGGAAGACCGTGCCAAGAGGAGGCGATCGCCATTGGAGGTTGCAGACGAGATGAGAGCATGCTGCCGCTCCATCCGTGGCCGTGCGCGTTGCGTCTCATTATATCTTCACAGACATCGAGGCTCTGGCGAAGTGGAAAATCACTTAGCTTGCTAGCTGAATAACAAGGTGGTTGGAGACCAGAGCAGGAGCTGGTGGGTGGCGAGATGCCCCGGCTGGCTGGAACGGTCGGGAGAGTAACGCAGGGTCGAGGCGATGCGTGAAGGAAACTGTGACGGCGACATGAGTAGTGGTGCGAGCGGGGGGAGTGGCATGGCAGCTGCAAGGCATCAGACGGCGGCGTCGAAGCCAACTGTACCGTTCCTCGATCATCTTTTATTTTTCTATATATTAATTATCAATCAAATCAGGGTTTGTTCTTGGGCCTCACTGATCTATCCTAGGTTGAACACCTGTGTGTCCTTTTGCTTAAAGGAAACACTGACGTATCGTTTGCATAGTTGTTGCTCATCACAAACAAAAGTTCTCATTGCTTGCTCGCCTTTATCGGGGCAAGAGTATTCTTGGCACCAACCAGCCATAACGGGCCGAGAGAGATGGCTGCTGGTATCTGAAAATGTTAATCTACAGTACATTCTACTCATGGAAAAAACTTTATCTGAAAGGAACAGATGCAACTTTTGTTCTTTGTTCAATTGGGACTTTGAGATCGCCATTCGATCTGCTCCGTCGATTACACTCGTTTTGCACTTTTGCTAACTGCAAGTGCACACAGCCCCAGAAAAACAAAACTGGATGGCACTCACAATGCAAGACTCTATCATAGAGTCCAAGACTATTTATTATCACTAATTTATGATATTTTGCTGATGTGACAGTATATTTATTGGAGAAAGAGAGTGAAAAAACAAGACTTCAGGTCTTATTTAGACTCCAAGTCCACAAGATTCGAGGTAATAAATAGGTTTAGACTCTATGATGAAGTCTGCATTGTGAGTGCCCGGGCTTTCCCTAAAAAAAACTGGATATACATCTTTTCCCTGTTTTAGGGGCGTGGGGCCATGCCAATGCAAGTGCTTCTTCCACTCTGAAATATACTCCCTCTATCCTAAATTATAAGACATCCCAAAAATCTTAGAGAGTCAAAGTTTCTCAAGTTTGATCAAACTTATATGATAATATAGTAATATTTATAATATCAACTAAATATCATTAGATTCATTATCAATTATATTTTTATACTATGCCTATTTGATGTTATAAATCTTTATAGTTTTCTCTATAATTATTGGTCAAATTTAAAATGTTTTGACTCTTCAATATTCTTTGAATGTCTTATGATTTGAGATGGAGAGAGTAATGTATATTTAGCCGTCCCAATTCAAAGTAGCGTACCTTTGATGTATTTATAATGTTACCTTGCGAAATGCATTTTTATAGTCTATCTATTTGAGGTCAAACTTAGAGTAGTACTACCATGCTTCGTGTGAACAATGGTATCACACAAAGTGACAACATATATGTTGTTGTCTTTTCTTCGAGTTGAAGAGACGATTAGAAGTGGCATTCATCCTTGAGTCACATAGAAGATATGAGACGGTTCCTTGGAAATATTTTGTTTCTTCGGAAGAGCAGGCTACCGATCAGAGTGGAAAGGTTGTTTCACAGTTGGTGGGGCATCACCGCGCCGAGGCAAAAATGCTTTGTAAAGTATATGTATAATAATGGCTAGTGAAAGTGCAGCATACACAGGCCTAACATAAGGTCTCACCATTGCCAAATGGATTGGCTAGCTTCAAAGCGAGACAGAGTCCTATATGAAACAAGTTTGTTCGCCGGCGCCAACGGGAAGTCACCAGCTGATCATGCATGGTTGCCATACTGGGACAAAGAGAACATGGTTTTCCATCATAGAAATGATGGACACATCCTGAGAGAACTGAATCACACGCACAGTGTTTACCAGGCACACAGCATAGGATCAATTAATTATACAAATGCAATGTCATTATATAGTAAGTAAGTAAGTATATATGGCCGGTTATACATGTAGTGTTTTCTTTTTAACGAAGCCACTCCTGTCCACCAACCCAAGCCTTGGTGATGAACGGTGCAGCTTCAGCCTGCGACAGGTCATGAGACCACGCAACTCTTGCGTCAGTTCTGGAGCCTTCCCCGTAGCACTGGTACTGCCCGTAGAACGCGGTCCTGCTGCACCTCTGTTTGTCGGAGTCGCCCCAGTCGTCCCAGCCCTCGGGCCTCACCGTGCTGGACATGTAGCTGAGCGAAAAGACGACGCGGGAGTAGGGACCCCAGGGTCGGCCGAGGATGGAGGTGCCGGCCCCGAGCCCCGTCAGCTTGCACCCGACGAAACTGAACCCGGTGTCTTCCGACTCCGACGACCGTTTATGCGCCGTGAACGCGCCGCCGGCCGGCGAGACGGAGTGGAGGTGGCACTTCTGCAAGTACGACATTAGTTTGATCGAGTAACAGAAACGTCGTCGACTGAGAGAGAGAATGTATAATGCAAATTAATGGGCAATATGAGTTTATGAATCTGATGATTGAGAATACCACGAATAAAGTACACGTACGTACATCGAACAGAGCCTTGCCATTGCCGAAGATGAAGTCAGTGGCACCTTGGATGTAGCAGCCACGGTAGTAGTGGCGCCCCGTGTCGTCCAGGAGCGTGTCCTGGAACGACATGAACCTGCACCCGTAGAACGCCGCCCTGTCTCCGGCGACCCTCATGGCGACCGCCGGCCCGTTAGTCCCGAACGTGTTCTGCATGCAATTGATCGAGTGAGGGCTCGGTTCGGAAATCGGATTCAATCTGAAATATGTACAGCAGAACACGTATTCTCTCTCTCTCTCTCACACACACACACCTGGAACGCTAAGCGCTTGGCGATGAAGTCGGAGGCTAGCACGGATACTGTCGGGCTCTCAGAGGCCACCCAGGACTCGTTCCAGGTGATCACGGTCGAGCTGGCGCTCGTGCCCACAAGAGTTATGCAAGGCTTGTCCACCACCACTTTCTCTCTGCAAATTCAAGTGCAAATAAACACATGCATGCATGAATGTAGTGTGCTACTAGAGTTTAGCAGCTTGATCCTTACAGACACAGAGAGAGAGCATCGTCGTTCCCGTACTACTACTACACTTGCCTGTACACTCCGGGCCTGATCCGGATGACGACGACGCTGCTGCCGGCGCCGGAGCCGTCGTTGTTGCTCGCCGCCGGTGCCGCATCGATCGCGTCCTGGATCCTCCTACAGTCGCCTTTGCCGGACTGGTCAACCAGGAGGACGAGCTGCCGCTGCGAGCCCGTCGTCATATCCCCGCCCACGCCGTCGTCTTCAGTAGCTGCGCAGAACGAAGCTGCAGGCGACAGCCAGCAGCGCTGCTGTTGTCGCGGTCCTGCTGCTGCCCGGCAGCTTTGCGCGATATAACAACATGATCCCGAGTCCCGGACGATGATGATGATTCGACCGTAAGGCATGGATTTCGCTTTCGCGCGAATCGGTGCAAGAACCAACCAGGGCCGGTTTTATATGTTTATATACATATGTACGTGAAGCCAGGTCAACTGCTGGCTACGTACGTACATACTCCTACATATATTGTACTGTACGTAGTGCATACGAGTTGTCATGCTTGCGCGAATATGATGCGTGTGCGCTGTTCCGTTACGCCGATCGAGTCGTTGGTGCCAAACTGGATACGCATATCATAGGCACTGCTGAAGTTGGTGCATCATGACTAGGGTCTAGTAGTACCACCGTCGGAAAATCCACGCTTTTGGACGAAGATATTCATTTCACGGGAGCTTAAGCAACTACTGGTATTGTTTCTGGTTTGGCCGCACCACACGTCCCACACCACAGACATGCAAACGATCTCATAATACCAGCTAGGCGTGCAATGACGGAATCCGCGCGAAAAGTGTTCGTGGTAGCTTCACTTGGAGCAAAGGAACTGATTGAATTGAATTTGCTGATGATTGGTTAATAATACTGTACTTGGCTTGTGGCGTCAGCCCAGTCCACATGCATGCATGTAAAAGGCTGCAATAGATATGTACACTTGCGGCCATCGTAATAGTAACTAGAAGAAGCACATCTCTCGGCTGTTCTGGGAAATTTATTTGCTTTTTCTCCGCGACGACTGCGCCGGTCGAAATGTTTGTGGTGTTCAGCGTGTTGCTTAAAGTTTGTGCTATATACTAAATCATGAATTTCATGACCAATAAAACTTCTTTCGCAAGCTCCTAATACAACTGTTGCTCGGTCTTCTTTGCAAGCTCTTTCAAAAGCTTCTAGTAGTCCTCCGAGTACCAAAAACTTGGAACCAGATCCATTCCACTGCAAGAACGGGATTCGCAAAGTGAGCAAAAATCACCAAAAATTAACCATTTTTTCGACAATCTGAACAACCAAATCCGAATCATTTACACTGCGAGCTGGTCACTTGTAAAATATATATATGGTTTTGATTTCCATTCTCATCAGTTTTTGTCTCCAACTCTAGAACTGTGTGACGCCCGCACTTATTGCATATAATTTGGTCAAGGTTCCGTCTTCCTTCAGCGAAAACGAGACGCTAAGGAGCTCGAATATTGAGAAGAGGTAGCTATTGCGGTGGATCTACAACGAATGCGAGAGAAGAAAGCTATGGCGAGGGGTGTCGGACGCGATGGACAACCACCCCAGATCGCTTGTTCTTATCATGATCATGCCTCGCAGTGCCCATTTCTTTTGGCACTGAACTCTTGTAACCTTATCAATGTAAGGTTCCTCCCAACACTTTGTTGTTAAAGCAACACTACTACAGAACATCAAAACAGTACCGGTTCAAAACCCCCCTACAGTGGCGGTTTTTAAACCGGCACTGACAATTCGGCAGTGATGAGGCTAAGTCATCACTGCCGGTTCATTTAACCAACCGACACTGAATGTAGGATATCACTGTCGGTTCTAAGTGATCCGACAGTGATTTAATTTTTATAATTTACATTTATTATAGAAACCATCAACATTAATATTACAGAAATTCATAGATGTGTCTTAAACTTATTGTACGTTACAATAGTTCAACGATTTAGTACTACCAAATCGGAGAAGTGTAAGTCACCTATCTTGTAACCAATAATCTCATCGATGAACAACAACGTATTAAATAGTACACTCTCTGTTGCTTCACACTTACGAGCACATGGTGTACTAACTACATTTAACGGCGGCCGAGTAGTTGGTGGGTTTCCCTTCTTAGTCGCAACCAACTTTGCTTGAAAGCCTGCAGTAGTTAGTGTTGACTCTTCATCAGCATATTGTCGGTCATAACCCAATGCATTCATTACTTGGTTCAGAATGACTTCAAAACTACACCCTGCGTAGGTCATGTCATACTCCTCTACCTATAAGTATAGGGTTAATTATGAGAGCAATATTGACAACATATAACAACAAATCTAGGTATAAGTTATGAGTCCTAAACTTACCTTTGGCGGGTTCTGAGCCATTCGTGCACATAAACCCCGAATATCAGGATACATGTTGCGATTAATAGCTTCAATCTTTACTGAAGACAGAGTAGGAAGTGTGATTCCATTTCTTGAGAGCGTGACAGCACAAGCATAGATGACATACTTAATAGCAACACCCCGTTGGTTTGTCTGTATTCCCACCTCTGAGATTTGTAACACATTGCGCCCGCCAACACCACCGCGACCACGACCACAACCATGACCCATCCTAACGGCAATTGAAAATGAAATACAACATTAGAGTTCTGGGCCATTGTTTACATGATTAATCTGAACATCCACATTGTCAACCCCAAAATAGACGAGTGTTGATTTAAGCCAAACAACTGGATCAATCATCTACATTACATATAAGACATGTTAATTAATAACTTGGATGATCTAGTCGTACATATGAAACATATTTTGACTAACTTACTATGTTTGGAAAATTCTGTGAAGCTACCGGGAATACCGGATCGAAACCCATCCAAGTAAAATAACCATTCCAACCAATTTTCTCCGGTGGTGGGAGATTACGACGTCTAGTCATCTATATATTAAATCACATATACTCAGATTATATTTCATCTATCTATCTCTACCTATCTATCTATATCTATATTAAATTTCATATCACATATCACATATCAAATAGGATATACTAAAATTATCTATCCCTCTCTATCTATCTATCTCTACCTATCTATCTATATCTATATTAAATTTCATATCACATATCACATATCAAATAGGATATACTAAAATTATCTATCCCTCTCTATCTATCTATCTCTACCTATCTATCTATATCTATATTAAATTTCATATCACATATCAAATAACATATACTAAGATTATCTATCCCTCTCTACCTATCTATCTATCAAATCTATATATTATCCATATTAAATTTCATATAACATATCAAATAAATCTCAAATAGGCATTTCGTCGAACACCATGGTATCGTGGAGGGAGGTGGACGGACGTCGTAGAGGAAGGTTTGTCCTCCTACGGTCTTCACCGTGGCGAGGACGGTGGCGTGGAGCATCGTCCTCCTGCGGCCTTCACGCGGTGGCGGCGGCGTGGAGCGGAGGCGACGTGGAGGAAGATGCGTAGCGGCGGCGTGCTGCGGCGGCTGAGTGGGCACTGGCGCGCGTCTGAACATTTCGGAGCGCGCCAGTGCCTGTTTAAATAAAAACCTAGCCGTATCACTGCCGGTTCAAACCACGAACCGGCAGTGAATCGCCTTATCACTGCCGGTTCTGCCCCAGCCCCCGATAATTGGGGGTCTGTCAGAGACAGAACCGGCAGTGAAGAGGCATCACTGTCGGCCCAAATACAACCGACAGTGATGGGCTGACACTGATTGCCGATTATGTAGTAGTGCAATAAAGTTCGTTCTTGTCAAAAAAAAAATGTAGCAGCTGCAGTAAGTGTTCAGTAAGAACGTAGACATAGGGTTATAAACACACCACGGGGGATTTGCAAAAGTTGTACGTGTTGGTGCCTGATTGGGCTAGAGTGAAACCTAAGAGACCGTCTACTGGACAACCGTGTGTTTTATCCCTTGCCAACACATGAGTGTTGGGAGGTTGTAAAACACACAAATTGTATTTATAAAAAATCCATCAGTTTCTAGGTACCCAACACACGGCTGTTGAGAGCTAGAAAAACACATGAAAATGTACACACACAAAAATTCGTGTGTTTCATAGAACACCAACATACAAATTACAGTACACTAAAAAGTTCAAAGCCCAACTCAGCAAAAAAATCACAACCTAATACTACTAGTATTACAAAAGCCCAACTCAACAAACCAATACTACTAGAAAAATGATAGCAGGAAATTTATACAGGATAGCTGATCATTCACTCAACCATTGCAGCGCTATAATCGACTATGGTACAGTAGTACTACAATAGCAATAGCACCCTCTCTTTTGAGAAGGTTTCACAGAGGAAAAGCTGCACCAAATCTAGAAAATGGGCCAGACCTCTACTAATTTCCTTTTGAGAAAAAGTTGTTGACACAACTAGAAATTCCACCATATATTATCAGAGTTAGCAAAAATGATAGCAGGAAATTTATACAGGATAGCTGATCATTCCACTCGACCACTGCAGCGCTATAATCGACTATGGTACAGTAGTACTGCAGTAGCAATAGCATCCTCTCTTTTGAGAAGGTTTCAGACAGAGAAAAAGTTGCACCAAATCTAGAAAATGAACCTGACCTCTAGTAATTTCCTTTTGAGGAAAAGCTAGATGAAAAACAGTTAACAAATGAAGGCATAATCATTTGCACAGAAAACAATACGACATCTATACAATATAGAAATTTTAATTCATGGATGAGAAAATTACGCATTTGATTTAGTGCAACTATTATTAATTGAAAATGCAATAATTTTGCATTTGTGCGATTAGGCAATTCTGGCCATAAATGTTGTAAGGTAAACTCAGTACTACTACACCATCAGAATTAGTGCAATTAGTGCAATAATATTACATTCTTAATTTGAACCTGTAGTAGAATTAGTGCACACACATACACAGCCACACACATACATTGATCGGCAAATCACAACTAACAAGTCTTTATATATCACACATTTTGCAATATGTAGTTCAGATCAATCCATACAGTGATCATCTCACATAAATTTTGCAGTGCAGTGATAACAGTGTGACATTGTTTGGTGTTGTAGTACAGAGGTCTGATGTCAAAAACATCTGCCTACCATCTAGCGTAACAAAAAATAGCAAGAGTTCATAAATTTAAATAGACTTCATCTAACATGGATTGAGTTTTGAAGGTTATAAGAGATCAAACGCAAAATTAGTTTGTGTGAGAGAAACATTTAATTTCTTTATGTGGTCATGTCCCATGGAGTAGACTGCAGAAACAAAGGACATCTCTAGTTGCATTGCAGGTACAAAGAGGACTAGGGGAGAGTGGGGAGCACAAATCAGAGAATGACACTATACCTCCTTTACAAGAGTTCCTATGACGTCAGGGTCAAGAACAAAGAAACTCTACAGAAAATTTGGTGCTACAACGTGACCTGGATGAAATCGCCCCTCTTCTAAACTTGCTGGACTAGGACGAGCAGACCAAGGAAAATACTGAGCCCATAGAACAAATCGATTTGTTAGGAAAGGGATTGAGTACATGAATATGAGAAACACGGGTACAACAAGAAAGAAGGACAAATCACAAATCAGAGAGCCTCACCGGACCTCTGTTGAGAGAGCTCCTTTGGCGTCATGGTTTAGAATAGGGGAGCTTGCCGGTATAATCATCGGCCCACAGAGACGAGAAGAAATCACCATTCTGGCTTCCGCTCAATCTACCGGAAATGGCACAGGAGGTTCCTCAGCTGCACATGTTTGGAACACGTACGGTTATTCCACTTGAAATACATGCTTCAGAGATGGATACAGATGCAGAGAGCTACAATATGTGATGATTCAATTGCACTTGTTCTTTCACAGTGGTAGCAAGAACATGCACTATTGTGATTCTTCCCCATCCATTCAATTATTCAACAGCAAATGCTGATGACGCTGATGGGGTCTTAACAACTGCCGAGTGAGCTTGCACGGAGGCAAGAAGTAAGAATGAACTTAAAACTCTGACCACAGGGGAAATTCTCTCCTGCCCCCACGGCATTGTGTGTGATTCCACAAATGTACTAGTACAGCTTACAATTCACAAGCACTGACCGAGCTAGTACACAGACAAGCCGGAAAAAAAAATCCAGATGCACATGAAACAATTTTAACCATCACCCCCATTGTGACAAGTTTCACAGTTAAGTCTTACAGTAATCATGGGCTATACAGAGGCTCAAACTGAAAAATTCAGTGTTCGAAGTTCAGTTTCTACAATCTAGAATAGTAACTTTCTGTTGTCAAGGTCCGTGTTAACATTGCCGTTTAGCATTCAGAACAGGTATAGCCACACAATATCACCCCAACGAAGGACATGATATTAGACAACATAATCCCCCTAAACTTTAACAGACAGCATTAGTTTGAGCACAATTTCCATTAACAAAGAAACCATATCATACACAAATGAACATGCAGCACACAAAAAAAGTGAACTCCAGCTCTCCCCGTACAGCCTGCAAAAAAGGAAACTCAAGTTGATCCATTTAACAGACTCGCCCATCTTAAAATGTCCCATCATACCATATTGCAAGTTTCCAACCCCTGTAGTCACTTCTCCCGGCTGCTGAGGATGCTCATCCACCTGCTTATGGACCTCACGAAACAGGATGCTGCTGATGCCCTAGCTAGTATCACAAGACTAATTGCAAATAGTGCAACCCGACTCGTCACATGACCTGCAATGAGTGTTATGTCCATACATAGAAGCAGAACAATAGCAAAATCATTCAATGAGATGAAATATGCTTAATGATTTGCATGAGTTGGTATGCACAACAGTAGAAAAAAATCCATCGTCCCATGGACAAGTTAGATTTAGAGGACTTGCCTACACCCGTGCCTGCGCAAATGATAGATGTAAGCGATGGATGGATGGCCCAGATGGCATATGTGTCACCATTCCAGCTCTGTGGCATCAACTCCTAATCAAGCCGACACCAAGACATGTCAACTACTTGGCAGCAATGACATTGGAATGCTAGGACAGAGCATCAACAAGAATAGATCTGGAAGCAGAGGCAGACAATTGGTACATGCAGCAGACAAATAGCATGTTCATAATCCATGTTAAGCACTGCCGGCATTTCAGAAATATTGGAGCGCACAACAACATACTACTTAGCACTACTACTTCCTACAATGTCAATGCTCAATCAATATCTAAGCTAAAGCAGTACACCTAGAACCTGAATTAGATTGTCAGCAATGCATCCAGAGTACATCCATCAGAGAGCAGCTGGGCAAGCAAAAATGTCTAATGCACCCGCCCCAGAAATTGAACAAAGGATCGCCCCATGCTTTTGCTTGCCACACGCACACCCTGCTGGCAAGCCCCACCACCATTTGGCCTGCCCACTCACCATGCCTGCCACCCGAGCAAGCAATCACGGCCACAACCAATTCCAACGCCACAACCAAATCCACAGCCACAACCCAAAATGCTCGAATCCCCTAGCAACGGTGTGTCTCTTTGCAATCTGCACACACTGCTCCCGTCGATCCCTGTTTCTAGCTTGCCAGTAAGATAGCTGCTGCTACCTAGCTCCGACCACAACAACAGTAGTAGCCCAACCGATCTCAACCCCGCTCGCAAGTCACAACAACGCGCAGTCATTCGTCGGCTGCTGCGGCTGCGAAGGGGCGACGGCAACCACGAACAGCTTCCACGTTCCCTCCCCACATCATCCCCGTCCCCGCAGGCCCCCTACCTTATCCCACCTAAATCCCAAAATCCCCACCCAAATGTCCAGATCCGTGAAGAAATGGGATCGAGTACAAAGAGGAAACAAGCAAGGAACAAAACAGTGACCAGAGCATGACAGGAAACCTATAAAACACCTCGCCGGACGCGAGTTCGCCGGAGCCATCGCGGTTGCGCCGACGAAATCGCCTTGGAGAGCGTCACAGGGTAGAACGTCGGAGGGGAGAAGACGAAGGGGAAATGCGAGCTACTCCAAGGCGAACAGACGCAACAGACAGTGGGCCTTCGAGAGCAGAGACAGATGCGCCTGCAGCAAGGAGAGACACACGATGACCATCGGACGCACAGAAAATTCGTGTGCTAGGAAGACAAGAAACACATGGGTGACTTATAGCATTCCTCAAACCTAAACATCTGTTTTGCGACTTTAAGGACTAAGATGACAGAATAACGTAAGTTTAAAGATCGTCAGCAAACTTAACTCAATAATAAATTCATAGTTGTACAACAAGCAAATATATGAATCAATCCTGTTGGTCCTGTTTATCTGCTGAAAAGCTAGTCTAAAATTGTTCGCTGATTTGTTGTGAGAGAAAAATACTCTACCATGGCTAATAAGTTTCGCTGATAAATTCAAACAAACATGGTTAGTTGATCATATAAAACACAATACACCATAAATTCATAATTCGCTCATTCATGCTCATACAAATAACACAAAACAAGTTACACAAGAACTAAAGGAACAAGTTAATAATTAAGTAATTAACACATTCACTTTATTTAGACATTCATAAAAAATATCACGTTGTACTTTGTCATGTGTTGCATTATAAGTTGCAGATTACATGTTAATTGAGGTAGTCGACAAAATATGAAAGTTACATAGATGACCTATTTATTCTCAAATTTATAGGTAAGCGGCACGTACCCACTGGTAAAATTTGATATCTGTTTCCTATCACATCTTGCGAATACCCTACCTTTATATAATGGTGGGTAACTTTTTTATGGCCATGCCCATACCTCAGATACTCCCTCAGTTACTAAATAACCGTCTTTCTCTCTTCTTAAGAAATAGCTTAAATTAATTTTGTATAAAAAATATTAATATTTATGATGCATAATTGATATCATTGGATAGCTCTTTAGATCTAGTTTTTTAATAAATTTATTTAGAGATACAAATATTGTTCGTATTTTCTATAAATCTAGTCAAAGCTGTAACACGAAAACTCAAAACGATGAATAATAAGGAACGAAGGGAGTATGAGACATGCAAATATCTACACCTGCATATAAAGTTGCAGAGATACAGTGCGCCGTGTTCCATTTTTTGTATTTTTAGGGCAAATAGCTTTAAAAATAGATAAAAAGAAATAAAATCACCAATCAAATACTTTCAGTGCTCACAAACAATCAATCAATAGTCGGGAATATAAAACAACCTCAGGATTCAGGAGTCCTGCTATTTCGGAAAAAAGAAAAAAAAAGAAGGAAAGACTGTTCTTTCTTTGTACATGGGTCTTTTGTCAATCAAATTGTTGACAAGTGCCAAGTACTAGATCTTTCCGTCACCATTTTAAATTTCTGTTTATTCTCTTTTACCAGTGTCTGAAATACTGCGACCTGCACCTCTCCGGCGTTCCTTTATTTTTTATTCTCCTGCAATCTTTTTTTTTTCTCGACCGTGCATTGGCACGTTCATCCTGCTATTTCGAGGGCCTGTTTGGAACAAAGTTTTTTTTACATTCCTATACTTTTTTTCTATGAAATAACTATAAAGTTTTTGCATTATTATTTTTATTAAATTTTCGTGTTCCAAATAGACCTAGGGTGTTTCTTCTGAAAGACAACCAGGTTGTAGTCGATAAAGAAAAAAAAAAGAAAAACAAAGCTGACGAAATGGAGTCAACTGTTAAGGAAACCTTTCTGCCTTTTTTCTGTTTGAGGTACGAAATCTTCCTAGCTTCCTCTTCATGAGCACGGAAGTGACCAGAGGAAGCAACCTCTGGAAAGCAAGAAACAACATTCGAGCGGCCTGAACTTGTTTGTAAATGATCACCCGAGATTCCTTTCTTCCTTCGAAATGGCAAAGGCAGGCACCAATTCTTGTTTGCCGTCTAGGAGAGAAAACTTGCATCATAAGAGGCGACCCATCTTCATGTTCAGCAGCGGATCGGAGAACTCACCAGCCCAATCGAGCTAGGATCGCAGAGACGCGAGAGAGCAGGACTGAAGCATTTCCTGACTTGTTCCATCAAGGTACGTGAAGTTTGACTCACTTTGGGGCGGTTTGGTTACACCCCCCTAAATTTTAGTAGCTAAACTTAGATGATTTTAGACCCTAAACTATCAAACATCTCCCTAACGTGCTCCCTAAATTTTAGTTGATGCACTAAACTTTAGGGGGCACTAAACTTTAGTGACCACTAAGCATTAGGGGGGTAAACCAAACACCCCCTTAAATTCCCCTTGCCGAAGTACTCAACGAAAATTCAATACAAAGCCCAAGAAATCAAGACAAACTATGCAACTCTACTTGCTTTATTTAACAAACAAGACACAGTTTGCCTGGTTTCCTACAAAACGACACCTCGACGAAATGGCAGATTGAAGTCAGCAGTAGATTTTACTATGTTAGGCTTGTAAACCAAACAAAGCTGATAGTCAACTATCATGTCACTCCAGCAGATCGAACATGCAAGGGATCACGAAGGCGCTGCGCCTCCAAGGAAGGCAGCTAAGGCACGCAGTTCTGCAGCATATGAACAAGGGGATCTTCTCCTGGGCCACCCTTATTTCGCGCATACAAAGCGAGTCGCCAACTGTGATTATACCACACATCGGGCTCGAGAACATTACCGTCAGTGAAATTCTCAAGGCAAAGGGGGAGGCTGAAGCTGGAGCAGTCTACTGGTGCAGCACCAGCCAGTTGGTACATGAAGCAGTACAGCACGTAAGCATTAATGTTTTGGAGAACAACAGCGGATTTACCTTTCCCCCCTATATGTAGGTCCAAAAGAACTTTCCCCCTATAACAGCTGAGTGACCAAACTCTGGTTAAAACTGTAGATGACAGCACACAATGTTGGAGCTCTGGTGGTTCTCAAGTCAGGGGACATGAACCAGCTTGCAGGAATTGTAACCGAGAGAGGTACGCTAAAATGAGCTGTTGATATAAGCATTGATTATTACTGTATTTCTGAATTAGGTTGTTAATATAACCAAATGGAATCTAAATGATCTGATCATGTATCCTATTATAAATCATTAGGTTGTTGATATAAGCATTAATTATTATTTCTGAATTATCTTTTGATAGAAGCTGAACATCAAACTGGTCTTTCCTTGGAAGTAAATAAAAATAATAATAAGTGAAATGTGGTATCGGGAGAAAGAAAGATTGACGGACACAATAAGCTACTTAATTGAAACATACTGCTTAAATAAAGGCATGTCTGGTATAATAAGAAAACATTGAATTTTCATATACACCTGCATGCTAAAATGGAAGTTTTCCCAAAGTAAAAAAAAAGTTTGACCATGATTACAGAGAAAAATATTGACATCTACCACATCAAAATGGTAAATATTATGATATACTCCCTCCATTTTAAATTATAAGATGTTTTGACATTTCTAGATACATTTCGATTACTATGTATCAGACATAGTGTATATTTAATAGCATAGTAAAAGCTATGTATCTAGAAAATACAAAATGTCTTGTAATTTAGAACAGAGGGAGTATTTAATAAGTACAGTGATGTTTATTTGACATTTTGAATATTATTATTGTTTTTCTAAATTTGACAAGTTTACTCATGTTTGACTAAGAATATAAACATAGAATTTCTTATATTTCAAGACAGAGGGAGTATACAGTAAAAAAAATACTCCTTCCCTAAAGATACTACTTAACTAACCAACATCATCTTGCCAGGGCATTTAGAACAGTTAAAAGCAAATAGTGAATTCAAATTTTACGGTTGGTCTAACCAATACTCAAACGAAATACTCCTTCGCTATAGATTTTGCGAGGAAGATCCTCTTGCCAGGGCGACCTTCAGAAGAAACCAGAGTTGAAGATATCATGACAGAGGAGGTGAATAGACTTGTGGAACAAACTTTAGTCTAATTGAATAATGTCATAACATATCTCATAGTCCTCACCATTTTCCTTATTATTGCAGGACAAGCTAATCACAGTGTCTAGTCACACCAGTATTCTACGTGCGATGGAGGTTATGACAGGTAATGGATCATTCTGCAGCTTGTAAAATTTAAGTAATTGTGTCATATTTGAAGGTTTCAGGAAACCTTTAAGCTACACATCTTCCATTTTTCTATTAACAGATAAGCATATCAGACATGTTCCTGTTTTTGACGAGAAGTTAGTTGGTATGATATCCATTGGTGATGTTGTTAGAGCGATCGTGGACCAACAGCACCAGGAAGTAAAACAACTGAAGAAGTATATTAGAGGAGATTATTATTAGAATTATATGTTGTTCTTACATTTGGTGTACAAACATGAATTGTGTGTAATCATTTACTAATCTTTAATTAAGATACATATATTTTCTCGACCATGTATTCAGTTACTTGCTACGGATCTGTTTGGTATCGCTTATAAACCACTTATGTTCAAATATAAGCTAAAACTAACAGCTAGAGATGAAATGAGACGGATATTTTCTTATATTCGTTCATCCCCAAAGGGTTTAAACTCCGTATATGAATCATGACATTTAATATCTCTACCACATCTGAATCTGAATACTCAAATTGAAAGGGTTTGAACTCTATTAAGATAATCCGTATATGAATCATGACATTTAATATCTCTACCACATCTGAATCTGAATACACAAATTTAGATTTTTTTATACGTATACTTCACAGATATCAATATTGGATACTATGTGTGTACTCGACTCCAAATCTTAGTAAGAAATAGCTACCCATATTGATATCCATAATATACGTTCATATACAAATACAATCTAGTTTCATCCCTACTAATAGCTAAACAATGCAGTTTTCTGTAGCTTCTTCTAGCCGTGCTTATTCTCATAACCCATTTGTACTAAAAAAATAGAATTTATGTTAGACCTACTTATTGTTACCACACTTTTATTCCATTAGTACAACTTCTCTGGTAAGTAATTTTTTCCAGAAAAAATACCAAACATGACTTATATATCATGTGTGAACTTTGCAACTGGGTTAATAAAGAGCTAGATAAATATATGCTTCCATATAATCTACTTTTGGACATGTTTGATGAAGGATCAAGAACGGCGACCAGAGGGGGGGTGAATGAGAGCCTCAAATTTCACTCGGAAATATTCGGCCCACTCTCTCCAAAAACAACCACATCAAGCAAGTTTACCCACACAACAAGATCACGACCCTAGATAGGGTGGATACCTTTGGTGATGACCAAGAGGTACAACGGATCTTCCAAAAACCAAAAGCTCAAACCGAGACACCGATAGTGAGACTCTCAAACCCTAGAGAGAAGAGAAAAGAGCTCACCCAAGAATACTCATGAAAACTGGTCTCAAAAGTACTTCACCATATTTCCTACGTGATTACGAAACCAACGCAACAAACGAAACTCAATTCGGAGTCCGGACGAGAGAGATACAGCCAAAACAATGAGCAACAGACGCTCCGTTGCTAGAGTCCGATGGGCGACGTACGCGAGTCCGTTGCCAGCGTCCGTTGCACAAAAAATCAGCCCGAAACAGCCCTGGCGACAGACGCTAGGCCATGGAGAAGACAACGTCCGATGGGTAGAAATGCAGCGTCCGTTGCCAACATCTGATGCTCCCGAAAACAGCGCGGATCATACGAAAAACGCTGAAACTTGTTTGTTTTTATCACACCCGGTTTTAAGGACAAAATTTAAATACATGTAACATATAAGGTCAAAGGATAACCTTGAGAAGCAAACAACGGAAAGACACTCTGACCTTCAGGCGAAGACTCCACTCCACAGGGATCAACTGACTGGTTGATTACAAGCCTAACTTCTCCAAACTCTTGTAATCTGGTACCCATTCGGAATTTTTATCCAAATATGAAATATAAACAAGCGTAAGTACATCTCGTACTCAACAAGTAAACATGGGGTTCATGAGGCTCAAAAGTTATGCCACTGGTTTAACTGCATAAGCTTTTAAGTTATCTCAATTTTAGCATAAGGATGGCATCAATAATATCCATAGCCCAATAACCATATGATCAAGTAAACAGGTATAATGAATAGCAAACGAGTAAATGGTAGATTAAAGTCATTCTGTTCCATAAGAATTCCAGGCCGCTCGTATCCGTGAGCACGACTAATATATTAGTTTTAAGACACTCTGCAGAGGCTGTACATCTTTACCCATGAGTCGTGATTTACCCTTTCGCCCGAGGGGATCAACCTCTTGACCCACTTCCAAGGAAGGTCGGCAGGGTTCACTATAAATTTTTTCAAAGGGGCTCGCTGAGAAACAATAGACATTACGGATCCACGGGCAAGGGGTATACGGGGTCTCCTCTCGATGGTACACACACGCAGCGGTAGCCACCCTGGCCATACCCTGCAACCAGCTCAGCAATGGCAAATTTCATGAACTATCACATGCGAGAAAGTAACCCTCATACTTGACTAAAGCCAGAGCCATATAGCTCTCATTTTTGTACTGTAAATCCCGGGTGATTGCTTACAGAGGTTCTAGAGCATCTCAAAAACTGTACTCTAGATCACCTTAATCCATGTTACTAAACAGCATCTTTTACTGGTTGTAGCATAAGTCATTAGTCAATGTTAACTGATCATAGTTATTTTTCAAGAGCACTATCTTGATCTACCCAAAGCATAAATCCCAGGGTAACAATGTATAAGGTACAAAACTAAAGTATAACCTTATAGGATATCAAGGAGACACATGCATATGATGAATTAGTGCTTAAAGTGATTAGGACAACAAGGATAATCCCATGTATACTTTCCTTAAAAACATATCCTTCTTCTAGTTCTAGTATTCAAAATATCTTCTAGAAAACCAACTTCTTCTTGATCTCCAACGTAAACTCACCGATTGGACAAGTTCATAAACACCACTCAAGAATCTGCCCAAACATACAAAACAATACAAACATATATATTTAGAACAATACACCAATCAATTAAAAATATTTGAAAAGAAAACTATGCAATTCTACGATCACACAGACGCAAAGAACACGCTAATCGAAGCTACGATGATCAAGATACATCTATCGAAAGGTTTGCTTTTATAAAAGAGAACCAAAGGCTTATTAAATTTAACTAAAAAAGGTGCATAAGATACTCCATAGAAGTACCTTAGTTGAATTAAGTCAAGCTTTTAGTTTGGATTTCAAAAACGAAAGTAGGATCTATCGATATTTTATGTATAAAACAAGTTGCATATTTGTTAATCAAGTTAGGGTTTCACATCATGAAAATTTAGAGCTACTAATATGGTATTAAAGATCAGTAATGCAAAGATTATATCGATACGAAACCAACACAACTTGAACAAGTTGAAACAGATCTAAAACGTGGAAGTTACGGAGAAAACAAGATTTAGAGATCAAACTTGGATTTTAAAAGACATTAAATAAATCTATCTTTTCAAGGTTTGAAAAACATTATTATTAGGGTTCCATTAGGTAGATCTTGTCTCTACGATTCTAACGCAATTTGAATGGATAAAAACGGATATTTTATGAGCAAAAGAAAAGCAGTGGCATTTTTGTAATTTTTGAGAAAGCGCATTTTGAATGGAACATAGGAAGATTACGTTTTCAAAACGAGAAAGCGTGAACAGAAAATCCGCTTTGGGACCGCGAGTTTATCATTAAAAAGTTGAGGGGCTCTTCTGCAAAAACGTGGGCCGAAGAGGTATGGGGCGCTGAGATCTGTTCGATCGGATTTGGACGGACGAGATTAGACAGGGGGGAGGCACTGCTCTCGGCCGGAGCAGAAGAGGGGCACGACGACGCCATGGCCGGAGTGCGGCGGCGGGATTCAATATGCTGCTGCGGGGCATGATTCTCCACAGGAAAAGGACAAGGAGGGAGAGGGAGAGATGGCGAACACGGTGGCGGTATCGGTTGAACCGATTGGAGCACGGGAATGGCGGCGCACTCGACGCGGAGGCTTTGCTCAGCCGGCGGTGCTCGACGAAACGCGAGCAAGGCGAAAGAGGGACAGAGAAGGCATAATGGAGCACCTGGGAGCTCCCTTACCACGAGACGTAGCTCAGCGCTCCAAGAAACTGGGCCGGAGGGAGGCACAACGACGAGGTGGCGTCCGACGGCGGTGCTCTAGGGTTGCGGCTGCGCGGAGGAGCTCTGGAGTGCTTGGAGAAGGCGAAATGGAGGCGGAGGTGTGTGGGGCTCGGATATTTATAGCTCGGGGGCGATGTCGAGGATGGAAAGAAGGGATTGGGGCGGGGATTCGCGCGGCGTCGGGAATGGAAGGCGAGGATGCCTTCCATCCGAAGGTGGAAGACGACTATGGGAGTGGATGACAAGTGGGGTCAACCTGTCGGCGAGAGAGAGAGAGAGAGAGAGAGCGGGACCGTGCTGTCAGACGGAGAAGGGGGGAGCTGCGCGCGCTAGCTGGGCCGGCCTGCTGGGCTTCCCGGGATGGACCCCGGGGTTGGAGAGGGGAGACAGAGCTGGGCTGGGCTGAGGGGGTGAAGCAGGCCTTCGGGCGAGAAACAGGAAGGGTGAGGGGGATGTTTATGTTTTCAAAATTCTTTTCTTTTAGCTTTTCTTTTACTTCAAAGCTATTTCAAAACCCTTTTCAAATCTTATTTGAATTTTTAAACTTCACTCACTCAGTAAAATAAATGCAAAAGCATGAATGCGCAACCATGTTTCTAACCCTAGGGTTAATTTTAACTTTAATGAATTTTTTTATTTTCCTACATTTTTATGAGCACAAAATTAAGAATTAAATCATTTAAACTCTATTTTCTCGAAAACAAATTTTAGGGTGTTACAGTTTCAACTCCGATCGAATCCAAACTTTGTGGGGAGGTTTCTGAGGTCGATGTGACTCTACTCTTGGAGGATCTAGTCTATCTTTCCCTCACAAGTCCGTGAATCAAAGATGAAAGAGCAAAATGGAGTGGAACACGAACCGAAACGCAAACACACCGATCTCTTTGCTCGCCCCATTCCAAACCGAATCCTTCGGTGGCTTTGATCATAAGGGGTAGCAGCAACTTTCACTTCAAACGGAATTCCAAACCATCAACGAGGAGGGAGACCGAGGTCGGGAATGAAAGAACGAAAACACCAAAACGACGAACGCAAACACAAGAGGATTCGCAACCGACTCCCAGAGGAGACAAGGAGGTTACAACCTCCTTTCCTTACCAAAATCTCAGTTTACATGGGAGACTCCATGGATCTCAAGCAAGAAGTCTAGAGGTAGGGGAGGACCTAGGAGGCGGGAGGTGGAAGAAGAAGTGTGCAAGAGATAGGGAGAAGATAACCCTTCATCCCTACTTAACTGGACTAGTGGACATTTCCACTTAGCCCCTTGATACATGAGTGAACTACCTAGTCCTAAGACATTGCAGTCCAAGCTCCCGGAAATATCTCCATAGGTTTGATCGGACGGCCCCGCTTCCTGTCTGGACTTGTCGTCGCCTCGACGCAACCTCCAGGATTCCGCCACGTGCCGCTCCCTCTTCCTCGGAAGCTCCGCCAGGGTTTTGAGGCCCAAAACCGCGAAACCTACCACCGGTAGCTTTCGACTCAACTACCAAACCCCGAGTTTTGAGGCCCAAACTCGGAAACCATCCACCGGTGGTTTAGCGGCCCAAACCGCCAAACCGCTCGACTCGAACCATGTCGTCCTCACCCGGTCGGACTCCGAGTCCCATGAGCCTCATGCTCGACTCGCTATTCGCCGTCTTGACTCGGTCGACTCAGTCTACCTCCATGTCTTCTCGCGCTCGCCGGTGCCAAGTACTAGCCACCACTGCTAGTCCGCCGGCCCTCCGGTCCGAGCCCCGCTTCCGCCCTTCACCACTCTTAGTCCATTAGCACGACAAACCTCTACTCGACCTTCACCACGCCATTGACCACTGTCTCCGGGCCTAGCACCTGCACACCACAAGTCGATAGACATACACACATTTCTGCTTTCGCAGCAAGTTAGTGGACCGCTCAAATTGAAACACTTAAATGTTGAGCAATCACTCATCATCAAAACTGAACTACATGGGCACATATCAACCATGTGTTCGCATTTGAGCTGTAATATAAACCCTTAAGTTACAAAGACAAAGTGAGTCAATCATCAACCAATCCAGGGCCGTCGCAGGGAGGTTCGAGGCCCTGTACTAAACTAAAAATTAAGGCCTACTGGCCTAGAAAAAACAGTATCCTTTTCCATTTGATAGAATCCTAGTATAGAATAGTGCAAAAAAATTTCTAAAAAAGCTATCCTTAGGCCTCTTCTGAATTGATAGGCCTCTTTTAGGTCCCTTTTATGCTAAAATGTCAACTTGTTTATGACCATTATGATCAAGTGAATCCCAATATCGGATCAAATATTTCAGACTGAAAAGAATCAACTACATTCGGAGAAGAATTCAAGTCATCATCACTACATGTATACATCTAAGTATTTGTGTTCAGGGCGGATCTAAGGGGGGGGGGGGGCTGGTGGGGCTCCATCCCCCGGCGCCGGTGTGTCAATGAAAATATAAAGGGATTCAGAGAAAAAAGGAGAAACGAAGAAAAATAGAGAGATTGGAGGAAGAAGTAGAGATTAGTCTCCCTTCAATCTTGTTTTGAGAGGTTGAGGGAAAAGAAAAGAAAATAAATAGAGGGATTAGATGAAGAAGAACATATTAGCCGACCCTCTCTTCAATCTTGTTTTGTATCCACCACTGTTTGGGTTGTCAGGAAGAGGTTCCTCAACTGCAACATTATTTTGTTTCTAGAGAATTTATAGTATCATTGTCAACATTATAGTCAATTGCTTGCCCTGGGCAGATCTATCTGCATTGCATAGGGTGTGAGCGCACGTGCACCTGTTCACCCACAATTTTTTTAAAAAACATTAATTATTACCATATTCACACTCATATAGTAAAATCATATGCACCCACAAGATAAGCGCACCCCGCGCATTTGCTTTAGCTTCACCATTGTCCCTGATGTCGAATTACTAGTGGGCCTGTCCCATAGTTTTTTTTTCTATTTTAAAAACCCGATTTTTGGCGATTTCTAGAGGTGGTTCCTAAGAAAAGCTCACGTACAAATCGATTTCTACTGTCGGTTCTTAAGGAACCGTCCGTATTGTGGTCCCATTTCCACTAGCCTCAGCGCAGGCGGTTCTAAAAGTTCTGAAAACACCAGTGAAAATGGGTTCAGAACCGCATGTACCCTTACGTACTAGTGATCATCTCGAAACGTTGAGATATAAGCGTGGATGTTGCCTCAGCATGGCCCTGAGCATGTCCAAAAGTCTTTCTAAATCTCAATCTCTAAATCACTATTTGGAAAGTCATTTGTATAAAAATTATTTTGTATATTTTTCACTCTTTAATATTTTTTTTATCTCATGCGCACTTTAGAGAGCTATTCTCATCTTCTATTTTTGGCTAGCAAATCATTTAAAATAGAAGATAATTATAGAGATAAATGCACCGTAGGTCCATCAACTTTTCATGGTGTGTCATATAGGTCCATCAACTTTCAAACTGAATTTCTGAGTCCTTAAACTTTTTAAGTGATTTACCGGAGGTCCATACCCTTGATTTAGCCCATAGATATGATGTGACATGTCAACTCAATAGCCAACGTGGCATGTAAATCATAATAATTAGCCCCTTCAGTCTTTTTCTAGTCCATGATCGCTCGACGCATGTTAGCCCAGTCGCCACACCACCTCTCAGCAACAACAATAATGTTGGCTTCTTGCCATTGACGTGCAAGCGCCCACCGCCGCGAGGCAACGCTGTTGATGCATGCCCGTCACTGCGACGCATGCGCCGTCATGTGATGGGCTTGCACCTCCATGGCCTCCTCACTCGTCTCTCTCTCTCTCTCTGGCCTCTAGCGCCACCATCATCGCCATCCATGCTTGCGCTTGACGATAGTGCTCCTGCCCTATATGCTAGTGCTCACCGCCGTCCAAATTTCTTTTGCTCAGTTTAGGACAGCGGGAGCATGGGTGCTTGGTACACGGGCAATTCCTGGTGGCCGCCGCCGTTGCCATTTGTTGGGCCACGATTGGGCCAGCCTTGCTGCCTGTGCTGAGTTCGGCATGACGTTCGCTCGCCGCCGGTGATGGGCGGAGCCCGTTCACGACCGAGCCAGCACCCGTGGTGCACTTGTCAGAGCATGCCGTAACAACACCGCCGTTGTGCGATCCACTCGCCACGCTGCTCGAGACACCATCATCGACCATTGCCACCGCCATGGGTGCCATCGCCGCGGTCGCGCCTGGCCCGTTTGCACATGGTCACGCACGTTGTTGCAGCAGCCACACGAGCACGACTTGTTCGCCTTGCACCCAGTACTGTGGTC
Organism: Microstegium vimineum; assembly: GCA_022036555.1. Taxonomy (NCBI): domain Eukaryota; kingdom Viridiplantae; phylum Streptophyta; class Magnoliopsida; order Poales; family Poaceae; genus Microstegium; species Microstegium vimineum. Next base: position 30,904,006 of record CM039138.1, read on the forward strand.
CTGCTCACGATGCATGCTGATGTGCCCGCTCGCGCGTGCCATCGTTGTATGCGCACACCGTTGCCGCGAACACGTAGGACACGCTCGCAGCGTACCCGGTCTGCATGCGCACCGCCCATAGCGTGCCCGCCAGCGTGCGCCGCCGCCGCACACCGCTTGCCACGCGGTCACGCCCCTCCCAGCACGCGTGGAGCGGAGACAACCTCGTCTGTGGCGCGACGTGGCTAAGGGAGAGCGAACGGAGACCGGCGACTCTAGGCACTAGCTTGGCTAGGCTGGCCAGGACAGCACGGCGGTTTAGCGTGACGAGCGCGGGCGACTCTGGGCACTAGCTTGGCTAGGCTGGCCAGGACAACACGGCGGTTTAGCGTGACAAGCGCGAGGAGCACCACCGAGGTCGTGGCCAGGCCACGAACAGGTTGCCATGCAGCTCCTCACAGCCTCTTGTCCATGGCAGTGGCTGCCTGGCTGGTCTCCTCCACACAAGCCCAGAGAAAAAATAGCCACTTAGTGCTGTCATATAACACAGATGAGTGTACGTTGGGATGCTTACATGACTTGCCACATCAGATTTATTCTCCAAACGATGAGGAATGGACCTCTGATAAACCACCTAAAAAGTTAAAGGACTCAAAAATACACTTTAAAAGTTGATGGACTTGTTTAACACACCATGAAAAATTGATGGACCTACGATGCATTTATCTCATAATTATATAAGCTGTTAGATAGTAGTTTTTTTTTACCAAAATCTCTATTCTTAAGGTTTAGCACTTTAAAATGACATGGAGAGTTGCTCATTCCTCTCGGTGACTCAAAGACTAGCAAGACTCACGAGGCCGTTACCGAGAGATAATAAAGAGTTGGATTTTAGTTGGGCTTGCTTTTTTTTTTGAAAAGGGGCTTGCTTGTTCAAGAAGAGCAGAAAATATCTGGGCAATAATCTGCTCTTTTTTTAATTTGCTGCGGATTCTTGCATTCGCTTGCAAGTTGAGGCTGCAATAATCTGCTTTTGATTGATTTAGTAATATATAATGCTATTATTTGGGGTAGAAGTTTCTCAAGATCGAATCTAAGAATGCAAAAAGCACGGGCATTTCGGAATCCATACATTAATCACAATTTTCATTTCTGATTGAATAAAGATAAAGAAATGACCCGTTGGCCGTTGTCCACATTTAAAAAACGAATATTTTTTTTTAAAAAAAAAAGTTTGTGCTTCAGTAATCGTAGATGTTATTTTGCCATCTGCAAATTGGTCATCATAATCATATGACTAACCCTATTCGAGACGAATGATATAAGTTCTTTTCAGACCCCCATAGCCATCAAATCACTCAAAACCTACCTAGCACTTTCGCTTAAGCTTGGCTTGAACGCCTTCACTCCGATCCACTCGTGCTCCAATAAACTCAGGCACGATCTCCAAACATGCATAGATCCAATCGGATCGTGAGAACAGTAAGAATGAAAAAACTTAGACATGATTAATTAGGGCCTAAAACATGATCCACGAGACTAATGGCGCAATAACAGAAGAATTAGGGAAGTAATTAAATCAACCGACCTCATAATTAACATAAATCGAGGCATAAACCACGTATTAGGGTTTCACGAACTAGATTAGCATGCTTTGATACCACAATATTAGAATCATTAAAGATCTTAGCCACAGGATCTCTAATATAGTTGTATGAACATAGTAGTGGATTGATGAGTAACCGTAACCCTCAGAGTAGTTTGCCATTGGTCGTAGTCGTACTGGAGATCGTCGAGTTCCTCACAGTAGTTGCAGCCTCCTCGGCGCGGCTTCCGGTCAGGCGACTATAGCCGCGGCCTTCCCGTCACGACGCCTTCCCGTCACAGCTTCCGATCAGGCGTGGGGAGTCGCGGTGAGGAAGAACAGGGGCGGCCTTCACGGTCGGTGATAAGGGGAACTGCGGTGGCCTTCCCGTCACTTCAGCGCCCTTAGATATCGGATCTTAGGATAGACATAGGAGATGCATAGACAGAACTCGTGGAACGTTGGTTCCCGAGGGGTGGGAGTCATTCTCTTATAAGCGCTGCGTGACGAGGGGCCACAACCTCGTAACGTTAGGGTGCCCCCGATTATGACACGTACGGGGAATTCACGTAGCTCCCTTACTCGGCCATAGGGGCGGTTAGAGTGTTGGCCCATACAGCCCATGGGAATTCGCGCGCTGACACAAGTAGCGAGCGATTTCTGACATGAAACGACGAGACCTTAATGCCTACTACTTCCCTAGTTACCCGCCACCGGCGACGATTCCTCGCCGCCGTGTGCCGTCTCAGAGACGGAACTAGGGGGGCGAGCAGGGGCCACGACATATGTTCTGAACTTCACTTGTGTTTTCGACTTTTCGTGCATGCATGTATGTTTCCTCAATCTAGGAGCCAGGTTTGACAAGTCGTCAGATGGCGAAGGCATGTTCAGTTTCTTTTTTTTTTTAAGGATCTGGAAGGGCCGATGCCCTTACAGCAAACGAATTAACATAAAAAACAGGTATAGTTAAGATTACAAATAGGAGACCGAAGAAGAGAGGAGGTGGGGGGGGGGGGGGGGGGGGGGGGGGGCTAAGAGACAAAAAAAAAGGAGATAAAAAATCAGCACTAAGCTGCTAAAAGCTCAATGGTAGATTTGTTGGTTGTTTTACGGTTCTGAGATGGAGTACTCAAAATTGAGTGTGCATATTGGGCACCTGAGCATTGTCCTTTTTATCTACATCTAAAATGTTTGCAATGTCATCGTCTACCCGGTGATAATAAGTCTCGATCCCTCCCCATGTGTGTTCATGTTTGATATGAATCATCTTTCACTTGAGCTCACATGTCTGCGTCCTATCTGGATTTGATAGGAAGACCGGGTCCACGTGTCCGCGTCCAATACGAAGTCCTCGGAGTTCACGTCCGTGTCTAATTATTATTAGTATATTTGTCCATGCTAACACTACGGTTTTATATAGGGAATACTATTAAAAATAACCAATTTAGTTTTGCGAAATTTAACTTTTACACAATTGTATTTGAGTCTATACACAATATCGATATATTATGTAACATAGTTACATTCTCCCTAATTTCTTAATCATAGTATATTGTCCATGCTAACGCTATGATGACGTCTAGAAAAAACAAATTATAAAACTAAAATAAATCTAAATAGGACATATTAAATTCCATATGGAGTCAAGACATAATGAAGAAATCTAGACAGGGCATGAAACCACAAATTTACAGAGGGGGCATGAAACCAAAATGTAATGGAGTCTAAATCACCGTAGTTGTCCTCATTGTCACTTCCCTCTATGCTCAATTCCTTGTTTTCATCTTGACCTACAACCTAAAACACAAATATGAATGTGTTTTAGATAATTTTATATAGACAATTGTAATAAAGCTCTGAGCAAAAACTGAAATTTGCATGAAGACATTCTAAACAAATTTTTTTCCATGAAGAATATTTGATAACTGAGTTACATACTTGCTTCAGGTAGAAACCATAACATACCTTTTTTATTTAGTTGCTTGCCGCAACAACAACTGGTCGCGAACTGCATTAAATTTCAGAAAAGATTGTCCAATAGCAAGATATCACAATCCTCTTAGTGCATCTAAGATTGCTTTAAGCTTATTACAATACCACACAAATTAAATCAAATTGAGACATATTGTTTATTTTGTATACATAAATCAAATAAAACAAATTGTTATATCAAAGTTCAAACCAATGATAAATAATAGTATATTGCACGTGCGTTAAACCACATTAAGTACTCGGCTTTCGTAGATTCGAGCATGTGCTTGTGGGGTTGAAACTTATTTAAAACCAGAAGAAAAATCTACAGTAACAAACCATGATGTAAATCAAACCAAAAGGAGATTACATGTCAAAAACAAGCTAAGAAAGAACTCCTCTCCCTCGAGGTCCATTTGTTCTTACATTCTTCCGTCTAAATCCAACTCGGTTAATAAATCATTATTTGTATGTGCTCTCCCTTTTCACAAGCTAAGTTACCACGTTTGATTTCTATCCAAACAACAAACTACAAGCGGATATAAATATATAATCAAGACACTCCTAGTACACAAGGGATTATGATTGCTTAAAATATTTTGCATTGGGTCATAAAACAGCCATACTCGGACTACAGAATGTCAGACAAATATTTTGCATAACGTTTTTTTCTCCCAAACATATATCATATTGTATACTGAAATGATGGTGTTGTACCTGACAAAAAAGGTGAAAAGAGAAATCTCACCATTCTCGAACTTCATGCAAATAATGAATATTGCAACATAATGAAATCTCACCACTTAAAAGATCGGCTAGAAGAGCACGAGCATGGCAGTAGGTAGTGCGGTAACCAATACCTGGATGTATGGCATGAGGAGGGAAAGCTGCAACGCCCATCCGAATTGGATGCCCACGCCGACCATGCAAGCGAGCACAAGCTTGGGAGTATCGGCGGTGGTGCCGATGCGGCTCCACAGCTGGTGTTGGCCGACCGGTTCTTCGACGGCGGCGTTTGGTCCAGGTCCTCGGAGAACCGACGCCGATGCACGACCGCCTCGCGCTGCCTCGTTGTCACATCGTCCTTGGGCCGCCACCAAGGCCCGATCCGCAGCCTCAACGTTGCATTTGGGCCTTCCTAGAGTAGATCAAGGTCGAGCTCGTCGGAGCCATTGTCTCCTTCTTCTTCTTCCCTGAGACCGATCTAGCTGAACTTGCGGATGGTCTGCCTCGACCTCCTGGGGCGGGCACCAGCTCGCCGCGCAGGAGCCGGAGGGGGGGGGGGGCACGCGCCCCACGCGGGGGTGAGGGAGGAGGGCCGTCGGGGACCGCTCTCGTCGGCGCGTCGCCTGCGGGGGTGTTGTCGCCCTGTGCATGCCGCCGCCGCCTCGGGAGAGAGAGAGAGGGAGGGGCGGTATTTTTTGTTGTTGAAAAAATAACGACACAATGAGGAATCGAACTCTGGTTGTGGTGAGGCGTGGGGCTAGTCGCGGGCGCGGGCGTGGGAGATAGAGTAAGACCGGTTTCTAACTTTTTAATCTCAGCCGTTGGATGCGTGTTAGGTGTGTTGTGAGCCGTTGATCTTGAAGGAGGGAATTGACCTAGAGAAGTTTCAATTATAGGGGAGATTGGCTTCACTGCTTCAGTCTAATATGATGAGGTCTCGCCCCAGGCGCAACAGTCTCTCATGTTGTCTCCTTCCACAATCAATTTGGCAAGGTCTCATCCCTGTAAAACTATTTCTTAAAATTGATGCTTGCAAATAAAAATCTTTAACTTTATTATTAGTAACTAATAAAGTGAAAAAGGCCTCAATGGATTTGGAAGTAGTTTAGGTTCCAATATAAAATTATTTATTAGTTTTATAGTTACTATAAATCTTTTGTTGTAGCGTTGACAAAACAAATTAGAAAGCGGCTAAATTACGGTCGTGTGTGCGTTACGCACGACCGTCTTCTACCTCACCCCTCCCAGTCCTCTCCAGCCTTCTTCCTCTTCGCCGGCGCGCCCCCACCGTCGCCCACCGCCTCGCCGCGGCGAGCTAGGGTTTCGCCGCAGCTCCGTGGCCACGCCACAGAGCTACAACGAAACCCTAGCTCACCTGCGGCGCCACCTTCTTCCCCTCCCCCACCACCGACCTCGCCATGGCCGGAGCTCCCCGGCCCCGACCTGGCCCAGCCGCCATCCACCGTCGTCAAGCCCACTAAACCGCCTGCCCGCATCCCCACCGCCTGACCGACCTTCCTCCCTAAATCTCCTTTCCTTCTAAGCCCGCCGGAATTTGGGAAGAGAGAAGGAAAAGCTCGCCGGAACCCTAACACGGAGGAGGAGGAGGAGGAGAGGAAGACCTACCTCGCCGGATCCGCCGTGGCTGGGGCTGGATCCGCCATGGTTGGAGCTACCATGGCCGGCGCGAGGAGGCAGTGGGGAGCGGGCACGGGGAAGCGGTGGGGCGTGGGCTCACCAGAGGAGGTTATCGTCGAGGAGAAGGAGGTTGTTGGGCTCTGCGGGCGCGCGAGAAAGGGAGGGAGACGGAGGTGGAAGACAAGCTCACGCAAGAGAGGGCGGGAGACAGAGGTGGATGCTGCACGCTCGGGCCCGTGTATAGCGCGTGTGTGAGAGTCTGAGACATGTGCGTATGAGTTGAGTAGAAAACAGCCGTTCGGTAGGAAGTCATTACCAAAAAAATTATGACCCGGCCGGTGAAATGCATGGGTATATGAAAACAAACGAGAGGAAAATTACAGGATTCCAATGCGTATTTTTCTATGAAACCTGCAGTAGGGAAAAGGAAACTCCGTTACTTCAACTTGTGTCCTCCACACTCCCCCGGGATTGGGATTGGATGGGGGAGGGGGGAGGGGGGGGGGGGGGGTGAAAGGAGAATCTAACAAATTTTATTGCATCAAGTTGTGTGTTTTCTGGCGAAAGGCAAGTATGCTAAAGTTTTGTCGTGTTAACTAATCACACTCACCATTAGCCAGGTTAACCATGACTCCATGAGGAATTTCTGGTGGAGCCCCCTGGCTGAGGGCAGGAACCTTTACTTTTGCCCCCGACGTCAGGTGCCCCCTTTCATGTCGCCAGCTCCCGGAATCCCCCGAATTTCCGATACCTCGCGCACACACGCTTTCTTTCCCTGATGCAATGCAAAGGATTCGCTGCAGATGAGATTCTCGATCGCGGGAGCCGGACGCCTTTCTCCCCTGTCCCCGGAAGACACAGGATTAGGCTGCTCTGTTCGCCGGTGGGCCGCAAGAACCTTTTCCACCACCAACTTGGCCGTGGCATCTGCCATCCGCAGGACGGCGTCCAGGCCTTTTGAAAGGATTCCGATTTACCATATCTACCTGACTTGGAAAGCAGATGTATCCACTTGTGTCCTAACAATGGATGAAAATATTAATGGCATCTGATGAATGCAACAAGTTTACTGTGGAGGAATAGGGAAAATGAAAGTGGATGAATATCGGACTATTCGACTTATCATTTATGTGACTGATAAGCCGAACTGATATGCCAAACGGACAAGTCGATATATAGTTGGCTAGAGTATCATTCTATTAGCTAAGAGAAGTGATGGTTAGAGTACGCAACAGAATCTGACCTAGCCTATTATACCCACGACCCGGCGCAGGCCCAGGTCCATCGAAGCCACAACATACCTAGGTTTTATGCCTAGCTTCAACCCAAAAGACTAATCCCCACCATCAGTTACTAATATACAACTAAACCTAACAGTGACCACTCGTTCTAGCAACAGTGAGTCAGTGACCAAGCTAACAAGCGGAAACATCCATGATTAGGCTATGCATAGTAGAAGCGAAGAACTAATCCGAACTATTGAAAGGATTTTTTCTAGGAAAATATGTAGAGAATTCAATTGAATCATGAAAATATGCCCAAAAAAAGTAAAATGTTCCACAAAAAAGAGGTAGTGTAATTAAGATCAGAATTAAAGTACAGTAATTACCTCTATTAATGTTTCTATTAGGAAAAATATTTCGTATTTAATCAAGCGAACATATTTTAAATACCAATAAAAAGATCTATAAAATAATCTGTATAATCCTAGTATGCTAGAATAAAAAAGACCTATATATTATTTAAATCCATTACATCTGTTTCTCCAACTCTAGAACGCTAGAATGTACCATAAATTTTTTGCAACTCACAAGAGTCTATGTGATGAAATATCTAGATATTGTATAAGAAGAATACTATTTGATTAAGTCATTTTTAATGCCCGACTTATACTCTTTGTATTTTTTAGTGTTTTTTTGGGAGAACCGGAGGGACCGAGGTCCCTATTGAAATGAAATAGCCTAAAGAAAAACAATAAATAGAAAGAATAACAAAAGTGTTAAGACCTTCAAGAAACAAAAGGTCAAAAGGATTAACTTAGTTGGTTCATACTTTAGATATTTTAAAAAAATCATATTGAAGATTTCATGAGTTAATGAGCAGTGCATGTAATGATTTTGCATAACCTATATTGTTGTGCACACAGTCAATGTTAATCTGTTCCAAGTTGTTCTGCACATAGTTAGTTTATTTTACAAGATCCAAGACATTCGTGACCCCATTTGCATTCACAGTAATCAATACTATTTGCACAGAGAAAATACATAAATGGGGGAGAAAATATCATACATTGGTTTCATCAGGGCAACTCCACTACTCCAGTATGTTTGTTGTGCTGAAGATGAAGAGAGAAAGAAGTGAGAGAGATGCACGTACTGTGGCGCAAAGGTACTATAGCTAGAATTGCTAAACTATGGTTTGTTTGGGCATCGGTGCGTAGAATAAAAAAGTAATGTATATCAAAGTAGTCGAGGTAGAGAAATGCTAAAAGTTAAGAAATTTTAGGAGAGACTTGATATTTTCCATGCAAGCAGGGCTTGACCTTGTCGTCCTACGGTTTGTGTTGGTAATCAAGTTGGCTCCGGATGTCTTTGCGACTGATGTAGTTTGGTAGTACATCTCAGTGCTTCTAGTACTAGATCTGTGCTACCCGTTTGGACAACTATATTCTAGATAAAGATAAACAAATTTGCCAAAAAAAAATGATCATACATATCCTTCTGTAACCTAACTCATTACTCGATCTCTCGGTTTCAACCTACTAAGCGTGATTTGATTTGGTGCAATCTTTAAAGTCATACTTTAACCGCTAATTTATATCATCATATATAATTTATAGGAACAACAAAAGTATCATTAGAAAGTATTTGTAAGAACAAATCTAATGTTACCACTGTTGTAGTGTAATTTTTTGATATTGTTATACTAAATATTGGTCAAAGATAACAAAGTTTAAATTTTGAAATACTTAAATGCCTTATATCTTGAGATAAATGGAGTATTGTTGACGGTTCATAGCGTCTAATATAAGCCATCAACATATCTTGCATAAAGGAGTAAAATGGAATACATATATAGAATTAGGGTTTAAACAGATAAATTCTACGAGTTTTGGTGAATCTGTGTTTTCAAAGGATTAATCAGCAAAAAACATCAAAGAGGACCTACATGTCAGATTAAATCACCAATTCTACGTAGGCACCAATTCCAGAAAGTTCTAGAGGACACCAAAGGCCACCAAGCTGAAGAAGAGGGGCAAAGGCAGACATGCCCACCTACACACCAGCTGGCCCCTGAGCCTACCTGTCAGCATCCAATTCGCTATGTCGGTTTCCCACCGCCATAAAGGATGCATCTAAGCTATTGATTAAAGTCGGTTTGATCCAAAGATCCAGATTCATCGCTTGGGCATATATATGTAGCCTTGTACCCCCCTCTTCAGGAAGACCTGTTTCAAAAACCCTAAGCCTTATCGAGAAACCCTAATATAGATCTAGAGCTAGCAATTCAAGAAGAAGATTAGTCCTCCAATGTAGGATCTAGTCTTATATTTAGAGATAGTGAGATAGAGTGGAAGAGAGAGAGAGAGAGAGATTGGAGATAGTGGCGGCATACCTGACGGGATCAAGTTCTTCGAAGCTTGCTTCTAGGATTTCTATTCAACTTCGGATTCAAATAAGTAACATCATTTATATTGTTCGTCAGGTTTGTGACTCTCTTTTGAGTACTTTAATCCTTATCGCTATTGGTTTAAAGTTGTATTCGTAGTGCAAGTGTGGTGCCTAGACTCGGTTACTCGTAGATGTATCCTATTAGCCGGACTAGTGGTAGCTTGCGAGGATGACATTTATAGCCTCATTGAATCTTATATAGTTCACCTCCTGTTGGTAGGCCGAGCATGTACCTATCGATAGGAAGATCACACTCTGCTTGTGTTCTTCCTATGTGATTTCTCCAGTTGAACAATATAAAGCATATATCTTATTACTGCAATCAGAACTAGAAGATTAAGTGGTCTTCTCTACACTGTTCTCCTCTCTGGCCTAAGTTACTACGCAAAGGTTAAGTTAGACTTAGTTTCTCACACACGTTTCATTAGATTCGATATAAACTGGGAACTCAGGGTGAAGTGCTAGATCGATATCTATTTGTGCACTTGTGAACTTTTCTGCGTGCGTTAACAAATACCAACAAGTATTTTCTAGCAAAACTAGTGATATGGCATCAATTTATGAGGGGAGAGAAGAATCAGGGTTCATCAAGATGAAACCTGATGTACACAATTACTAAGACTATCAAAATTGGAATGAAACTCTATTGAGAGCAACTTATTTCATCTCTAAACCTTTCACATTGACATCACAAAACTGTTAAATGATTTTGTCTAGTCTATAAAATTATGAAATGAAATTTTCTACTAAGAGGTCATTTCATTCATCAGCATAAACCTCTAAAAATGATGTAGTACTAGAAACTGTGTAAAGAAACTCTCCACTCTTGTCTATGATTACCAAATAGACAAGTTTATTTATTAGCATTATTTCACCATTATTTCATAATTTGCATTATATGTACATGGGTGATTAGGTTCAAATAGATTGCAGCTTAGAGAAAATGAGCACACAATATTGTTTAAGAAGCCTCTAACTCAGTACCATATAGTCCAGTACTCTGTATCAATATGTTTGCATTAAGGGAGAATTGACTGTGGGACATCTTGAAAGGCATAAATTGGCTAGTGAATACCTCCACTTTCGATATTTGCCATAAGACACTGCGGTTTCGTGTAATTGGCCCAATGGACACTGGCCTGGTTTAAACCGTTACAAAATAGATATAAATTGTATAAATGCCTAAAAATTATGATACTATGAAATCTTCTATGTCCTACAAAATATATTAACAAATTAACTATGGTTAACTTTGTCTATTTATAAAGAGGAGAAAAATGACCATTTTAGTGCAAAACAATATTTTTACTATATAATTCTCATCATGTAGAGCAATAAAGATTTTATACTATAATTTTTAGACACTTATATGATTTTATATCTATTTTTAACGGCTTGAACCGGGTCGCCGTGTCCACTGGGCCAATTACACAAAACTACAATGTCTTATGACAAATATTAAAAGTGAAGGTGTGCACCAACCAATTATCACCTTTCAAGATGCCCCCGCAACCAATTCTCCCTTGCATTAAGGGTAATCCCACTGGTAGTATCATACGTAACAAATGACTGCCACATAGGTATATTAGTTTACATGGCAGTGGATTAATGAGGGCAAGTGACAAATGTTATATCATGGTTATGATATTTGGTTATGAAATCAACCATTGGAAAATCACATAGTAACATTTGGGTGAGTTGATGCATTTGATACTAGATTTAGGTCCATTGTCATAGGCACAACACATACAATAATTAGCTATCATGGTATCCTAAGAAACAACATCAAGACACTATGCATTGAAAGAATAGTATCATTTGTGCACTCTTATATATGGCATGATGGCTTTAGAGAAAATGACTGATACATAAATTTGGAATTATAGCTTAAGAAATGTAAAGGTCTAGAAGTTTGGTTCAAATGGGAGGTTGCCGCTAATGCTCTAGTTAGTATACATTAACTGCACCTAAAAAATATTAGTAGCTAAAAAATACAAGCATCTATGTTGACGCGGTGGTGTATGACTTTTTATGACAAATATCCCATAAGTATATAGTTTTACTGGTCACACCCGTAGTTGTTAAAATCTAAATTCTATGGTGTGGTTTTATGACTTTGTGATCCCCTAGTCTATCGGAATGATTAATTAATTTGCTAAGTAGAATCTATAATTTTACAATTCTAGTAGTTATAATTTTACGATTTGTTATCCCATAATTTGAGTTCTCATCCAATTCAGAATCACAACTTTAACAACATTGGTTCAACCATAAAGAATCTAGCTTGGTAGTTTACTTCATCCATACTTGAAAAGGAAAATTGGCTCTTAGACACTGAAAGTGATCACTCTTTGTTGTCGAACACCTCAAATAGAGCAATTTACTAGGAGGACACTCTAGTTTCTTGGCAAATTTAATGATGGACATCATGCTCAATATAATATTTTAACAAAATAGATATAAATCATATAAGTGTCCAAAAATTATAATATAATTTTTTTCTATGCACTACATGATGAGAACTATACAGTAAAAATATTGTTTTGCACTGAAAGGATCATTTCGCCCCTCTTCGTAAATAGACAAATTTAATCATAGTTAACTTTTTCATATATTCGTAGGACACTAAAAATCTTGAAAAAAATCAAATAATGCTTACATCACCGAATGACGACTATGCTAACAATATTAGATTAAAATAATAAAGTTTAATACATCAGTTAAGCTTGATAGAAGATCAATCCATAACTCACTAATGCTAAATATATCATTATAAACTTTATTATTTTGAGCTAATATTTTTAGCATAGTCAAGATTTGGTGATATATGCATTTTGTGATTTTTCTAAAATTTAATGTCCTACAAATATATGAACAAATTAACTATGGTTAACTTTGTATATTATATATGAAGAGGGACAAAATGACCATTTTAGTGCAAAACAATATTTTTACTTTATAGTTCACATCATGTAGAGCCTAGAAGATTATCATGTAGATCCTAGAAGATTTTATAGTATAATTTTCTGGCACTTATATGATTTTTTATCTATTTTGTTAAAATGTTACATTGGGTGCGGTGTCCACTGGCAAATTTGCCAAGAACTAGAGTGTCCTCCAGCAAATCGCTCCATTTGAGAAATTCAACAACAAAGGTTTCACTTTCAGTGTCCAGAAGCTAATTTTCCTTACTTGAAATATTGCTTTAGGATTGAGAAGTGGCTTTCTCAAAGTTTATTGCAACTATGTGTGCTCTAAAATTACCTAAACTACCTTTGACAATTAGGCTATTAGACTAGTCTCAATGAAAAGTTTGATGGTGTTATTTCAAATAATGTCATGTTATATAGAATTAAATGAAACATAGATAAAACACACTCTCAATAAATAGACTTATTCTATGGTTTCATATGGAAGATTAATTTCATGGCTCATTATGGATGATCTATATTCAATTCACAGTTATTAGTATTTTATTGAAAAACAAAATTATGAGTCTATTTATACACTCGACATGCATATATTTTCGACTCACTTGTGGTTAAAGTTTATAATGTTTAATGTTTTAAATTTGCTTTGTCATATGGTATTTTAAAATAGAGGGTGCGTACTTTTACGCTGGATATATATAACAAGTCGACAACCTGGTCAAAACAATAATTAGACTTATAGACAGTACAAAAATACAAAGATGCGCGACGGACCGGTCAAAGTGGCATATACAGTTAGCCCCGTTTAGTTGCAAATTTTTTTGATTTTTGGCTACGGTAGCACTTTCGTTTTTATTTGGCAAAAATTGTCTAATTATAGACTAATTAGGCTTAAAAGATTCATCTCATGATTTCTCAGCTAACTGTGCAATTAGTTTTTTTTTCGTCTACATTTAGTACTCCATACATGTACCGTAAGATTCGATGTGACAGGTACTGCGTAAAATTTTTTGGTTTTTGGATGAAACTAAACGGGCCTTACTCCTTTTTCCTGCGTACGTCAAGGGGTCAGACCACCCTGACCATGCATCCTTTGGTTCCTTTGGCAGTTGGAGACTGAAGCAGTCCACCTGGACTTCTTAAACCCAGCTCCACGGAGGCACGCATCCTATAAATTGAACCCTCGCGGCTCGGTAGGGCTCCCAAGTCCCAGCGCAAACCATTTCAAGCGCCATGTCCTCATCCTCGTCGTCGTGGACGAAGCCGCAGCACAAGCTGTTCGAGCGCGCCCTGGCGGTGTACGACTCGGACACCCCAGAGCGGTGGCACAACGTGGTGCGCTACATGGGCGGCACCACGTCTGTGGAGGAGGTGCGCCGCCAATACGAGCTGCTCGTCGTGGACGTCGCGCGGATCGAGTCCGGCGGAGTGCCGTTCCACTGGTACGCCGCCGCCCCGCCGCCATCGACGCTGCATCGAGGTATGTATAGTAACTGAAAACTTAAACACTGCATCGAGCTGTATTAATTACGGAGTACTAGTTTTGGAGCATGCAACATGGCATAGTATATAATATATTTAATCACTCGTGACTATTTTAGATAACACTTCGTGCACATGAGAGCAGTAGCTGTAGCTGTTGTGCACATGAGATCTGATCCTTGGACTGCAGGACAAACATTTCGTGATATATACCATGAGATTACAGTATTAGTCATAATTAATTCGCGTTATGCCTGCTTAAAAGACTGCATGGTGTCATCATGCATGCCGCAGTGCTGCGATAATGTTTAATAATACTGTTTAGATAACCGTTCATGCTGCTAATTCCGATGGTGGTAGATTGGTAGTACACATGTCAAGCTGGCAACTTTTTGGGTTTTGGCTGCTAAATGACTAGCTAGTACTCATATATGATTACGGGTCAGCAGATCTGCCTTATTCGTGGTTATTACTTATTAGGACCCCTCTATTTCAAGTTATAAGTCGTTTTAACTTTTTGATACATCTATTTTTCTATACATGGATGTAGTACTTCAGAATATACAATGTTATCATCACCGGTCATCATGCTGGAAAATATGCATACAGATTCAGTCGCGTTCAGTACTAGATTTGGTACATTGTTCAATACAGAGACGCAAAATATGCATAAACTTCCCTCGAAAAATTATGAATAGAATTCATGTGTTCATGAAAAATAAAAAGTTATGCATTTATGAAGGTCTGCTTTTTATGTACAGATGAAGACATGATGAGATTATGTATATGCATAGGTTCAATAATCGAAATACTTCTCATGTGCCGCCCTAAACTTGGTTGTAGGTTGAAATATCTGAATGAAGCTTCAATCAAGGGAAGGGTTAAACAGTCTGGCTAGCTGTGCTCTCTGCTCTTTGAAGAAGATCATACCAAGAATCCAAGATTAATATTGCAGCCTTCTGGTTTTTGATCTTGTGTATCAAGTAGTAGCTTCGATCTATGGAGTGATATGAATGCTTCATATATATAAGTTCTGGTCATGTACTGCTATCGATCGAAATACTGTGGATCAACTAAAGAATTATTCCCATGAATCTCAGCATTGCACACTAGCTCCAAGAATGCCATATATACACAGTTTCGAATATTTCCTCGTTCTGATACTGTTTCGAATATATAGTGACTGGAAATCTGGCGTAGTAGCGTGCCAACGATAGGGGCCCAAAGGGCCATTGCCAACACACAACCTCGCCTATTGCAGTAAGAGTAACCAACAGTTAGTAAGAGCAACTCCAACAGTTTGACATTTAGACTTAACATATCTAATTTTGTCAAAAAATTAAAAAACTAGTGGCCAACAGTTTGGCATTTGGGCTTGACATTTTTGCCAAAGTTGCAAATAGGAGCCCACACTTGGCAATTTGACGACCGTGAAAAGGGGGAGACAATTTTTTTTCCTTCTTTTTTTTTCACAGCAAAACCGTGGGCGTCGGCCTTTTTTTTCCTTCTTTTTTTTCACGGCGGAACACTAGGCAGCGGGTCCACTGGTCCATAATTTCCGTTTTTGTCAAATCATTATGAGGAACTGTTGGAGATTGCATATTTTTTGCTTTGACATATCTATTTCAGAGTTAGTAAATTCCATGTTTTACCAAATCAAAATTGTCAAACTGTTGGAGTTGCTCTAACCAGATGAAAGAATTGTATTAACTTTTTATTTAGAAAGGAACCTAAACTAGAACGGACACTGCATGCTAAAAAAAACTAATGTTCCCTAAAAAAAACTATGTTGCCAAGCATGTTGCCTATCTTTGCACAGCAAGTTCAAATTCCAACTGCCTGTGTATACAGCAATGTCACATGTGTGGAAATGCACTTGTTCCGCATAGGCAATTTCTATAATGACCTTGTTTGTGCGCACTACTTTAGCAGTACTTTTTAGTGAACAAATAATATTTTACTCTCACAATAAATTAGCATATAAGCACTCAACATAAGCCAAATTTTAGCCAAACAAACAGGGGTATTATATCCACACAAGGTAACTCGTTGAAAAAAATTGACCCTAGTAAAGATCCGAGTATGATCAAGCTAGGAGAGAGGGAGTGAATTCAGTTAGAGTCGTTTGGATTGTTTCATTTTGGAAGAATTGAAATCTTCTTAATGAATTAGGCTATTTGGTTTCAAACTTGACATTCCGCAACTAAAATTTTCTCCCTTGTTGGCTATCTCAAATTGATAAGGTGAAATATGAAATTTGATTCTATAATTACCATGCTATGTTTCTCCTAGGCAACTATAATTTGCTTCCTTATATGGCAAACAATAGTGTTCAAATATATTTCATATACAACCATATTAGCTTATCTATATCTAAATTTTTAGAATAAATTCAATTCTAAGGATCCAAACGGTACCTTACTGATATTTTTTCTACACTAGATAATTAATTAGCAAACTAGTAAGATGTGCACCAAGAGTTTATAACAAATAACCCAAAGCATAAGTGAGAACATATAGTGGATATGTGCCCATGTGTGAGTGATGAGTGATGGTCAAGGTGATGATCAAAGTTTTGGTTTAGTGTGCGTGAGACTAACTATGGTGTGAGTTGTGTGTGCAACATGTCTCTTAGCTTGGTGATGCACATGTGTTCAGCGTGAGACGACCGACGACAATAGAGAAGATCAAGCCAAGAGATTGTGAGCAAGGAACTGGGAGCGGTGAAGGGAGTATATGAAGGCTTGGACCGAGCGACCAAGGGTCAGACGATGGACTGTGGACAGCAAGCCCTTGAACACATCAACAAGCAAGTGTACATGTGGGGATGGTGATGGAGACAGTGTTAATAGGAGTCAAGATGATGATTTAACCAAGTTAGGGCAGATGCACTTGGTCATCGGATGATCAAGAACAAGCGCAACACTCATCGACATTATGGAGAAGGCATAGTGGCTAAGCAACTTGGATTTGGTCGCTCGGGTCTCAAAATCGCGGGTGATAGGTTTATTTTCCTGGTTTTGGGCCTTAAACCCCAAGAAGGATCTTGGGACGACATATGGTTGTTGGATTTCTTAACGCAAATAGAAAAAATCTACAAGCACACGAAATTACGGTTGTAGCACTTCACCCAGAAGTATTCAGGGGTGTACTCTTCTATCTAGTTTGTCCAAGGACAACACAAGGATAGAGTTAGTGAGGGTAGATGGATTCCTATAGTTTTAGGCTATATGGATAAATAAACTCTACTTATACTTGATTTCTTTGGGCATCCGATCATAACTGGTCTGCCAAGTGATACCGGCCTATATAGCTCTACACCAAACCCGAACGTGGGGGATTATAAGGGACAGATGGGGTTGTCACCACCTGCCACCAACCCCTCAACCGTGAGTCACAAAGCAAATGAAGGTTACCTCTAGTCGAGACACCACGTATATACTATCGATTACTACTCTAGCATCGCAACATGGTTATCCATCTCTATTGGGGTCCACTACTAGAGTATTTGTTACAAAAACGGATGACGAACCCGCAAGCAAATAAAAGTAAAACTTAACTAACCAAAGACTTTATACCAAAAGAACCACAAACATTTACATAGCGAAAGATTCCATCAAGGTGCAATAAGTGTTCATCGAGGTACAAGCTCGAGGAGACTACCGACAGTCTGGCACTTCCCGATCTTCCTCTCACATCTCTCCCTATCAACTCGAGATAGCTAGCTAGGGCTTGAGCCCTTAGATTGGTGTACTTATTCTTAAAGTGTGGTAGCACTTCTACTTGATGTGCTATTGTCATGGATCTTCTCCGACCCTATTTATACTATTCTATAGGTCGGTTCTAGGGAATATTCTAGAGATCCTCCACGCACCGTCCTCCCCTGCATTGATGTAGCCGACTATAGAAGGTAGGGCCCAAGTGGCAGAGCTATGGGTGCGAGTGCACCCATGTAGCGCCCACCCCCTAGGTGGTACCTCCCCGCACCACCTTACTCTAGTGGGCTCTTGGCTAGGCCTGGATAGCCTTCTAGTGAGTTTGATGCCTAGATGTGCAAGGTAGGTGAGCTTCTTCCTTTATTTGCTTGTTTTTCACTTTTCTTAATTGTGCATTTTATACCTTTATGTGTATTTGGACACATGTCCTCGTGTAAATGGTAAATCATCAAAACTTGTGGAATTCGTTAGTTATAATTCCTATCACTAACTTTGGTGCTCATGTGAGTATATTTTACATGGTATTTGATGGTTGAAAATAGGAGTTAAGGACTGCCAATAGTGGCATCATTGGAGAACTTGCATCGAGGCAAAGTGACTTAATGTAGGGCACGTGGCCATCTGATAGTCTGAAACCAAATTGGACCATTTTGCCCTAGTGGGTAAGTGATTCAAGACTAAATCTTGGGGTACTCCTGAAATTGTGTAATAGTTCTATAGATAAGGATTATGGCTGCCCAAGACCCGGATCAGACTGGCGGTTTGACCGGTAAAAGACTGAACCAAATACTATACCAGTTCGATTCGCTTTAAAGACCGTTCATGCAATCAAAGCAGTAAAAACCGGACAAACCGGTTGGTTTTTTTACAAAACTAGTAAACTAGTTGGTTCTGATTTGAGTCGGGCGGTTTGAAGTTGTTGGGCATGCAGGTTATCAAGGCTCGGGTGTTAGTGCAAACACATGGTTGATAAGTACCCATGTAGTTCAGATTTATGATGTGTGAATTGCCAACATAAAGCCATTTTAGGTTGAGCATGTTGATCTAACCAACTAAGAAAGCAGTGTTCGACATGTCTTAGGGCCAGGTGATTTACTCATGTATCAGGAGGTTATTTGGATATGTTCAATAGACCCCATTAAATAAGGTGATGGGACTCTAAGTCCCTCACCTCTTGCATTTGTCATTCCCTCCCTCCCGCCTATCTCTCCTAGGTTCCTCCCTCTCTCTCTAGTTCTTTTTGCTTGAGGTACACAAATGATTTGGTGAATCATTTGTTCTAACTTGAACTAGCTAGTCAGAATGGAGGCCTTAACCTCCTCGTGCCATGGTAGCATCAATTCGAGAATTGATTGTGTCCTTGTTCTTCATGTTTTTTGTCTTTCCCGTCCATAGTTTTTTCTTGATCTCTCCATACTTGATCTTTTAGCAAACTGTTTGTTGTAGAGTGTTCTATGAACCCTTGTGATGATTTCCACTAGAGGAATTGATTTAGTTTGGGGTGCGCATGTAGATTGTGCGTTTTTCGTGTCTCTTGTCATTTCTCCTCAATCTCTTGGTTTTTTATTGACTCCAAAAATTTTAAGGCCCAAAGGCTATGATCTTCATATAGTAGATTCATATCTATCTTGAGAGCCTTCTCACAAAATTTCAGATCAATCGGAGTTGAAACGTAAGAGATCCGATGATTTTTGTGCGATCCGCGTAGTTTTCGGGGGCACCAGACGTGCCCGGTCAGTTCTTCTTGTGTGTGGGTTGCACCAGACGTGCTGAACCAGATGCACCTATACCAGTGCCTATACCAGTGGTCCACCGTCTGGTTATTTCTATGAGCACCAGACTCTGCCAACGGACGGTTATATCGATTTGCTATTTTGCTCGTTTCTCTCTCGTCTAGACTCCGAATCGAGTTCCGTTTGTTGGGCTAGATTTGTATTCGCGTAGAGAACTTTATGATGTACTTTTTAGACCAGTTCTAATAAGTATTTTTGGGTGGGATCTTTCCTCTTCTCTCTAGGGGTTGAGAGCTTCGCTATCGAAGATTACGGTTGAGTTTTCGGCTTTCGATAGATCCGTTGTACCTCTTTGTTATCGCCAAAGGTATCCACCCAGTCTTGGGTCATGATCTTACCGGTATTGAGTGGTTTCTTCTTGGGGTTAGATTTTGGGAAAAGTGGCCCGAATATTTCCGAGAGAAATTTAAGGCTCTCGTTTAACCCACACTCTAGTTGTCGTTTTAGTCCTTCAGTTAGCTGTGATTGGCAGAATGTGCATGGACACATGCTGCAAGCAGCACCTGCTGCAGGTGGGCTAGGCTGTTGGCTTCGATGTCATGTGAAGTCATGTGAACTCATGTGTTGTACATGTCTATGTTGCTGACATCAACACTTTTATTTGAAAATTGTATGACTATTTCATATGAGTTCTAAATTAGACAAATAACATATCTAATTTAATTATCTCAGGGAACTCTTGACAATTATGCACTCCATTATTTTGCGGCTGACTCAATTCATCCGGTCAAAAACTATCGAACCGGCGGTTCAACCGCTTCGTAACGGTTGGACTAGTGAACCGACGACCTCACCGGTACGATACCCAGTACAGTCCTAAGAACTATGCCCAAGACAATCATTTCTTCCACTACCAAGTTATTTCCTTATGCTAGCCAAGTGCTTCTTGCGAGAGAGATTAGAAGTAGAGAGACAGAGATAAGCAACTCTTGCTCTAGTTTTCCATCTCTAGTGGAAAGATAAAGAGAGGAGGCTAGACCTGATCTTGTAAACATGATTTCATAGTTTCACAAATAGTGTAGCTACTTTTCTAACTTGCTCTAATTGATTTTTTCAATTGACTTCTCGTGAACTATATTTTAAAAAACTGGCTCAACTCGGTTTGGAAACTAACTTAAGGCGGTTTCGCTGGTGCTTTTCGAGTTTTCTCGTTTTGATCGTTGCTCACTTTTGTTTGTTTCTAGACTAGTTCCTAGGGTCAGTAGGTCCAATGTGACTACATGATCTTGGATAGTCCTAGTCGAGGGCTCCTATTCACCTCAGTCTAGTTGATGTTCGGTTCCTTCAATAAGTTAGTATGCAAAGATCAAGCAAGGAACAGCAAATTCCCAAGATGATGAGACACAATGATGTGTTCGACATATTCATCCATAATCCATGTTGATTCTCAAGGATAGAACTAGAGTACATCTGAGTGGGATGAGTTTGCCTTATGGATATGCAAGGTTTTGTAAATTTATAGTGTAAGGGCTTGTTTGGTAAATCTCCTACCATCCCCATCTTCTCTGATGCTTACATTGTTCATGCACCATTCACTTGAGCATTTTCTCTCTCTCTCCTCTCTCCTTCCCTCACAATGTCGGTGAAGCCAAAACAACTGGCTCTACTAGCGTTGTGAGAGAACAAGCGAGATAAAAAGATCTTGTATACAGAAAAGTTAGAGCCAATGAGAGGTCTACCAAATGAGGCCTAATATGGTGAAAATTTAGCTCTTATCATTGTTTTTTTAATGTTTGCATGAGTGTAGCCACATCCACTGCATTCAACATAGATCCGCCCCCTGGTGGTGCTCCACCATGAAATTTTACCAATCACAAAGCCTCTTCCTAATAACTGTTATGATTGCCAACTTTTTGTTTTTTTTAAAAAAAAACTATTCTCTTTTGAAAATTAAGCGCTCAGATTTATTAAGGTCTTACCTAGCATCGGAGCAACGAAGTACCATAGCAAACAAGCACACATGTTATGTGTGTCTGTTTTTTTCTAGAACACGCCTAGACGTGTAATTCATTAAGCAAGCAGGAGTTTGCAAAAGTCACAACAGAATGGGGACGGTAACCCAGGTTACCGAAGGCCACGACATCAAAATTAACAGACATCCGCAGAGCGGGTTACAAGGGCTAAGCGCCCTGCCAGAAAGGACACAAACGAAGAGGCTCTCTCAGCTGTTTGTAGCTGGCAGCACATCAGGTCAAGGCTTCATCCTGAATCGCCACCATTAATTCCTCAGTTGTTGAGCCTAAAACAAACTAACACTTGACATCTTGGTAACTAGCAGTGATAGGAGCCGTAGAAAGAAACTATGGTAGCAAAGCATCCGCCGGAACCAGGACCTCGATAGCTCCTTCAAGTCACTAAGGGCCATCACTCTAAGGACCATGGGCAAGGAGGACTACCTGCCTGTAGAAGAAGAAACACCACGGTGGCAAAGCATCCACCGGAACCACCTCGAACTCAGATCACTCATCTGAGTCACTGAGGGGCATCACCCTCAGGACCGTGAGAGAGGAGGACACACCTGAAAAACACCGGCAACAATGCATCTTCCCTAGCACCTACGGCGGCAAAGCATCCGCTAGAAAACAACTATAGCTACAAGACACACTAACATGCAGATCAAGATGAGGAGAACCATGAAGCCCAAGTAGGCACAGAGACAACGTCGATGACCAAACGAGGAGGCAACCCCAGCGCCATGGCATGGACTTCAACGACACCGCCTTCAGGAAGGACTACGACGCAGAAGCGCCGCCGCTGCATGCCCAAACTGCTAGGTTTTCACCTTGAAGATCCACGCCGACCGTTGTCCCAGAAGTCGCCCGACTACCTGCCGATCGACATCAGCCACACCACACAATGGCGCAACCAGTGTTGTCGGGAGAGACTATGCCATCCACGCTACCATGATGTCGATGACGCATCGCCAGAGCCGGCAGCCACACCACCATGGTGTGAGCCTCGACACTCACCTGACGCAATCGGGGAAGAGGACGCGGTCCGCCGTGCACGACCCCAACAACGAGGTTGGGGCCGACCGGCGAAGGGGTTGCACACGTGGGCCCGGCGCCCACCCCCACCGACCAGAGCCGCGCAGGGCACCGCTGGCCGCAACACCAGATCCTGGGCCAAGAGCCAGGATCCGGCCAGCACCCACCCCACTAGGTCATCGGGGAAAGGCCACCGCAGTCAAGGAGATAGGCTAGATCGAGGGCCAGGAACCCGGATCCAGCCAAGCCCCGCATGCCGAGGTCGTCGGAGCCCCCTGGAGCTCGCCAACCGCCGCCGCCAAGGGAGCTCGCTAACGCCGCTGTCAAAAAAGGGGGGCACCAGATCCGGCACCCACAGGCCCGGATCCGGCCGCTCCCAGCCGCCCTAGCCGCCGACACACCGGAGAAGGGGGTGGGGTGGAGGGGGGAGGGGGAGCAGGGGGGTGGTGGACATGATGAGGGCTGATCAGCCCCACGAGAGGCGGCGACGGCGGCCGGAGGGAGAAGGGGAGCGGGGGCGGTCGGGGTTAATGGTAGAAATAAACATACAAAGAGTAGTATTTTGAACAATATGTGTACGTCAGTAGATGGGGATTCACGAGGGCAACACAATGCTCACATGTAGGTCTTCATGGTACATGAGACCACCGACATCGAAGGAGATGACCATGGTGGAGGACACAATGTGGTCCATGACTGGGAATGTCTTGACAATGAGCTTGGTAGCGGGTTTGGTAGTAAGCTCAATAGCCCCCTTTTTTTTCTTTTTTAATCGATTTTTAGAGACAAACATGATTAAAACAAACCACTATATAGATGCAAATGAGCACCCAACCTCTGAAAAACATTTTTGTCAGTCAGTTCTATAAAAGATTTTCATAGTAGTGTCTACTAGCATGTAATAGGTGGAAATTAAAATGTTGGTGTGTATAATGAATTGTTTGCATTACCTGTCATTTTTAGCTTTTGTGTTGAATTAGTCAATGCATGTGGGTAAATATGGTATCAGAGACAGAGGTATATTGAATTTGATCTAGATATATAGAATTATGAGTTCTAGTTGTACATTTTAGGTCATGATGAGTCTCCTTGTGATGGAGAGTCTTGATGATTATCAAGCCGTACATGAGTTCGATTTCCTTCACTTGCTTCTGAACTAGGTGGATACCCTGCGCCTTGCTGTGGGTATTCTAGAGTCATGGCAGGCCACAGACCAACCACGGCGGTTGAGGGAGTGACCGATCTTCGGTGTAGCCTCGTTAGAGGGTCATCGTAAACCTTAGTGGTTTCGAAGCATTTGACCTGAGGTCTCACTCAACTGAACCCTCTCCTCCTAATATACCGAAGGGGCATCTCCCCTACTAGGAGTTCTAAAACTTCTGTGTATGGATCATTCATGCTGTATTGCCACATTTTTCTCAGAAACAATGGTTTCGGGTATTCCAAAGCCACGGCAGGCCATGAGCCAACTACGACGGCCGGGGAAGTGACCGGCTTTCGGTGGAGCCTAGTTAGAGGGTCCTCGTAAACCCTGAGTTCTGGTAGTTTTCGGGGTGAAATGTGTTTTTGAAGCATTTTACCTCGAGGTTTCACTCAAACGAACCCTCTTCCCATAATATACCCGAGGGACATCTCCCCTCCCAAGAGTTATGGTAGTTTTGTGTATGGTTCCTTGAGGTATTTTGGAGGACCTCAGAAAATCCATGTGATATGCAGTTTTACCACATTTTTGCTCAGAAACACTGATTTCGCCCATGGAGGCGCACGAGAGAGTTATCGAAATATATCTTATCGAAATATATACATGTGGGGTCTTGTTTTGAAGAGTTTCTTGCGATGAACACCATGGTGCAATTGGATTTTAATTATGATACTTTGTTTAGGTGCTATGGCTTTTTTCCTATTTCAAAATGAAATAGCTAGTGGGGAGATAAATGAGGGTTAATGGGCTGATGACATCACCTGATGTAAGATGACATCACTTTTAGCAAATACTCGAACCTGATTGGAGGGGACCCTCTAAGTGGGTCTTTGCAATATAGGAGTAGTAGATAGTCTAAAACGGAGAAATTGACACTAGATTAGATTCAGCATAACAACATGTACAATCTAGAATACCGAGCTGAAAGTTTGGAAAAAGGGCAAAGAAAAAAATTTAAAACTCCCGAATCCTGGATGGGACTTCAATGTGATATTGTTCTATTTGGAAATCAAAAGGCAAGATAGATTCTAATATACAAGAGCCCTCTTTCTGGTCATGAAATATACTTTTCTGCAACTTGCTGTTGGGAGATTAGTCCAACTCAGTGCATGGTGGAGAGAATATTTTAAAATGTAATTTAAGTTAGTACTTCCTCTATACTCATATTAGTTAACGTTTAGGATAGCGATAGAGTCTCCAAAAAGTAACTTTAACTGCTTATATTTTGAAAAATATTTATTAAAATATAATATATGTATATTTTTATGGAAATATTTTTCAAGACAAATCTATTGATATGATTTTTATTTTTGCAAACTTAATATTTAAAAGTTATTCATGATTTATATTCCCTTAACTCAACCTTTGTCAAAAAGTCATGTTGGGACAAGGGGTCCCGACAGGGTGAGTGAGAGAGAGGATGAAGCTCGCAGCTGCTTGACACCCGATGGTCGAAGCCTTCGCTCTGGCGGGGGGCCTTCGACTAGTGGAGGCTGCTCACTGTAGCGTGACTAAGGGTCGAAGGCCTCCGCTCTGGCGGGGGGCTTCGACTAGAGGAGGCTCCTCGCTGCAACTTGACTAAGGGTCGAAGGCCTCCGCTCTGGCGGCGGGGGGGGGGGGGGGGGGGGCTTCGACTAGCAGAGGCTGCTCGCTGCAGCTTGACTAAGGGTCGAAGGCCTCCACTCTGGCGGGGGGCTTTCGACTAGCGGAGGCTGGTCACTGCAGCTAGCTCAAAGGCCACGCTCAGGGGCGTAGGCCTTCGACCGGCGAAGACACGAACACGAGAATGAGGTTCACACAGTTATGGAGGCAATAAGTTAGGGTTTCGTAATGCTCGTGCTCTCCCTCCTTCGGGGTGGCGCGCTCCCCCTTTTATAGCCGCACGGTTACATCATTTGATGAGTACAAGAATACCTCTATGGCTACCTAGGCATATCTCGGTATATTCCTTTACATTGCGTTCATACCTCCGGGGCACTCAGGTCCTTTTCCTCCTCGCTACCGCCTTAGCCGATGGGCTATTATCGAGCTTGGGCTCTCAGCCCATCACTCGCTGAGCCAAGGCCTCTAACTTATCTCCCTAGAGCATCGACCCTCGACTTTCTATCGAAACCTCCGATCAACCTTCTCTGGGGTCAGACCTCCGCCATTTCATTGGAGCCTTCGACTCATCTTTGTCGCCTCTGGGTCTCCGCCTTCTTCATCGGAGCCTCCGACTAACTCCATCGCCTCTAGGCCTCCGTCTTCTTATCAGAGCCTTCGACTGATCTTCATGGTGGCTGAGCCTCCGCCTTTTCATCGGAGCCTCCGACTGATCTTCTTCACTATGCCCGGGCCTCTGCCTTTTTTATCAGAGCCTTCAACTAGCGCTGAGCCTCTGACTCATCTTCACACTACCACACTGAGTTATGTTGGGCCTCTTCAAGGGGGAGTTGACCTATATTCTATATAGGCACCCCCAACAAGTCAACTAATATAGGTATGGAGAAAGTATATCTACATCTGTATGTGTTATCACACGCCATAAGTGTGTGTGTTTGTGCACTCTAAACCTTGTACGTACGTATGCTCTACTATGAAAAGGCTATTTTTCATTGTCATTGGTATCTACAGATTGTTTGCTTCCATCAAGAAGTCACTTTGACTAACTTGTATGGTACCCTCGCTATCAATCTATTGTCAATAATACTAATATCTACTTAAGAGAAGTACACACGGCCAAATGGCCATATATCCCAATATTCTCCTGTTCAAAAAATTGAGCAACTATTGATAAAGGAAATTCACTCCAAATGGAACTTTTAGAAAACTAATTCCAATGAGTAGTGTCAGATGGGTATGGTGATGCACATCTAAAATGGAATTGGAATCCTAAACATTTTGTGGTTGTTTGGTTTGAGTCCGGGGCAACCTGCTGCCTCTGGGAGTAGTTGATAAAATCTGTCTGGTAAGACAACTTGAAAAGATAGTCCATTTGATTAGAAACTTATATACCAATATATACTACATATGGGTTGTGCGTTATTGCTCACTTCACTTTAAGTATATATCGGCTACTTGAGTTAATTGAGCCTAAGATCTGAATAAGCCCACCAGTTGTCAAAAGAAGAAGAGAAAAAAAAAAACCCCGGCAAGAAGCATTTGTTCGCAGCTAGGGACAGGGCAACAGTTTTCGTATGCTTGGCCTGAATTCGTGCTTCGGTGCTTGAATTGGACTGGGCAGTTGGTCAGGGGCGCAACCAAACATATCTGATGCAGCTGAGACATCACCAACGCAAGTTTACCGTAGGGCGGCAATTAGCGGGTGTTTGGACTCCTTTGGCAAATTGATAAATTAGCAAAAGAGTAAAATAATTGCTATTTTTTTTTTGCAAATGGATCTAAACATACAAGGTAAAAATGACAAAAGAGCCAAAATTTGTCATTTGTCATTTGCCACTTTGGAGTAGCAAATAATGACAAATAAAAAATTCTCTCACTCATGCCTCCTATGCATGACATGTGAATGAGAGTACAATTATACAATTATTAGGGATAAAATTGTCTTTGTATGTTTCATTTGTCATTTGTCAAGGGATCCAAACACTAGAAATTGACAAAAAATTTGTCAAAGCTACTTTCCATTTGTCATTTGTCATTTGCCAAGAGACCCAAAAATACCCTTAATAACATCCTTCGTGCTACCAAGATAGGTAACCCGAGTGCAGTACAATGCATGCACGACTACAAGCAAACATACACCCTCTGTGGCTCTGACATAAAATAATCGCATATCTTGCTTAACGAGAATTTATACCTTGGCATATATTTGTGATCACAGCCGGCAGAGTGCAGAGGGCCTCATGTCTATAGTACACAAGTATTAGCAACTACTACGAGTGCCCTGAGCAGAGAGACGGGTCACAAGTTGCCATGGTTAGATTCAGTACGATTGGGCAGGGTTGGGTCACGACTCACGACACGACCTGACTGTCCAGGGTCCAGTACCCATCTATCCATGCATCTAACCGGGAAGAGATGAGGAGATAAAAAGGGAGCCGAGATACCCCCCACTTCCTAGGTACACACACAGTCCTTGGCGCAACTCGTTCTGGCGCGGGCTCACCGATGCCTTATTCTCCCTGCTTTCCCTTGGCCCCACAGGGGAACCTGGCACAGGCGCCATGGCGCCATGCTTCACCGGCAGGGCAGGGCAGGGGCAGGGCCCCTATAAGTAGCGCTGCACCCCACGGTTCTCTTCTCAGAATGCAAACCACGAACAGAGCAGGCAGCTGAAACGATCAAGAGCGAGGCGGCTCCCTTGTCCTCAGCTAGCTAGCTAGCTTCTGCTGAAATAGACTACAAAGAGACGACACACACACACACACACACAGACACACAGACGATGGCGTCTATGTCGCTGAGCTCGTCGAGGGCGCAGTGGACGGCGAAGCAGAACAAGCTTTTCGAGCAGGCGCTGGCGGTGCACGACAGGGACACGCCGGACCGGTGGCACAACATCGCGCGCGCTGTGGGGGGAAACAAATCGGCGGACGAGGTCAGGCGCTACTACGAGCTGCTGGTGAAGGACGTGGAGCACATCGAGGCTGGCAAGGTGCCCTTCCCCGCGTACAGGTGCCCCGCCGCCGGCTACGTCGACGCCGACAGGTATGGTACCCCCAATTGGTTTTCGCGTTACTACCACATCATTTCCAGTTTTCCACGAGGGTTCTCAATCTCCATGTAGCTAATCCGGACTCTATGCTTTCTCCGCAGGCTGAAGCACCTGAAGATCTAGGCGGCAAAGCTACATGTGAGTGTAGCACGTGTGGCTACAAAAGGAAGGAAGCAAGGCAAGAAAGTGTGTGTCGCGGAGCACCGGCCCGTCCATGCACGCATGTGAATAACTACTGTACTACTAGCAAGTATATAGTGTTCGCCTTATGTACAAATCTCAGTATCCGTACTCTGTAGCGTGTATATTTGCGAGAAGTGAAATAAAAATTATTCACTGTTTGTGGGCCTTTAATTTATTTTCCCTATTATTAAAGCTAGTTCAAATCGCTTAAGCTTTATTTTCCCTATTAACTTTGTGAACCTTTGTGCGTCGCACAGTGTTTAATCGCTTAAGCTCAGGGTGGGTGCCTGGGTGGTGTGTGTTGTTAGATAATCCTTAGGTTACCGTTTAAAACTCTCTTTCTCCTTAATGAAATACGCGTTTGGCGTGGTCTAAAAAAAAGCCATTTCAAATCTTAAAACATTTTATTTGGAGTTGTGCTTAGACTAGGGGCGTTAGCTATATGGATATTTTTTCTGTCCGACCGTCTGAACCAAGATCATTTAGATATATTTCTGAATATATCCATACTTTTTGGATATCAAATGCAAATACTTATTGTGAATACCAAACATCAAATCAAATACAAATATTTATTTTAGGACACTCATTTTTTTGTTTGGAGCCATCTTGACCCGAAATACTATATACTACTACAATGCTTAGATATGTATTGGATTTTAATGTTGTATTGGTCGTTCCGGTACTAAGATAACTATAGAATAAAATGGGACGAACTACCAGAGGTTGTAGATGTCGATCGTCAAGTTAAGAAAAATATCCATATAAATTTTATCTCTACTCTACCATCTCATAATGAAAAGCTTAAGCTACAATTTATTAAGATAGGATATGCTACGTATATATATAAAAGTAATAACTCACTTTTTGAGTGAGTTTAAATAAACTTCATGGCGTCAAGCTCGCTCGCGCCGCCGAGCTTGCAGGTCGGCTGCTGCATGCGCAAACTATGCATAGTTTCAATCATTGATCTATAATCTAGTGACAAAATTTATTCTCTTTATTTTAAATTATAAATCATTTTAAATTTTTTGGTTTATCTATTTTATTTTATTTTAATAAAGGATAGAATCTATCCGGCTTCATTTACCAAATGGTAGAAACGACTAAAGTCCCGACTAAGTAGAACCGGTAAATCTAGAAGACAACCACCCATTGGAGGAAAAGAATTGCAACGCCGTTGTCTCTAGGTGTTGGCCAACGAGTATCAGCTGGTCCCGAGAGTCATCGCGCCGCTGGAGCATTGCCCATTGACGAAGCCAATACGTTCCCCTGAAAAGCACCTGCAACAGAGATTTCGGTGTGCACTTGTCAAACACCACTTCGTTTCGAGTTAACCAAACAGTCCAACATAAAGCAGTTGCTGCCGTTAATAACAGAGAATTATGTTCGGTACCACCCGACTTAGACCAATTATTGAATAAGCCAGCAACATTTGTAGGGGTGATAAGCCCAAAAATAAATGTACAGCGCGCCACAGGAATTTAGCATAAAAACATTCAAAGAAGACGCGATGAATAGTTTCTGACATGGCCTCTCTCTTCTCTCTTCTGAAGCAGCGACGGAGCCGGCTGGTGCGTGGTATCGAGATATATTATTATATTTAAATGTAAATAAAGCATCGACATGGCCTCTCTCTTCTCTCTTCTCTCTTCTGAAGCAACAACGGAGCCGGCTAGTGCGTGGAGGCGAGGCAACAAGATGATGGCCGGGTCGGCAGTGCTGACCTGATGAAGCCCCATGGGAGGATCTCACTACGTCAAAATCGAGCTTTCGCAGCGTTGCCTAAAAGCCCTCCGTGGCGGACATTTGTTTTGTCCGCTGTAGAAAATCCCGTGATTTCCCATGCGGGCATTTTTTTATTTACCGTGACAGACATTTTTTCCCGCTGCGGTACGTCTTAATGTGTCCGCTGCGGCAGCGGACATCTTATAAGACCCGCCACGGTTAAGGCCGAAGCCCATTAGGCCCAGGGCGAGGCCCATAGCTGGTGCTGGTATAAAACAAGCCCTTAGGGTTTGAGTGCACTCACCTCTCTCCCTTCCTTCCTCTCTCTCTCCCTCTCTCTCCCAGCCGCCGCTCCCCTCTCTCCCTCTCACTCCTCTCGGTGACCGCGAGGCTGCAGCAGCTCGCCACACAACACACTCCCGAGCTCACTACTCCACCTCCTCCACACGAAGCGGGGGGAGAGGGCAGCAGGATTGGCGCGTGAGGAGTGCAGCCATGGCGCCCTTGGAGACGTCCTCGCCGTCGTAGGAGTACGACGAGGGCGCAAGCAAGGGCGGGGCAGCGGCGAGACCCCAGCCCGGCTCTGGGACCGTCTCGCGGGGCGGTCGACGGACGCGGCGGAGCTGGGCGCGATGCGGCGCCGGAGCGAGCACGAGATGACATGGTTCTGCTTCGGCTCCGTAATCGGCGCCGACATCTTCGTGCTGACGGGGTAGGAGGCGCACGAACGTCGTCTATCCTAGGTTTTTCTTTTTTTTTGGTTTTCTAAAATGATTAACCGCGACGGTCGTTCTAAAGTGCCCGCTGCGGTAAATGGATTTACCACACCGGGCACTGGCGTCCGCTGCGGTGGCACCACGATTTACCGTGGCCTTGCCATCGCAGCGGACGTGTTTGTCCGCTGCGTTAAATAGAAATAGCCCGTTGCAGAAAATGAATTTTGACGTAGTGTCTGTGGCCTCGTGCCATGGGGCGAGCGCACTGGCCGCGGGGACGCTCGCCTTGGGGTGAGCGCTCCAAAGGCGAGGGATACTCGCCTTGGGGTGAGTGCACCGGACGCGAGGGCTCTGGGATTTTTTTAAAAAAATGTCTAGGGGCTCACTGAAATGAGAGAAATTTGGAAAATTTGGACTGGTTCTCAATTGAAATTTGAATGAAATTTAGCCAAATTTAAGTTAAGTTTGGCACAAACAGCCAGACATGGCTGTAGGCATGAAGATGATTTGTGCAGTGCTGGGATGGAACATGCATTGGCAAAGTAGCACCGGTGTGGCAGTGGCGGTAGGAAGGCTCAAAGGCGTGCCGAAGAACTACGTCGGCGACGGTGTGGGCCTCGACGGGCTGCGCCAGTGCAGTCACCGGGGTGAGGTGAGGAGAGGAGCATCTACGGCGCATTCTAGAATCTTGGCTTGCGCTTGAGAAATCCGATGGATCCAATGAAGAATTGAAATGAAAACAGTGAAGACTAAAGTCTAAAGAGCAATGAGCATGTCTGATGGGGAACAATGGCTAGGG
The DNA here is from genome assembly GCA_022036555.1 of Microstegium vimineum. Taxonomy (NCBI): domain Eukaryota; kingdom Viridiplantae; phylum Streptophyta; class Magnoliopsida; order Poales; family Poaceae; genus Microstegium; species Microstegium vimineum. The sequence continues at coordinate 30,935,765 of CM039138.1, forward strand.
AGATCTCGTGCTTGGTCAGCCGCCGCTAGGTGAGAGAGGGAGGAGAAAAATAAAAAAATAGTTTATGGTGTGGGTTGTGTAGTTTTAGACTGAGCGCACCGCGGACTCTAAAATCAGCGCATCCATCGTTGCATTCGTTTAGAGTAAAAATCTTCCGCACTGGGTACGCATGTTCGCTACTGCCAGCGTATTCGTGGATGAACGTCTCCGCTACGGTACGGAAAGGAAATCGAAGGTTACATGTTTTGTTTGGTTCACTTGAATAATAATACGATCGGGAGTGCAATCCGTTACCGGCCAAAATCGGGCGTAATCGATTATAAAAAGTATTATAACTCACAACTAAAATTCCAAATTAAATTTCGTTTACACTATTAATTTTTTTTCAATACATCTTTCAAAACAAGATCTCACATGGATATATTTAGATAAATTTTATTTATAAGCATGTGTGTTAGAGTATGAGATATAGAGGATGATGGGTGCGGAAAAAATATGTATAGAGAAAAAAAATTACTGATCAGGACAGAATATTCTTTTTAGAAGATGAATATAGAGGAAGAAAAGTGTGGATAGCCTTATACTTTGGAAGATATTTTACTGGGTGATTCATATGGTCTGCTGGACTTGAAATTCAAATTGTACTGATTTTGTTTTGACCAATTCAATATTCTCTTGAGCCCAACGAAAATGGACAAAATCAGGTGAGATTCGGATCTTTTGTACCAAATCCTAGAACCGTACGCAGTTCGGTGCTGGAAGCGCCCCCTCTCCCAACGTTCTCACCAGGCCCGCGGCGGCCACTGCCACTCCAGAAGCCCAACCGCGCTTCACACACAAAGCGTCCAGCCCACGCGACCTGAATCCTCCCTCTTTTGGTCCCCGGGCTGGCGCAGCCGCGCGGGGCGTCAATCTCACGCGACTGACTGTTGCTGTTTTAAAAACCAAAAAAAACCCTCTCCTAAAACCTCCTAAATCCTCGCCACCCCTCTCCCTCCTCCCGCGTTCGTCGAACGCTACCCACACCCCCGCCCACCGCAATGGCGAGCTTCAGCGCCAGCGCTTCCAACCAGAACCCCAACAAATCCGTCGAGGTGCGTGCGCGCGCTCCTGCGGCCGCCTTACCGGGTGAATATTTTTTCCCCAGGGTTCGATTTGACCGGGGGGGTTTTCCGTTGTCTGTTACAGGTGACTCCGGCGCCCGGGGACTCGGTGTCCAGCCTCAGCTTCAGCCCCAAGGCGAACCATCTCGTTGCCACATCATGGGACAACCAGGTGAGGTCGCCGCCATTGTCAAAAGTCTGTATGGCTGGAAATATACTTGTTGCCATTAGTTATTGTTAAATTCGGGTGTCCTCTTTGGTGTTGGGACTTGGGCGCAGGTCCGGTGCTGGGAGGTCATGGCTGGTGGGGCATGCCAAGTGAAGGCCTCCATTTTGCACGATCAACCGGTATTGTGATCGTCTTAGCACTTTTTCCCCAGAAGTGATTCGTCTTAGCATTTGCTCATGTTAGCTGACTATAAATCTAGAGGTCTTATTAGTTCTGGGCCCTCAGTATGTGACCTACACGCTGGTTTTGTTTCGTGCAGGTGCTGTGCTCGGCTTGGAAGGATGATGGGATGACTGTTTTCTTAGGAGGCTGTGATAAGCAGGTTAAAATGTGGCCTCTGCTCTCAGGTGGCCAGCCCACGGCTTTCTCAGGGCATGAGGCGCCTATTAAAGAACTCGCTTGGGTGCCACAGATGAATCTTCTTGTCAGTGGGAGCTGGGACAAGACTTTGCGGTGCGGAAATTCGGCAAAACGCACTAGATTCATCCACATTTTCTTTCTTGAAATTTGACGTTCCTCTACAACTAACTTGTGCATTGACATCTAGTCCTGTGCAATGTTTTATTGCTGGTGAATCAAAACAATGGAGGAGTGACAATGCAATGTCTTCATAGATAATTTGCAGAGAACCTTAACATTATCGGCTTATCACCAAGAACCACATGGTATCATAGGACTTTAACTTGTAGTTGGAGGTTGGCAGTTTATTGTTGCAATGCTTACATAATTACAAATGCAAGGAACCTAATCGTCAGTTTGTCATTAATATAATGGCTATCCTCATTTTGTCAACCATTTTTACACTTGCTAAGGTACTGGGACATTAGGCAACCCCAACCAGTGCATGTTCAGCAACTTCCTGAGCGCTGCTATGCTCTATCGCTTTGTTATCCTCTCATGGTGGTTGGCACTGCTGATCGCAACGTAATAGTCTTCAATCTGTAGAATCCACAGGTAATATTGCTCTCTTGTCCTCTGTGGCCCTTTAGATGTTTGGGTATGTATTCTGGTTATGCAATAATTGTAAGGATTTAGAACTCCTAACCTGATCAAATATGTGACCAGGCCTTGTTTCGTGAATACTGATTTATTATCTTTTAGGGTTACTGATATAGGAGAACATAATCAGAACTCAGGACTCGTTCTTGAGAATTTCGACTTTAAACTATTTGAAATTCTGAATATATCGCATTACATTGAAATCAATTCATCAGTACAGTTTTACCTTGGTCAGAAGATATCAATTATAATCATTGGCCTTGCATTCAGTGCCTCCATCCATTTTATTTTTCAGTCCATTCAATTGTACTCCCACTGTTCCAAATTATAAGTTGTTTGGTTCTTTTAGGTACAAGCTTTTGTTATGTACCTAGATATTGGCTGTGTCCAGATACATAGCAAAAACTATGTACCTAGAAAAGCCGAAACGACTTGTAATTTGGAATAGAGGGAGTATACGAAACTGTGGAAGAAAATAGTCTGCCACCTGGTTGTTGAAAATTTTGTTAGTGCAAAACAGAAAAGTAATATATTCAATCTTTGTTAGATTTTTCAATCACAAATGTATTATGTTTTTTTTAAAAAAAAGCATGAGGATACAAAATAACCTCTATTCATTTTCTGTTGTCAAAGATAAACAAGTAATAAACTGTTGTTGCCCTGTTTCCTGTAACAGAAGTATGCAGGTTTATCCACTAAAATATTTTACTTATGCACATCTCGACCATATTTGCACTTTTGACATTCTCTAACCTTGTAAAAGGCTGAATTCAAGAGGATTACATCACCTTTGAAGCTCCAGACAAGGTGTCTTGCTGCTTTTCCTGATCAACAAGGTTTTTTGGTAATTCCCTACATCTGCTTTTCTGCGTATATCTCTGCAATATGGTTGACAAAATGAGGGCACAAGATAAATGAAATAAAAGCTAGTGGGCTTTGATCTCATAATATCATAGTGTTTTGTTTTCTATTTTTTTTTTTTGGAAACATGATAAAAACGATGTTGTAAAGAATTACTATAATCTCAAGGAGGTAAATACTGAACAGTGTATTGTGGCTGTTCTGTAAAACAAGATACACGTTATTATGGTAAGCATCATACCTACTTTTTTTACGGTGACTCCTGTGTTGGTTTTCTTCATCATGCAATCCCAGAGTGGAAGGTCACTATTGCCATATCATTGCTTTCTTTTTAAAAAGTGGTGCAAATAGATATTTATGTGCACCCTTTAGAATTGTTTAAGGGCCATTAGAAATTCATTTAATTTCTTATCAGTATGGTCTTTCAAATCCTTGTTGAAACACTTTATTCCAATGTGTCCACCATAAATATAGCTTATTAACTATGTGATCTTTACATTATCTTTGTTCCTGTTTGTCTGTGCCTGTCATTATCGTCATTTTACTGTTTTAGTCTGGTATTGTTCTCCGAAATGGTTGGATCAGTGATTTGTGGCAGGAGGAAAATGGTCAACTACTTTTAAAAATATTTTGCACATCTGATTGACCCTTTACTTGTTTTGATTTCAAGGTTGGGTCTATAGAAGGACAAGTCGGTGTTCATCACGTGGATGAGTCTCAACAAGGAAAAAACTTCACATTCAAGTGTCACCGTGATGTCAATGATATATACTCTGTTAACTCATTGAACTTCCTCCCTGTAAGACCTCTTCCATCTACAATATGTTATTCAAATGTTTTTTAATCTCTTTATCATATTGAATAAAGTTTTGTGGGTAGAAACTTCACAATTCCTTGGATGTTCATTTAAACTATAACTACTGAATGCTTCCTAACCAACTGAAGATTATTTAAGTTGTCCATTCAAAGCGATTCTAATTGTCATGGTATGCATTCTACCCAGGTGCATGGTACATTCGCTACTACAGGCTCTGATGGAAGTTTCCTCTTTTGGGACAAGGACAGTAAGCAAAGGCTGAAGGTCGTGTTTCCCTTAATATTTAAAAACAAACATTCGACACATTTTATATTGATTTGAGTACTTTTATTGTCATGCTTTTAAGTTTTAATGTATAACTTTTTAAATGTGAAATCATTTTATGAAATTGAATAGGTAAATAATGATATAGTGACAATAACACTATGTGGCTGTTGTTCTTTTTGAGCTACTCCATCCGATCAATTAACTTTTATCCTAGAATGCATGCAGTTAAACATTGTCTTTGACCAACATACTTTATGCATGTCTGGGAATTGTTGCATTGGAAACCCAAAATGACATATTTGCAAAGTTTTTTTTTTGAAATAAAGGCAGGAGCTCTCCTGCTCAATTAAGACGAATGAAAATAGTATACAAGAAGGTTAGCCGGACAAGATGCCAGAAAGGCACCCGAGGGGCTAACCACCTCACGCGACGCGGCTGAGTACAAACATGTTACACTACCATGGATTGTCGTTGCCGAGCATGGAAGTCAAACTGCCAGTAGCTGTGACATTCCATGGCAGGTCACCTACTGGTCACGCCCCAACGGATCCAAAGCGAAACGGCCGGTCATCGTTGCCAAGCTCAAATATCGTGGAGCAGCTTCGAGTTCCAAACGTTAACCATCGCCCCGCAACAAAACCATGACGATTCAAATGCGATGCCTTCAGGAAGGGAGTGACGCCAATGGCGCCACCGTCGCACATCCAAAGTGGACGAGGTATTCACCCTTGGAAGATATGCTAGTGGGGAAACACAACGCCCCCAACACGGAAGCAGCGCCCAATAGTGTCGCCGTTGCCAAGACTTTCGCCCAAGAACCCACTAGCACAATCGTCGGGTCACGAAGTCAGACCCACCAGCCTTCATCGCCATCTTCGTCGTCCCGCCGCCCCACGGAAGCCCCTTCAGAGCATCGATACGCCAGCTACATGCTTCAACCGCATAGTTGTGTCAACCGTCACCCCCTCCAACCAGGCCACGCAGAGCCGGACCTGACTCCGCCGCTCGCGTCACATCGCCGCACGCCGAGGCCGCATATGACCAACGTCGTCGGCTCTCGGCTCTGCACCTGTGCCGATGTCGCTGCCGACAGCACCGCCAACAGCCACAGGGCGTATGCCACCAGCAGCTTGGGCGCCGGCCCCCTGCCTTGGGGTCGCCGAATCCCGAAGGCCCGAACCCAGTGGACCTGCCGACGCCAACGCCTTCGTCGTGTCTCTTGACCACAGTTGTAGGCATCGCCCTAAGCAGAACTGTCACCTTGGTCGTCACCTTGGCCACCAGACCAACCGCCGCGAGCAAGCCAGCCGACGGCACAGCCAGTACTGAGCCGCAGCAACCAAGGCCGTGAGGGGAGGGATGGCATAGAAGAAAGTGTCGTCCCCAGCGCCACCACGGCCCCCCGGCCACGGCTGCCGCCGCTGGCCGCCACCGCACGCGCCGCCGGCTGCCTAGCCAAATCCGACCGCCTGGATCCTGATCCGGCCCCCTGGGCAACGGATCTGGTCATCCGTACCCGGGACCGGCTGCCCCCAGTCAGCGCCGTCGCTGTCGTTAAGAGAGGAGGAGGGGAATCCGTGGAGAAGAAGGGGAGTCTGGCACCATCCCCCGCGTCTGCACGGGCACCAGCCGGTGTTGCTGCAGCCGTGGCAGCCGCCCCGACAACCTCCACGCCGGTTGCGCGGGGTCGGATCTCTGACCTACTGCAGAGAGCACCACCACCCCGAGGAAGAGAGAGCCCCGCCGCCACCATCATGGCCGGCCAGGCGGCCATGTCGGCGGCTAGCTCTGGCGGCGGAGTGGCAGGAGTGGAGGAAATGGGTGAGAGGGAGGCAGCGCTGCGGGGGCCGCCCGAGTCGCCCTGCGTGGGGAGCGGCGCGGGGGTCAGACCGGTCGGTTAGTTGAACAATACAAATCCGTCCCTAAAAGAAAGAAAGCAATCGTGGAAATCGTACTGGATTATTTATGTTTGACTAATTTTATATTAAATATTATTAATATTTATGTCTCCAAATAATTTTATTATGAAAATATATTCTACAACTAATGTAATGATACTAGTTTCATATCACGAATCTTAGTACTTTTTTATATAAATTTAGTCAAAGTTCAAACTGTTTGACTTCTGGAAAAGCGAGAATTGCATTCTTTTGGGGATGAAGGTAGTACATATTTGTAAAGTAAAATCAATTTCCTGGAGCAATATCCATTTTTGGAATGTTGGGATTTGTTGAAAAGACAGATTTACCGTACAGAAAACATTTTGAAGTTTTCCTGTAAAACTTCTCATGCCTATCAAGGATTCAACTTATTCAAAGGGTACTTTGTTTTCTAACGAGTACCAAAAAACACTAACACTTCATGAAATTCCTATTCTACTATGCTATGTTTTTGTGCTTATTATTCTGTTTTATATTTTGCGAAAAGGCCCAGCTGAGTTGGTTAGATGGCTTCGGGTTCGAATCCTCGTAGGAGCAAATTTCAGGTTGAGATTAAAAAATCCCCTCGTTTGTTGTCCCATGCAAAGCACATGTCGAAGGCTCGGCCCAGGTCGTTGGTCGTTCTCACAAAGGGCTACAGTGCCACTGTGTATTGGTGGGGCAGGGGTTCAGGGTTGTCTCGACACGCGTGAGAATGTCTTCCCTGTCACACAATGCCCGAGGTGGTCATACCCACTCTAGGTTGAGTTTTTTTTTTATGTTTTATATTGCATTGCCTGGTGTTAGATATTACTGGCAAATGATGCACTCCATTATTAAAATTTTGTTCTTAGTACTGTGTATCATAGTGATTGGTCGTTTAGAGGGAATAAGTGTGCTTATTCTTGATATTGTCAAACAATTTGGAACCTTATTAAAGTATCAGTTTGTTTAAAGATGTACCTCTGATGTGTCATTTTCTTTTACAGGGTTTTAATAAGTGTCCAGCACCCATCACATGCACTACATTCAATCAGGATGGCTCTCTATTTGCTTATGCGGTAGGTCATTTGTTGTTGCCAGCATCTGTAGACTGAGCGAAAATAATTTATCAGATACGCCTAGTTCCTTTTTGGTATTTTTATTATATAGGTAGAAATGTAGAATTATAATAAGGAGTAGCTAAGATGAAGGTATATATAAAGTGAAATTTTACGATGCTTGGAAAAAACTACAATCATCCATTTGGATAGATCAGATAGCTATAAAATAAGTGATAAAATATGTGATAAAATAATTATTTCTAAAATAATTTAGTGGGTATAATAGTACTTTGTGTAGAGGAGAGGAAAGTATTAAACTGCCCTTAAGCATAGTTAATTAAATAATTTCATTAATAGTTGTGGTAAATAATATTCGAAGGAGGTTCCTCCCAAGCACCGTAACAAAGCTCATATATAAAACTAGAATTTCCTCATGTTCCTATAAAAAATGAACTCTTTTGCATTCCCAATCTTATGGTAGTGCCATACTGCTGAATGATTTTTGTACTGATTGTTTAATCCTACCAAATAGGTTGACCTCTTGGAAATATAATGAATAATTACTCCTTTCCATTCTAAATTGTAACTTGTAAGTCGTTCTGGTTTTTCTAGATACATAGCTATTGTTATGCACCTAGACATACATTTATATCTAGGTGCATAGCAATAGCTATGTATCTAGAAAAAACAGAACAACTTACAATTTGGAATGGAGAGAGAGTACTTTTTTTTAAAAAAAATGAACCCGCAGGAGAGCTACCTGCTATATTAAAAAGAAGAGGACCTGACAGTTAGTGTAAATATAATAGTTTTATGTTAAACCACTATACTATTGAGGTGCAAGGTGGAGAGGTTCCTGCACGCTTCATAGTAGTTGTCAACCACACATGGCCTGAATTTTCTCAAGTTGTTAGTCTGTAAAATTAATGATTTTTCATGCTTTAGTTTAGTTCCTCTTGCTGAGACAGGTGGACTAGAAATTCAAATTTGCTGATGCTCTTATTTGTTTAGGTATGCTATGATTGGAGCAAGGGTGCTGAGAAGCATAATCCTTCTACTGCAACGACAAATATCTTTCTACATAGTGTACAGGTTTGATTTTGTTCACTAAATCCATCTTATAATATTATACGTTTATTTTCATTTGATTTTGTTTAGATTGTGCTGTTGAATGACTAGAAGTTTTTGTTAGTTAATCTCTTGTGGGTTTAAGGGTTTATAGCTAGATATAAGAAAGGATAGCTGTAGAATGTGTAAATTTAGAATATTACATATCTCGGCAGCCTTTATTCGTGGACGAGGTTTGCTATCCTTTTGTCTGTTCTTTGTCTAACAGTTTCTCCTTATATTGTCATTGTCTTGGTGCATAGGAATCTGATGTGAAAGGAAGACCCCGCGGTGGAAAGAAGTAGGTGTAGCAATGATAAGTTGGTGACTGGTGATCGTAGACAGATAGCAAATCAGCTCGCTGCTGCTAATTACTTGCATGAGTGGTTCTCCTGATAGTTAGGGTATTCCTTGATACACTATACTAAAACCACATCCTTTATCACAACTGCATTTGCTTCGTTTGGCTTTAATTAAATTCGGTAGCAATGCACTGACGGCGGTTTATTCCTAAAATGGATCTTTCAGTAGGTTTGTGGAAGTTATACGTAACAATGTTGTTTTGGCCTGGTCCAAATCTTTATGGTCCTTAGTAAAACGTAAGTGCATTAATAACGGCTCCCCTCAGGCTTAGTGGGCATCTTCTGTACGGTTCTGTTTGCTTCTGACCCTGGTAAAAATGCCTGGGCCATGTTGCTCCCAGGCGATCGATTTCCTAGTTCCTACGCCTGACTGCTGGATCAACATTCCTGGGTGAGCGCCACCAAGCCACGCCGAGTGAACCATTGATGGGTGGGGGGCATTGTTGCTCTTTGGAGCCAAGTCGTTCGGTGGATGTCTACTGGTTGCTTTTGAAGCTTGGTTAGTCAATTTCTCTTCGTGCTCTCTAGTTGATTGACTATCCGTTGTAAGTTGTAACCTCCTTTGATTGTGGTGCAAGTTCATGTCCCTCCACGTGTCTCCTTGCGCTTCGAGACTTCAACGAGGCTACGTCGTTGTACTTCCTCTTAATATATATATATATATATATGCTAGGAAATATTCTCCAAAAATGTTTTTGGGTCTATATGAACAAGTTCCAGTCATGCTGAGTCGGGTAGCACAGCGAGCTAAGGATATCATTCGTTTTAGATTTTATTAGCAATTGATTAAAGTAAAATAGTGCCAGCGAATCCTCAGTTGCAACACTGAGTTCTTTAGTAATTAATTAACTGTCGTAGAATATTTCTTAGGTTGGGTACACAAATAGAAGCCCATGCCTTCTCCCTATGTGCAATTGAGCTCCCGACAGTAGCCTTCAAACAGGCTCTTGCTTTCCATTTGAGTGCTCGTTTGAGGGTCCTATTTCTTAGCCAAAGCACGCGCCTTGTTGGGAGAGGCCATAACGTTGAAAATTAGAGGAAGAGCATCGGCGCACGCACCTTGTCAGGACTCAGGAGAGGGAAGGGCATGATTGGCAATCAGAGGGAGACAGCCATCGAAGACAGGGAGGTAGCAGGTGGCTGGCGACGGAAGACATGCACGACTGAGGGGAGTCATAGAAGTCGTGTGCAGGAGATGTAGCGAGGTGCGGGATTGGGAAATGTGGCGGCACACACAGGAGGAGAAGAAGGCGTGCGGGGAGACGAGCGGGACCAAGTGCGTGCAAGAAAATGACCGTAATAGTGATTTGAGGGTCGGCGCCAAAGCCCCTAGGAATGAGGGTCAGAGGGGATTTGGTTTCAGGTTTCTTAGCCTTGCTAAACCTCTATTTTTTATTTTAAGCTCTAAAGTTTGGATTCAGGTTAAGTAGGGGCCTGCTGAAGTTGCTCTTGGATGTACTATATGGACTATTATGGACCTTGTCTTCTCTCATGGTTACTTATGTACCATTGCGATCCGTTGCCTTTTGAATCTTATTGTGCCTCCGTTCCTTTCCTTGCAATGGGTCACTACTTGCATCTGTGTGCATAACTACTTGCATGTTTCTTTAAGCGGGCAAGCCAAACTTGTAGGAAATTAGGGAAGGATCCACTTCACTTATGGTGTGTTTGGTTAGAGGAATCAATTAATTCATGTTACATGGAGTGATGATGCATCATGAGTCCATTCCTTTAATTTAGTGAAATGATCACATTTTCCATACTAGTATTAATTATTAGCTTTTGAGGAATGAAGTGATGATGAATCAACTTATTTTATTCCACAAACTAAACAAAAATAAACAAAATACTAGAGAGTGGGATGACAATGGACCACTTCATTCCATAATCCAAACAACCCATTAGCAGAAGCAGGGGCACTCAAGATAATGCTCTAGCGGGCTTGAGGCCTAACTATGGGGTGAGGAGCCAATGCCTGTGCCGTTGGAAGAGCAATGTCCTCCAGATCCCTCACACCCGCCTCTATGTGTGTGGAACAACAAAGCCATGACCTCTCACTATAGCTTGTCACACGTCAGGTGATGCTTGTTTATTCTATTTTGCTCTAATATATAAACTCTACTAGCACCAATTAAATGGTACACATAAGAAATAAACTATTATTCTTTCTCACTCTCCACATCTCTTCCTAATCAGTTTTCTCTCTCCTCTCTCCTCCTAGCACCAGGGTTGGAATAGGCAACAGGTGTCAAAAGGTATCAAGCTAGCACCACTCCTCCAATGTATTGCACCTCATCTTTTATTTTCTCTCTCCTTTTAACATCACCATAGCACACACATTGGAGTTGCTCGAGATCATATGGGTAGCCCTGATCGTGGTAGCCGCAGCATAGATCATTTTTTCTCGACAACCCATTGTTGATATTCGGTGACTGGTTCCGATGTGCTTTCCTATATTGCTTTAACTAAAAGGCTAGGTGTACTCTGGCCAAGTTGGTAGTACTCCACACATGTTTTTTCTTACGACACAACATTTTTTTCTCTCTCTTAACTTGGTCCAAGTCAGGAACTCAATTTTTGTAGTACACTTCGTTGCTTTTTTTTACACGATAGTATGTCTGACATTTTAAGGTGGTGCATTTGGAGTGGTTGAAGAGGGTGGACGTTCAAAAAAAAAAAACAATATCAAGAAGAAAACAATATTAAGAAGAAGCCGTATAATTAGAAATGTCATACATATCATGAGAATCAGCCTCAGCCGTTCTGGTTTACATGACAATGTTAATTAAGCAAATAAAATGTACAAAAGGTTATTGTATTGTCCTGTCTAGGGGAGTTACCGTATTTCCTCCACACGATTGACTGGTATTTGGTACACGCGATAACAAAAAGGACAGGAATAAATTCCTTGGGACCGAGCATACCGAATGTATCATTTTTACAGTGGCTGTCATCCACTATAATTCCTTGCTCGATGAACCATAGCCAAAATCCGACCCACCCCCTGCTGATTTGCTTCCTCCAGTCTTGGCTCCTCCAGAAGCACCTGCAACTGCATTACCACTTCCTCCGATGCCACCTCCAATTTTTGCACCTCCAGAGACACCAGCCCCCATGGTAGCATCAATGTCAGCATCGGCGCCACTAGAAACATCTGCATCGGCACCCGTTCCAGTATAGGCTTTGTCACTCCCTCCTACATTACCTCCAACGCCACCACCAATTTTGGCACCTCCGGAGACAGCAACACTGCCGGTAGCACCAATACTAGCATCAGCGCCACCAGATCCTCCACTAGAAGCACTTGCATCGGCACCGGTTCCAGTATAGGCTTTGCCACTGCCTCCTGCATTTCCTCCGACGCCACCACCAATTTTGGCGCCTCCGGAGACACCAGCACCCACGGTAGCACCAATACCAGCATCGGCGCCACCAGATCCTCCACTCGAAACACCTGCATCGGCACCAGTTCCAGTATAAGCTTTGTCGCTCCCTCCTGCATTTCCTCCAACGCCACCACCAATTTTAGCGCCTCCCGAGACACCAGCACCCACAGTTGCACCAATACCGACATCGGCTCCACCAGATCCTCCACTAGAAACATCTGCATCGACACCGGTTCCAGTATAGGCTTTGCCACTCGCTCCTGCATTTCCTCTGACGCCACCACCAATTTTGGCACCTCCAGAGACACTGGCACCCACGGTAGCACCAATACCAGCATTGGCGCCACCGGATCCTCCATCTGAAACACCTGCACCTGCACCAACATCAACTCCGGTATATGCATTTCCACTCCCTCCTGCCTTTCCTCCAATGCCACCGCCAACTTTAGCGCCTCCAGAGACACCAGCACGCTCGGTAGTACCAATACCAGCATTGGCACCAGCTTCAGCATTGCCATTCCCACCAACATTTCCTCCAACACCACCACCAACCGTAGCACTTTTGGTGATGCCTACATGAACACCGGCGCCCGTAGCATCATCTCCTCCAATATCGCCACCGATTGTTGCGCTTTTGGAGATTTCTGCACCGACATTACCGTTACCACCTATGTTTCCTCCAACACCCCCACCAACTTTAGCACCTCCTCCAATATCACCACCGATTGTTGCACTTTTGGAGATTTCTGCACCGACATTACCGCCACCACCTACGTTTCCTCCAACACCCCCACCAACTTTAGCACCTCCTCCAATACCCGCTCCAACGCCAGCATCAGCATTGGCACTACCACTCCCACCAACAATTGCCCCAGTTTCTCCACCCGCTTCAGCACCCTTTGAGATAGCACCACCGGCGCCAGCTTTAGCTTTGCCGCTTCCACCAATTCTTTCTCTAACGCCGCCACCAATTCTAGCTCCTGCAGAGAAGTGGATGCCCGCACCAATTTTAGCACGCCCTGAAACACCAGCCTTAGCACGTCCACCTGCAACAGTCTTTGCGCCTCCAGAAACGCTCGCATCGCCACCAACTCCAGCACCGGCGTCGACATCAGTTTTGCCACCTGCATATCCTCCAGCACCGTCACCTGCGCTGACAGTACTGGCGCTCTTACTTGCTTTAGCTTCAGCCCCAGCAACGGCTTCATCTTCCTCTTTATCCAGAGCTTTAGCATCGGCGGCGGCTTCAGCTTCAGCTTTAGCCAAAGCTTGAGCCTCAACTTCAGCACGAACATTGATATCGACACCGACTACTATCCGACCAGACACTCCTACAGTGTAAGCAAAAACATTATATATGTTAGGATCGGAGTATATATGTTATATAATCAACTAATCAAGGCATGATTTATTGATATATAGTTTGCCTTTCTCAGTTAATGTATTTTCATTTACTAGAATGGAGGATACTGTATGTCTAAACCTTGAGGTGACTATTGACAAAAGGCGGTATTAATTAAGCAAGCATTATTACCGGTTGCAACCTCAGCTAGCGCTGACATGCTGATGGCTATGTCTCCTGCGACTGTGCAGAGGTCGTGCGCCACGCCCTTCAACATCTCAAGCTTGGCCTTCTTTGCCATGGCAACGTCAATGGAGACAGCCTTGCAACGTTCCACGGTCTTCTTAAGAACCTCCTGCTGAAGCCTGAGCGCAGCCACGATGTCGTCGGCGGCAACACTGGCGTGTTGCTGGCCAACTACCACCATCCGCTCCGCGACCTCTCCGGCCATGGCCCTCATGAACTCCGCCGACTTGATCAGCAGCAGCAGCTTCAGGTGGAACGCGAATTTCATGCTCATGACGATGCCCTCTATGTGCTTCACCATTCGCTTTGACATCTCTTGCTTGGCCCTGAGCAAAACTGCAGCCTCACCAGCCGACTTGGTGAATTCCGCATCTGTCGCCGTGCTTGCCTTCTTCGCACTGATCAAACCCCGGGAAAGACAAAGAAGAGATTAGTTTTACTATATCTGAAGCAGAGACAAATTAAAGAGCAGCTCAAGACATGTGCAATCTACATGCTTGGCGATGGGGATTGATGAGAATATTTCACGGTACATACCGGCCTCCGGAGCTGGGTCCGTATAGCTCCGGCTCCGCTGGCTTGCTCGGCTTGGCATGGGACATCACCGGCGTCGTCCTCCATGCTGAGATGAGCAACATTAGGAGAAGTATGGCACTATTAGAAAACTTCGCCATTGTGATCGATCTTTCTAAGTCGGCCTCGCCGCTCTACTGACTTATTATTGCGGATGTGATCCCTGTCGAATATCATCGGTAGAGCGCTTGCATTGCATTTATATAGGAGCTAGGGACTTTCCCTTCTATGTTGGGTTCTCGAGAGTGGTCTTGCGCATAATGTGGAGAAGCCATGCCAATGCCATGCACCCGTTCATTTGTCTGCCTGCTTCTTTATGAATGGACAATAAAAACTGAAGCTGTATATATAGTACTAGCACACAAGACATATAGCTACTATACGTCTGTGTATTATTACTTTATTTACTTATAGCTAGCAGTTTGGTACTCCATATTGGTCGTAGAAAGATTTTTCTAAGCCGCACCGCAAGGTTTGCAAGAAAGCAAAAGGCCGCACAATTCACACTGGAGTGGACTGCAGTCTCTTCAGGCATCAGAGAGATGATTGCAAACGCAGGCGCTGACTTGCATTCCCTGATCTGGCCATGATGACCATGCCTGCTGCGGTGTCCCCTCCGGCCTCTCCCCCGAGTACCCAACTAGTACTCGTGCCACGCACCTCCGTCCCTGTGTCGTCGCCACCCCGTGCCCACGTGTCGCGGCCCTTGTTGCCATATTCGTCATAGTAGAGCACCTCGAAAACCTTCTTGGGGATCATCATCAGTTCGCCGCCGGCGAGCAGCATATCCCTCGCGGAGCCTCGTCGCAGCTTCCCAGACGTAGTCTTCGGCACGCCACCGCTCTCGGCCAGCACGACGCGCCCGACCTTTACAACTTCTTCTCTCCACACGGCTCGCCTTATGCCGTCGCAGATGCTACGAAGATGCGCGTCGCCGCCGCCTCTGCTCCTCCCCTTCTGCAGCTCTGCCACGACGACCACCACGGACGACGACGACGAAGAAGAAGACGGCGTCGCGGCAAAGGCAGCGATGCAGCCGCCTCGCAGTGTGCCCGGCGAGCTGCCGAAAGCCGCCGTCTCAACGTAGTGCGCGTGCACGCGCCGCCGTTGCCCGTCGATGGCAATGGCATCCGCGCTCCGGCCGAGTACGTAGAGATACCGCTCCGTTCCGCGCACCACGCCGCAGTCGCCCGTGCGCACGAAACTCGCGCCGCCGCCGCCGGCTGCTGCTCTCCCTGCCAGCCTCGCGCAGAACACGTCGCGGCTCGCCGACGCCGACGACGGGTGCCCGAGGTAGCCCGACGCGTTGCTCGGCGAGGAAACCCATATCTCCCCCTCCACGCCGTCTTCCACAGGCTCTCCGGTGTGCCCGTCGACAATGACGATATCAATCTCCGTCTCCTCGCCGGAGGCAGAAAGCCTGGCGGATGGCAGTAGCTTCTTGTACGACGGGAGGCTCAACCGTGATCCACCACCGCAAGTTTTCGGCTCCGTTGTTCCGCGCCATGCGGTGGACACGAACGTGCAGTTCTCGGCGAGTCCGTAGGACGGCGAGATGGACGACGCGTCCAGGCCGGCGCGCGCAAACTCTCCCACGAACTCGTCAACCGACGACTTGTAGATGGGTTCGTTAACGAGGATAAGGTTGCGTAGGCTCCCGAGATGGAGCGGGCGCGTGATGCCGCCGTGCTCGGAGCCGGAGCCAACGACCCCGCGCTTGAGCACCAGCGGCAGCGCGAAGGACGGGACAGGCGTGCACGTGGCCTCAAACTCGGCGACGAGCTCGAGCCAGAGGCGCGGCCGCTTGAGGAAGGCGGCGGGCGAGGCGAGCACGCACGTGGCGCCGGCGACGACGGTGAGGAGGAGGAACATGAGGCCGCAGTCGTGGTACTGCGGCAGCCACGACGCGATGACGCTGGCCGGGTGGAGGTCGTACGCCTTCCTGGCCGCGCGCACGTTGTGCGCCGCGGCGCCCGCGGTCACCACCACGGGCCTCGGCGCGCCGGTCGCGCCAGACGTGTACTGGATCAGGTACGTCTCGCCCGGCGCGCAGCCCCTATAAGCCGCCCGTGTTTTATCATCGGCGGCCACATCACCCGAACCACGGCTCTCCCTCTCCAAGTGATCGACCGACACCCACCGCAGACGCTTCAGCGCGGCGACGGGAGACTCCATGACCATGTCAATGTACCCCGCGTCGGCGACGGCCGCGGCCGGCCTCGTCTGCGACACGGCGCGCAGAAGATGGGCGGACGTGCCGAGCTTGGACGGGTCGGGCGGCACGATGGGCACGGCGACGAGGCCGGCGCGCTGGCACGCGAAGATGAGCTTCACGAGGCGGAGGCCCGGCGACCCGAGCAGGAGGACGGTGTCGCCCCTGCGTACGGTCTCGAGGAGGCAGACAGAGATGCGTTCCACGGCGGCGTTCAGCTCGGAGTATGTCAGTGCGGTGTAGGACGGCGTGCCACCGCCGGCATGCCGGACATCGTCGTCGGCCCAGACGAAGGCGGGCTTGGGGCCGAACGCCGGCTGTCTGGCCCATACCGGGAGGTACTGGTCGACCACCGGCTGGTCGGGGTAGTAGGGGTCGTAGTTCTCGGTGGACATGGCCTCACGCTCTGCGGTGTGCTTGTTATTCGGGAGCATGTCTCATTGTTGTGGAGGCGCATATGCATCTGTGCCGTATTTATAGATAGGGTTCATGGCGCGCGGTGGCTGCTGACCGAATGTATTTGACATGTACTCTACTTGCACGTCTAATTCTGGTACATAATTCGTGTGTTTATATTTCTTTTTTTTATTCAATAATTGGTGTGTTTGCATTTGCAGTCATGTGCGTCCAATCGTCTGGACGCATCCCCCAACATGACCGAGAGGAAAGCTGCATCGAAATTACCGGGCATTTGAGTCTACCTGTGAATTGTCATGCTGCCATTCGGTGGTACTCCTTCGGTACAAAGAAAGATGGACGAATTTCAAAAAAAAAAAGATGGACGTCACGTGACATGTGTAGGTCATATTTTCTTAACTTTGATGAGGTTTAAAAAATACCTCAATATTATATCTCTAAATAAATTTATTATGAAAATATATTCAACCATCTTTCTAATAATACTAATTATGTATTTATATATATTAACATATATTTAATTGATTGAAGTTAAAAAAATTGACTTCTTGGTAGCAAGAATGCCTTCTATTTCAGAATGGACGGAGTAGAAGTGATCCAAAACTATGAAGCGAATTTTCTTTAGAAAAAAAAAAGAGAAAGAAAATGGAACCGGAGTTTTCATGGGTTAAAAGTAGTGTCTTGCTCACATTATAATACACCGTGGAAGCAAAGTTTACATCCACGTAGAAAATGTGGTTGGAAGCTAATGCTTTTGGCAATGTGTAAGCTACAATGCTCATTAGCCCTGGTGCCGCCGTACCCGTTCTCTCTTCTCTGGTCATTTCTCAATATGGTCCCAAAGAAGCCAGTGACAAAGCCTCACTTTTTTCTCTAACACGCGCTTGCATAGTAGCCTGTTTTTTTTTTGTTCTTTTGTTAATCCAAGTAGCCGTCTCTTCTGCATGCTTCTCTGACAGCCTGCCGAACTACCATCCAGTGTGATACATGAGCGCTCTATACAAACATGGAGGCTAGAGTACTCGCCACAATATCGCGTGGAGCATGCCCTTATTTAGTGCTGTGGGTGTACTACACGGGAGAACGTCACTCCTGATTGCACTTTAGGGGCGGAAATGTTCAGCACAGCGAAAGATGGCGTGGCAACATCACAACGGTAAAATCTGTGAAGCCATAAAAAATGACACTCTGCTTGCTTGCTCTTTTTTTACTGAGGTGGAGAAAAGCGTGGGGGCAAGAAATTGACCTGCGCGGGACGAGGCAAAAAGTAGGTGGTTCCTCCTCGTGTCGAACGAAGCTAACGGTGGACATTGAGGCGCATATCCGCAAGAGATGCCCTGTCAGTTATTCCATCCAGGCTCGCTACGATAGTGACTCCTCAGGTAGCACAAGTTGCCATTGGCGCAGAGATGTCTCTAGTTTTGGTGCGGAGATTATCTGTGAGTGAGCAGCGTGAACGAACTTGCCATTCCACAGACGCAGGATTTGTTAATTGGGTGTGTGCTCAGGACTGGTGATATTAGTGATGTGCTCTGGTGGTGGGTAGCGTATAGCGTTTTGAAAGATAATATATGTCGCCGTTGATCCCGAGGGAAGAGATGGTTAAAAAATTAGAGGCCAAAAAACGCTGGATGGCATCTAATATGAAGTGCATGCTTGCGTGCTGTGTATGTAAAGACAAATCAGAGTGGCTAATATAACCTCAACCTCGCATGTGCTAAGTATATTCGCGAATCCAACCGGACATTCCTCGTGTGGTAAAAGATACTCTTCCGTCATTAAATATCTATTGTTTGCGTTTTTAAAAAACATCTTTAACTAAATATATATTAAAAATATAAATATTGATGATATATAATTAGTATCGTTAAGGCCAGCCTCAATAGATTTTTATGTGAGGTTTAATCTTTGTATGAAATTTAGAGGAGAGAGAAGAAAAATATTTCATGTGGATGAAACTTATCAGTGTTGTTTCCAACGTCTTGAAACCATCATGAAACCTCATTGAGGCCCTCAAGTAATTTCATCACATTAAAAGAGAAGAGATGAATGGTCCAAGTAAGACCCACACATAGTAAAATAAGTTATGAAACCGTGCGATGAAACTTTGCACTGAGAGAGAGTCTTATTGCATACCAAAATTTCATGTGTTGAAAACCGTAAGATGAAACTTACCATTGAGATTGTTGAAGATGTTCCAAATTGATAACCCAAGATAAAGACCAGACTTCTGACGGAGCGAAGCGAAGACCCGTCGCCATGAGGCTGCTCTCGTCCAGATTTGTCATATGTTATGAGTTTGGTTAGTAGATATATGTCTAATCCTGGTAAAGAACAATGGAGAGCTGTTCAGTGGATTTTCAGGTACCTCAGAGGCACAACAGATTCTTGTTTCAAGTTTGGAAGAACTGAACAGGGACTTATTGGTTATGTGGATTTAGATTATGTTGCTGATCTGGACAGACAAAAGTCTCTTACTGGTTATGTGTTCACTGTTGGCAGTTGTGCTATGAGTTGGAGGGCTACATTGCAGTCTGTTGTTGCTCTATCAACTACTGAAGCAGAATACATGACTGTTACTGAAGCGTGCAAAGAATTAATTTGGCTGAAAAGTTTGTACGCTGAGCTATATGGAGTTGATTCTTGCATTAATTTATTCTGTGACAGTCAAAGTGTCATTTACCTTACCAAAGATCAGATGTTCCACGAGAGGACTAAACATATTGACATAGAGTATCATTTTGTTCGTAATGTGATCGAAGATTGTAAGCTAAAGGTATGCAAGATCAATACTCATGCTAATCCTGCTGATATAATGACTAAGCATGTTCCTATTGCTAAGTTTGAGCTTTGCTCAAGCTTAGTTGGTTTACTGGATTAGCCCCAAAAGTTATTTGGCGCTAGTGGTATTTTTTCTTTTGTTATGATTAGGATGAAGGTGTTGATTTATGCTATAAGGTGAATTTGTCTCAAGGTGGAGTTTGTTGAAGATGTTTCAAATTGATAGCCCAAGACAAAGGCCGGACGTCTGACGGAGCGAAGCGGAGGCCCGTCGCCGAGAGGCTTGGGCCGGAGATTAAGTCATTCATTGTTCTTGTAAGTCGTCGCACGACGTTGTAACCCAACTCTTGATAAGGTCCCCCTATGGGCCAAAAATTGAACGAAGCGAAAGTTCCCTCCGATGGAGGCTGTGCCATTTGGCGGAACGAAACAGTACTAATGCGCATAGAGACAACATCAAAGAACTTGTCTACCTTTTTGTGTGCGCAGGTACCATTACGGCGAAGGCGGTGAAGCCTTCGCTCCGCGGACGAAGGTGGCGAAGCCTTCGTCCCACGGCGGAGCTGAGCCGACCACTATGCGAAAGTTTCAGGGCAATCGGCCGGGACCTCCGACCCGAAGTGATGAAGGCCCTCGGAAAGAAGAGTCCGGAGAGGGGCTGCGGAGGGGGGCGAAGGAGCCACGACCGGACGACCGAACGAGCCAAGGGGTGTCCCGGAGGGAGCCGCTAGGGGCGTTTACCGGGCCCGGACGAATGGGCCTTCACTAGTGCGCTTTTCGGCCCAATAAATCCAATCGGTATAATGTGACCGAAGGACCCCCGGGGTATTAGAGAGACCTCCGAAATATTCCGGAGTAGGTAGAAGGGTATTTGTGTAATCATGACTGTAACGTGAATAGTGTACTATAAAAAGGGGTCACCACCCAACGTAATAAAGAGAGACAAGATCCCTGATTTCTAGGGTTTCTCGTTTCACTATCCTGTTCCGCCGCCACCTCTGTCGGACCCTTCAGCAGCGCGAAGGCCCGACCTGTGTAGCTCCCAATGCTCTCACCCGGTGAGGGGCCCTCTACATCGCGAAGACCCACCTTTAATACCTTGCGATCCTCACTCATACGACATTCCGTCTCAATTGCGGGAGACCTTCGGCGTATGCGAAGGCTACCCGTGGTCACCCCGAAGATCGTCAGAGCTTGCTCCTTCGGCGGTAAGCGAAGGTCCCTCTACCTCCGATCTTCGGGGTCTGCTCGGAGAAAGTCTTTTTTCCAATAATGGTGTCCACCGTGCTTGGCCGAAGTCAAGCCCACGATGACATCCAAGAGAGCAACGATAATAGATTACCATGAAGAAGATGCAACCTCTCATGACGGAGAACAAAGGGTACGTCGCAATGTGCGAAGCACCTACGCCACAACAGACGGGGCGCCAAGAGCCGCAAGAGCAAAGCGCGCCCACCCCGCACCACCACCATCCCCACTGCGGGATGCACCACGACCATCCCCAGCACGGGGCGAGCAACCACCACCTCCAGCGCAGGACGCTCAAACAAATGAAAACAACGAAGATGAACCACCACCCCAAGAGCAAACACAAGAGCAAGTTTTGCAAAGCCTGCAGCAAGAACTACAAAGGGCACAGGAAGAAAGAGATCGCCTAGTCGCAGAACAGCAGGCAACTCAAAGAGCGATGCAGCTATCGCAACAAGCAACGGAGGTGCGACAACAGCTCGCACTCCTTCAAGGTGAAATACAAAGCATGCAACAAGGCCAGGGCAGAGGAATTCAGCAGCCCATGGGTGAGCAGCTCCGAAGGCATCAGATACCACTACAGAACGGTGAACCGATACTCACGAACGCATACAACATAAGTGACTATGATCAAAACCATCAACGATGGAGAATGGACTCCAAATCACCTTTGTCCGAAGGTCTACAAAACACACCCTGGCCTCAGAAGTACAAGCCTATCGCACTACCAAAGTTCAACGACAAGACTGACCCAAGGCAATTCATAATGAGCTACAAAGCGGTAGTAGCCTCCGCAGGTGGAAATGACGCCATTTTGGCAAAATCTTTTGTGATCACAGCAGAAGGTGATGCACTAGCCTAGTACTCCATGCTCAGGCCAAGTACAATCTACTCATGGGAAGACCTTCGCGACAAAATCACAGCGAATTTCAAAGGCTTCGCCAATGAGTCCCTAACCTCTTCGGATCTGTTTCAGTGCAAGCAGGCATAGGGGGAATCATTAAAAGAGTACTTCTAGCGCTTCATCCAACTCAAGGCTAAAGCACCAAACGTGTCAGAGGAAGTTGCAATTGAGGCCGCAGTCAAGGGCCTTCGCATAGGACCCCTCGCAGGTCACCTAGCAAGAGAAAAGCCATCAAGCATCGTTGAACTATACAGTGAGTTCGAGAAGTACTACAGATCCGACAATGACCTAAGAAGAAGAATAGAAGAACAAAACCACTATAGGCAGCAAGGCTCAAACCAATCTCAAGGGAATCGAAGACCACCTAGAATAGACAACAATAACAACTGGCAACAACCGAAGGCAGCACAGGTCTTCAATGTGTCTAATGAGCAGCAACACAACGAAGAAAAATCTCACGCAAATCAGCCAGGCCAGCAACAAGGACAAGGCACCGATCGAAGGCAGAATCAGAGGAAACCCTGGAACAAGGGTCAAGGACAAAGGACCAAGAAATTATGGTGATTTTTTCATGGCGAAGACAAGGGTCACGTCACAAGAGATTGCCCAGAGGCAAAGGAAACACAGCAGAGGATGAAAGTAAGGCAAGAACAGCCTTCGCAAAGCCAGATGCAGACAAGGCAAGTGAACCACACAACCCAAGCGTGGCAGCAACCGCAATAGTATTGTCCAGTTTACCCGAGTTTGAACTCGACTCAAGTACACCCCTCCACGATGCAAGCATCTTATTTCCCAAATTTTTTGCCAGCCTGGAGACCACCGAATCCTCCAACCCCACATCACAATGCTTACCCACCACCGCCCCGCATAACATTCATGGAACCTTCACAGCAAACGCAAGGGCAAAACCGTCGGTACGAAGCACTACCTCCTCCACCACCCCAAGTAAAAAACATGCCCCAGGGTATGGTACCAAAAGCTGAGCCCCTATTCGAAAACCAGTTGAACCCACACAACCCCCTCCCAACAATTGGGATGATACTACCCATAGGCGGAGGCTCGGCCATGGAGTTTGAAACCAAAAGGCAAAAGAAGGATCACTACAGGATGGTCAACAACGTCTTTGTCGAAGGTCCGATACGACACACAGACTGGTCGAAGACACCCATCACCTTTTCAGAAGAAGACCTCTGCTTAGAAATCGACCCCCACACCGATGTGATGGTAATCAAGGCAAATATAGCGGCATGGGAAATCAGCAGGATCCTGATAGATACAGGCAGCTCAGCCGACATTTTGTTCGTCAACACCTTCGACCAAATGAAGCTAAGCAGAAACCAACTCCAGCCTTCGGAATCGCCGCTAATAGGATTCAGAGGCCGAAAAATCAATGCCTTAGGAAAGATCTCCTTACCAGTTTCTTTTGGGGACCAAAACAATGCAAGAACAGAGTACATCACCTTCGACGTCGTCGACTTGCATTATGCCTATGATGCAATCTTCGACAGAGGGTTCACAGCAAAATTCAACGCAACCATTCATATGAGCTACTTATGCATGAAAATTCTAGCGTTTCATGGGGTCATTACGATCAATGCGAGTCAGAAAGAAGCCAGAAACATAGAAAGAAATATTAACAAAGCACAGAGAAATGTAAATTCAGTGGCAACTGAAATATCCCCCGACATGCCAGGGGAAAAAACAGACCTACGAAGCCAAGAAGAAACGAAGACCGTCCCACTCCAAGAGGAGGCACCAGACCGAAAGGTCATAATTAGCGCGAAGCTAACCAAAGAGGAAGAGGAATAGCTCCGCACCACCCTCAGCAAAAACGGAGACATTTTCGCTTGGTCAGCATCTGACCTAGGCGGAGTAAGCAGACAGCTAATAGAGCATTCGTTGGACGTCAATGAGCACTGTAGGCCAAGAAAACAGAGGCAAAGAAAAATGTCAGAAGACAGAGTGTTAGCAGCGAAGACTGAGGTCCAAAGACTGCTAGACGCGAAGGTCATCAGAGAAGTCAAGTACTCGGACTGTCTATCCAATGTCGTACTCGTCCCAAAAAAGAACGACAAGATGAGAATGTGCATCGACTTCACGGACCTGAACAAAGCATGCAAGAAAGATGCATTCCCATTGCCAAGAATCGACTCTTCGGTCGACAAAGCAGCAGGGTGCAGAAGATTCTCGATGTTATATTGTTTTTCGGGTTATCACCAAATTTGGCTCAAAAAAGAGGACGAAGACAAAACAAGCTTCACAACACCCTTCGGCACATACTGTTTCGTCAGGATGCCAGAAGGACTGAAAAATGCAGGATCAACCTTCGCAAGAATGACCAAGGTGGTACTAGGACCTCAACTGCTGCGTAACATTATAGCCTACGTCGACGACATCATAGTCGTGAGTAAAAGCGAGGCAGAGCACTTGGCCCACCTCAGAGAAACCTTCACAAGTCTAAGAGAAGCAGGCCTCAAGCTAAATCCAGAGAAATGTGTCTTCGGAGTAAGCAAGGGAAAGATGCTTGGATGCATGATAGGCCCAAAGGGCATACAGGCCAACCCGGACGAAACAAAAGCAATAAAGACAATGGTCAAACCAACAACCAGAAAAGAAGTGCAAAAGCTAACAGGAAGAATTGCAGCATTGAACAGATTCATCTCCAAATCAGCAGAGCGAAGCTTGCCATTCTTCAAGGTACTTAGGGGCTCCGAAAAGTTCCAATGGGGGAAAGAACAGTCGGAGGCATTCCAGCAATTAAAAGCCTACCTGGCAAGCGATCTGGTAGTCACAACCGCCATGCTAGACACACCATTGTTACTCTATGTAGCAGCAACAAATCACGCAGTAAGTGCGGTGTTGACACAAGAAAAGGAAATTGAAGGCACCAAGCATCAGTTCCCAATCTACTATATCTCTGAAGTAATGTCAGGACCGAAGCTGAACTATTCAGAGGTAGAGAAAATTGCCTATGCGGTACTAATATCTTCAAGAAAAGTCAAACACTACTTCCAAGCCCACGAGGTAACGATACCTTCAACACAACCGCTAGGAGACATCTTCAAGAACAAGGAGGCCTCCGGCAGAATGGCAAAATGGGCCGCAGAACTATCTCAGTATAGCATCAGCTTTGTACCCAGAATGGCCATCAAGTCACAAGCCTTAGCAGATTTTGTGGCGGACTGGACGCCGCACGAAGCAACACAAATTCCAAGCGAAGACAAATCATGGACAACATTCACCGACGGAGCCTGAGGAAAGATAGGAGCAGGGGCCTCCGCAGTTCTGATATCACCATCAAGGATACGAACAAAGTATGCAGCTAAATTGTTGTTCAAGACCACCACCAACATTGTAGAATACGAAGGTTTAGCCTTGGCCCTAGCAAAGGCAAAAAGCATGGGCACACAAAGACTAGGAGTCAAAACAGACTCACAAATAGTGGCAGGCCAGGTTGAGAAAAACTTCACAACGCGTGAACCCGAGCTAGCAAAATACCTTGCCCTTGTCAGAACAGCAGAGAGAAAGTTCCAAGGATTCACAGTGGAACACATACCCAGGGGATCCAATGTCGAAGCAGACGAGCTAGCGAAGGCAGCAGCAAATGGAACACCGTTACCCGAGGGAACATTCTATCAAGAACTCACTGAACCTTCGACAGCACAATCAGCAAGACAAGTGTTAGCACTGCAAGATGAAGATTGGAGAGAGCCAATCCAAAGATACCTAAACAGCAAAGAAGACACTCAAGATCAAGCTGCAAAAGCAAGAATCGCTGCCAGAGCGTGAAGCTACGCCATCATAGATGGAGAGCTGTACAAAAAAGGAGTAGTCCAACCACTGCTAAAGTGCATCACAAGCAGAGATGGAAAGAATCTCTTGCAAGAAATACATGCGGGTATCTGTGGATCTCACACTGCGAAAGCAATACGCCAAGGATTCTACTGGCCAACACACATCAAGGACGCCGAAGAGGTAGCGAAAACCTGCGAAGCCTGCCAGCACCTATCTAAGCACCAAAGACTACCGTCAGCAACCATTCAACTCATACCCGCAACATGGCCGCTGCAACGATGGAGCATGGATTTAGTAGGACCCCTACCACCTTCGCAAGGGGGAAACAAATTTGCAGTAGTCGCCGTGGAATATTTCAAAAGATGGATAGAAGCAAAGCCATTGGCAAAGATAACCTCCGAATCAGTAAGGAAATTCTTCTGGCAAAACATCATCTGTAGATTCGGAGTGCCCAGAACCCTCACAGTAGACAACGGCAAACAGTTCGACTCGGACCTATTCATGCAATATTGCAAAAGCGTTGGAACCTAAGTAGCCTTCGCATCAGTCTATCACCCGGAATCAAACGGGGTCGTGGAAAGATCAAACAGGATCATCTTCTCCACCATCGCCAAAACATTGTTCAACCTTCGCAAGGGAAAATGGATAGAGGAGCTCCTAGAGTAGTATGGTCCCACAACACAACAACCTCCAGAGCAACAGGCTTTACGACATTCAAGCTACTCTACGGCGAAGAGGCCATGTTACTAGAAGAACTGAACCTCCAAAGCCTGAGAGTGACAACACACAATGACATTAGATGAAGAGTACTCTAAGGAAGCAATAGAGGGAGCGAAGCTAGAAGCAGTGCAGAACATATCCAAGTACCAAGAACAAACAAAAGCCTAGAGAGACAGCAAGATAATACGCAAGAACATCAAGGACGGAGACCTCGTTCTCCGAAGAAAGCCAAATGCAGAAATGACTGGAAAACTTCAGCTCAAGTGGGAAGAACCCTTCATCGCGAAGGCCGCAGGACGACCGGAAGCCTTCCTGCTAACAGACAACGAAGGCACAATGACCATGCACACCTGGAACTCCAGTAACCTAAAGAGATTCTACATCTAATGTAAAAGCGGCCTTCGCCAAAATATAAGTGAAGGCGGCTTGTAGGTAGATTTACTTCTTTCAAGCATTTTACTTTCTTAGTTGCTTCGCAAGGCACCATACTCTTTTCCTCACAAGGGGAACCCCATCCAGGGGCGTGAGGTTTTTAACGAGGCGGCACCTTTGTAAAAATCCTCTAAAGTTATAAAGAGGTTATCCCCACAACGCCCCAAACAGAAACGTCGAAAGTGACCATCAACGAGACCACACCATTCGACACCCTAACACGTTTAGAGGACCTTCGCCACTTACAGCCAAATGACTGAACGAGTGGTACGACCTCCGCGCTCACGAGGCGTCCACAACTCGGAAAAAGTCCTGACAAGTCAGGCACCGAGGCAAAAGCTCGAGCAAAGGGTATAACCCCATCGCCCTAAGAGGCGTCCAGAACTCAGAAAAGTCCTGACACGTCGGGCACCGAGACCAAAAAATGTACGAACAGTACAACCTCCGCACTATAAAGTCGTTCAAAACTCAGAAAAAGACTTGATAAGTCAGGCACTGAGGCGAAGGTCTTCGCATAACCACCAAGGCAAAATCTTTAAAAGCTCTGCAAAAACGAGCAGACAGAAAAGGGGACCCGCAACATTCAATGCGAAGGCAACAATAACTCGACCAAAAGTAAATGCTCAACCGCCAACAAACAACCACCATCGTCCCAACTACCCCTAAGCAGTAAAAGCTAGGCCTCGGGGCAGTATAAAAGGCAGCCAACCGGTAGCCCAAAACACCAAGTCCATAACCTCTCCTAAAATAGAAACTGAGAGCAGCTAGCAAAACACACGAGAAGGGAGCCAAACTGGTAACCCAAGCCTTCATCCCTCCTAGATAAAAGCCAAGAACCAGAGGGAGCCCCGGAAAACAGCCATGGAAGCAGGCGTTTCTTTAAAACGCAGAGAGAGGGGCTAGACCCCAAGAATACCGTGCGAAGACTCGTAAAAAGGGGGGCTCTGTCGGTCAAGAACCGGCCTCCGCTTGTCTGTAACCAGGCAGCGGAACCGGCGATGGGAGATTACCGCGCGACGACTCGTAACCTCTCCTCGCCCCGGTTCAAAGGACGCGATCACAGAGAAAGGATCCCCCACCACACCGCCAACAAGCGCCAAGCCACCCCCGACAGCCCGAAGCAAGCCTTCGAGTGTCAGAAGCCGCGGAGGCCAACCCACTACACCACCACCCAGGTTAAGGCGAAAGGAGCCACAAAGGTCAGCCTGCATCCCGCTGCATGGCTTCTTCAGCAAGGGTGGTGGATAAACAGGCGAAGGCACCTGCGGTCAGGCATCTGGCCAACCCGGCCAAAGGTCACCCAAAGCAGGTTTTCGAGTGCCAAAAGTGGCGAAGCCCACTCTACATTAACAACTCCCAGGTTGAGACCAAGCCTGGGCAGAGAGCCGGGAGACGCGTCCAGTTGTGCAGTATGGAGGAATCAGGCGAAGGCTCCCAAGGTCAGGAGCATTAAGCAGCCAAAGACCTAGAATAAAGAAACTAGGAAGGCCTTCGTGCCAAGTGTAAGGCAATGCCATGCACATGTACAGAGCGCAGAGCTCACTTCTATCCAAAAAGAATAATATATATAATAGGCAGCTTTTTCCCATGCAGCATCTTGTCGACCGAAGATCCCTAGATGCGAGACTAAAAATAATTAGGACGATATCAAAGGCCTTCGCCGATGCGAACTAAACGGCAGTAAAACTGCCACCAACCACGCACAAGGCACTTAAAGCCCCCATGTGCACATCATTCATGACCACACCTAGAACAGTAGGAGGAGCACCCTATAAGTATAGAAGCTCCCCCCGCACCAAAATTAAATCAAGCAAAAGCAAAACACATACGCACATACCCGCAAAGCGGGAAGCGCCATGCGGGCCGGAATATCCCCCAACATGCAAGCAAAACGAAAGTAATCACTGCGCAAAGATTCGTAATAGCTATGTTACCAGGAAGGAATCAAACTCTAGACGGAAAGAAGTCGCCTGTAGCAGCAACAAAGGGAGAAGGCGATCGACGAGCCGAAGAGTGGTTGAAGACAACCAACAAGCGCGTAGAACGAAGCAGGACAACGCCCAGTCGCAAAGTACCTAAAAGTCTAGAACGATCAACCAATAAGAACCTCCGTCGAAGGCCGATAGCCTAAGGCGAAGCTTAATATCCTAGGCGAAGGTCCAAGCGACCATAATAAAGGAACCGCACAATTGTATGAAGGCGAAATGGTAGACCATCGCTAATTGTGGGCCAACAATGATACAAGTTCAATGCAAGCAGTCCAATACAACGAAGAGCACGAAGGCTCGACACAACCAATAAAAATTACAACGGGTCCAGGGGACCCTGCCAAGCCAAAGAACGAACAAATACATCGTTCCAGTCGTCGATAGAGTAAAGAACAAACTCAAACATCTTATCAACCGAAGGCCACGCGTGGTTACACCGCCAGTAATCCCACAAATTGCCATCTACATAGACATCGTCGCGCATCAACGTCAAAGGCATAACGTCTCGCACAGGCCCGTCGAAGGCTACCTGCGCGGGACGAACACGAAAATCAATACAAAAGGAAAGCATCGTCAAAAGCCATCCTAATAGAAAAAGCCA
The DNA here is from genome assembly GCA_022036555.1 of Microstegium vimineum. Taxonomy (NCBI): domain Eukaryota; kingdom Viridiplantae; phylum Streptophyta; class Magnoliopsida; order Poales; family Poaceae; genus Microstegium; species Microstegium vimineum. The sequence goes on from CM039138.1 coordinate 30,965,117, forward strand.
CCATAGGAGTAACACAAATGTTATCTACATCACTCCACTCGGGAGTCACTCCGAAGGCACGCAGGCTCGATAAAAAATCTAAACTAGGACTCATTGACCCACCTCCTGAAATGGGGGCACATGAATGTCAATCTTCGCCTCTGAAGCACCAGCATTGTCCACAACCTCCGAAGATACACCAGGAGCCGCACTAACACCAGCGCCTAGAATAGCCGAAGGAGGATCTTGCGCTGCAGGGACATGTGCATCACCAGCTGCGCCACCACCTCCGCTCGAACTAACACCGGCCCTAGCCAAAGCCTGCATCATATCACAAAAAGAGTAAGCAAACCAGGCAAAGTAAAAGATGCCAAGTCAACAAAGAAGGCATTGATCGAAAACGAACCTTCTTACGCTTAGCCTCCGCCAAAACACGAGCATCGGACCAACCGAACTTGCTACAAAAGTAGCACATGAAGTTCGAAATAGCCTTGTAAACGGGCTTCGGCAAGGTGGACGGCGGAATAGGTTGCGAGTAATCCTTGCTCCTTAAAGCGGCCACGTGCTCACATCCACCATCAACCAAAGCTCTCGCGAAGTTAGCCACCCCAGAGAGAGTTGCGAAGTCACCAGCCCTCGCAATGAAGTTCGGAAGCTTGTCGAACTCAGCCCGCAGCCAGTTGCAAACGACAAGGGCTGAAGAGTCGTCAGAAGACGAAGAAATCAACCCACCAAACTCAGCAAACGCTTCCAGATAAGCAGAAACGGCCGAAATATTGGCGAGTCTGGCATCCTCCAGTCGCCCGTTCAGCAAGTCAACTTGCGCCTTGAGCATGGCAGCAAGAGACCGCTCACCATCAAGATCTCTGCGGAGACCTTCGGTTAACGTCCGCTCATTTTCAAGCTCTTCACGAAGAAGTGTAGTTGTGGCCTCCGCTTTCCCAAGGTTTTCCAGCACGACCTTCTCGCTATCCGTTACCTTCTCAAGGACATCCCCCAACTGGCTCAGGTTCGCCTTAAGCTCGTTAATAGAGCCAACGAGAGGACGAAGATCCACCATTTCGCCTTCCAACTCGACAACCTTCGCCTTCGCGATCTTCATCTCAGAATTCGCAAATGTAAGCGCATGCTGGCTCTCCAAAAGGGCCATGGTCGCCTTTTTCTCCAAAGCCACCCCCATATGATGGCCCTAAAGAAAAATCCAAAAATCAATAAAGCAAGAGCCAAGAAAGTCGAAGAGACCTTCGCCATCCAAACTACAATCAAAACTTACCACACTTTGGTGCTCCAAGTTCTTGCGAAGCAGCTGGTACACACTGGCCTCCTCCAGGCGATCGCGCAGACGATCTACGCCGACATAGAGAATATAGAAATATAAGAAATCAATACAAGGCAAAAGTGCAGCAATAGGAAAGTTGCAAAAACCTCTGGCATCCTGATGAAGGATCCGCAAAGACTCAGACCACGCACTCAGTGTATCCGACGAAGCTCCAGCTGCGCAAAACAACAAGTCAGACCAAAAAACATAAGAAAACAAAACATATATATGTAATAATAAAAAAAACCCCGACCTTTGACACCAGTGCCAGTAGCGGGAGCAGGCCCAGAAGGCCACCCCTTCGCATGAAGGCCTCGGGCGTCAAGACCAACGCGAGCAAGATCAGACCCGGCGGGCAATGGTTCATCACCAGAACGCGGCTCGAAGGCCGGCTTGAGAAACACTACAAGCACAAACAGAGAAAACATATATAAAAAGGGGAGAAAGCATGATATCTCTACAAAAACAGATGGCGACCAAACACTCACCAAGGCCCAAAATCACATCGTCACCCTTCCCCAGCGACTCCTTGCCTTCACGGTTCTCCGGAGACAAATCATCTACAACAACCTCCGACGGCGTCACGTTACGACGCAGAGGGCTCCTCGAACCCGCCTCTGGAGCAGGAACAGTGGCCTGCTCAGTCAAGGACTCTGGACCCATGACCTCCGGGCTTCGCTCCCGAACGCTATCAGAACGCCGGGCAAAAGAAGCCGACACCTCGGTTCCGGAAGACGAAGGAACACTGATCGCGTTCGGTAGGGCCTCATCAGCAGCGGAGGCATCAAAATGCATATCAAAAGATGCCCCAGAGCCCTCAATAGCTAACACAACCTAGGCCGTTACGGTCTCAGGAAAAACATCCCCCGAAGGGATCTCAGCGCGTAAATCATCCGACCGCGCCAAAGCCCCAGCAACGTCCAGGGACAAGGACCTCGGGGCCACAACCTCAGCGGCATCAACCTTCGATGGGGAAGCTTTCGGCGTAGGACCTGGCAAGTACAGTTCGAATCAGTCATCATCATCCAGAAAGAAAAGTCAAGGGTCGTGAAGCACTCTAGGGCCAGGACGACAAAACCGGCTAACAGGAGACCCACCTTCGGAAGAGGAAAGATCAAGACGAAGGAGGTCCGCAGTAGCAGCAGCATTTCGAGCCTTTTTGCTAGGAGCACCCGCCCTACTAGCAAGGGCTTTGCGCTTCGAAGGAGCAGCTGTAGCCTCAGCGGCAACTGGTTTCCGGCCAGAAACTTTTTGTCTTCTCTTCTTAGCCTCAGCAGTCGCAGTACCAACAGAGCTCTTAGCCAAACGCTTTTTCAAGCCAGGCACCAGAACAGCAGACACACCCTTACCCTTCCTAGGCGCTATAGCAACCCCAGAAGAACCAGCGGTGCCCGAAGCTTTCGCTTCTTCCACCTGCTTCTCTTTATCGTCCATTTCCTTCTTGAGAACAGCAGACAGGACCTTCGTAGGAACAGACCTCTCAGCATAGTGAATGTCCAGCTGCTCAAAAACGCAGTTCAGCCGAGGCATCGAACCACTAGAGGACCTTCAGGACAAGTACTCAGTCTCAGTCACCTCCCCGACAATCCCAAAAACCTCTAACTCAACCTCACGAACAAATTGTTCAGGAGGGAGCCCATCAAGATTAATTTTGAAATGAGGGAACGAAATTCCCCCCTCGCCGCCAAACACCGGAACAACGATCCTCTCAATGGTAAACTTGGGCCTCTCAACGCCAAGTGGCCAATAGGAGGCGACACACATCTCCTCGACAAGGTCTCTACCACTGGAAAAACGATAGGCCAAAGCAGAGGCTTCGTCGCACGATTTTCGTTCAGTCGAGCTTGTATCGGACGGAGCCACCCTACTCTTCGGTTGCGTCGGCTGCAGAAGCGACGCATAAGGGTAGACAGTCTGCCGATCACCATTAGCGAAAGTAAGGAACATCACAGTAGGAGTCACATAAAACCAGAAGCGAAGCCAATCCTTATCCCACTTGTTTTTCTTACACAACGAGATCTTCGGTCCATCTTCGCTGGACCTTCAAAGAGGAGTGAAAGTACAGCTGCCAAACTATACGAGCTTGCCATCACTAGCCTTCTTCGGCTGATGGTGAACCTCATAGTTAGCACAAAAAGTGCCAACATTCGGGGCAGATCCATACGATTCACACGCCCAGCAGAATTGGCTAAGGGCGATGATGCCATTCGGAGTCAAGTCATGAAGCTGAACATCAAAGGTGACCAGAACATCACGAAGAAATGTAACAGATGGCATGCGAAGGCCAACAACGAAGAGGTCACGGAAGACTACAACTTTGTTGCCCTCAGGACGAGACACAGTCTGCCCCTTCGGAGGGATACGACACTTAGCAACCGAAAGGGCATAGTCCCGAGCGAGGCCATCGATCATAGCTTCGGTCATGAGGGAAGAACCAATCTCGAATGTCTTGCCCTCCATCGAAGAAATTTCCTCCGCACCAACAAGATCCCCAATAGAAGCCTCTACACTGCCCAGACTCTCCTCCAGATCTAAATCTTCCTCCAAGGACTGAGCCTCAGCACAAGCAAGCATGCACTCCTCGAAGACCCTCGACCAACCAGCAGCTCGAACCCTGACGAGACCGAAGTACGGACAGGAGAACGACGACCAACGAGAAGCGGAATGGCCAAACGAAGCCACAACCGGAGTAAGGAGCAACAACAAGAGCGAAGGTAGCCTTGGAAAGCGAAAGCAAGTGACAGGGATGCAAGAATCAGTAATCCCCGGCATACCCCAACACACCCTTTTATAGGAGGGGGAGCCACCGCCTCGATCGCGTCTACAGGAAGGCCAAACGTCGAGTCACATCAAGACAGACAGAAATCCTAAAACCAATCAGAACCCGACACAACACGGCGCGAGGGGGAAAGAGGCCCACAAGGAAAAAACACCTTCGCAACTCCCATACGATTGTTTTTGAGGGCCACACCCCGCGTGTGTCGGGCCAGCCCCTCAAAGGGGGAAACTGTTGGGACATAAGTCGCGAAGGTCCCCCTGTGGGCCAAAAATCGAACGAAGCGAAAGTTCCCTCCGATGGAGGCTGTGCCATTTGGCGGAACGAAACAATACTAATGCGCACAGAGGCAACATCAAAGAACTTGTCTACCTTTTTGTGTGCGTAGGTACCATTACGGGGAAGGCGGTGAAGCCTTCACTCCGCGGACGAAGGTGGCGAAGCCTTCATCCCACGACGGAGCTGAGCCGACCACTATGCGAAGGTTCCAGGGCAATCGGCCGGGACCTCCGACCTGAAGTGATGAAGGCCCTCGAAAAGAAGAGTCCGGAGAGGGGCTGCGGAGGGGGGTGAAGGAACCACGACCGGACGACCGAACGAGCCAAGGGGTGTCCCGGAGGGAGCCGCTGGGGGCGTTTACCCGGCCCGGACGAATGGGCCTTCACCAGCGCGCTTTCCGGCCCAATATATCCAATCGGTATAATGTGACCGAAGGACCCCTGGGGTATTATAGAGACCTCCAGAATATTCCAGAGTAGGTAGAAGGGTATTTGTGTAATCATGACTGTAACGTGAACAATGTACTATAAAAGGAGGTCACCACCCAACGTAATAAAGAGAGACAAGATCCCTGATTTCTAGGGTTTCCCGTTTCACTATCCTGTTCCGCCGCCACCTCTGTCGGGCCCTTCAGCAGCGCGAAGGCCCGACCTGCGTAGCTCCCAATCCTCTCACCCGGTGAGGGGCCCTCTGCATCGCGAAGACCCACCTTCAATACCTTGCGATCCTCACTCATACGGCATTCCGTCTCAACTGCGGGAGACCTTCGACGTATGCGAAGGCTACCCGTGATCACCTCGAAGATCGTCAGAGCTCGCTCCTTCGGCGGTAAGCGAAGGTCCCTCTACCTCCGATCTTCGGGGTCTGTTCGGAGAAAGTCTTTTTCCAACAGCTGGCGCCCGTGGTTTTTCCCCTCCGTATTGGAGGAGTTTTCCACGTTAAATCTTGTGTCTCATTGTGATTTGATCTTGTGTTCTTCATCGTTTATCCGCCGTCATTCACAACAGAGACTGACCTAAAAAGATCTTTGAATCTAATTTTTTAATAAATTTATTTAGAGGTATAAATGTTGCACATATTTTCTCTAAATCGAGTCAAACTTGTGACATGAACACCAATGATGACAATTATTTAGGGACGGGAGAGTATGCACTAAGGTCAGTCTAAATGGAGGGTTTGATTACGATGTTTCCAAGACTATCATGGCATCTAGATTAAAATGAAACTCAGATGAAACATCTACTCTCAATGTAAAGTTTCATTCCATAGTTTCATAGACATTTAATTTTATGACTCGGAGAGAGTTGATAATCGTGCCAAGAGAGTTTCATCCACATGACACTCATTTCATCTCTCTCTTCATTAAAGCGATGCATGTCAGCAAAAATACATATGTGACATGTTATTAAATGCAAATGAAACTACAATGAAACTCTCATTGAGACTGTACGGCTCTCTAGGCTTTTTTTTTTAAAAAAAATGTTGTTCCTATTTGGAAATTCTTCATGGGTACAATTTTACGAAGCCATGTCATTCGACACGGGTGTGACAGTCACAAGCCCGTATGCAGTGATAGTGTTACCTGAACCACATCACCTCCATCCGTGTTCATAGCTTAGACGCCACCGGCTCTCCAATCCTAATTAAACATGCGAAGTGTCCTATCCAACTCAGGCAACGCTGGCTCTTCGTTTCCAAACTTGCGAGGAAACTCAACAATCATTCTTGTTCACTGATCTACCTCTTCCATGTCCCTACCAATCAGCTGCCCCTTTCAAACCTAAATGGCCCCTTGCGGTTCTTATCTGTTTTGCTTCCTGCTTTGCATCATAAAAAAGCTCTCGGTGGGCATGTTTGACAGCTCTCCTAGAACAGCTTTGAGACCAAATTTGAAAGAAGCTCTGTCTTTTTTTTTCTTCGAAAGATCCGTTACCGGCTTTTCATTGAAATTAGAGGAGGAGAATTACAAGTGAGGAGATGGCGCAAGCTGCGCCACCTCAGACATGCTCGGGGCTAGAAGAGTCCATTGCCACCCCTGAAACCAGATTAAGCAGATTTACATAAAAGAGGTAGACTGCAGCCTAGAGAGCTAACTAACACTAAACGATGTCCATTGCTGGGATCAGAGACCCCAGCTTGGCATAACCTACAAAGTTCCAGGTCCTCGCCTCGTCCTGGATGCTGTGCACGATCTGCTAGACAGTCCTCGCCGAAAGAAGCTCTGTCAAACAGTTGTTTCTTTACGAAAAATGATTCTATGTTGATTGTGTAACATGATTCTTGAAATAAAATTGGAGACTACGAGGTGAAAAGAATAGCTTCTTTGTATTCACTCCATGCACAGAGTCACTGTATGGATAGAATTTATCCTCAATTAGAGAATCATTTCTCTTGAAAAAAATCAATTTTTGTAGAGAATTCAGCGTAGGAGCTCTACCATACCAAACAAATATTTAGCTAGCTCAAAGTAGATTAAAATGTTGAACAACTGAAGCAACCCGATGTTAGGCTCTGACGGTCGCCTACTGCAGTCTTGTCATGCTAAGTCGGCGATTGGGAAGAGCTTAAGACGAAACAGACGGACACGGATGAACGGAGTTTCTTTTGAACAAAATAGAATTATGGGCTAAAAATTAGTGGGTCTAGTAGGCCAAGTGCTGGAAACCGTGAGCCCCTGAAAATTGGGGGCCGGGTTCCATTTCACGGGCGTAGTCCTATAGGCTGGAGTGAGTGGAACCGGGAGTCAAAACTCTTATAGGCGGGTGAAGTGGAATAAGGACGGTCTCAATGAGAGTTTTATGGACATTAAATAGGCTGACATGACACTCTATTTATGAAGGAGAGATGATAACAGTTTCATGGAAGTAGAAAAAATTTCATCCCCATAAAACTCTTCAACACTGTTTCGAACATATTAGAGCATTGAAAACTAGGATATGAAACTCTTATTGAGAATGGCATAAGAGTTTCCAAATCTCTTATTCTCAGAGAAGTGGAGGAACGAGGAGAGTGTGATTGACTGAAAGATGGAGAATAGTGTGTAAGCGAGTCCCAGCATTTCTGTGGTAGTGCTATGAAGTGAAGTGCCTCTTGAGTGCATCATATTCTCTTAGATTTGATAGTCTTCAGTATAGTAGTATATTGTGTAAACATCAAACTTTTTGTTTTGGACGACGGTCTACGAAGAAGTGAGTGTAATTTTCTCCAATTAATTACTGCATGGCATCAGCAGTTTCAGCATACGCACTTATAATTCTGACAACAGCAGTATGTCGATCCTGAGCGACATGACAAGTAACAAGCGAGAAGCATTGATTCTTGCACTTAGGCTCGTTCTAGAAAAATCTTTCTCAAACAACGATGATACAATACACATATGGGCACATATTGGGGTGGTGGCTTGTTATTTCGACAGAGCAGAGTTGTGTTGGTATGAATCAGAATTCGTGGCAAGTCCAATTCCTTCCTACTGCCCTGTAGTCACGTACTCCTTGTCCTTGGGGGTTTCAGTAGCCGTGACGGACGCGAGGAACTCCTTGAGGAGCTGGTTGTAGACGCAGGGCCTCTCCAGGTGCACCAGGTGACCTGCCTTGCTTATGCTCTGGAGCATCGTCTTCTCGCCGAGCTGCCTGAAATTACAGGTCCGGAGATGTTTCAGTCATATTGCTTGGCGAGCTGCCTTGCTTATATCCTATATAAATATAAGGTAATGCACGCGCGGTTTTTTGGTGGGATAATTTCTGGGTTCAGACTTACTCTTTCATGGTCTTGGCGAGCTCGATGTTGAAAATGTTGTCGTTCTCTCCCCACAGCAGAAGTATTTTCTGCAGAGCAGAAGCGGACGAAATGAAAAATGGAATTCGGATGTAATGTACGTACTCTATTGCATAATAGTATCATTAATTTCTACTCCCTGGGCATGCCACTGCCAAGGGATGGTGTGCCTAGAATAGAAGGCTAGAAACTGAGAAATGGGTCCGCTCGTTTCCACTCCATTAAATTCCTGTGAATCTGATTGCTTGGCAAGTGCAGTCTAGCCGGGGCCGGCTCAGCAGTCATCACTTCGCCTTGTACTAGTCTTGTACTATTGCATTAACGCCGCATACTGCACCATGCACTTGCTGAGGAAACCTCCTCTGTTCTGTTCCGCGTACAGGGATTCGTTGGAGACAATCAATGCTTACTTGATGAGCAGGGCCCTACTAGCTAATCAAATGTTTTTCACTGTTCAGGCTGAGACCATGTAGGGCAGCCTGTTCCATTACAATTTCGTGGAAAAGGAAAACATGACGACCATCCCGGCGACACCCACAGCCACAGAGAGGTCAGCAGTAGTAGAGCGGGAGCGGTGGCCAAACCTGAGACAGGACGGGCAAGGTGGCGTCTTTGTTGCTGACCACCAAACCTTCCAGCAGCTCGGCTCTCTCCTTGCGGTTAGTGAACATCACCTGCGATGCCGATGTCGATCAGAGGCTCGCTGCTAGCTCCGGCTGATTATTTTCTACTGTACTACTGTATTACGGATCGAGTACTAACAAGCAGCAGGCTATACCGTACGTACCTCAAGGAAGTCCATGTGGAGGCGGTCAGGGAACCAGAGCTTCCGGTAGGCAGCGACGGACAGCAGCGCCTTGAGTCCCTTGACGGACTCCGGCAGCAGCAGCTCCGCCGACGACTTGACGCCGATCGCCTCCAGCGTCGTCTCGCTGAGGGAGTCGGTCATGGCGAGCACGGAGCCCGACACGACGAGCGACCGGACCAGGTCCGGGTGCGCCTCCGCCATCTTGAACGCCACCATGCCGCCGTAGCTGAACCCGACCACCGTGCAGGGCCCCACGCCCAGCTTCCGTAGCGCCGTCGCCAGGCACTCCGCCTGGAACCCCGGGGACCGGTCCGTCGACGGCGACGTGGAGCCCCCGAAGAAGAGCAGGTCCGGCACGTACACGTCGTAGTGCTTCGCCAGCGCGCCCACCTGGAACTGCCAGGTCACGATGCCCTCGGCGGCGAACCCATGCACCAGCACCACGGCCGGCCTGCTGCTGCTGCTGCTGGCCTCCTTGGCCGCCGGTACTACCTTGATGTCCTGCTGCACGGTGCCCTTCTCCTTGTCGGGATTGGGAACCTTGTCCTTGGGCACCCAGAAGGTGATCACCGTGCCGGCGCCGTCCACGTCGACGGTGTGCTGCCGCAGCCCGGCCATCCTGACCAGGAAGTGCAGCAGCGGTTTCTGCGCCGCCACCAGGTTCACCATCGTACCTTGACGGCTTAGCTTGCAAGCTCTAAAGCAAGATCGATCGAGAAGGATGGGAATGCTACCGGGGCACGCACAATAATCTTTGTGCGTCAACTGAACACACAGAAAAATCTCTCGGATCCTCTTGTTGGTAAATTGCTGCGCGTTCGATCTGTGGTGTACTATGTGCCGGTGGCGATGTTATATAGGCGAGGCTCGCTGGCTGCTGGGTGTCTGCGTCGTCGGTGGACTGGACATGACGAGGGAATGCTGCTGCCGCCTGCCCGCGTACTAGGATCGAGGGAGTATTGAATTGTTGCCGAGTGGTGGTAGTTGTGAGTTGTTCAGCTCAGCCTACCGTTCCGTTTCAGCGGGAGTAGGATAAACATTTTCTACGCACGGAACGTGAGCCACTCAGCACTGGTAGTGGTAGCCTAGTCCGACTTGAATCTTTGACTGCAGCTTCCAATACGAGTGTCTTAAAAGCTACTACTCTGTAGCTTATACCATACGATATTTTATATTTAACAAAAATAAGAGATCGAGAAAAATAAGCTAGTACTCTGTATCTCCTTTATGACTAGCAACACTCACATATTTTTTTTAGGATTCATGTGTTTATATTTACATATTTTGTATACTGACATATGTTAGACTACTCTATTTTTATATATTTTTAAGTTCATATAATTAAGCTTCTCAATTTATATATATATCTCACTTGCATCACGAGTAATAGGTAGGAGCCAACCGATCTAGCAGGTGATTTGGTGCGCTTCTCAATTTTCTTCTCCAAAAATGTAGACAGCTTCTAAAGTTTCGGCCCCTTCCAAGTCGTCGGAACCCAAAAACTATGATGATAGTTTATATATTTACAATTAGGTGCTCACAAAGTAAAATGGTGATGTGGTTTTACAATTAAAGGAGAGAGAACAAGAGATGGTTTCTTAAATAAGAAACTATGTCACCATAGGAACGAAGACCAAAATATGTGATAGGTAGATAGTAGAGAAGGAAAACATGTGATTGCACAAAAAATATTTTGACCGAACTACACATTAGAAATACACTTTTCCTATAGTTCAGGTGTCTCAAATTTAAGATGATTTTAGACAACACTAATATACCACCAACTAGTATAAGTTAGATGTTAATTTTGTATTTTGTTATTTGCCTTTGTGTTATAACATATTAAATTTTTGTCCTTGTCCTCCTATATAAAATAATTGTAATTGTTAAATTTTTGTTTGTGCCAACATCAACATATATAAGATTTTGTCAGGTTTGTAGTTTTGTCTAACAGATTTTTTATTTCTGAAACCAAAAATTACAAACTGTGACTACATAAATTGCAACGAACTAAAACTATAATTTTAGTATAAAATATATGCAATAACTGTCGTCTAAAAAAAAACTAAAATTCAGGCATCTAAAATTTAGCAAATCCCTTATAAATATGGTTTCTATATATAGTGTGTACACATAATTTAACTTTAACATGCATAGAAACTGCATGTGTTTTCTAGCATTAGGCTACCCTTATGAACTTTCTACCCTTACTCTTTCTTCTTGACTCTACTTATAATCTACTTATCTTATATAGTCAAGGGCGGAGATCCAACTCTGGACATGGTAGGATCAAGCCTTGGCTACCGTTGCTCAGACCATGAAGCCCCTCCTAAACCCATGATTTCCAAAGAAGGGATCCAAAGTTGGTGAGTAGTGCTCCTATGAATTGTTCATAATAGGTGAAACCCGAGGAAAATTGCCCATCCTTTTCTAGTTTCGAGGAACGGTGTTTGAAACATTCAGCCTCAAGTTTAATTTTCTATTTCTACTCTGTAACCCTATGAATTGGACGAAGTGCTGTGATGATAAATCCCTATGTTTATTTCTAACCTTTGGTGAACAAAGCTGTTAGCAAACTCATGTTTTGAAACAGGCGCCATATCAACCTAGTTCGAAGAAATTCTTGGGAACTATTGGAGATGTTCTTGGCCTAGATCGGCTAGATTGAAGTATACTCGACATCCTTAGGCGGAAAGTTTGTGTGAGCACTTAGACTGAGATGACTTTGGCAAGAGTGGTCTAAGCATCAAAATATATGGATAGGTGCAGGACATACCGTGCAACAAGACCCATTGGCTGCTCTTTGCAGCTAAATAATTGTAATTGGATATTGAAAAAAAGACATCCTTCTAAAAAAAGTGTGGTTGCATGGACAACAAATCTAGAGAATCTCCAAGAGTTTTCAATAAAACCTCCCAATCTAGAATTTTAGGCAAGAATAGGAAAAATCCATCTATAATAACAGTCTCAATCCCACCTCCCCATCTTTCCACGCTTAGAAAAAATCGACTGGTTGCATGGTTGCATGGCACGTCTACCATGTGTGTGCTATCAGTCAATCTAAATGTGGAAGGACGTGAAAAAGATAATAGTAGGAAAGATATCCTGATGCAAATATATAAAAGGTTAGAATAATTTAAAAATAATATATGATTCCTAATATAAAACTGTCTTTTATATTTTACAAGTGAATTATTGAAAACTATTGGTGATGGAATTAATTATTTATTCCTTCTAACAATTTTTGGCGAGTGGAAAAACTCCATGATTTTGGAAAGAAAATGTCAGGAACTCTTGGAGATGCTCTAATACCACCCCAGTTTATTTGTCATTTCTAGGGGGGAAATGAAGATCAAATTTTGAGGCCCTACAAAACCATGCAACATTTAAATATTTAGTTCTATAAAGTGCAAAATAAAAGTAAGCATTGTGTCTTGTTTCATTTCATACCTACAGGTTACTCTGGGAAAGGCTTCTTTGCGCAAGTCTAATATGATTTACATTTGTAAAATAGTTTCGTTGATTACCATAAAAAGAGAACAAGATGAGCGACTTGGATAAAGTGAGTGTATTTAGAGCACTCACAATGCAGACTCTATCATAGAGTCTAAACCTATTTATTATCTCGAATATTATGGACTTAGAGTCTAAATAAGACTTGGAGTCTTGTTTTTTCACCCTTTCTCTTCAATAAATATACTGTCACATCAGCAAAATACCATAAATAAGAGGTAATAAATAGTCTTGGACTCTGTGATAGAGTCTTGCACTGTGAGTGTCCTTATTTACCACATTTCTTTGTGATGAAATGTATTCCTAAGTTTGGATCCCTAACTCAACACGAACACTCGTATTTTAGGTTAATTATTGGTAGTAAACGATGTGCCCAAACTAGTAGTGTTCCTATATACGGCGACTTCTCAATTTAAGATCTAAAAAATTAGTTCGGTGTCCCAAATATATAAAATTAAATAAGGAAAGTGCACGTGTATTCATACGATCTACTATACTATAAATGCTGGTAGGGGCGGTGGGTAGAGCCCACCAGGCATCCTCTAGCTATAAATCTACCGACGACTGCCCCTGAACTTTTTTAGAATCAACTGCCCCTGAACTTGGATGCCTATGTCATATGTCACTGCATGCAACCTTTGTGGGGAAAAAAAGGGGGCATCTTTGGCATCATGGTAAGACCATTATCTTATCGTTGGAAGATTTCGACGGATGGATCTGTAAACTAACCACGCTCATCATACATGAGCTCACCTACATTCGCAACGACGAGAGTACATGAGAATTCTGTGGGGGCTGCTGCCGGCCGGCGAGCAAGTTGTCCAGCTTAAAATTCCCCCACTGATCGATACTATATATTATTTGTATATAATCCATGGACCCTAACGAGATTATTGGAGTGTCATATTGGACATGGAGTTTGGACTCGACTCGACTGCTGAATGATGTCTCAATTAAGTTGTACTACTACTGTCGTCAAAGCTCAAAAGAATTTGTTTGGTGTAGCGCTAGCTAGCTACTTTTATCAGCTGGCCGATGAATCGGGACACGCAATCGCGCAATTCAACTGTGTTGTGTGTGGCGTTAGATGAGCAGCTCCTGCCTACCCAAAAACTACCATGGAATGGAACCGAATGCACGCTCACACGCCACCTCGGTCGGTAGCCTTTGCGTGCATTACTGATGATCAGCCGCGCCCGCGGAGACGTACGACGAATCGCTGGCTGTCTTCTCAGTTCTTCCTCAGGTAGATAGAAAAAGGCCACGTCTCCCGCAACACAAGGCAAGTCGTTTCTCCCTCTCGCTCGTGCCAGCTAGGCAGCGCAGTAGCGATGATAAGGTCAGTCTCAATGGAGTTTCATCACAGTTTCAATTTCATAGACATTAAATATGCTGACGTCTCACTATATTAATGAAGAGAGACGTTGAGAGTTTTATAGGAGTATAGAGAGTTTCATCCCCATGAAACTCTTAGGCCAATCTCAATGAATTTTCATGGAGGGTTTTATGCGCATTAAATGGGGTGCCACATCAGCAGATTTGTACTTTTTGCATGTGTTGGGGCAGAAGTCGCGAAGGCCCCCTGTGGGCCAAAACCGAGCAAGGCGAAGGTCCCCCTCCATCGGAGAATCCATCTTTCAGTAAAGCGAAATAACCCCGATACGGGCGCGGGTGAAGCCACGGCGAAGGCCGGTGATCTTACGCCCGCGACGCGCAAGGGATTTACAAAGTAACTCCGAAGAGCACGACGCCTTTTTTGAATGCAGGTACCGTGATGACAGAGGATCAGGGCCTTCGCTCAATAGCAGAGCCAAGGAGGTGACGAGGCGAAGGTCTCAAGTCAAGTAGCCAAGATGTCCGTTCCATCAACTAAGCTAGAAGCAGAGGTGTAACGGAGGCTGAAAAGTCCTAGATGGCTAGAGGGGGGGGGGAATAGCCTATTAAAAATTCTACAAACCACTAGAGCAAATGGTTAGATAACACTAAAGCGAAGCTTTTTGCTCTAACTTTACTTGGGGTGCAAAGCCACCTATCCAATGCAATTCTAGTTAACTAAGTGCCTAACAATCAATAGCAAGAACCTAAGGCACTTAACTTGAGCTAGCAAGAACAACTAACAAGCTAAGCTAACAAGTTAACTAGAGAGCTAACTAAGCAAGATATGAACAAGGTAAATACAAGAGAGGAGGTGATTGTTATACCGATATCTTGTGATGTATGGATGTCAATGTAGAGAACCAATCACAATGAATACCAATGAATAGCCGGGAGACAAGATGACAATTGATTTTTCTCCCGAGGTTCACTTGGTTGCCACCAAGCTAGTCCCCGTTGTGTCGACTACTCAAATGGTGTTTCGGTGGCTAATTGGTAATTCACAAGCCAAGCCCACTACCCGGGCACCACAAGAAACCACACAAATAACTCAAAGACACGAACAATCCACTAGAGTTACCCTTTGGCTCAAGATGGGAATGGGTCAGGTCGATCCATTGGGTATTCGACCCGACCCACAAAAATAGAGCCAATGGCTCATAGGGGCCGGCTCTAAATTTTAAAATGGGTCAATAGGGTCGGACCTCACTGACCCAATGGGTACCATGGGTCGACCAACTTATTATATTAATAATATTTTTTTTAATTTAAAGTAAATAAATAAATCAGTAAATGCTCTTGTTTACATAAATTTGTCAGGCAACTGGGCAACTTGAGACATCTTAAGCTACCAACGGTTGCTTTCTCCTCACCAGGAAAACAACGCTTGTGAACAGTGATCACTGGTTTCCTTTTTACAATTATGAGCAACCAATGGCATATTTTGGAACATTCCAGACTCCGAACAAAATTCAAATTAATGACTCAATTGCTACTAGTATGTAACGTTGGCTTTCAGGAAAATAGTATATCACAATACACTACTGAGTTTTCTTTCCTCTTAAATAACATAACTACTGAGTATGCCCATGAGTCTCCATGATAAAAGGCAGCACTCAAATACTAAGCAAATAGCTAGGATCATCATAAGAAAGATGTTAAACAACAGCTATGTGGCGAAAGTGTCCAGTGCAACCGGCACATTAGCTCACACTTTTGACGCATAGTACTAATCTAGATATTGAAACCTCACAAATGAGCCGCCAAGTCATCATAATATGTCCCTTTGTTCTTTTCTGAAAATTGGAGGCAGGCCATAATGCCAGGAACACTATGCGCAGGAAAGAAAGATCTATGCGTGGCAGGATCGAAAGCTACGTGGCAGGAAAGAAAGAAGTTGCCCAACACCAAGTTATAATTATTATAACCTCGGGGATTTCATTTAGTTATATCAAGCATGTCTAGTTGTCTACTAAATGCATAGTTGTATACAAAGTGTCAATATTTTGGGTCGGTCCTAGGGTACCCATTGGGTCAGCGAGGCCAAAGGCTATAGAAGATTTGGGTCGACCCGTGGCCTTGCGAATTGGACTCGGGGTCGTAGGGCCAGGTCCAAGGCCAGGTCCGGGCCGGACCATTCCCATTTTGACCTTTGGCGCTCCGCCGAGGTGGATACAAGCCCTCTCACAATCACCGAAGTCGGCCACAAACAATCACCAATTGCGCTGAAGCTTCTCCACAATCGCCAAGCCGTCTAGGTGTTGACAAACACCAAGAATAACAAGAAACCACGCGACGATGACGATGACCAAGTGCCACTAAGATGCAATGCAATGATCAAAGCACTTGGATCACTCAAACTCTCACAAGTATGCAACAAGAGTGAAGAGAGTGAGTTGGGGACTATCTCAAGCAAGCACAAGTATGTCAAATGAATGGGAGGTGCAAGAGAGAGCCCTAGGAGCCGGCCACAACACTTATATAGCAACCACCAAGCAACTAGCCGTTTTGTCCCTTCATTGCCACTGTCTGCGTCGGTCCGGACGCACTCTGCATGGGGGTCCGGACCAACGGCTGTGCGTCCGGACCCTCTGGAGTTTGAATCCTGTTCTTTGCGCCTTCACTAGGAGCTGCCACGTCGCCTCCGGACGCGCGCAATAGTGCAGCAGTCCGGACCATCGCCTTGCGTCCGGACTCAACACAGAGCCGGTCCAGAGAGCTCCAAACGCTCGGAACCGCGACCGGAGACCTGCGTCTGGACGCAAAACAGCGTCTGGTTCCTACGCAGGGAGCATCCAGAGAGCTCCAATCATCCGGAGACGAGTCCGGAGTCAGCATCCGGACCATCATCCGCGTCCGGACCTCCTGTCCAGAAAGGCCGCTGCTTAGGGTATGTTTCCAGACGCAATGGCATTGGTCCGGAGCTCTTCTGAGTTCCAAACCGAGCTTCATTTTCTTCTCCAAGACTTCAAGTGCTAACACCAAGTGTTCCAACCACTTAAGCTCTGTGTTAGCCTTTTACAATATATTTTTCTTAGAATTAATTTAGTTTGTGTCACTTAGGTTCATTTTATGTGAATGCAATGCAAACCTAGTGGCACGTGATAACCGCAATCGACACGAGTTTTTCATTCTTAATAGTACGGTTATCTATCCTAAAGGTGATCACACTCTCTATAGTGTCTTGATCACTAAACCAAAAATGACCCTATAGATATACCTTTGCCTTGAGCTCATTTTTGTCTTTATCTTTCTTCTTTTTCTTAGTCCATGGAGCACTTGATTCATCATGATCATCCATCTAGCTCCATGTACCAAGGTGAACCACCCTATCTTGATCATACACTTAGTTCAAGGGTTAGTCCATAGGTTTCCTCAATTAACCAAAACCAAACAAGGTCTTTCAGAGGCCCTCGAAGCGAAGGTCCATAGAGGGGAGCCCCTGGGGCGGAGGAGCCACCGCGAGGCGTACTGGAGACCGAGGGCCGCCTCAGGGAAGGCGGCTAGGGCTGTCTACTGGGCCTAGGCGAATGGGCCTCCACCGGTTTGCTCTCCGGCCCAGTAATTCTTGTTAACTACCTTGCGCCTGAAAGGCCTCTAGAACGCCCAGAGAGACCTCCAGAATATTCCGGAGCAGGTAGAGGGGCATTTGTGTAACAGTGATTGTGACATGAACAATGTACTACAAAATAGGGTCACCACCCAACGTAACAAAGAGAGACATCACCCCTAAATTCTAGGGTTTCCCGTTTTCTTGTTGGTCACCGCCGCCACTTTCGGTAGGGTCCTTCGGCATTGCGAAGGTCCCCTTTCCATTCCTGATCATTGGCCTCATTAAGGCCGGTGGCTTTCGGAGCCCGCGAAGGCTCATCCAATACCCACTTGAGAATCGGTAGAGCAGGACCTCCCTGCCCCAAGCGAAGGTCCGGCTCTCCCGCTCTCTCAGTTCTTGTTTGGAGAAAGGCTTTTTACAACAACATGAAACGATGAGGAGAGAGAGGGAGAAAGTTTCATGGTGATGAAACTATATAGCGTTGTTTCCAAAACGTTGGAAACCGTGTGAAATCCTCATTGAGAGCATTTTCTAGTTTCATGGGATGCATGTAAAGCAAATGTATGGTGGAGATGAGAAAAAAGAAAGAGAAAGACATTGCTAACCGCATAAAACTATGCAATGAAACTATGCATTGAGAGAGAAACTCGTTTCATGATAAGTTTCATACAACTAGGAAAGCGCGCGGTGAAACAATGCATTGAGACTGTCCTTATGCATTGTTTCCAAAACATGACTGCATTGAAAACTAAACCATAAAACTCCCATTGAGGATGGCCTAAAAGGGGATCGTTGCCCCGCGAGTTCGGCAGCCGACCACCTGCGGTGCCGCCACTACGGTCACCAAACGTGGTATGGTGTCACGTTCCGCATTCCGGGAACATTGTACAATTTCATCCACGCAGGGTTAAAATCACCTATAAGGTCAATCTCAATGGAGTTTCATCAAAGTTTCATGGACATTAATTATGCTGATGTGACACTGTATTAATGAAAAGAGAGATGATGAAAAATTTATGAGTAGAGAAAGTTTCATGGAGATAAAACTTCTTTGCATTGTTTTCAAAATATGGTTGTGTTGGGAATTGTGTCATGAAACTCACATTGAGGATGACCTAAAGTAAGGGCACTCACAATACAAACTCTATCATAGAGTCTAAGCGTATTTATCATCTCGAATATATCATAGACTTGGAGTCTAAATAAACTGAGAATCTTGTTTTTCTCCCTCTCTCTTTAATAAATATACTGTCACATCAGTATAAATAAGAGAGTAATAAATAGACTTAGACTCTATGGTAGAATTTGGATTGTGAGTGTTCTAACGTATCATGTTCTCTGATCATGTTTCCTAATCCATTGATTCGGGAACTTTTGTGTTTGTGACCGCCACTACCGCGGGACATGGGCTTATTTAAGAAATGGGTGCTGCTAGCGAACGAACGTTCTATGATAGAACACCCGTCGCTAGCAGGGCCCGACCCATCATCCCGGGGCGCCCAACTGCACCCCCCGCGCGCGCACACACACGTGCATGCGTATGCCCCGCCGCCCCCACACATGCCGCCCCCGCCAACCGTCCGCTCGGCCTCCGCCACCAGCTCGCCAACCAAGCACCCCGCCCTGCCTCGCCGGAACCTCGCCGGAGTCTCACCGGACCCTCGCCGCGCTCTATGAAACAAAAAAATGAAACACCAAAAAACACAAATGAAACACGAGAAGAGCAAATGAGAAACATTGGCAATGAAACCACTGAAACACTGCGGCATCACCAGAGAAGCATTGGACCCGGAGGGGGGGGGATGAGGACGCCACATCAGAGAAACATCTCATCACATGTGCTCGAAACATTGGCAACGAAACATTGAAACACCGCGACATCATCAAAGAAACATTGGATCCCAGTGGGGGGGGAGAGGACGCCACATCAGAGAAACATCTCATCATATGTGCACAAAACATTTGCAATGAAAACACTGAAACACCGTGGCATTATCAGAGAAACATTGGACCCGAAGGAAGGGAGAGGGAGGGGACACATCAGAGAAACATCTCATCATATGCGCTCGAAATAGTGGGCAACGAAACACTGAAACACCGCGACATCATCAGAGAAACATTTGGATCTCAGAGGGGAAGAGGGGAGGGGACAAAAGTCAAAGAAACAACTCATCATATGAGCATGAAACATTGGCAATCAAAACAATGAAACATCGCGAATCCGGAGGTGTTACAGAGGTGACAGTGCCGGGTCCGCGGCCGCCTCCGCCGTCGGATCCGGCGGATCCGAGGCCACCGCCATGCCACGCCGGATCGGGCGGATCCGAGGCCACCGCCATCGAGAAATGTCGCCACCGGAGGGGAGGGAGAAGGAGGTGACGGTGCCGGCTCCGTGGGCGCCTCCGTCGCCGGATCCGGCGGATCCGCGTCCACCACCGCCGGATCCGGCGGATCCGAGGCCACCGCCGTCGAGAAATGTCGCCACCGAGGGGAGGGAGAAGGAGGTGACGGTGCCGGGTCCGCGGCCGCCTCCACCGCCGGATCCGGCGGATCCGCGTCCTCCGCCATCCAGAAATGTCGCCACCGCCCTGGCCGACAAACGGGACGAAACCCTACCGGAGTGGGGGGGGGGGAGGCCTAGCGGTGTGGGAGAGGGGGAGGAGCTCGCCGCCGCCGAGCCGGTGGCTGGGAGCATCGAGGAGGCATGCCGGGAGGAGGCGTGGGCGCGACGACGGCGAGGAGAACAACGAGAAGTAGTAGAGAGGAATGAGGCGACGAGAAAGCAGCAGAGAGGAATGAGGAGGGGCGCGGCCGGGTTTGGGGGGAGGGATCTGGTGTCCACGTGGGCCGCCGCCCACTCGGCCCAGCGGGAGC
The DNA here is from genome assembly GCA_022036555.1 of Microstegium vimineum. Classification (NCBI taxonomy): domain Eukaryota; kingdom Viridiplantae; phylum Streptophyta; class Magnoliopsida; order Poales; family Poaceae; genus Microstegium; species Microstegium vimineum. The sequence goes on from CM039138.1 coordinate 30,985,365, forward strand.
CTGACGCGTGCGTTCGACGTGTCGAACGTCCGCAATGCAGCATTACCGTTAAGAAATTCCGGCTCCGGCCCTCAGACTGGGAATCAGACTCGGGCACTCGGCGAGTGCGAGTAGTTGAAACGGTGTGGCGGTGGACCGCGCAGCTGCCGCTTCATGTTTGCCAATTTATTACCATGTTGCAGTGTTCACCAGGCCAAAAGAAAAACTCGACTCTTCAAGGCGTTCCAGCAGTCGTTGCAGGTATTTTGGTCAACGTTTCGGATTGCGGCATGTACAGTACAACCCACACAGATACTAAACCAAGGTTTAGTGTAGGTTTTTGGAATCCACACACACAACTAAATACGGAGTAAACTCTGCTTACAAGTTAATTAAGCTGTCTATTTGACTATTTACAAGTTGTTTAATATTGTATTTAGTCATGATAAAGTATGAGTATGATCATCGTATATCATTGCATTGCTAATTGATGTATAAAAAAATTGATTCCAATTTGACAAGGATTTTATAAATTTGAGCTGATTTGCACATTCTTCGGATATAAGCTAAGAAGCTAATAACCTATTTTGCATATAAATCTTGATCCATCAACTTTTATTATTTACTAGCAAATATACCCGTGCGTTGCAACAGGAATACAATTTGTTATGTCATCGATAGTATAAGCACGATTGCATATAAGAAACATGTGTGTACAAAGCAGGTTGAACTGCTACGCACCGCATGGACAAGGTGGTCACAAACACACACTCATGTGGTGTCACCACCCAGCCACGACCAGACAACTTGGACCAAAGGCACAGTGGCCCCGCCATATAGACCTGGGTCCAACGTAAGGGGGGTGAACGACGGTAGCTTTCAATATGCCACCCAGCACGCTGATCTGCCGATGCCTCTCCAACACGCACAACACCGCCCTGTACGTTCTGGGCTACTCGATCGTATGTCCTCTAGGACTTGCGGCACGTCCTCGTGCAGTGCCGCTCGACACTCACCTCGCTCGCGCGACGTCCATCAAGGTAGCCTCCTGGATCGCCTTAATGTCGGTGACGTCGTCCTGTGCAGCCTCCTGGTGGAAGCTATCAAAACATACAAGTGGTCAACACTTGAATTCTGGTCTTGCCGTCTTGGTGAGCCCGAGAACATCTAGCAATGATAGATATGGTTGAGAGATCTCTAGTGTTTTGGATAATTGATGAAACCTAAAGTACTAACCTAGCTCTAAGTGATTGAATAGGTCTAGTATACACATAGAAGATGATGACAAGTGATGGAGCAAGCAAGGAAGCAAAGTGATTGAAAGAGCTCATGCTTGGAGAAGAAGGAAAGTGAAAAGACCTTAAGTAATTCAAGGAAAAGGTATATGCTAGGGCTTTTCTTTTGGTGGTCAAGACACCAAGTAGGTGTGATCACATTTATGTTAGAGAACCGTACTATTAAGAGGGGAAATGCAAAAGTGATTGCGGTTTGTCAAGTGCCACTAGGTGTTATCTATATTGCATATGCATTTAGGACCTAGTTACATACACCATGCTAAAAGTCAAGAGGATCATGACAAGATGTGTTCACTAAAGAGGTATCTTAATGCTTGGCACATTGGAACCAGAGTGGAAAGATCATAGACAAGCAGAGGGCGTCAGACGCTGAAGATTCAAGCGTCGGACGTTGTCCGACGCGAAGGACGATAGCGTCGAACGCTGGGGAATCAACTCCCGTGCGTCCGTCGACATCTCAGAAGCACCAGAGAAATTTCGGAGCGCAACGGACAGCGTCCATCAGATTCTAGTGGAGCGTCTGTCAGGCTTCCAGAGAGCTCTACAAACGAGCAACATGAAGACAGGCGCCGGACGCTGGAGGTCCAGGCGTCGGACGTTGGCGACAGAGCGTCCATCGCACCTGGGTCAGGCCAATGGCTAGTTCTGACAGGGCGTCGGACGCTGCGACGTAGTGTCCGTCGCACCCGAAAAGGGCGTCTGTCGCCAACTTATCAGCCCAACGGCTAGTGGCTTTGAGGGAGGTCTATAAATATGTGTTGGCCGGCTTGGTGGGTTATCTCTCGCACATTTGAACATATTGAGACTCTCTAGAGCTGAGAAAACTCCTTCACACTCATCTCCATGCTTGGTTAGTGAATTTCCAAAAGAGATTGAGTGATCCAGGTGCATTTCGCATATAGCTTGCATCTAGTGGCACTTGAGAGGCGTTCTCGCTGCGGATTTCTTATTACTCTTGGTGATTGCCATCACCTAGACGGTTTGGAGCAGCGGTGGAAGATCGAGAAGCTTGGTGATTGTGCTTCGTCGACTACAAGTTGATTGTGAGGGGTTCTTGTGCCTTCCCCACGGAAGATCGCAAAGGTAACTCTTGTGGATTGCTCGTGGCGCTTCAATAGCCTCATGTTGTGTTGGTTGTGCGGCACCCGGTGACGGGTTTGGCATGTGATGCCAATTAGTGAATTTCCAAAAGAGATTGAGTGATCCAAGTGCATTTCACATATAGCTTGCATCTAGTGGCACTTGAGAGGCGTTCTCGCTGCGGATTTCTTATTACTCTTGGTGATTGCCATCACCTAGACGGTTTGGAGCAGCGGTGGAAGATCGAGAAGCTTGGTGATTGTGCTTCGTCGACTACAAGTTGATTGTGAGGGGTTCTTGTGCCTTCCCCGCGGGAGATCGCAAAGGTAACTCTAGTGGATTGCTCGTGGCGTTTCAATAGCCTCATCTTGTGTTAGTTGTGTGGCACCTAGTGACGGGTTTGGCGTGTGATGCCAATTAGCGCGTGAACCTCCAAGTGAGTGTCTTGCCACAACGAGGACTAGCTAGTTGGCAAACTAGTGAACCTCGGAAGAAAATCAAGTGTCAACCATTGTCTCTTGTGATTGATTGATCTCATTGATATTCACTTGATTGGTTCATCCCCTACAACTCCACGGCGGTATATCTATCCTCCCTATCTCTCTTTGTTCCTTACTAGTTTTTCTTAGTAGAGATATTAGGTTGTGGTAGTGCTTTGTAGCTTGTGTAGGATTTGTGTGAATTAGAGTTATTAGGATAGCACTTGTGGATAGGTGGCTTCACTTTTCTCTCCTAGGCTAGTGCAACTTTAGCTATTTGCTTCCTAGCTTTCTAACTTGTTGTTGAGTTTGCTAGTAGTTTTTAAATTAGACTATTCACCCTTCCTCTAGCCATCGCATAGGACCTTTCAATGGTACATTGAGATCAAACTTCTAATCTAGGAGGAAAAATGTTCGACACCTACAATGCAACAACGTACGTTGTCTGGTACTCGCCAATCGTGGGCTGCGACGGAGCGTTCGTTGCACCCGAAAAGAGCGTTTGTCGCCAACTTATCAGCCCAACGGCTAGTGGCTTTGAGGGAGGTCTATAAATATGTGTTGGCCGGCTTGGGGGGTTTTCTCTCGCACATTTGAACATCTTGAGACTCTCTAGAGCAGAGCAAACTCCCTCACACTCATCTCCATGCTTGGTTAGTGAATTTCCAAAAGAGATTGAGTGATCCAAGTGCATTTCGCATATAGCTTGCATCTAGTGACACTTGGGAGGCGTTCTTGCTGCGGATTTCTTGTTACTCTTGGTGATTGCCATCACCTAGACGGTTTGGAGCAGCGGTAATAGATCGAGAAGCTTGGTGATTGTGCTTCGTCGACTACAAGTTGATTGTGAGGGGTTCTTGTTCCTTCCCCGCAAGAGATCACAAAGGTAACTCTAGTGGATTGCTCGTGGCGCTTCAATAACCTCATCTTGTGTTGGTTGTGCGGCACCTGTTGATGGGTTTGACATGTGATGTCAATTAGCGCGTGAACCTCCAAGTGAGTGTCTTGCCACAACGGTGACTAGCTAGTTGGCAAACTAGTGAACCTGGGAAGAAAATCAAGTGTCAACCATTGTCTCTTGTGATTGATTGATCTCATTGGTATTCACTTGATTGGTTCATCCCCTACAACTCCACGGCGGTATATCTATCCTCCCTATCTCTCTTTGTTCCTTACTTCATCTTAGTAGAGATATTAGGTTATGGTAGTGCTTTGTAGCTTGTGTAGGATTTGTATGAATTAGAGCTATTAGGATAGCACTTGTGGATACGTGGCTTCGTTTTTCTCTCCTAGGCTAGTGCAACTTTAGCTATTTGCTTCCTAGCTTTCTAACTTGTTGTTGAGTTTGCTTGTAGTTTTTAAATTAGGCTATTCACCCCCCTCTAGCCATCGCATAGGACCTTTCAAGTGGTATCGGAGCTAGTACACCGTTGATTTGAGGCTTAACAACCTACGGTGTGAAGATGGCTCATATCAACAATATGAATAAACCACCCAAGTTTGATGGCTCAAACTATGTGTCGGGTACAAAGGTAAGGGGTACCCTAACCTGCGATAATCTAACGCTCAACATAGCAATCATTTTTAAGGCAAAATCCAACTAGCCACTCAAACAATGGAGAAAGGTCCATCAAGCAAAGGCATGCCTCGTCGACAAAATGACCAGTCATGGGCCGGCCCATTACTGGAAAAACAGTAGGAGGGATCCTCCTCCGCCTCGACCTCGACTGACGGATAGGGGTCGAATGAACGACCCCTCCGCCTCGACCCCGATTGACGGACAGGGGTCGAACAAACGACCCCTCCGCCTCGACCCCTCGAATGACAGACAGGGGGTCGAACGAACGATCCGCGAGCAGGAGGCTCGATCAACTCACCTACTCCCAGTATGGGGTAAAGAGAATCCAATGCGTCTACCTACTCCCGCCTAATGCCATGGGTGCCCACTACCACGGTCAAATCCATCGGTTCACCGCCCATGCCCTGACTCTCCGTCGATCGGGCACGTCAGGGCCGTGCGGGCCTCGATACCCCTCGATCCAGGGGCTCGACCCCCGTCTCCAACCACTACGGTATGGGGCTTGTCCGCTCCATCCCGCTTCAACTGTGGAGCTTGTACCCATCTACAGGAGGCCAACCGTATTGCGCCATGACGTTCGGCAACGTCTAGTCTGCTATCACCATGCCCTGAACACCGGAAGGACAGGAAGGCCACGCCGCTACAGCGATCGACGTCCCACCGCAAGCATGGCACCGCGGACACACCTCCCATGCCGCTACAGTTTAGGACCTCTGTACTCTCAGGCCTCCCTTGGTCTATAAAAGGGGACCCTGTGATAGAAGAAAAGGCAGGCGCATTCGTATCGGCTCACGCATTCGGACATCAGAGATCTCTCAACGAGCCGAGACATCCGCTCTGACTCGCATACACCAAGAGCCAAGTCGCACACACCACGCCCGATTGCTTGATCAACATCTCAAGCAATCCACCAGCTCACCTAGGATAGCCTTGCTAGTCCTAGGCTTCAGCTCACTTTGAGCACCCCCGTGTAAACGTGCTTGTACCCCCCCTGAAAGGATTAAGATGCCCAAGAGGGGGGGGTGAATTGGGCTCTTTTTAATTTCTAAACAAGAATTAAACCTATAAAGAGCCAATTAACCCCCTAGTGCCTACCGCTTGTGTGTCCTAGCTAGGAAGCGGTAACAAGGCAATGGAAAGCGAAAACTTCCTACACAATTCTAGTATGAATTGAAAGACAAGTGCGGAAAGTAATGCGGTAATAAAGAGCTAGGGAGAGGGATGCTTGACACGGCGATGTTTTGCCGAGTTATCGAGGAGTCGACACTCCCCCCTAGTCCTCGTTGGAGCACCTCGCAAGGTATAGCTCCCCCTCAATCCCGCGCAAGGGATGAGTGCTCTCTACGGGCTGATTCTTCGCCACTCTCGGCTCGGTGAATCGCCCACAACCGATCACAACGTCGATGGAGAAGGGCCGCCGACAATCTTCCGGCGATCACCTTCCTCCGAGCACCACCGGACCGTCTAGGTGATGTCGATCACCAAGAGTAACAAGCCTCGATCTTCGCTTGACTCACTCAAGCTTCACAACTAGAGGATGCACACTTGAACTCTTGGATGAACTAGAGAGAGGATGGATGGATTCGCGAATCACTCTCTCTCTAGGGCTCTTGCTCTCTTCCCAACCTTCTCAACGAACTCAGCAACTCGAATAAGCAAAGGCAAGGTGGGAGAGAAGTGGGAGGGGCTATAAATAGACCCTCTGAAAACTGCCTCGGGCTGGCAATTTAAGTTGGCGACGGACGCTCCGTCGACTAGGCGACGGACGCTCCGTCGACTAGGCGACGGACGCTCCGTCGCATGCCCAACGGCTAGTTTCTGTTCATAATTGAGGCGACGGACGCTCCGACGCCTAGGCGACGGATGCTCCGACACCTCTGTCTAACGGCTAGTTCTGACACACTGTTCCCAGCGACGGACGCTACGTCACTGGGCGACGGACGCTCAGCCACAACGTCCGATGCTGAAATCTGGCTAGGGTTTGAAAACACCCTCTCTGGAAGGTCGACGGACGCTCTTCCCACCGTCCGACGCCTGGCCGATGGACAGCGTCCGACGCACCCTGAAAAACTTAGCCAGAAAACAACCTCTCTGGAAGGCCGACGGACGCTGTGGACTCAACCACTCAGCGTCCGGCGCCTTTGTCCGACACGTCGGACAGCGTCCGGCGCCCCTGCCAGGAGTGTCCGTCGCCCAGAAAATGATTTTGACAACTCCGTTTTTCGTCGCGATGAATATGGAAGTTGTTCTAGGCTATCTTACGGTCACCATAGGCTTGCTTAGAGCTAAGGAAATCAAGTGTGCACCACACCTAAACATGAAGCTTTCCTAAGTCAAGCTACTAGTCTCAACCCCTCTTAATAGTACGGTCAAAGGTAAAAAGAGACGCCCCATCTAATTCTAAGTGCCCTTCATCTCCTTATGGCACTTAGCCTATCATTCTAGGGTCTTCATCATGTCTCCTTAACAACCGAAACGATATCCATCTTGGGGGCTAAGTGATGACCTTTAGAGCCCATTCTCCTTGATCACTATGGCTAAGCTACGCATAGCCTCTGCAAAACACACGTTAGCCATAATAAATTCTAATTGACGTTAATCACCGAAACCACTAGGGCCATGATTCTTCAATCTCCCCCTTTTTGGTGATTGACGACAATAGAACCTCGAGTATGGATAAGAGTTTTGGTTAAAAATCGAGGGTGACTTGGAATGGTTGAGCAAGGGTTAGTAAACAGGTAATGAAGTACACTTGCTCACCCAAGCCAAATCATAAAACATGGTACTTATGGATATGAATGAAAAAGCAGTACCTCATGATATTCTCAAAGGATGTATCGGAGTAAAACGCGGAAGCTCAAATATCGTTAGGCAATGAGATATATCATGAACATGAAACAACTCACAAGATATATTAGGGAAACACAAGAGTTTGTCGCATGCAACAATATATACATCAACAATCATCACATCACACAACGAGACAAATGCATAAAAAGAGACATGATGAAAGAGAACGGGGAAATAAAACATACAAAGATCCAAATCCCTCCCCCTATCTCTATACTCGACCCTCTCTCCCCCTTTGGCATCTAGCACCAAACACTACGAGTCTGGGGCTAGAGAAGAAGGCGAAGTAGCGGCAGCTCGGCGATCCAGCATGATGAAGTCCTGAAGATCGGACTCGTCTGACTCATCTGACACGGTCTCTGCTGGTGTAGGTGCAACTAGGGTGGCCTCTGAAGCTGTCACTGGCACCTCTGGAGCTGCGGTCGCAACTGACTGTCGCTGAGACTCTGCTGGTGCCTCTGACGGTCCTGCCTCAGTAGTAGCGGACCTGGGGGCCCGACGAGTGAAAACTTGAGGCGAGGGGGACGTAGTCACTGCTAGTGCCACTGGGGACACTGCCGCTGCAACCTCTGCAGGCTGAGTCTGACCAGGAGAGGACACTGCCACTGTAACCTCATCTGCTAATGATATGGCATCCGTCTGAACGGCAGCTGGAGGTGTGGTGACTGTCTGTGCCGACTGCTCAGGTGCGATCTCCGACGACGCAACTGAGGACTGGTAAGTGCCTGTCGCCGGAAGATCCACTGCAGTCGCTGGAGCTGGTGTGACCTGCTGAGGTGCTCCTGGGGAGTCTTCTCCCGTGATCTCCAGGTACGAAGCAGACAGATCTCGTGAGGCCTCTGCTAGTGTAGTTCCCCGGGTAGGAGTGAATCCCGTCTGGAACTCTCCGGGTGAACCTATCCAAGAGGACACCTGGGTCCTCGGAGTCTGGTACTCTGGAGAAGCTGCTGGCTGGAAAGGAGGTGTAGCTGGTGCCTGACCCTGCTGTCCTCCGGACGGTAACGCTGGAGTGGGCACCACGACTACTGGAGGTTGTGGTCGAGGAGAGGTGAACTGCTGCTGCTGAGACACGGCGGGCAACTGAAAGTGTGGAGTGGAGGTCTGCCCGGAGCTAGAGGCCAGAAGACGCTCAAGTAAAAGAGTCTGAGTCTTCTAGATCTCTGCCTGCTGTAGCTGATAGGCTAGGAACTGGCGCTGGAACTCATCCTGACTAGCCTGTGTCTGTGTCTGAGCTGCCAGCTGCTGCTCAGTGAGTCTCCGTAGGTCTGCAGCCTGTCGTCTCTGCTCCTTTGCCTGGCGAGACTGCTCCTCCTGCATCCTCGAGAGTATAGTGAGCAGGGTAGCCTCTGAAGAACTGGAGCCTGGAGCTGGAGCTGCTGCAGCTGTGCCTGACCCACCAGCCTCGTGGTCATTTGTCATAGGTGTATACTCGTGCACGGGCTGGTAGTCCTCGTCCGAGCTATCAGAGTCGAGATCCTCTCTAAAAACTGTCTCTGCAGCTGTATCGATCTCGGCGTCCAAATCAGCTAGCTCTGCCTGAGCAATCTGCTCAACTGTGGCATCGGTGACCTCGACTGACTGTGGTGGCACTCCGGCCTGTCTCGTGCCTGGTCTGTAAGCTCTGCTGGGGTGAGGTAGCTGCCCATGGGCCACAAGCTGGCTCATCGAATAGACAGGAAACTCTGTAGCTGACCTCGTGAGGGTGACTCTCATAACCCCTGACCCAGTCTTGGCAACTACCAAGTAAGAGATCCAATGTGCGAACTGTAGCTGCCAATGGCCTCTGAATCCAGCAGCTATGATGTCCTCGAGCTCGCTCACTATCAGATCCCATAGGTCGAACTGCTCTTTCCGGACAATGTGAGCTAGGAGCCAAAGCTGAAGGCGAGTGATAGTATCCCTAGCTCCAATCCTGGGTAGAATAGTCCGTCTGAGAACCTCGTGGAGGATCCGAGCCAAAGGAGTGAGGTCACATGGCGTCCGGCTTGAACCCTCAGTGAACGGCTGCTGAAAGCACGGACTGACAAAGTCTGTGGATGGCACTATGCCATCGTGAGGTTTGCGAGGAGCCTCCTGATCCCCATAGCAAAGACTGTGGATCCTGGTAGGTGAAGATCCGAGGTGAAAGAGCTCTCAGAACTTGGCAGCTGTAACCCTGAAGTCACGTCCCTGATATGCGAAGTGAAGGAACTCGTGATCAGGTGAGATCCACAGAGAGGCGTAGAACTAATAGACCCACTCCTTCTGATATGCCCCTGAGCGTCCCATCAGATCTGTCAATCCCTGGATGTACTGGAGATGCTGCAGGATCTCTGGACTGCCGATCCCCTCAATCTGAGCAGCTGGGCACACCCTGTGGGCCCTGAGAGGAGCATCGGTGTCAACATACGCTCGGTAGAAGTCCTCGTGCACTGTGGTATAGAACTCTCGTCCGACACGGGGGTCCCTCTGAGGTGGGAACCAAGACTGGAAATTGACAAACCGAAGCAGCTGGACTTGCTTCGCTGTAAGTGTCCTGACCTGGTGCCTCACGGGGTCTGGGAGCCGGGGTCCTGGAGGGCTGGGTGGTGCACCTGAGCCTCGGGAACGAGTAACACGACGGCTCATCAGCTCTACAATGGTAGAGTGGCCTGCGGCCTCTGTCGGCTCAGTCGCTGGGACTGGCTCTGTCACTGGTGTCTCCGTGGCCTCGACGGGCTCTGACTCTGGAGGTGGAGGGGACTCACGACGCGCTCCACGGCGAGGCGAGAGCCTCAAACCGGCGCGACGTCCTCCTCGCTCAGCTCTCTCGGCTGCCTCTGCTACTGCAAGCGCAACTACTGAATCCGGATCCATGGCTGGCCTCTTGCGCTTTCGAGAGATGACCTTCTGCTTTCCCTTCCCGGGGTCAGTGGGTGGACGCGGTGGAGATGGAGGGTCACCACCACTGCCGGGAACGGGACCTGCATTCTTCGTCCGTGCCATATCTCAATTTTGCAACCAACTCACTGACAAGAAACCTCAATAATCAAACCACAGCCCCACTGCCAAGCAAACACTGTCACAGAAACCACTGACAATCCTCAAAACCAAACAAATCAAAGAGTGGCACGCCGGCCCTGGACTGTCCTCGCAAGGCTTTGCCTCGATCCGTACTCGCGGGCTTTGCCCCGAGTTATCTGTCACTGCCCACTGACTGAGTCTCTGATTAACTGACAAACTGACCCTCGAGCCTCTGACCAAGAAGGGAGAAGAGAAGAGAATCCCCGACCTATCAACTGCAACTCGCAACTCCAATCCGCACTAATCACCCAAAGGTGATCAACCGACCAACAGAGCCTCGGAAGAGGGCTTGCTCGGCACACAGAGTCCTCCACACCTTGAATCTTGCAGGGAATCGAAGAGGGGAGACGGTGGAGAGGGGCTCTGGCACTAGGCAAGGCGGCAGGGGTGGCAGTGGTGCGGGGTGGAGCAGGCGGCGCAAAGGAGAGGGCGGTGGCGCAGGTGGCGGAGTAGAGCAGAAAAGGGAGATGGCGGCGCAGGGTGGAGGGAGGAGCTCGCCGGCGAGGGAGTGCCTCGGAGCTCAGCGGCGGCGGAGGGACGACGGCTAAGGTTTGGGAATGGCACAGCGGCGAACTGAAACAAACGAGCGAAACAGAGAGGATCGGGGGTTTTCAAAAAAAATTCGCCGATTAGTTCGCGACGGATGGTCCGACGCATAGGCGACGGACGCTCCGTCGGCATGCGACGGACACTCGGGGAGCGTCCGACGACATCGTCTGTCGGGCTTCCAGAGCCGATTTGAAACGCCCAGTCGCATTGACCGCGACGGACGCTCCGCGACGGACGCTTGGGAGAGCGTCCGTCGCCCTTTTTGCGGGCAAGGTTAATCTCCGGACGATCGCGACGGACGCTGAGGCAATTGACACCGAGCGTCCGTCGGCAGCGTCCGACGCCTAAAAAGTGGAATTTTTCAAATTTTCATTTTGCGTCTTTCTCCCAACCAAGTTCCAATCCCAATAAGATCCAAATAACACTTGATTGGACTTGATATGAGAACCACCTCTCAAACACTCATTTTCAATTATTTTGCCATAGGCTTAAATTTAGTTTTTAGCTCAAAATATTCGAATGGAACCGCCAAGGAGACATCATATGGCCATAATAGGGGTAATTGACGAACTTGAGCTTGGAATGCTCCCCCTAAGTGGACAATCATAGAGGATGCTCAAGAAACTTAACCGAAAAAGAAAGGGCAAACAACACACATGCATATGCTTATGCAATACGAAGAGTGAATCTAGGTTGCTTGCAAGTTAAAACCGCGGTTAAGCTTTGTCACACGCTTTGAGGACGGTTATCTTGACCGCGTTAGCCAAGCCTATGTGTATTACCATATTAAACATGTTGTATTACAAATGAATGCATGGTTCACACAAGATCATCTTTTAGTGAAATTAGAGTGATCAAGCACATTTAACTCGCTTCTCAACCTACAAAAGGTTGTTTCATCGAGTGGTTTAGTGAAGATATCCGCCAATTGCTCTTCGCTCTTAACTCCAACTAGTGTTATATCTTTCCTAGCCACATGATCTCTAAGAAAGTGATGGCGAATATCTATGTGCTTGGTGCGAGAGTGTTGAACCGGGTTGTTTGCAAGCTTTACGGTGCTTTCATTATCACACAAGAGTGGAACTTCTTTTAAAAACACACCGTAATCAAAGAGTGTTTGGGTCATATATAAGATTTGTGCACAACTTGCTCCCATGACAATGTATTCCGCCTCGGCGGTTGACAATGCCACACTATTTTGCTTCTTTGAGGACCAAGAAACAAGTGATCTTCCTAGCATGTGGCACCCACCGGAGGTACTCTTCCTATCAACCTTACACCCGGCGTAATCCGAATCGGAATAGCCAACTAGTTGGAAGGGAGCTCCTTTGGGATACCAAAGACCCACGCTAGGGGTGTGCCTTAAGTACCTAAGGATTCTTTTAACCGCACAAAGATGCGACTCCTTAGGGTTTGCTTGAAATCTAGCACACATACACACACTAAACATGATATCCGGCCTAGAAGCGGTGAGGTAAAGTAAACTACCGATCATAGAACGATATAGAGTTTGGTCGGTTTACCTCCCTCATCGAGATCGAGATGCCCATTAGTAGGCATTGGGGTCTTGATTGGCTTGCAATCCTCCATCTTGAATTTCTTGAGCACATCATAAGTGTACTTCTCTTGAGATATGAAGGTGCCCTCCCTCAATTGCTTCACTTGGAAGCCTAGGAAGAAGGTTAGCTCGCCAATCATCGACATCTCGAACTCCTTGGACATCAATGCACCAAATTCCTTGCTATGATCTTGGTTTGTTGACCCAAATATAATGTCATCGACATATACTTGGCAAACAAAGATCTCTCCATCTAGCACCTTGGTGAAGAGTGTGGTATCCACTTTCCCGATCTTGAAGCCCTTCTTGAGTAGGAAGTCCCTTAGCCTCTCATACCAAGCTCTTGGAGCTTGCTTCAATCCATAGAGTGCCTTGGACAACCTATACACATGATTAGGACAATTTGGGTCTTCAAACCCGGGAGGTTGTGAGACAAAAACAAGTTCATTAATGAAACCATTAAGAAAGGCACTCTTCACATCCATTTGAAAGAGTTTCATTTTATGGTGTGAAGCATATGCCAAAAGGATACGAATGGCTTCTAGTCTTGCAACCGGTGCAAAGGTCTCCCCAAAATCCAAGCCTTCAACTTGGGAGAACCCCTTTTCCACCAATCTTGCCTTGTTTCTCACAACTACGCCTTGATCATCTTGCTTGTTCCTAAACACCCACTTGGTGCCAATGATTCTTGCTCCTTTGGGCTTTTCTACTAGTGTCCACACTTCGTTCCGGGTGAAGTTGTTCAACTCTTCGTGCATGGAGTTTACCCAATCCGGATCCGCAAGTGCATCCTCCACACTAGAAGGCTCAACAAAGGAAACAAAAGAGTGATGTTCAACATAAGAAGCAAGTTTAGATCGAGTTGTTACCCCCCTTGATGGACTCCCTATTATGAGGTCTTGAGGATGTGCTTGAAGTATAGGTGTAGATCTTCTATTTATCTCTTGGGGAGGAGGTTGCGGTGCTTCAATATTGCTTGCTTCGGCCTCGGCTTGATCTTGAGGGATGTGAGTGTCTTCTTGAGCTTCCCTCACTTGATCTTCTTCATCAACTTGAGGCGTGTGAGGTGGAGAAGGATCTTGATTCGCTTCATCTTCAACTTCTTCCACCTCTTGTGGGTTGATAGCACCAATTGGCATGTTCTTCATTGCCTCCCTCAAGGGTTCATCACCTACATCATCAAGATTTTCATGCTCTTCTTGAGAGCCATTAGTTTCATCAAACTCCAAGTCATACGTTTCTTCAACTAAGCCAGTGGCTTTGTTAAATACACGGTATGCCTTGGATTTAAGTGAATACCCAACTAAGAAACCAATGTCACATCTTCTTTGGAACTTGCCCAAGTGTTGGCGCTTCTTGTAGATGTACACTTTGCAACCAAACACTCGGAAAAAGGATATATCCGGTTTCTTTCCATTCACAAGCTCATAGGGGGTCTTCTTGAGAAGCCTTTGGACAAATAGCCGGTTGGCCGCATAGCATGCGGTGTTGATTGCTTCGGCCCAAAACTTCTCGGGGGTGTTGTACTCATCAAGCATTGATCTTGCAAGTGTGATAAGTGTCTGGTTCTTCCTCTCTACTACACCATTTTGTTGAGGAGTATATGTGGCGGATACTTCATGCTTGATTCCAACTTCATCACAATAGTCTTCAATCTTGGTGTTTACAAACTCGGTCCCATTGTCACTTCTTATCTTCTTGATCTTCACATCAAACTCATTTTGGGCTCTAGTTGCAAACTTCTTGAATATTGATTGAGTTTCTCCCTTGTCTTGAAGAAAGAACACCCAAGTGTATCTAGAGTAGTCATCAACTACCACCAAGCAAAAGAGATTGCCGCCAAGGCTAGCATAAGTGGTAGGTCCAAATAGATCCATGTGGAGTATCTCTAGAACTCTTGAGGTTGACATGAAAGCTTTGGTTGGATGAGTGTTTGCTACTTGCTTGCCGGCTTGACATGCACTACAAAGTTTATCTTTCTCAAACACCACATCCTTCACACCTCTAACCAATTCCTTCTTGACAGGCTTCTTCAAAGTTGACATTCCCACATGTGCTAATCTTCTATGCCATAGCCAACTCAAAGAACTCTTGGAGAAAAGACATGTTTGCAAACTAGCTTCATTTGAGGTGAAGTCCACTAGCTAGAGATTGTTGTGCCGAAACCCTTTGAATATCAATAATGAATCTTCAATCTTGGACACAACTACCTCATTTGGAGTGAAAAGACATTGGAAACCAAGATCACATAGTTGTCCCACCGATAGCAAGTTGAAGCTCAATGATTGTACTAGCAAGACATTTGATATAGATTGATCATTTGAGATTGCCACTTTGCCTAGACCTTGCACTTTGCCTTTTGAATTGTCCCCAAAGGTAATCTTGTCTTGCCCTTCACAATCTTCCTCAAGTGTGGTGAACATTCGGGAGTCACCGGTCATATGTTGAGTGCATCCACTATCAATCACCCAATGACTTCCACCGGTCTTGTAGTTCACCTACACACAAGCAACTTGGAGTTAAGCTTGTTGTTTGGGAACCCACACTTGGCGAGGTCCCATAGCCTTGTCCACCAACTCCTTAGCAACCCATAGCACTTTGGGCTTGTTCTTCATCTTTGGACCGAGAAATACAACTTGAGGTCTACCCTTGGAGTCCTTGGAGTCCTTGGAGTCTTTGGACCGATATCATGAGCGAAAGGCCTTATGTGCTTGGGCAAGGTCTTGGGAGGTGGAGTCTTGCATTGGGATTGAAGATGACCCTCTTGACCACATCCAAAGCACTTCTTGGGTTTGGGCTTTGGTGTGTCATAGTTGCTTCTCATAGCCTTGTTCTTGTAATAGTTCTTGGCTTCTATCTTGACCTTGGCCTTCATGATTTGGTTCTCCTTGAACCCAATGTCGGTCTTGTCGGTCTTCATGATAGTATTCATCAAGAGCTCACTTTGAAGGTTGTGGCCCTTGGTGAACTTCTCCAATCCACTTGTAAGCTTGATCTTCTCAACCTTGAGCTTTGCATTTTCCTCTTTGAGAGACTTGATCAAGGTCATTGCATCTTTGTCATCTTGTTTGGCCGACTTGATAGTGAGTGGCTTGCTTGCCTTGAGGTTGATTAGCTCTTCCTTGAGCTTGGAGTTTTCTTGCCTCATCTTCACATAGTCATCATGCTTGTCGGCCTCAACTACCTTCTTGCCCTTGCACTTTGCATTTTGCTCACTAGCAACTTCATCAAGCAAGTCCTCACAAGAAGTAGCTATATCACACTTAACAACCGGGTTAATAGCAACGTGTGTAGCAAGATCATTTGAAAGCAATTCATTAGCTATCACAAGTGTGCCATGTTCATTTTTAACTTGGTTGTAGTCACCTTTTAGCAAGTTGTACCTTGTTTGGAGCTCTTGTGTTGACCTCTCAAGCTTATCATGTTTCTCATTTACTTCCTTGAGTGAGGCTTTGAGCTCCCTAGTGCTAGATGAGAGAGATTTGTTCTCAAGCTTCAATTCATCCTTAGCACTAGTCAAGTCATCAAGCTTAGCATGCAAGTTTCCATTTGCTTTCTCTAGTGATTCACTTTTGCCTTTATACTTCCTAATGAGCTTAGTGTATTTGTTGCAAATTTCAATTAGCTCATCATAGGAAGGTGCCTCAAACTCATCATCACTATCATCACTAGAGCTAGCCTCATCATCACTATCCTCTTTTTGTACCTTTTTGTCACCTTTAGCCATGAGGCATAGGTGTGTAGAGGATGAGCCCGGAGATGATGGAGGGGGTGGCGGTGGAGTAGATGAACCAATCACCAAGGCGGCCACCTTTTCTTCTTCACTTTCATCTCCGGATGAGTCACTTGAGTCTTCAATGTCGGTGAGCCAATCACCAGCAATGTAGGCTTTGCCATTCTTCTTCTTCTTGTGGAAGTTGAGGTTCTTCTTCTTCTTGAATGGCTTGTCATCCTTCTTCTCCTCATCACTTGACTCAACCTTCTTGCCCTTGTTGTAATTGAACTTGTTGTTGGCTTTCTTGTTCTTGTACTTGTCTTTCTTTTCTTCGGGGCAAGCATGAGCCAAGTGTCCAAGTTTGCCACAATTGTAGCAATCCATCTTGGAGAGGGGCTTTCTTGAAGAGCTTGTGAAGAATTTCTTCTTCTTTGAGTCAAACTTGACTCCATTCTTGCTTAGCTTCTTCAACATCTTGGTTGTTTTCTTCACCATGAGAGCGAGATCATCTTCATCATCATCATCGCTTGTGCTCTCATACATGACTTGCATCTTGTACTTCTCCGACGAGGATGCCTTGAGAGCCAAGTCCTTCTTTTCCTCCTTCTCTTTTTCTCTCTTCTTGGAGGAGGAAGATGAGCCACCATCACCAATCTTCATGTACATCTCATGGGCATTGATCTTGCCCAAAATTTGTGTTGGTGTAGCGGTGGAGAGATCTCCTTGGTGAAGCACCGTGACGATGTGGCCATACTTCTCAATGGGCAAGACACAAAGAATCTTGCGTACCACATCGGTCGGTTCCATTTGGTTGAGACCGAGCCCATTCAATTCCTCTACAATAATATTTAGTCGTGAGTACATTTCATTTGCATTTTCATTTGCATGCATAGAGAAAGAATTGAGCTTAGCCATAACCAAGTGATAGCGTTCTTCACGCTCACTCTTTGTGCCTTCGTGAAGTGCACAAATAGTGGTCCACAACTCAAATGCGTCTTTGGCATTACGCACTCGGTTGAAGACATCCTTGCTAATGCCACGAAAGAGTATGTTCTTTGCCTTGGCATTGTGCTTCTCAAAGTTGAGGTCCTCCGCGAAGAGAGTACCTCCCTTTGTGGCGGCTTTGAGCACGCCCACGTCAACGGCCTCTAAATAGGCCTCCATACGAACTTTCCAATAAGGAAAGTCGTCTCCATCGAACATGGGAGGTGGTCCAGCCCATGGGACATCTTGCTCTAGGCGGTGAAGCCTAATTTAGAGCAACCTCGCTCCGATACCAATTGAAAGGATCAAGATGCCCAAGAGGGGGGGGGTGAATTGGGCTCTTTTTAATTTCTAAACAAGAATTAAACCTATAAAGAGCCAATTAACCCCCTAGTGCCTACCGCTTGTGTGTCCTAGCTAGGAAGCGGTAACAAGGCAATGGAAAGCGAAAACTTCCTACACAATTCTAGTATGAATTGAAAGACAAGTGCAGAAAGTAATGCGGTAATAAAGAGCTAGGGAGAGGGATGCTTGACACGGCGATGTTTTGCCGAGGTATCAAGGAGTCGACACTCCCCCCTAGTCCTCGTTGGAGCACCTCGCAAGGTATAGCTCCCCCTCAATCCCGCGCAAGGGATGAGTGCTCTCTACGGGCTGATTCTTCGCCACTCCGGCTCGGTGAATCGCCCACAACCGATCACAACGTCGATGGAGAAGGGCCGCCGACAATCTTCCGGCGATCACCTTCCTCCGAGCACCACCGGACCGTCTAGGTGATGTCGATCACCAAGAGTAACAAGCCTCGATCTTCGCTTGACTCACTCAAGCTTCACAACTAGAGGATGCACACTTGAACTCTTGGATGAACTAGAGAGAGGATGGATGGATTCACGAATCACTCTCTCTCTCTCTAGGGCTCTTGCTCTCTTCCCAACCTTCTCAACGAACTCAACAACTCGAATGAGCAAAGGCAAGGTGGGAGAGAAGTGGGAGGGGCTATAAATAGACCCTCTGAAAACTGCCTCGGGCTGGCAATTTAAGTTGGCGACGGACGCTCCGTCGCATGCCCAACGGCTAGTTTCTGTTCATAATTGAGGCGACGGACGCTCCGACGCCTAGGCGACGGACGCTCCGACGCCTAGGCGACGGATGCTCCGACGCCTCTGTCTAACGGCTAGTTCTGACACACTGTTCCCAGCGACGGACGCTACGTCACTGGGCGACGGACGCTCAGCCACAACGTCCGATGCTGAAATCTGGCTAGGGTTTGAAAACACCCTCTCTGGAAGGTCGACGGACGCTCTTCCCAGCGTCCGACGCCTGGCCGACGGACAGCGTCCGACGCACCCTGAAAAACTTAGCCAGAAAACAACCTCTCTGGAAGGCCGACGGACGCTGTGGACTCAACCACTCAGCGTCCGGCGCCTTTGTCCGACACGTCGGACAGCGTCCGGCGCCCCTGCCAGGAGTGTCCGTCGCCCAGAAAATGATTTTGACAACTCCGTTTTTCGTCGCGATGAATATGGAAGTTGTTCTAGGCTATCTTACGGTCACCATAGGCTTGCTTAGAGCTAAGGAAATCAAGTGTGCACCACACCTAAACATGAAGCTTTCCTAAGTCAAGCTACTAGTCTCAACCCCTCTTAATAGTACGGTCAAAGGTAAAAAGAGACGCCCCATCTAATTCTAAGTGCCCTTCATCTCCTTATGGCACTTAGCCTATCATTCTAGGGTCTTCATCATGTCTCCTTAACAACCGAAACGATATCCATCTTGGGGGCTAAGTGATGACCTTTAGAGCCCATTCTCCTTGATCACTATGGCTAAGCTACGCATAGCCTCTGCAAAACACACGTTAGCCATAATAAATTCTAATTGACGTTAATCACCGAAACCACTAGGGCCATGATTCTTCACCCCCCTGTACGAGCACTTTGGTGTAAGATAATACAATCCATCCTCCCCCGCTGGACGTAGGGCCTTCTTTGCCCGAACCAGGATAAATCTTGTGTTCTTCTTGCATCACATCTGGGAGAGGGAGCACACAATATACAAATTTACTAGTTGGTGGTCTTGACCCCCTGGGTCATAACACCGACACTATGGCTATTGGAAAGTCAAGATGACCGCTCATATCAAGTCAATTAGCCGGAAGGTTTGGCTTGTGGAGGACAAGAAATTTGAGGTGGTAAATGAGACGGCGCCCACTCCATAAGAGGAAGAAAAATTGCAACACAATGACATAGCTCTTAGTGTTATTCATGAGGCACTTGATGAGAAAGTGTTTGAGCAAATCAAGAATCTTGAGAGTGCTCATGAAGCTTGGAAGAAGCTTGAAGAATCCTTTGAGGGAACTCAAGCCGTCAAAAGTGCAAAGGCATACATCCTCAAAGAAAAGTTTGCAAGCTTCAAGATGAAGGATGATGAGAATGTGCCGGAGATGTTTCATAGACTACAAGTGCTAGTCAATGATCTCATGACCCTTGGTGAGAAGGTTGAGGACAAGGACTGTTACCACCTCAGTACCTGATGATACTGAAGACGTACCTGACGGTGGCGGGCGACCGAAGCTAAGGAGCAGAAGGCCAAACCCAAAGGTTTATGGGTCGGAGTGGCGTAATTGAATGGGCCAAGTTGCCATAACTTGTAACGGCCCTGCGAGGTCCAGTAAGGGAGGTTGCTGTAACAGAACCACCCAAATTACAAAAACTTAAGTCCAAAAATCATCGCCAACGCGACAACCTTCGTCCTTAGGCTTTCATAATCCCGGTAGTCCGCCGAGTGTCCCAAAAGTCCTCGGTCAATTAACGTCACACCTGAGAATCGCTAGATAAGTTAATACAAATCACTAAACTCAGAGTTTGCAGCGGAATAAAATCACATTTGAGTTTAAAATAAATAATACAAGTCTGAGTTCAGAAACCTTTTTGTAAAAGAACATAACTTGGAAAGATTGTAATAATATAAGTTGAAATACATTGCTAGCTTTAGTGTCATCCTCCAACAACAGCATAGGGAGAAGAGATAATATAGAATTACCGTGCCCACCGGTGGTTAGCCACACCTTCAGCAGCATGAGCCCTTCACCTGCAACAAGGTGGGATAAACCCTGAGTACTCGAATGTACTCAGCTAGACTTACCCGTCATAAATCAGAAATAAACGACACCAAGGATTATGCAGGCTTTGTGGTGGTAGAGTAGCTTGGACTCTCTTTTGCATAAAAGGATTAATGGAACTTGTAAGTACTTCATTGGACTTTGCCATATTTTAGTAATCATTACCTGATATCTAGGTTAGCATCTGTACTAAGCAATACACTTGATTAACAAGCAATAGTAACCAGTTCACCCTTCTGGTCCATCATATCATTTTCATCGTAACCATTCAAGTAGATTATTGTTCCCACGCCAGTGTAGCAATTGTCAAGTTCTCACTAACGGGGAGAGACCGCGATTCGAATCGAATTCCTATCCA
This sequence comes from Microstegium vimineum, assembly GCA_022036555.1. NCBI lineage: Eukaryota > Viridiplantae > Streptophyta > Magnoliopsida > Poales > Poaceae > Microstegium > Microstegium vimineum. The sequence continues at coordinate 31,005,951 of CM039138.1, forward strand.
GCTGGAGGGTTTATTCCTCATCCAAACCTCGCAGTCCCTGTACCAAGGGACGCGATAGTCGCCTAGTCTACCATTCAAACCATGGTCGATTCAGAATCATACTCAACAAGCCCAAGGACTGCCCGGCACCCCGTACGTCCAGCCTAGGGATCAGCTAGCTGACCTCGGCCTTACACTCCACGTCCTCGTCACCCCGCAACAGCTTGCGATTCGCTTTGTCCTTGGTTCGGCCAGTAGGTAGGTTTCGCGGCTCGAATGAGTTATCTTGCCAGCTAAAGGTGGAGGCATGCGTTCAACATGACAAGAGGGACACCACCCGATCGGCCCGCCAATACAGCAGACACATACGCAAAATACCGGCCTAGGGCGCGCAGCTTACCTAGATGTTGCCAGTATCAGACGTACGAACAATTTACCAACCTTCCCGGTTGCCTTTCCATTTCATGATATCATTTAAACCATCGGTGTGCCACGTAGGACTTTACGTGACAGGGGGTCACCGAGGTTCCATATTAATTTAGTAATGCTAAGCATCTATCTTTTGCTATACTTTCAGGTTAACAAGGATATAGGTATATCAATAACAAGGAGGGTGATATGCATCAATTAGGTTCACTCAACTCCTATACTTAATGCAACAACATAGTATAACATAGTAAATTGATATCATAAAATAAGGAGTTAGGATGCTCCGGGACTTGCCTGAGACCAACACTAGGTCAGTGTTCGTTAGAGGTCACTCGCTTGACGAGCACCGTCGAAGACACTTCCATTTTCGGACTTCATCCATCAACACCACCTTCGGGTTAGCTCCAAGCGTCATGTCCTTCACGTAAGTACTTATCGTACCTATATGAAATGTCAATGCATGTGTATGAATGCGAGAAAATGGTAACACAAGATACAATCATGCACATTCAAGACAAGCACAAGATCAGGCAACACATACATACGCATTTAAAGTTATTCAACTAGTTAGCTAATTATCACCAACTTAACATGGAAGATAAAAAGCACACCAAACATTATATGTTATTCAATTCAAGTCAAATCATGTCAAGCATTCATCCATTAAGTTTACTTAGCATATTCAACTAGCAAGAACAAGTTAAATCATTTAACTTACGCATACATATTCGGGATAGCAACATGCACTCACGGTTTTAATCATAACTGGAGCTATACTAATCAAACAAACATGATTCTTACATATTTGGAAAAATAATTAAGTTGTCTACAACTCTTTGAATACCGTGCAAAGATGATTTAAAAGTTAAACAACTCGAATTAAAAGAATAAGGCAACTCTGTCCAAAAGTGGACAGATTTGACACGCCTTCACGAAGCTGCTATAACTCAAGATTTACAACTCCTAAAAATATGAATCAAGACAATCTGGAAATCTTATGAAAAGTTCTACAATTTATTCCACACTAGCAATTCATGATTCATAGTTTAAATTATTCAAAAGGCACATGTAAATAGATCTATCCAGAGGGTTGGGCAGATTTCAATATCAACTTGCAAAATGCATATCTCCCAAAATAATGGGGATATGGCCACCAAAATTTAACACAAGCTATATAGTAATATTATATACAACTTTTGTATTCAACATACCAACAGAAAACATCATTTAATATATGATAATATTTATTTACTAAACACTATGCATGCAGCCAAAACAGTGAACTATGACATTTGTTATTTTTATAACTCACAAACCATTCAGCAAACAGTCATAAAACTTTAACCAAGCATCATTAATCATATAAGGAATACACCATAATTATTTCATGATTTTTGGAGCATTCATACCGGCAATAAATATTTAATCTACACAATAAAGCTCCTAGAACAGCAGCACAAGAATCATTTTTAACGCAATTAAAACCAACTCAAACCTAACATTCAAATGATCTAGTGCGTAGAGAATTTCACAAGGATTCCGAAATGTCCTAAATCGCATCCATGCGATTTTTCTACGATTTACCACGATTTTCCAAAGTTCCTTGCAGAAAAAGGGGATTGATTTCGGGATTAGGAAATCGCATCAGGCACCCTGCACTTTTAAGCAATAAATTAGGGACACATATGTATTAAAAAGCTTTTGTGGACTAGATAACCCTTTCTCCTTCGTTCGTCGGGGGATTTTACGGAGACGCCGGCGGATCGACGGGAAACCGGCCGGAACGACGGAGCTGTGGTCGGCTGCTTGCGGGGAGGAGGTCGTCGGGGCTTGGCCGGCCATCTGAGGTGGGGAGCCGGCCTCCTGGCCAGCAGCGGGAGGTTCTGGTGCGGTCGGCATCCGGCCCGGGCAACGCACTGGCGCAGGCGAGGCACGGAGCTGTGACGCATCCTGCGCGCGCGGCCTGAGCGGCAGCGGGCTGCGGGCGAGCGCAGGGCAGGACCCGGCCTGACCAAGGGCGACGCAGCGGCGCGAGCTGCACTCGCGTAGGGCGGCCAGGGGGCGCGGCAGGGCGAGCAGGCGCGGTGCTCGCGCCGTGGCGACGCACGCGCGGCCAGCGCGCGGCTCGGCAACTCGCGGGCGGGCGCGGCAGCGCAGCGCCCAGGGGCTAGCCCTTCCGCGCGACAGGGGAGGCGCGCCGGCGGCAGGGAGCCCTGGCGGAAAGGGCAGCAGCCCTGCTGCTCGGCTCGGCAGGAGCAAGAGAGGGACAGAGCTTGGGAGAGAAAAAGAGCCCTCTCGAGAAAATGACGGGAGGGAGAGAGGAGGCGGGTGGGAGAGAGAAGGGAGCCGGTCCTCTTTATTTCCTGGCGCAGAGAGACGGCAGAAGTTGTCCCCCACCTCCTTCCCCTTCAAATCCATTAATTGACACCGTAAAATTGGGGTCATATTTTTTCGCTTTTTACACCGTTCGCCCGATCGCGAATCTGAAGGTACAGATGCAAAGGTCTCGACGAATAGAGCAATTTGCTTTAAATACCACAGTCAAATTCCAAACGGTTTGCGAATTACGAGTTTCCGGAGAAAATCTCGCAGGTACCGAAAACTAGCAATCCGACGATCTTCAGGCATCTGTTTCGCTATTTTCGGCTCTGATTCAGGTCTCGGCAGTTGAACGAGTTTTGTTCATCTCGATCCGATCTACAACTTATCTTCACGTTGCGTCGACATGCGAGATCTCCAAAATGTCGGTCAACGCCGGTCGAAAACGTTGTTGATTGCGCTCGGGTCAGGGCTCGGAATATTTTCCGGGCATTTTCTCTGTTTCCGGGCAACACGAACTTTTCACGACTTTTGTTGTAGAGTTCAACTGGAGTATTTCGGACAAGGTCGGGACACTTGGTTAACTCATATAATTATTCCCACTTCACATGGTAAATCCGATAATTATATAAATCCTCCGTTCACTTAACTTCTCGGTTCCGAACTTAGTGAAACTTCTCCAATAGTTCATATAGATGGAAATAGAGATGAGGCACATAGAATAAATACCTTATCATATATTCCCATATATGAAATATAGTCTCCGATTATCGATTGATCTGATATAATTAGGCTTAATCACTTTTAGCCCGTGATTAACATCGAGGGTGTTACAATCGCCTTCGTGAGCACGTTCTTGTAAAGCAAGACACGGGAAAGGGGAGACTGGGGAACTTGGTCATTTGCCTGAAACCGAGCCGGTGGCTTCGGCGGCGGCAAGTCCAGCGAGTTGCCGGAGCTCGAGACCTCATACCCATTACCGTAATCCAGTTATCGATAGTAGTCCAGTAACATCTGGTATCAGATCCCTCCGATCCTTAGCCACAAATTTTTTTTCCCCAACTCTGGCAACCCATCAGTACCTCACACGGCGGCATATGGCTATGGCGACGCCGGAAGAGCAGCTAGGGCAAATCGTCGCCCTACTGACCGAGAATACCAAAGGAATCACCGAGATGCGGTCCGAGATGAGGTCCATGAAGACGGACCTTCTCACCTGGAAGCCCGACGTCGACAACCACATCCACGAGCTTGAGCATGCGGTGTTGGATCTGGGAGAACGCATCGACAAAGTACTCCTACTTCCGCACGCCAACCCTGTCGAGCAGGCGGTCCGTGAACCAGACGTGGTCGTCACGGCCTCTCCCTCGCTCACCAAGCCACTCCGCGAGGACAACTTCGCCTTGCAGGAGGGCAAGGTGTCGAGCTCCGCCCATCTGGAGCTTCACCCGCCTTGGGTGGCATCTGGGTCGTTATACCGCGGCAAGGGTTCTCCTCACCGGGGTGACGGCTTTGGGGCAGTATACACTGTTGCCCCAGGCCAGGCCCCGGTCACAGGTGCGATGCAAATCCAAAGCTCTGTTTTAGCTAATTTGGACGATCCCGTGCACCGTGATCAGTTTTTGTACCACCCCGTCCATCCCCCAATACCCAATGTTGAGTTTCCTAGTTTTGATGGGTCAAATCCTAGATTATGGGTCAAGCGTTGTGAGGCCTTCTTTGATGTTTATAGCACTGATCCGACTAAGTGGGTTCGCTATGCCACTATAAGTTTAGTTGGTTTTGTAGCCTTGTGGTTTCAGACGGTAGAACATGTTGTCAAGTTCATGCCATGGGATACTTTTGTTCTTACTGTCTACAATAGGTTTGATAAGGATGAACACAATCATTAGATTAGACAGTTCTTTCATATCTACCAAACCACCAATGTCACTGATTATATTGAACAGTTTAGTGACATTATCCACCAGCTTTTGGCCCATGATCCCTATTTTTCACCTACTGCTATAACCAACTGATTTATCGATGGTCTCGCAAAAGATATTCGCACAGTTATCATGGTTCATAGGCCACAAGACCTCGATACTGCTAGTTCTTTGGCTCTATTGCAGGAAGAAGCGGCTTTGGACCAAGTCACCAAACAACCAGAAGCTGGTTTTCATTCTAAGAAGCCTACCTCTTATGTCTCCAAGTCTTCTACATACCATCATCATCTTCCTAGGCAAGCTCATGAGAAGAAGAATGTTGATTCTCATCAACACAAGACCGTTGATGACAAGGTGTCAGCATTGAAGAAATTCAGAAGGTCAAAAGGCTTATGTTTCAAATGTGGTGAAAAGTGGAGTCCTCAACATACTTGCCCAGCTACTATGTCTATGAATGCTATGGAGGAATTATGGAAGTGTCTTTCTGATAGTGAAGACTGCAGTGTGCCCAACACTGATACTGACTCTGAAGAAGATCTTATGGCCATTTCTGTTCAAGCCTTCTCAGGCACTGAGGGTTCCAAAACACTCAGACTCATAGGTCATCTGCAAGGGAAGGAAGTCTTCATATTAGTTGATTCTAGGAGTTCTCACAGTTTTATTAGTGAGCATATGGCTTTTGTTGTCCCTGCCTGGCAGTCACTCCAACAACCAGTCAAAGTTCAAGTTGCCAATGGAGAATTCTTGCAGTGTTCTTATGAACTGTTAGAGCAAGTATGAGGTTGTCAAGGTCACACATTCCATACAACCCTCAAGGTGCTGCCACTTCAAGGGTATGACATTATTCTAGGTATGGACTGGTTGAGTGTCCATAGTCCCATGCATATTCATTGGTTGGACAAGTGGTTAAAATTTGAAAGTGCTCAGGGTATTGTTACTTTGCAAGGCATCCACTCCACTGCAGTTATGGGTCCTCCTGTGTCTGTTCATCAGTTACAAGCTTTTAGCAAGATAGATTTCATTCTGTATGTTGTCCAACTCCAGGATAGTGTCAACAATACACAGACCAGCTCAGATATTTCAGATCCCAACTCTCCCATACTACAACTACCAAATGAACTTCAACTCATCCTCAAACAATTTGCCTCTATATTTACCCCACCTTCAACACTTCCACCCCACAGAGAGGGTGACCATAGCATACTATTACTGGAAGGGGCTCAACCTTTCTCCTTGCGCCCTTATCGTTATAACCCAGCCCAGAAAACGGAGATAGAAGCTCAGATACAGGACATGTTACATAAAGGATGGATCCAAACTAGCATGAGCCCATATTCTTCTCCTGTATTGCTTGTCAGGAAAAAGACTGGAGACTGGCGCTTATGTGTGGACTACAGGCGTCTGAATGCACTTACTGTGAAAAACAAATACCCCTTACCTATCATTGAAGAGTTACTAGAGGAATTACATGGTGCCAAGTGGTTTACTACCCTGGATCTTTGTTCTAGATTTCATCAAATCAGAATGGCTGTTGAGGATGAACATAAAACAGCTTTTCAGACACATAATGACCACTATGAATATAAGGTAATGCCTTATGGGGTCACTGGTGGGCCAGCTACTTTCCAAACAGTCATGAATGGGTTATTAACACCTTTGCTCAGGAAATGTGTAGTTGTCTTTATAGATGACATTTTGATCTATAGCAAGTCTTGGCTGGACCACTTGCAACACATCAAAGTAGTACTTACATTGTTACAACAACATCACTTCCACGTCAAATTAGCTAAGTGTTCTTTTGCCGAACAACAACTATGATATCTAGGTCATATAGTCAGTTCTGAAGGAGTTGCAACAAATCCTTCTAAGATTACAACTATTAGCAACTAGCCTACTCCTACAAATATCAAGGAGCTCAGAAGCTTTTTGGGCATGGCAGAGTACTACAGACGCTTTGTCTCTCAATTTGGTCTCCTTTCCAGACCTCTCACCAACTTATTGAAGAAGGGTCAGTTGTTTGTATGGACTTCTGAAATAGAGAGTGTTTTTAAGCCCTGAAGAAGGCACTTATCTCAGCACCTGTTTTAGCCTTACCCAATTTCTCTATACCCTTCATCATTGAAACTGATGCTTCTGCATTAGGAATTGGTGCAGTCCTCCAACAACAAGGACACCCTATAACTTATGTTAGTAAAGCTTTAGGCATCAAGGCATAAGGGCTATCCACTTATGAGAAAGAATGTCTAGCAATCTTGATGGCAGTTGAACATTAGTACCACTATCTCCAGAGTTCCCCATTCATTATTCTGACTGATCAGAAGAGTTTGATTCACCTAGATGATCAAAGGCTTTCCACTCCATGGCAACACAAGGCCCTAACCAAATTATTGGGTCTTAACTACAAGATACTATACAAAAAGGGCACTGATAACAAGGTGGCTGATGCCTTATCTCGAGTATCCACAACTGATGTGTATGATATCTTGGCTATATCTGTTGTTAAACCAGTATGGTTACAAGAAATTCAACAGTCCTACACTGATTCACAGTCAGTCAAACTGCTAGCTGAATTGTCCATAGCACAACCTCAGGGTCTTTACTCCCTGCATGAGGGTCTTATTAGGTACAAAGGCAGATTTTGGGTTGGCTCTGATCTTTCTCTCCAGTCCCAGATCATGTCCTCCTTACATACTAGTGCCATTGGTGGTCATTCAGGGTATGAAGTCACTTATAAGCGCATTAAGCATATGTTTGCTTGGCACATTCAAGTCACTTATAAGCGCATTCAAGGACTATGTTGCTTAGTGCACTACTTGCCAACAAGAAAAATCTGAGAGGGTGCCTTACCCTGGCCTATTGGCACCTCTTCCCATAATAGATGGTGCTTGGCAAACAGTCTCTATGGATTTCATAGAAGGTCTTCCAAAATCAAACAGCTTCAACTGCATTCTGGTGTCGGTAGATAAGTTCTCTAAGTATGCCCATTTCATTTCCCTGTCCCACCCTTTTACTGCCTTTCAAGTGGCACTATTATACATGAACAATGTCTTTAAGTTACATGGTCTACCATCTGCTATTATCTTTGATCGTGACAGAATTTTCTCTAGTCACCTTTGGCAAGAATTGTTTAAGCTGTTGAATACAAACATCCAAATGAGCGGTGCATACCACCCTCAAACAGACGGGCAGACCGAAAGGGTCAATTAGTGCCTGGAGACTTATCTCAGATGTTTTGTGCAGGCTTGTCCAACTAAGTGGTCTAAGTGGATTGCCTTAGTGGAGTATTGGTATAATACTTCCTTCCACACATCTTTGGGTCAAAGTCCCTTTCTGGTTCTGTATGGACATGAACCTCGGCATTTTGGTATAGACATCACTCAGTCCTGTCAAAACTCTGACCTGCAATCTTGGTTAGAAGAAAGGGAGTTGATGCAACAACTAGTCAGACAACATCTTATACGAGCGCAGAACAAAATGAAAGCTCAAGCAGACAAAAATCGATCTCCAAGATCTTTCACTATTGGTGATTCTGTATATCTGAATGCTCAACCATATGTCCAAACATCCCTAGCACCCCGGTCCTCTAACAAGCTCTCCTTCAAGTATTTCGGTCCGTTTGTAATACTTGACAAAATTGGCCCAGCTGCTTATCGTCTGCAGCTACCTTCAGACTGCTCAATTCACCCGGTCTTTCATGTTTCCCAACTTAAACGAGCGATAGATCCAACCACCCCTGTAAGTTCTGTTCTGCCAGACTTCTCTAACAACATGCAAGTACCTCAATCCATTCTAGATCGTCGTCTTTGTCAACACCATGACAAGATGATCTTGCAAGTATTGGTGCAATGGTCTTATCTTCCACCAGCTCTGTCAACTTGGGAAGATGAGGCTCCACTACGCCAACAATTCCCCCGGGCTCTAGCTTGGGGTCAAGCTATGTCTCAAGGAGAGGGGGATGTTACCACCTCAGTACCTGATGATACTGAAGACGTACCTGACGGTGGCGGGCGACTGAAGCTAAGGAGCAGAAGGCCAAATCCAAAGGTTTATGGGCCGAAGTGGCGTAATTGAATGGGCCAAGTTTCCATAACTTGTAACGGCCCTGCGAGGTCCAGTAAGGGAGGTCGCCTTCGTGAGCACCTTCTTGTAAAGCAGGATAGGGGAAAGGGGAGACCGGGGAACTTGGTCATTTGCCTGAAACCGAGCTGGTGGCTTCGGTGGCGGCGAGTCTGGCGAGTTGCCGGAGCTCGAGACCTCGTACCAATTACCGTAATCCAGTTATCGATAGTAGTCTAGTAACAAGGACTTCTCCCACAAGTTCTTGAGGTGTCTTCCATCTCGGTTTGACACACTTGTGACCTTGATTGTGAGAGGTGGGCTAGACACCATGACTCCAAATCAAGTCTTGGGGGATGTGATGACTCAAGAAGGAAGACAAGAAGGATGAGAAGAAGAAGAGTGTAGCATTCAAAGCTACATCATCACACAAGAGACAGGGCAAGAGCAAGATTGAAGAATCTAGTGAAAGTGAAAACCAAAGTGCTAGTGATCTTGATGAAGAGGAAATGGCTCTCTTTGTGAGGAAATTAGGAAGATTCATGAAGAAGAAGGGCTATGGTGCAAGAAGAAAGAGGACTTCCACCAAGAACTATGATGAACCAAGGAAGTGCTTCAAGTGTGGAATCTTTGATCATATCATTGCCCATTGTCCTTACAATTTTGACAAGGATGATGATGATCACAAGAAGAGAGACAAGAAAGAGAAGAAGCCCACCTTTGACAAGAAGAAGAAGAAGAAGAAGAAGGGTTACTCTCACATAGTGACTTGGGATAGTGATGCATCTTCAAGTGGTGATGAAGATAATGAAAAGAAGACATCTACCAAGAAGAAGGACTTTGCTAGTATTGCTATGAGGGACAAGATCTCTCTATTTGACACTCCATCATCACGCTTCATGGCTAAGTCCACTAAGGTACGTTCTCATGATGAGAGTGAGAGTGAGAGTGATAGTGATAGTGATAGTGAGGTGACCTCAAGGGAGGAACTCATGGACATGCTTGAACAAGATAAGGAATACATTGACAAGAAGAGGAAGGAATGCAAGGAATTGCACAAGACCAATATAGATCTTGAGAAAAACCTTGATGAGGTCGTAGCATCTCATGAGAGGCTAATGGAAGCCCATGAGACGCTAGTGAAGTCTCACACTAAGCTTGAAAGAGCTCATTCCTCCCTCCTTGACCAAAGTAAGAAGGAGGTTGTTCAAACATGTGACATGGGAGTTACTTGTGATATTCTTGATGAATCATTTTATGGATCATTGTTGCTCCCACTAACCCATCTTGTAGCACTATCATTCCTACTTCATCTACTAGTGATGGTTTCACTTGTGATGCCTCACTAATGGTGGAAAATGAAACCCTCAAGAAGGAGGTTACAAAGCTCAATCACTCCTTAGCTAAGGCTTATAGAGGTGAGGACCGCTTGCTTATGTGCTTGGGTAGCCAAAGAGCATCTCTCTACAAAGAGGGATTGGGATATACCCCCAAGAAAGGCAAGGCCGCTTTTGCTCCTCACAAGACTCGTTTTGTGAAGAACCCTAGTAGCTATTGCAAGATTTGCAAGCAAGTTGGTCACAATGAGTAAGCATGCAAGAACAAGAAGACCAAGCAAGATATATCCTCTATTAGAGTTGATTCATTCTATGTTCTTTCCAAGGGTACTAATGGTGTTCATACCAAGTTTGTTGGTGCACCATGGATGGCTTCCAAGAAGTCCATTTGGGTACCAAAATCCTTGGTAACTAACTTTGGAGGACCCAAGCGAGTTTGGGTACCTAAAAAGGATTGATCTTTCTTGTAGGTCAATTACAAAGCCGAAGGGAGGCATTGTGTGCTTGATAGTGGGTGCACTCAACACATGACCGGTGATGGAAGAATGTTCAACTCAATCAACCAAGATAGTGACCATGGCTTTGATAGTATTACTTTTGGTGACAATGGCAAAGTCAAGGTGAAAGGGCTTGGAAAGATTGTTAACTCCAATGATCTAAGCATTAACAATGTGCTTCTAGTTGAAAGGCTTGAGTTCAACTTATTGTTGGTTGCCCAATTGTGTGATCTCGGCTTCAAGTGCATATTTGGAGTAGAGGATGTGGAAATCATTAGTGTGGATGGTTCAAATATGATCTTCAAGGGATTTCGGTATGAAAACCTCTATCTAGTGGATTTTAATGCTAGTGAGACCCAACTCTCAACTTGTCTCATCACCAAATCTAGCAAGGGTTGGCTATGGCATAGAAGGCTTGGACATGTTGGAATGAAGAAATTAAACAAGTTAGTTAAGCATGACCTTGTGAGAGGCTTGAAGGATGTCACATTTGAGAAGGACAATCTTTGTAGCTCATGTAAAGCTGGAAAGCAAGTTGGCAACACTCATCCAAAGAAGAGCATCATGAGTACAAGAAAAGTTTTTGAGTTATTGCACATGGATCTCTTTGGGCCAACTACATATGCAAGCATTGGTGGAAACAAGTATGGATTTGTGATAGTTGATGACTTCACAGGATATACATGGGTATTCTTCTTGAGTGACAAGAGTGACACATTTGATATCTTCAAGATATTTGTCAAGAGGTGCCAAAATGAGTTTGAAACAACTATCAAGAGAGTAAGAAGTGACAATTGGAGTGAGTTCAAGAACACAAGAGTTGATGAACTTTGTGATGACTTTGGAATTAACCATCAATTCTCTCCAAAGTACACTCCTCAATCAAATGGGATAGTTGAAAGGAAGAATAGAACCTTGATTGACATGACAAGATCAATGTTCAGTGAATACAATGTTAGTCATTCCTTTTGGGCTGAAGCTATCAACACGGCTTGCTATTCTAGCAACCGTCTCTATTGTCATGGAATGCTTGAGAAGACTCCATCTGAACTCTTGAATGGAAGAAAACCAAACATTGCTTACTTTAGGGTATTTGGGTGCAAATGCTATATATTGAAGAAAGGCACAAGACTAAGCAAGTTTGAAAATAAATGTGATGAGGGCTTTCTACTTGGTTACTCTACATCTAGCAAGACTTATAGAGTGTGGAACTCATCTAGTGGAATTCTTGAGGAAGTATATGATGTGGAATTTGATGAAACACAAGGCTCTCAAGATGAACAAGAAAACTTGGATGATGTGAAAGGTGATAAATTGGTCAATGCAATGAAAGATATGGATATTGGTGACATTAGACCAAGACCAGTGCAAGATGAAGATGAAGATCAAGTGACCATTCTTACAAATGAAGAAGCTAGTGGGTCTCCAACTCAAATTCAAGCAAGTACTAGTGAAGCTCAAGTTCAAGATCAATAAGAGACTAGTCCATCATCATCTCAACCGAATGCTCAAAATCCCCACATGCAAGTGCTCCAACCTACCAATATTGCAAGAGATCATCCTCTAGATCAAGTTATTGGTGGCATTCAAAGTGGTGTTCAAACAAGATCAAGATTGGGTTCATTTTGTGAGCATTATTATTTTGTCTCATCATTTGAGCCAATCAAGATTAATGAAGCTTTGAAGGATGTGGATTGGATAAATGCTATGCATGAAGAGCTTAACAACTTCACAAGAAATCAAGTTTTGGAATTAGTGGATAGACCAAAGAATCATAATGTGATTGGAACCAAATGGGTATTCAAGAATAAGCAAGATCAATATGGAGTAGTGGTGAGAAACAAAGCAAGACTAGTACCACAAAGATACACTCAAGTAGAGGGTCTTGACTTTGGAGAAACCTATGCACCGGTGGCAAGATTAGAGACAATTAGAATCTTATTGGCCTATGCTTGTGCTCACAACATCAAGCTATATCAAATGGATGTGAAGAGTGCTTTTCTCAATGGGTACATAAATGAAGAAGTGTATGTTGAGCAACCACCCGGATTTGAAGATGTAAAGAAGCCCAACCATGTATTCAAGCTCAAGAAGGCTCTCTATGGATTAAAACAAGCACCTAGAGCATGGTATGAGAGGTTGAGAAGTTTTCTTCTCTCTAAGGGATTCAAGATTGGTTTGGTTGACACCACCCTATTCACCAAGAAAATTGGAAGTGATTTGTTTGTCTTGCAAATCTATGTAGATGACATTATCTTTGGATCTACAAATCAAGAATTTTGTGAAGAATTTGGAGAAATGATGGCAAATGAATTTGAGATGTCCATGATTGGTGAACTTAGTTACTTCCTTCGATTAAAAATCAAGCAAATGAAGAATGGTACATTTTTAAGTCAAAGTAAGTACATCAAGGACATGATGAAGAAGTTTGGATTAGAAGAGGCTAAAGGCATTAGTACTCCCATGGGGACTAATGGACACTTGGATAATGATACAAGTGGCATGATGATTGATCAAACACTCTATCGGTCAATGATTGGAAGTTTACTCTATGTGACCGCATCAAGACCGGATGTCATGTTTAGTGTATGCATGTGTGCAAGATTTCAAGCATCTCCTAGAGAGAGTCATGTAAAGGCCACAAAAATAATTTTGAGATATTTGAAGCATACACAAGATGTTGGATTATGGTTTCCCAAGGGGTCAATATTTGAATTAGTTGGATATTCGAATTCCGACTATGCGGGATGCAAGGTTGATAGGAAGAGCACTAGTGGAACATGTCAACTATTGGGAAGATCACTAGTCTCATGGTCATCCAAGAAGCAAAATAGTGTGGCACTCTCTACCGCCGAAGCCGAATATATTAGTGTGGGGAGTTGTTGTGCACAACTACTTTGGATGAAGGCCACCTTGAATGATTATGGAATCAAATTCAAGACGGTTCCCTTGCTATGTGACAATGAAAGTGTGGTGAAGCTTACAAGCAATCCCATCCAACACTCTAGAACAAAGCACATAGATGTGAGACACCACTTCATAAGAGATCATCAACAAAAGGGTGACATTTACATTGACAATGTGGGCACCAATGATCAATTAGCCAACATATTCACTAAGCCACTTGATGAGAAGAGGTTTTGCATGTTAAGGAATGAGTTGAATATCTTGGATTTCTCCAATATGAGTTGATGCACCCCACTTATGACTTGCCTCTACTCCAACATAGCAAGGTACAATTGTTTGACATATGCATTCATCCTTACTAGATTTGTGTAGAGCATATAGGCATAACTCTTGTTCAAATTAGGCGCATTCATGAAAATCAAATGATTTCTATGCACATATGGTACCACTATTGCTTCTATGAGTTGTTTGATCTAGTGGTGGCATATGGAATGTTGATAAGCTTGCAACCTCACATATTTAGTCTAGAATGCTTATTCTCGTACTTAACCAACATGGCCAAGATAACCATTGTAAGATGTGTGAAGAAGCTTGTCCATGGTTTAAACCGTGTTAAGTATATAGGACAAGTGCTCTAGATTGAACTATAAAGTATATTCACCCCACTCCTTTATAAATTGACACGATAAACAAATCTTCCTAAGTATCCTCAAGTGATACATATTACTACAAGTGGTTTCCTTTGTGGTAATGTGTGACAAAGGGGGAGAAAATGTGATAAAATGATCATGTCTTGGCAAAGGAGGAGAAATAGGGCAAAGGGGGAGAAATAGAAATAGGGGGATAAATATGATTTTGATTTTGTGAAAATTGAAAAATTAAAAATTGAGCACACAAGTAGACGGAGCAAGCCTATGAACAATTTGTTGCATTTGGATGTGCATTCACACATATGTTTGCTTGCATTGTATTTCAATTCAATATGACTTGCTTGTGTGGTACATGCCTAGTATAATCTTGATTGATCTTTTGATCACTAGCATGTATAGGAGTTAGCTAGAACCTTAGAATATCTTGTGTATATCCAATTGGTATCAAGCTAACCATGTTGCTAAGGGATGTATGATTGGCGCACTTCGATTGGTATCACGCTTCAAAGGTCCATCTCTTATACCTTGCATCATGTCATAGTTTGCTAGTTGTTTACCCCTCCCAAAGTTCTACCTAAGCATATGTGCAAAGCTTTGACTTATACTCATAAGAAGTGCACATATATAGGGGAGTAAAACACTATCAAACCAACCTTGAAATGATTGACCACTTTTCTTCTTTATTCAAAGTTTCAAGTGGCTTCAAGCATTTCAAGTTGAAATCAAAATTATATTTCATATCATTTATATCGGGTTGTCATCAATTACCAAAAAGGGGGAGATTGAGAGATCTCTAGTGTTTTGGATAATTGATGAAACCTAAAGTACTAACCTAGCTCTAAGTGATTGAATAAGTCTAGTATACACATAGAAGATGATGACAAGTGATGGAGCAAGCAAGGAAGCAAAGTGATTGAAAGAGCTCACACTTGGAGAAGAAGGAAAGTGAAAAGACCTTAAGTAATTCAAGGCAAAGGTATATGCTAGGGCTTTTCTTTTGGTGGTCAAGACACCAAGTAGGTGTGATCACATTTAGGTTAGACAACCGTACTATTAAGAGGGGAAATGCAAAAGTGATTGCGGTTTGTCAAGTGCCACTAGGTGTTATCGATATTGCATATGCATTTAGGACCTAGTGACATACACCCTGCCAAAAGTCAAGAGGATCATGCCAAGACGTGTTCACTAAAGAGGTATCTTAGTGCTTGTCACATTGGAGCAAGAGTGGAAAGATCAGAGACAAGCAGAGGACATCAAACGTTGTCCGACGCGAAGGACGATAGCGTCGGACGCTGGGGAATCAACTCTCATGCGTCCGTCGGCATCTCAGAAGCACCAGAGAAATTTCAGAGCGCAACAGACGGCGTCCGTCGGATTCGAGTGGAGAGTCCATCGGGCTTCCAGAGAGCTCTGCAAACGAGCAGCTTGAAGGCAGGCGTCGGACGTTGGAGGTCCAGGCGTCGGACGCTGGCGACAGAGCGTCCGTCGCACCTGGGTCAGCCCAACGGCTAGTTCTTACAGGGCGTCGGACGCTGCGACGGAGCGTTCGTTGCACCCGAAAAGAGCGTCTATCGCCAACTTATCAGCCCAACGGCTAGTGGCTTTGAGGGAGGTCTATAAATATGTGTTGGCCGGCTTGGGGGGTTATCTCTCGCACATTTGAACATCTTGAGACTCTCTAGAGCTGAGAAAACTCCTTCACACTCATCTCCATGCTTGGTTAGTGAATTTCCAAAAGAGATTGAGTGATCCAAGTGCATTTCGCATATAGCTTGCATCTAGTGGCACTTGAGAGACGTTCTCGCTGCGGATTTATTGTTACTCTTGGTGATTGACATCACCTAGACGGTTTGGAGCAGCGGTGGTAGATCGAGAAGCTTGGTAATTGTGCCTCGTCGACTACAAGTTGATTGTGAGGGGTTCTTGTGCCTTCCCCGCAGGAGATCGCAAAGGTAACTCTAGTGGATTGCTCGTGGCGTTTCAATAGCCCCATCTTGTGTTAGTTGTGCGGCACCTAGTGACGGGTTTGGCGTGTGATGCCAATTAGCGCGTGAACCTCCAAGTGAGTGTCTTGCCACAACGAGGACTAGCTAGTTGGCAAACTAGTGAACCTCGGAAGAAAATCAAGTGTCAACCATTGTCTCTTGTGATTGATTGATCTCATTGATATTCACTTGATTGGTTCATCCCCTACAACTCCACAACGGTATATCTATCCTCCCTATCTCTCTTTGTTCCTTACTAGTTTTTCTTAGTAGAGATATTAGGTTGTGGTAGTGCTTTGTAGCTTGTGTAGGATTTGTGTGAATTAGAGCTATTAGGATAGCACTTGTGGATAGGTGGTTTCGCTTTTCTCTCCTAGGCTAGTGCAACTTTAGCTATTTGCTTCCTAGCTTTCTAACTTGTTGTTGAGTTTGCTTGTAGTTTTTAAATTAGGCTATTCACCCCCCTCTAGCCATCGCATAGGACCTTTCAAGTGGTATCGGAGCTAGTACACCGTTGATTTGACACCTACAATGCAACAACGTACGTTGTCTGGTACTCGCCAATCGTGGGCTTGTCGTCTTAGTGATGCCGATGTTCATGCCATCCAGGGGCTTCACGAGGACGACGGACGTCAGCGGTGTCATGTTTACACTTGGATTCGCATCCGGCAATCACAATCTGGTCGTGCAGATCGATTAGTCAGAACATCAAATCAAATCAAAATAGAGGAAATATTTGTGCTTTGATCGAGGAGTATATATTTTGATTTTATTATATAGTGCAGGGTAAAATCGGAGTCTTAATTGGATCAGGATTAGAGTTACCAGCCAACAAGGCGCAACAAAGAATATAGTAGTACGTGCATGATTAAACATAACTTTTTATTTTAGCAACACATGAGTTACCGTACATATACATGCAAGGCAAAGCTTAGACAAAGTATAAAAGATTTAAGGAGCTCTCGTGTCCTATTAGGACTCTAATTGATGCGGTCGTCAACACCGAAAATCATGTTTTCATCTCTTGTACGTGAACTGCGTGCTATATATATATATATAGAAAAAAAACCTGGTAACTATATATGGGAACGTATCGAAGCCGGATAGAAAAATATTTTTTGGAAAAAAATGTTTTCATCTCTTGTACGTGAACTACGTGATATATATATATATATATACATATATATATATATATGGGAACATACCAAGCCGGATAGAAAAAAAAAATTGGAAAAAAATTGACTGACTATGGAAATGTACGGAAGCTGGACAGAAAAATATTTTTTTAGAAAAATTTGACGACTATATGGAAACATACGGAAACCAGATAGGAAAATATTTAGAATAAAAATTCCTACCACGCTACGCTAGACAAGAGCTTTTATAACTCGTATGAGCATGACTTGTATATAAATCTAGGCGGAGACAACTCTCTCTCTATATATTATACGGTAGTTAGAGGGAGACCGATCCAACAAAATGGATGGACCAAAAAAAAAGGATGAAATTTTGTCTGTATATTATTAGGTATATATATATATATATAGATATAGATATAGATATAGATTTGTTCATATGTTGTTGTGGCAATTTCTCATCAAGAACCCTCCACTTCTTCCTATTCTTCCCATCAGCTCCTTGGTCAAACAGATCATTAACGCATGGGAAACGTGCGCTATGGCGTCGGGACCAGCAACGTTCAGGAAGCGGCATGGGCCTGTCCGCAAGCCTGCTTATCCCGCCCCGCAAATTAGGCCCACTACACATCTGCAGGCCACCTATTTTTCTGTTGTGGGCTGAGGCAGGCCAGCCTGTTAGCGCAAGTAGACAACACACAAAACTAGCAAAGGCATGCACATTGTTGTAAAACACATGGACTCTATCCTAGAAGGAAAGGAAAAGGAAGAATCCTAATCCCAGTCCGTGACAGGACTATATATACGTGGGAGATCTATGTTGTAATGAACTAATATCAAGAGGAATATGTCTACTTGTTCTACTATTTTCATCTACTACGTTGATCATGAGAGACGAAGAGGGAAAGATCCGAACCGCCGACAACGAGTTTTATAACACGTTATCAGCATGACAAGCTCTACGTCGACATCGCCACTGAAGTTGTCGCCGATCTTCGACGTCGACGCCGACGTCCCCCGCGCGACTACTTCGACGACGTCGACATCCCCGACGTTGTTAGCGGAACGGATCTGCTACCTCTACCTGCAACTAATTTGCACAACATCGACATGTACCGTCGTCGTCAAGCAAACATGCCTACGACAATGCTAAACGTCCTACGCGGTATGTATCTACTAACCACTGCCCTACGCGGCATGTGAAGTAGATCAAATTAGCATCCTTTATGAGGTACGAAGAATCGCATCTTGCAGATCGAGAAAGAATCGCATCTTGCAGATCGCGTTTGTTCCAACCATCGAAGTAGAAAGTCACATACATGCACAGCATATATCCGTCACGTGTATGCATGAGATTTCTTTTGTTTTATTAATCTCATAAACATGAAGGGGGGGGGGGGGGGGGGGGGCTTTTACGAGTTAAGGCATGAAGCCAATACACTTATAGAAGATGTTCCAAACGGTATTGACTCGTACTCAAATAATTACAAGAAACTAATTTTTCGTACCTAATGAAATTGATTGAAGAATAGAAAAAAAGGCTCGGCAATGTCTTCACCTTGCACGTACGCAAGTTCTCAGCCACATCGGAGTTATATTTTACTGCTACGGCTGGTCGCAATGCCGGTCTGCATAATCGTGCTACCGGCCCGCTTGCAGCGCCAACTCATCAGGCATCCAGAATTCCAGATGACGACTCGTAGTCGAATACAATTGCCCGCAGCACACATGTATATAACCTCTGCTAGTTACTGGCTTGCATGCCACTGCCCACGTCCGGGTCCATGTCACTGCATATGACCTTGTACACATCAACAACATCGACAACAGCCTTACAACAGGAATTGTTCGGATTTGCGTGTCCAAGCACCGAGTTGTGGTCGAATCCACCTACTGGCATAACATAGCTCACAGGCCATCTCGGCTCGAAGCCGTCAGCACACTGCCGCCTTGAATGCGGGGTCTGCATGTCGTGAGCAGCCTCTTGTATATCATCGTCTTGTGTAACGAATCCAAGCATTAAGGCCGTAGCCTGTACGCTATCAAACATAGTAACGTTTGCCTAAGAAGCCTCGTAGTTCAAGCAGAATTTCGAGTTATTGGAAGGACTCTGACTAGTATGTACGAGAAAATGTGCTGAATTAGCCAAATACGAAATTGGACCTCAAAGAAGAAGGCATGCATTAATCTGAATTTTATTGAATTAGGCCTCTGGATCCTGCAGATTCTATGTATATAGGTTTCGTCTTCTTGCAGATAAATCCTATATTTTTTTGGGTATTTTGCAATTTAGCAAACAACCTTTCAAGAAGTTTCCAAAAATAATTAGCCCCTAGATCATCTGTTTATGTATATTATGTATATTATGTATTTCGTATACATTGCATACATAAGAGTTGTATATACAACATTAAATTTGTAATTCAGTTGTTGTTGTGCTAGTGGAATTTCATTATGAATTATATATCATGCAATTATAAGAATAAAATCTTAAATGATTATACTAGAAACATGGTATAAGATATATGAGCTCTCTAAATCCTGCAGACCTTAGACTTATCACCTTTGAGAGACCCATATTTATTTCTCCTAGCATAATGAAATTTTGGGATAAAATAAATGGTTGGTATTAATTCTGAAAATTAGCATATACCATGATATAGACCATGAAAAATGCTAGGATGCTTCTAAGAATTTTTTTTATATAACCATCCACTACCTTTTTGCACCTTACCACTTGTTTACATGTAGTAAACTTATATGCGCATGATTTAATTTATGTTAATATATGCATGCTTGAAAGAAAGAAGAAATATCCTGGAATTACTCTGAATGGTAGAATTATTTGTTATGGTCATTATTAAATCCATGTAGGATATTTTGCTACCGTTGAAGTGTAGTGAATTCATGATATATATTACTAATTATTCTCTAGAATGAGTATATGGCTGAGAGAAATAACAAATATATTATATGACTCACTGCATGAGAAAATTCTCAAATTATGATTATAGAATATGATATCATATTCCATTGAAAGTCGAATTTTCAAGCTTATATGATTATAGTTTGTGGTGTAATGCTACTTTATAAATAATAGCTTGAAGCTTTGTATTGAATGTCTAGAAGACAAGATGATAAATAAAATTTTAGCAATTTATATTCTCGAAGAAATGTCTCTTGAGTATAGAATATCAAAGAGCAATGTAATACATGAAGTATTAGAATTTATCATCAGAAATTACTCAAATAGAAGTTGAGTTAGAAATTTTCGACAACTCAATAAACCAGGATATATGACTTGCATATGTTGCACTCCTAGAAGAATTGTGATTACATATCACTACTATGAAATAAAGTATGCATGAAGCTGCTAAATGTCAAGCATTGAGAAATTTTGAGGTTTCTCGAAGAAGAATTTAAATCATGTGCTAACATACTTGTATTGTATTTAAACTTATATTATCTATAAGTATTAGTAGTAACGGTGGTGCATTAAGTTTTAATTCTAGTTGAATTAAGTAGATTATGTAAACTCATAGAAGAGCTAATGGTTACTTTATTAGCTTGAAGACTAATACATTTAATATTCTTAGTTGCAATTCTTATTTGAAGTAATATGTGTCAATTTTGCATGGAATAAATTAGTTTTATATGTTTTATGCATTGCATGCATAAGCAATATGATTGATCTAAGGTTAAGCACCTTGAGATGAGGGGGAGAGTTAATATGAAATTAACTTAATGGAGACTAACCCATTAGATATGATGAATAATTGTGGAATTAAGATAGTAGATAACATACTTATGATGATTTAGGATTTATGAAGAAAATGCTTTAGCAATTTTTGCATTAATGGCAATTAGAAAATTCTAGAAGAAATTCCATGTGAATTTGAATGTTGCGTATTTTACACATTTGAAGTATATTATCCATTTTTATGTATGAGTATTTGGATTATTTTTAGGCTATAAACAACTGCATTTACTTAATAACCCCATGTTTAAATATGTGTGTGGATATTTCCCAGAAAAATTTATCATAGCATACATGAATGGGCCTCCACCTGTAGTTGGAGATATGTGAATTTGAATTATTTTAAGCCCATGATAGGGGATATCTTTTGAAGTATGCTATTAAATATCTAATATTGGCATTAGGGGGAGAGAATGCCAAATATTATTTCCATAGAAGGAAAATGATCTGAAGAAAATATTCCTTGAAGCTTGAAGTAGGAATAATATCACACACTAAATCAAACAATAGTTTGATTATGCTCTTGTGAAGCATGAAGCGGAGCATATGTCAGATATTTTAAAAAAATGAGAGAAGTAATTTGAAGTTATAAACCTAAAGTTGTGTTTACTAGTAGTAAACTAAATGTTGTATACTATACTATAAAGCTAAAATCTACGGTGACGTCTGTGGGTTCTAGTTTAGTGTATAATCGTTAAATAATATAAGAACAAACTCCTCGATTCTCATGAAGAGAACACCTCATGAAGAAGTTTAAGAACCTCATGAAGAAGATCATCACGAAGATGAAATCCAACATACTAAGCGCGCACATTATTAGTGTTGGGTATGCGGAACAAATCATCTCTTGTTTTGGGAAATGACAAAGAGACAGAATAATCTCACATTATGAGAATATTGAGAGAAAATAATAGTTGTCGACAACGTTACCTCTATAAATTGCATTCTCTTATGAGAATCCGGAGCCGGCAAACAAAGTCCATGACAAAGTCGCTTGCAGCGATTGTATCGGGTCAATGAAGAAAGCAATTGAGGTTGAATCTCCAACTTAGAAGAAATAATGTTCTGCTATATCTCTGGCAAATGAAATGAATAAATTTGAAATATGCAGTCAAAAGTGGATTATGAAGATCCATATAATTCCTGAAGAATATAAATCGCAACATATAGAAATCTCATACTAAGTATTAAGAAGTCTAAGGTATAATATATTCCTGAATGAATATTAAAGTCTCAAGAAGAGCGTGTCCTAGAAGGAATAGTCATCAAATGACTTAATATTGAATATTACTATCTCATTGTATGTGATATAATAGTATCTCATATAGTAGAGAATATATCTCATAGAAGTGACATGTTATTCACTGAATATCATAATATCCTTGAAGGAGTTAATCCATGAAGGATTTACCAGTTGATTATATTGAATAAACACCATCAATCTTTGAAGTGAATATAGACCCGAGAGAAATCAAATGAGGAATGATAAACATCATGAAGATGTCATGCAAGCACTCAGAAAAGTGTATATATGCAAAGTTAGCTATGAAGTATTGATATCCTCTAAATACCATAGAAGGTATAAGAATAATGGTGATTTTGGCAATTGAATTATCCCCTAAATGCCAAATGCAAGACTGGATTTACTCTTGAATGATACAATCAAAATCTCGAAGATTTGTAGAACATATAATTTCCAAATCCACTAAGAAAGGATTTTAATATTCAAACTCTAGTATAAGTTTGATGCATTATCTAGAAGATATTAAATATTGTAACTTATTTACCCCATATTCCTCTGAAATGATTTACCTGAAGTATAAAATTTATTTGTTTTGCACAACTAATAAGTGGTCATTATGCACGAAACATATTGCTCTTGTTTATACTCTTATTATAATTAATAGAAGAATTTTGAGCCAATTTTTGAAAGGTATAATATTATGGTACTGCATACCATCAATTAAGCACACATTTATGAAAAGTATGACTTGAACAATGAAGTTCAAAGGATGGATTTATGAGGGGGAGCAAATTGATTGAATCTACCTTGAAGGTAATTAAAACCACTAGAATTACAAAGATCAAGTAGATCATATTTGCTAAAACATTGAAGTTTATGCATAGATCATGAAGATAAATATTTATTCATGAAGAATAACAAATCCTAAAGAATACATATCCAAGATGGTTAAATGTTGTACTCTTTTTTTCTATGTGAGTTTTTACTTAAAGGTTTCTCACGCAAGGTTTTTAATGAGACAACATGTGCAATACAATTAACGAATGCGATGTACTCTTTTCTCCAAGAACCGTTTTTCCCACTGGGTTTTCGGATGGAGTTTTTAACGAGGCATGTGCATATCGTGGTAATTGTCCAAAGGGGTGTGTTGTAAAACACATGGACTCTATCCTAGAAGGAAAGGAAAAGGAAGAATCCTAATCCCAGTCCGTTTGTATGTGGGCTCTTACCAAATCATAGACACTGGCATGACTATATACGTGGGATATCTATGTTGTAATGAACCAATATCAAGAGGAATAAAGAATAGTCTTCCTATCTTGTGTCTACTTGTTTTACTATTTTCATCTACTACGTTGATCATGAGAGACGAAGAGGAAAGATCCGAACCGCCGATAACGAGTTTTATAACACACATGACCGCAACCTCATTTCACCGTGCATCTCAATATCTCAGCGTGCAATAATCCAGTCTCTGACGTCCCTACTGCTAGGACTTCGTCACAACTGGCTGCGCCCATGTCCAAAGTCCTCGCCAGTCGCCATAGCGCTACCGACGGCGATGGAGAAGAAGCCTCCTGATGGCCTACACCTCTGCGACGCCCAAGAAGCTGTCATCTTCCTCAAAGGACAAGAAAGGGAAAGGGGAAAGGTTCGTCGGACCCTGCGCCGGCTACCAAGGCTACCGTCACCAAGAAGGCAAGAAGCCTAGGACCGCCGGTGCGCGTACATCCACAGACGAGCCCCCCCCCCCCCCCCAGTGGCGTTGCCGCCGCCACCGTGGCACGCTTGGTCGCGGATCTAGAGCATTGCAGACCCTCTCTAGCACAGTAGCAGATGCTGGTAGTGCAAGCCCTTGGCTCCAGGAACCAGGACATCGATGGCCAGATGCAACAGCAGCTATGTGTTGCTCTAGATCAACTTTTAGTCTTTCAGTTGCCTACGAAATTCACTAAAAATGTAGGAATAATAAAGTCGTATCATGCATTCATTTCCATTCAGCATGATGCAGATTGCCAGTTTTCCGTATTGGAAAAAGTCTACTTACCACCTAAACTATTGGGGTGTGTCTAACCTAGGACCCTAACTACAAAACCGGATAACAAACACCCTAAACTTTCGCAAACCAGTCAACGAACCCCCTGGGACGGTTTGGCAGAGTGGTATTGCTGACGTAACTTTCGCAAACCAGTCAACGAACCCCCTGGGACGGTTTGGCAGGGTGGTATTGCTGACGTGGCGTCCAGCGTGTAAGCGGTTTGACACGGTGACCAGTGAGATGGCGTGCATGGCCACTGACCACTGCGCCCCACGGACGCCCCCACCTCGAAATACTCGTCCCTCCCCTGTTCTCTCCCCTGTTCGCAGATCCCGCCGGAGCCACTGCAGAACTGTAGGCGCTGACGTCGCTGACGTAGACGGATCGAGGCTTCGTGTGCGGTCTAGAGGCGAGAGGGACCGCGCTCTTCTGCTGGCCATCCACGCCCGCGCCGCAGTGGGATCAGCTCCGCCGCCTCTACAACGGGCCTGTCCCGCTCTCGGACCTCGCCGGCGGCGCGCAGGGTAGCGCCGTACAGGCGGGGCTCTCTAACGCGACCGTCGCGCCGTACCTCGCCGTGGGGGCGCTCGAGCATGCACCGTCCTCGCCACCGGTGCCGCGCTCTGCTTGGGGCCTCCGACGTCGCGCTTCCAAGGGACCTCTTCGGGTACGGCCTGGCCGTTGGGGACTCCCATGCGTGCGCACTCCGCTGGCCCAACCACAGCACGGTGTGCTGGAGCCTCGGGGGACCCACCACTATCCTGTACGAGCCGACGCTCGGGGTCGCATTCCAGTTCCTCATCGCCGGCGGCAACTAGACGTGCGGCGTCGCATCCATCGACTACAGCGTGTAGTGCTGGTCCTTGGGCGCCGTGTCTATGCCCGTGCCCGTGCCGCTGTCGAGTATATGCCCCGGCGTCTGCGTCAGCGGCAGGTGGTCAAGATGCTCACCGAGACCACGGGCAGCACCAGGTGGTCAAGATGCTCGTCAAGATATCGCGGAGATCGTGTTCACGGTGAGCAACATCCGCGCTGTGCTCTGGCACACGCCCGCTGCTCACGTTGGCCTACGGCGGCTCGACGCTGCTGACTCCTGTGTAGTTTTTTCCGTCGTCGAGCACGACGTACGCCGGGAAGTCGCGGTCGAGCGTGCCGGCGCCGACGGTGGTGATCCACGGCGTGACGTTGGAGAGCGTGGATCTGCCCGGGCCGGCGTTCCCGGCGGAGCAGGAGAGGAGGACGTTCTGCTCCGTGGCGGCGAACGCGCCGATGGCAACGCTGTCGCGGGAGTAGTCGGCGGCGCCACCACCCAGCGAGAGCGAGAGCACGCCGCAGCCATCGACGACGGCGGCCTCCATGCCCGCGAGGATGTCGGAGGTGAAACACCCTCCGAGCCAGCACACCTTGTACACCGCGACGCACGCCCGGGGCGCCATGCCGCGCGCCGTGCCCGCGTTGAAGCCGAAGAGGCTGGCGTCGGGGAGGGCGGCTCCTGGGAGGGCGGCGCCGGCGGCCGTGGAGCTGGTGTGCGTGTCGTCGTCGTCGTCGTCGCGAGGGGAGCGGGACTCCCAGTCCGTGTCCATGGGGCCCATGGCAGCCTCGTAGCCCTTGCTGAAGAACCTGGCGCGGACGAGCTTGCGGTTGCAGGCGGAGGGAGAGAACAGGGAAGAGAACTGGGGTGAGACAGAGTATAACACGGGGTGTCCTGAGAGGTGGGACGCAGTGGTCAGTGGCCATGCACGCCATCTCATTCGCCACCGTGTCAAACCGCTTACAAGCTGGACGCCACGTCAGCAATACCACCCTGCCAAACCGCCCCATGGGGTTCGTTGACTGGTTTACGAAAGTTTAGAGTGTTCAATACCCGGTTTTGTAGTTTGAGGACTAGGTTAGACACGCGCCAATAGTTCAGGGGGCTAAGTAGACTTTTTCCTTTCCGTATTTGTCTTATATGTGTGGTTTGAAGTTTCTAAGTACAGTTTCTTATTTGATACCTGACTAATTAGATAGTAGAAATTATAGCAAAACAAGCATCTAAGCAGGAGCATGGAAAATTTTGGCTGGCTAAGGCTGTGATTGGTTCCTTGTATATCCTTTGTCCTGGCTATTTGGTTGTATTCTCTTTACTGACTGACGCCTGTATGTATGTCTTATTGTGTGTAAATAGACTATGATCCTCGGCAGGATGTGCCCAGACCCAGAATGAGCTTCACTTTCAGGCACTGTTTGGAACGCGGAAATTTTTTCCCGTTCCTATGTTTTTTCTGTGAAAATAAACTGATTCCTGTAAAATTCCTACGTGATTTCTGCGAAAATACTGCGTTCTAAACATGCCCTCACTGGCTGAAAATGAATGAGTGGTGAGTTTCACTGTCAACACTGCTACACCTAGGTGCACGGAAATGTCAATGTACAAGGTTATGTATGCACAACATTTTTTCAAGGGCATTGAGTGTAGGGCCACTGAATCTGTACTGCAAGCAACTAATCACTCTTGCTTCTAGGACCACTACGTCGACTCAGTTTTGTTTTACTTTTCAATTTTGTTTATGTGCATTCATTGGAAATAATAGTGTTTATATGTGTTTGATCTATTCTACCGCAATGTGAATATATTTAGGCATGCATTTTGACTGAACTCAAGTCATGTTTCTTGTGTGTCGATTTTAGTCTGGTTTCATCCCATTCATATATGTAATGGCCATATCAAAATGTATGTTGGTTGGAAATTTATATTCACTAAACATAAGTTTAATTGAAGTGTATATTAGAGTAAACATATTGTCCTCTGAACTGCAGGTATGAGAGACAGGTTGAACGTTTGCTGCTTACACCCCGTGTAAATAGTGTTTGTTCAAATTCATAGCTAGAATGACCTTTGTGCTCTCTAATTTTGCCGCGCCTGTTGCCAGCCTCTTCCACCTACAACTTCCTCACACATGGAGTAGGAAAAACAAGTGTACATTGAAAGGATCAAGATGCCCAAGAGGGGGGGGGGGTGAATTGGGCTTATTTCAAATTTCTAAAGCAATATGAAATCCTAGCAATGTCAATTACCCCCTAGTGCCTACCGGTAGTGTGTCCTAACTAGAAAGCAGTAGCAATTCAAAGAAAGTAAGAAAGATGCGGTAAGTAATGCGGTATGAAAAAGCTAAGGATAGAAAGTGATACGACGACGTTTTGCCGAGGTATCGAGGAGTCGACACTCCCCCCTAGTCCTCGTTGGAGCACCCGCGCAAGGGTATTGCTCCCCTTCTACCTGCGCAAGGGTAGAGTGCTCTCTACGGGCTGGTTCTTTGCTACTCCGGCTCGGTGAACCGCCCACAACCGATCACAAGTCGATGGAGAAGGGCCGCCGACAATCCTCCGGCGATCACCTTCCTCCCAAGCACCACCGGACCGTCTAGGTGATGTCGATCACCAAGAGTAACAAGCTTTGATCTTCACTTGACTCACTCAAGCTTCACAACTAGAGTGGATGCACACTTGGTCTCTTCAATGAACTAGAGGAGAGGATGGATGGATTCGCGAATCACTCTCTCTCTCTCTATAGGGCTCTTGCTCTCTTCCCAACCTTCTCAAGCAACTCAGCAACTAAAATGAGCAAAGACAAGGTGGGAGAGAAAGGGTGGGGCTATTTATAGCCCCAACGACAAGTTACTGTGTACGTCAGCAGGCGAGGGATGCTCCATCGCTTGGCGACAGACGCTGAGCCTCAGCGTCTGGCGCCAACTCGCTGCTCTCGAGTTTCTGGGAAAATATTCTCGGACGCTCGCTAGCGTCCGACGCCCCTGCGACAGACGCGTCCGTCGCAAAATGGAAGTCTCTGGAGCTCTCTGTTAGCGCGCCAGACGCTACCCTAGCGTCCGACGCCAGCGTCTGGCGCGTCAGACAGCGTCCGACGCCTCTTCACTCAGCGTCCGACGCCTAGAGATCACTCCTCTCAACTTCAGTTTTCGTCATGATGAATATGGAAGTTGATCTAGGCTATCTTACGGTCACCATAGGCTTCCTTAGAGCTAAGGAAGTCAAGTGTGTACCACACCTAAGTCATGAAGCTCTCCTAAGTCAAGCTATTAGTCTCAACCCCTCTTTGTAGTACGGCCAAAGATCAAATAAAGACCTATCTATACTAAGTGTCCTTCATCTCCTTATGGCACTTAGCCTATCACTTTAGGGTCTTCATCATGTTCTCTTTGAAATCCGAAACGATATCCATCTTGGGGGCTAAGTGATAACCATTGATGTCCATTCATGTTGATCACTATGGCTAAGCTACGCATAGCCTCTGCAAAACACACATTAGTCATAATAATCGCTAATTGATGTTAATCACCAAAACCAATAGGGTCATGATTCTTCAATCTCCCCCTTTTTGGTGATTGACGACACTAACTCCTCGAGTATGGATATAAGAGTGAAAGGTTAGGATTTCCGGTGACTTGGATGGGTTGAGCAAGGGTTAGTGAATAAGAATGAAGAATACTTGCTCATCCAAGCCAAGTCAAAAATATGGTACTCATGAATATGAAATAAGATCGGAGTACCTCATGATATTCTCATATAAGTATCAGAGTATGGCGCGGAAGTTCAATTACCATTTGATCATAGAGATATATCATGAAACAAGTGACAACTCACAAGATATATTAGCGAAAGCATAAGAGTTTGTCACACAACCCCAATCACAGGAGTATCTCAAACATCAAGCAATACACACAAATATACAATGCATAAAGGTAGACATGATGAATGAGTACAGGGGAAATAAGCACATCAAAGAACCAAATCCCTCCCCCTATCTCTAATACTCGACTCTCTCTCCCCCTTTGGCGTCTAGCACCAAAAACTATGCATCTGGAGCTGGGGGAGCTGAAGAAGCTGTAGCCTTGCGATCAAGCATGATGAAGTCCTGAAGGTCTGAATCATCTGACTGACCATCTACCTCTGACTCTGCAGGTGTAGGCTCAGCTGGGGTGACCTCTGGAACTAGAGCTGCTGACTCAGAGACTGTCGCTGTCTTTCCTAGCTCCCCCTGAGGCTCAGACGGAGTAGCTGTCTGAATTAGAGCCTCAGACGGTCCTGCCTCTGTAGTAGCGGGTCTGGGAGCCCGACGAGTGAACACTCGAGGCGAGGGAGAAGTCGTCACTACTAGAGCTGCAAGTGTAACTGCTGCAACTAACTCGGCTGGCTGACCCTGAGAGTGGAGTGGACAAGATACTACCACAGTGACTGCCTTTGCCTGCTCCTTTGGCTGAGCTGGTGCGGGTGACTCAACAGCCTCTGCTGCAACTGCCGTAGCATCTGGCTGAACAGCAGTCAGAGGAGGAGGATTCACTATCTGTGTAGAGCAGTCTGGGGCAACCTCCGACGAGGTAATTGAGGAAAGGTGGGTACCCGTCGCCGGAGGATCATCCGCAGGTAGCTGAGTGTCTGGAGCTGCTGCATCTCTGTCTGCGATCTGAGTGTCAGGTGTACGAAGCTGTGCTCCAACTGGTGAGGGCTTGCTAGTGATCTCCAAGTAGGAGGCTGTAAGGTCACGAGAAGGCTCTGCTATGGTAGTACCCCGGGTAGGTGTGAAACCTGTCAAAAACTCACCGGGGGATGCCAACCAAGACGGCACCTGAGTCATAGGTTTCTGGCAAGCAGGAGAAGCCGGTGCCGGACCCTGAAGCCACTGGGTTGTAAAGCTGGAGTCGGCATCACCACTGGGGGTGTAGGCTGCGGATGGGAGGAGAACTGCTGCTGGGAGCCTCCGGGCAACTGTAGTTGTGGAGTGAAAGTCTGCCCGGAGCTCAAACTGAGGAGCCTCTCAAGAATCTGAGTCTGCGTCCTCTGAATCTCAGCCTGCTGCATCTGATATGAGAGAAACTGGCATTGAAACTCATCCTGTCGAGCCTGAGCCTCAGCCTAAGCTGCTAGCTGCTGAGCGGTGAGTCTCCTGACCTCCTCTGTCTGCCTCCTCTGCTCCTCTGCCTGTCTGATCTGCTCCTGCTGCATGTTGGTCAAAAGGGAGAGGATGGTGTCCTCTGAGGTGCCTGAGGCGGGAGCTGTAGTTGCATCGGACCCACCGGCCTCATGGTCGTGAGACCGAGGTGTGAACTCTAGAACTGGCCGGTAATCCTCATCTGAGCTATCTGATGGTAGATCATATGCTTCATCAGCCACTGCATCTATCTGTGCATCCAAATCAGTAAGCTCAACCTCTGCAAGGCCTTGAACAGTAGCCTCCTGCTGCTCGTCTGATGCAGGCGGGATACTGTTTGTCTGGTATGAGGACCTTGACGCCTCAACCGACCTCTGCCACTATGACTCACAAGCTGACTCATGTTATACTCTGGAAATATTGTGTCAGAGCATGTGAGAGTAAGCAACTGGCCTGGAAAGCCTCCACGTGACACAAGCAGAAAAGAAATCCAGTGCGCATACTGCAACTGCCAGTGGCCTCTGAATCCTGCTATGATGTCCTCCATCTCACTGATGATCAAATCCCATAGATCAAACTTCTCCATCTGGACTATATGAGATAGAAGCCACATTTGAAGTCGAGTGATGGTCTCTCGGGCACCAACTCTGGGGAGGATAGTCCATCGAAGTACCTCGTTCAGAGTACGGGCAGTCGGTGTGAGGTCATGAACACCACGACTGGAACCCTCTCCGAACGGCTCTCGAAAGTAGGGACGCAAAAATTCCACTGATGGCACGATCCCCTCATGAGGACGGCGAGGAGCCTCCTGATCCACATAGCACAGATTGTGGATCCTTGTAGCTGATTCCTCAAGATGGAAAATCTCTCTGAAGCGAGTGTCATAGATCCTCACATCCTTGCCCTAGAAGGAGAAGTGGATGAACTTGTGGTCCGGAGAGACCCAAAGAGAAGCATAAAACTGTCTGACCCAGTCCTCCTGATAGTTCTCAACTCTACCAATCAATCATGTCAGCCCCTCAAGATACTCTAGATGCTGGGCTATTCCTGGACCACCGACCTCAATGATAGACTGCAGAAGGCACACCCGGTGAGCACGAAGTGGAGCACGGGTGTTGACATACCCTCGGTAGAAGTCCTCATGTACTGTCGTGTAGAAGTTTGGACTGACACGGGGGTCTCATGCTGGAGGGAACCACGTCTGAAAGTCAACAAACCTAATCTGCTGAATCTGCTTCGCTGATAGAGCTGTAACCTGGTGCCTCACTAGGTCTGGTAGACTGGAGCATGGAGGAGGTCTGTCGTTGCACCGTGGACCATCGGGCCTAGGAGGGGGCTCCAAGCCACGAGCGCGTGTCACTCGTCTGGACATCAGCTCATGTACTAAGGAATGCTCCGAAGGGTCTGTCTGCTCAGTGTCCTCTGTCTCTGGAGTCTCTGGGGACTCAACCTCTGCCTCTGCGTGAGAGGGGGACTCACGACGCGCTCCATGGCGAGGAGAGATCCTCAAACCAGCGCGATGTCCACCCTTCTCGGCAAGCTTTGCTGCCTCTACCACTGCAAGTGCTTCCACTGAGTCCGGATCCATCAACGACCTCTTCCTCTTCTTGGACACAACTTTATTCTTGCCCTTGTCCCGGTTGGTGGGTGGACGTGGTGGAGGTGGAGGGTCACCACCACTACCAGGGACAGGGCCTGCATTCTTCGTGCGTGCCATTTGCGGGCACTGCAAGAAGTACTGTCACCAGAAAGATCAACTGCCAAACAAATCTCCCCCAAACAATCATTGACACTGATCACGCGCAAATCATCTGTCAAGATTGGCACGACGGCCCTAGACTATCCTCTCGAGGCTTTGCCTCGTTTCGTACTCGCGGGCTTTTCCCAGAGTTTACTACCAACTGCTCAAACCATACACTGACTCGTTGCACGAGAGATAGATAGATATATAACATTAAGCATTTTAACTAGAGAGTTGAGAATGTCTATGTACGGAAGCATGAATGAGATAAGGGATTAGATTGTAGCTGCCATGCCATACCTCAAAATAGTGACCAAGTGACCGAAAAGAGAGAATGTGGTACGAGTCCTCGATCAATCCAATACAAATCCACAACCTAAACAAAGAATTTTTGGACAAAAAATAGGTCTTGGTGGAATTTGGTGGATGGCAGAACAAAATGAGACAGGCTTGATCTTTGAAGCAATCTAGGGATAGGAAAGGGAAAGAATCACCTCAGCACAGGGAGAAATTTTGCCGGAGGAGCACTTCTTGAAGGAAGGTGCTTGCACTCACGGTCTACTCAGCCAAACCGCACGAGCAGAGAGAAGGAGACTGGGGGGAAATAGGCCAGCGGCGCAGAGACTGGGGTCCACCGGCGGTGAGGGGCTCTGCCACTGAGCAGCGCACTGCTAGAGTGGCTGGGCGTGGTGCAGAGAGAGAGCACAGGCGATTGCAGCGGTGGAGGACAGGGAAATAGGCGGTGCAACATAAGAATGAGTGGGAAATCAACCGAGGGGAAAAGAAGATTTTCGAAATCTTATGCGCTCTGTTAACTCGCGACGGACGCTCCATCGGGGGCGACGGACGCTAGGTCACAGCGTCCGGCGCGCTAACAGAAAGGAACAGAGAGCTCTCTCTGGCGACAGACGTGTCTGACGCCAAGGCAACGGACGCTGGGGAGCGTCTGTCACTCGAACAGAGAGGACCAGAGAGCTCCATGGAGCGCCAGACGCTCTTGCAACGGATGCTAGAAAGCGTCTGACGCCCCTTTTCTGAGCGGCTTACAATCTGCGGACGATCGCGATAGACGTTGAGGCATTGAACGCCGAGCGTCCGTCGGCAGCGTCCGACGCCTTTTAAAACAGAATTTTTGAAATAGATTGCTGCGCCTTTCTCCCAACCAAGTTCCAATCCCAATAAGATCCAAATAACACCTGATTGGACTTGATATGAGAACCATCTCTCAAACTCTCATTTTCAAATATTTTTCCATAGGCTTTAGACTTAGTTTTTAGATTAAAATAGTCGAATGGAAGCTCCAAGGAGACATCATAGGGCCACAAGAGGGGTATAGAAACATCTTGAGCTTGGAATGCTCCCCCTAAGTGGACGAACCCAGCGGATGCTCAAACTTGACCGAAAAGAAATGGCAAGCAATACATGCACATGTTATGCATTACACGAATTTGAATCTAGGTTGCTTGCAAGTTTAAACCATGATTGGACTTCTTCACATGTTCAAGAACGGTTATTCCAACCATGTTAGCCAAGCCTATGTGCATTACTAATTAACATGGTTATATTTACATGATGCAAGGTTGGTTCACACAAGATCATCTTTTAGTGAAGTTAGAGTGATCAAGCACATTCAACTCGCTTCTCAACCTACAAAAGGTTGCTTCATCGAGTGGTTTAGTGAAGATATCCGTTAATTGATTTTCGCTAGAAACTCCCTCTAGTGATATGTATTTCCTAGCCACATGATCTCTAAGAAAGTGATGGCGAATATCTATGTGCTTGGTGCGAGAGTGTTGAACTGGGTTATTAGCAAGCTTTACGGCGCTTTCATTATCACACAAGAGTGGAACATCTTTTAAAAATACGCCATAATCAAGAAGTGTTTGGGTCATGTATAAGATTTGTGCACAACTTGCTCCCATGGCTATGTATTCCGCCTCGGTGGTAGACAATGCCACACTATTTTGCTTCTTAGAGGACCAAGAAAAAAGTGATCTTCCTAGCAAATGGCAACCGCCGGAGGTACTCTTCCTATCAACCTTACACCCGGCATAATCCGAATCGGAATAACCAACAAGTTGGAAGGGAGCTCCTTTGGGATACCAAAGGCCAATGCTAGGGGTGTGCCTTATGTACCTTAGGATTCTTTTACCACACTTAAGTGCGACTCCTTAGGGTTAGCTTGGAACCTTGCACACATACACACACTAAACATGATATCCGACCTAGAAGCGGTAAGGTAAAGTAAACTACCGATCATCGAGCGATAAAGAGTTTGGTCGATCGAGTTACCTTCCTCATCAAGGTCGAGATGTCCATTAGTAGGCATTGGAGTCTTGATTGGCTTGCAATCCTCCATCTTGAATTTCTTGAGCACATCATGAGTGTACTTCTCTTGAGATATGAAGGTGTCATCCCTCAATTGCTTCACTTGGAAGCCAAGGAAGAAGGTAAGCTCGTCAATCATCGACATCTCGAACTACTTGGACATCAATGCACCAAATTCCTTGCTATGATCTTGGTTTGTTGACCCAAATATAATGTCATCGACATATACTTGGCAAACAAAAATCTCTCCATCTAGCACCTTGGTGAAGAGTGTGGTATCAACTTTCCGATCTTGAAGCCCTTCTTGAGTAGGAAGTCCCTTAGCCTCTCATACCAAGCTCTTGGAGCTTGCTTCAATCCATAGAGTGACTTGGACAACCTATACACATGATTAGGACAATTTGGGTCTTCAAACCTGGGAGGTTGTGAGACAAAGACAAGTTCATTAATGAAACCATTTAGAAAGGCACTCTTCACATCCATTTGAAAAGGTTTCATTTTGTGATGTGAAGCATATGCCAAAAGGATACGAATGGCTTCTAGTCTTGCAACCGATGCAAAGGTCTCCCCAAAATCCAAGCCTTCAACTTGGGAGAACCCCTTTGCCACCAATCTTGTCGTGTTCCTCACAACCATGCCTTGATCATCTTGTTTGTTCCTAAACACCCCACTTGGTACCAATGATTCTTGCTCCTTTGGGCTTTTCTACTAGAGTCCACACTTCGTTCCAGGTGAAGTTGTTCAACTCTTCATGCATGGCGTTCACCCAATCCGGATCCGCAAGTGCATCCTCCACACTAGAAGGCTCAACAAAGGAAACAAAAGAGTGATGCTCAACATAAGAAGCAAGTCTAGATCGAGTTGTTACCCCCTTGATGGACTCCCTATGATGAGGTCTTGTGGATGAGCTTGAAGCATAGGTGTAGATCTTCTATCAACCATTTGGGGAGGAGGTTGTGGTGCATCAACATCACTAGCTTGTGCCTCAGCTTAATCTTGAGGGACGAATGTATTTTCTTGTGCTTCCCTCACTTGTTCTTCATCAACTTGAGGCGTGTGAGGTGGAGAAGGTTCTTGATCTTCAACATCTTCCACTTCTAGTGGGTTGATAACACCGATGGGCATATTCTTCATAGCCTCCCTCAAGGGTTCATCACCTACATCATCAAGATTCTCATGCTCTTCTTGAGAGCCATTAGTTTCATCAAACTCCAAGTCATATGTTTCTTCAACTAG
Organism: Microstegium vimineum; assembly: GCA_022036555.1. Classification (NCBI taxonomy): domain Eukaryota; kingdom Viridiplantae; phylum Streptophyta; class Magnoliopsida; order Poales; family Poaceae; genus Microstegium; species Microstegium vimineum. The sequence goes on from CM039138.1 coordinate 31,041,440, forward strand.
GCTGGAGGCTTTGTTAAATACTCGATATGCCTTGGATTTAATTGAATAGACAAGTAAGAAACCAATGTCACAACGCCTTTGGAACTTACCCAAGTGTTGACGCTTCTTGTAGATGTACACTTTGCATCCAAACACCCGGAAGAAGGATATATCCGGTTTATTCCCATTCACAAGCTCATAGGGGGTCTTCTTGAGGAGCCTTTGGACAAATAGCCGGTTGGCCGCATAGCATGCGGTGTTGATTGCTTCGGCACAAAACTTCTCGGGGGTTTTGTACTCATCAAGGATGGATCTAGCAAGTGTGATCAATGTTCGGTTCTTCCTCTCAACTACACCATTTTGTTGTGGGGTATATGTGGCTGACACTTCATGCTTGATCCCAACTTCATCACAATAGTCTTTGATCTTGGTGTTCACAAACTCGGTGCCATTGTCACTTCTTATCTTCTTGATCTTCACATCAAACTTATTTTGGGCTCTAGTTGCAAATTTCTTGAAGATACTTTGTGTCTCTCCTTTGTCTTGAAGAAAAAACACCCAAGTGTACCTAGAGTAGTCATCAACTACCACCAAGCAAAAGAGATTTCCTCCGAGGCTAGCATAGGTGGTAGGTACAAATAAATCCATGTGTAGTAGCTCTAGGACTCTTGAGGTTGACATGAAGGCTTTGGTGGGATAGGTGTTGGCCACTTGCTTGCCGGTTTGACATGCACTACACAATTTGTCCTTCTCAAACACCACATCCTTCACACCTCTAACCATCTCCTTCTTGACAAGTTTCTTCAAAGTTTACATGCCCACATGAGCTAATCTTCTATGCCAAAGTCAACCCAAAGAACTCTTGGAGAATAGACATGATTGCAATTCGGCCTCATTGGAGGTGAAGTCCACTAGATAGAGGTTGTTGTGCCAAAACCCTTTGAATATCATTGATGAATCTTCAATCTTGGTCACAACCACCTCACTTGGAGTGAATAGACAATGGAAACCAAGATCACACAATTGTCCAACCAATAGCAAGTTGAAGCTTAGAGATTGCACTAGCAAGACATTGGATATTGATTGATCATTGGAGATTGCCACTTTGCCAAGTCCTTGTACTTTGCCTTTTGAATTGTCCCCAAAGGTAATCTTGTCTTGCCCTTCACAATCTTCATCTAGTGAGGTGAACATCCGGGGGTCACCGATCATATGTTGAGTGCAACCATTATCAATCACCCAATGACTTCCACCGGTCTTGTAGTTCACCTACACACAAGCAACTTGAAGTTAAGCTTGTTGTTTGGGAACCCACACTTGGCGAGGTCTCATAGCCTTGTCAACCAACTCCTTAGCAACCCCTAGAACTATAGGCTTGTTCTTCATTTTAGGGCCAAGAAACACCACAAGTGGTCTACTCTTGGAATCCTTCTTGATGGCGAAGTGTGCATCATGAGCAAATGGCCTTGTGTGCTTGGGAAAGGTCTTGGGAGGTGGAGTCTTGCAATCATAAGCAAAGTGCCCAACTTGACCACACTCAAAGCATCTTCTAGGCTTTGGCTTTGCTTGCTCATAGTTGTTGCTTGTGGACTTGTTCTTGTAGTAATGATTTGCTTCAATCTTGACCTTGGCCTTCATGAGTTGGTTCTCCTTGAACCCAATACCGGTCTTGTCGGTCTTCATCATGGTGTTCATCAAGAGCTCACTTTGGAGGTTGTGACCCTTGGTGAACTTCTCAAACCCACTTGCTAGCTTGATCTTCTCATTCTTGAGCTTTGCATTTTCTTCTCTAAGTGTGTTGATCAAGGTGGTAGCATCCTTGTCATCTTCCTTGGCCGACTTGATAGTGAAGGGCTTGTTTGCCTTGAGGTTGATTAGCTCTTCCTTGAGCTTTGAGTTCTCTTCCCTCATCTTCACATAGTCATCATACTTGTCGGCTTCAACTATCTTCTTGCCCTTGCACTTAGCTTTTTGCTCACTAGCAACTTCATCAAGCAACTCCTCACAAGAAGTAGCTATATCACACTTAACAACCAGGTTAATAGCAACATGTGTAGCAAGATCATTAGTAAGCAATTCATTAGCTACCACAAGTGTGCCATGTTCATTTCTCACTTGGTTGTAGTCATCTTTTAGCAAGTTATACCTTGTGTGGAGCTCTTGTGTTAACCTCTCAAGCTTATCATGTTTCTCAATAGCTTGCTTGAGTGAGGCTTTGAGATCCCTAGTGCTAGATGTGAGAGTATGGTTCTCAAGCTTCAAATCATCATTAGCACTAGACAAGGCATCAAGCTTAGAATGCAAGTTATTTTTGATTTCTTGGAGTTTGTCATTTTTACCTTTGTACCTCCTTATGATGCTAGAGTACTTGTTGCAAATTTTAATTAGCTCATCATAGGATGGTGTATCATCATCATCACTATCACTACCACTAGAGTCACCCCTATCATCCTCATCCTCTTTTTGTACCTTCTTGCATTGTCACCTTTAGAGATGAGGCATAGGTGTGTAGAGGATGAGCCCCGTGATGAAGGAGGAGGTGGCGGTGGAGTAGAAGAACCAATCACCAATGTGGCCACCTTCTCATCTTCACTATCACTATTGGAGGGCTCACTTGAATCTTCAATGTCGGTGAGCCAATCTCCAACAATGTAAGCCTTGCCATCCTTATTCTTCTTGTGGAAGTCAAAGTTCTTCTTCTTCTTATAAGCCTTGTCTTGCTTCTTGTCATCATCACTAGAATCATCTTGTGCACCCTTATTCTTGTAGTTCTTGAACTTATTTTTCTTGAACTTGTCTTTCTTCTCTTCGGTGCAAGCATGAGCTAGATGACCAAGAGTGCCATAATTGTAGCACTTCATTTGAGAGATAGGCTTCCTTGAAGAGCTTGTGAAGAATTTCTTCTTCTTTGAGTCAAGCTTGACTCCATTCTTGTTTAGCCTCTTCAACATCTTGGTGGTCTTCTTCACCATGAGGGCGATGTTGTCATCATCACTTGCGCTCTCATACACAAATTTCATCTTACACTTCTCCGAAGAGGATGCCTTGAGAGCCAAGTCCCTCTTCTCCTCCTTCTCTTTTTCTTTCTTCTTGGAGGAGGATGAAGAGCCGCCATCACCAATCTTCATGTACATCTCATGAGCATTTATCTTGCCCAATACTTGTGTTGGTGTAGTGGCGGAGAGATCCCTTGATGAAGTACCATGATGATGTGACTATACTTGTCAATTGGCAAGACACAAAGAATCTTGCGCACCACATCGGCCGGTGCCATTTGGTTGAGGCCAAGCCCATTCAAATCTTCTACAAGAATGTTAAGACGTGAGTACATCTCATTTGCATTTTCATTAGCAAGCATAGTAAAAGAATTGAGCTTTTCCATGACCAAGTAATAGCGTTCCTCACGCTCACTCTTTGTGCCTTCGTGAAGAGCACAAATAGTGGTCCACAACTCAAATGTGTCTTTGGCATTACACAATCGGTTGAAGACATCCTTGCAAATGCCACGAAAGAGTATGTTCTTTACCTTGGCATTGTGCTTCTCAAAGTAAGGGTCCTCCTCAAAGTAGTGAAAGTGCAATCAAGCCTTAAGTGGGTTTTGGTGACATGAAAACATATTTAGGAGACTAATAAGACTTTGCAAGTATAACAAGCAGGTTAAACTTAAGGAGATTGATGAACAGGTTGGTGGACCCCACCAATTACAAAAGTGCATGGCAACAAGCTCAAAGGAGTTTAAATTCATTTTAGACTTTGAATTTGAGTTAGGTATGTCGTACTATTAAGAGGGATTCAACACGCATGCCAACAAGTGAACCAAATGCAACATCTATCCAAATATATCACACCTCCACATACGTAGTGGGCAAAACAACCAGCTATTCGAAGATCACATCTTTGCTGTTTCTGCCAGGCCGGCAGTGCCGGGCCCCAGGCTGGCACTGCCGCGACTTAACTTGCCCATTGGACAGTGAAGGGGTATTTCTTACCCCCTCACTCTCCCCCAACGGCTAGTTCTGCCATTCTCTCATTCTAACTTCGTGAAACAGAAAGAGAAGCTCTCTTCTAACTCTCCCCTTCTCCCTTGGTGCTCAACCACTCTCCTCCATTGATTTACAATAAACCTTTGAGAGATTGAGCCTCAAATCTTGAGAAGAAGCTTCTCCCTCGGATCTTCAACTCATACAAGCATTTGATTTGCGTGGTGGCCGATGGTTTGAGTTCTTTACTCTTGGAGCTTTACTCCTAGCCGGCTAGAGGTTGCCCTTGAGCTTGCCTCCTTCGTGTGGCAGCCTAGGAAAGTTTGTATCACCCTACTACTACTAATACATCACCTCTCATCTTAAGGGTTCATTCCCTTGACTTGAGACCGAGGAAAGAGCTAACCTTTGTGGCGATCTTGAGCCTTGTATGGCGCACCTCAACAACGTGGACGTAGGCAAGCCTTGGTGGCGAGCTAAACCACAGGTCAAATCTTGTGTCACCGTGTGCTTGTTACTTTACTTTGATATATATTGTTTGCAAGGTGATTTCTAGGGTTTTGACCTGATCTACTTGATGGGTGTGTTGCTACCACTTTCAAGTGGTGCTAGAGGTTCCCTACACCTCTAGGAAGGTTTCTATTCAAGCACAATTTCTATTCTATCTTTACATTTTGAATTGTGTTCATATCTGTTCAGGTGACCAGCAGTGCTGCCCTCAGAGCAGCAGTGCCGGCCTCAAGCCCGGCAGTGTCGGCCTCTATGCTAACAGAAAGTTGTCAAGTTGTTTTAAATAGGCCTATTCACCCCTCCCCCTCTAGACTAATCAGGTCCTTAAAAGTGGTATCAAAGCAAGGTTACCTCAGTAAGCACTTCACCGTGCGAGGTAATGGCCGAAGAGGGTAAGGTCAAGGTGGTTGACCCCAAGGATATGGATGTGCACTCCACGGATAGCAGCGATGAGAGTATACCCACAGAGAATTACTTGACCACCGCTGGCTTGTCCGAAGGAGAAAAGGCAAAGAGAAAAGAAGAAAGAAGATTGAGAAGAGAATCAAAGAGATTGCAAAAAGAAGAAAAAGCAATCAACGAAGCCAAGAGCTTGAAGCTTCCCGAGAAGCTCCATAAACAAGAGGTCAAGAGATTGAAGAAGGAGCTCAAGGCTAAGGAGGAGGAGCTAAGGAAGAGCAAAGAGCAAGCCTCTCAAGTGGAGGTTGAATCTAGTAGCTCCGATGGTGATGATGATGTATCATACCAAGCCTCCAAGATAGTGAAGAAGGATGAGAAGAAGAAGAAGAAGAAGAAGAAGGATGAGGGAAGCAAGAAATACTCCACCGTATCCTTCAACTATTCTTCCATTTCTAACCATGAGCATAAACCCCTATTTCATGTTCCCGTCAGCAAGTTGACTCATTTCGATGGGACCAACTTTGCCAAGTGGAAACACTTGATGAAGGCTTATCTTGTAGGTATTCACCCGAGTGCATGGGAGATTGTCCATAGAGGATGTGAGCCTCCGGTTGATCCTACAAGCCCCACCACCACTGAGCTTCGCTGCATACAACTCAATGCACAAGCAACTAGTGTGTTGCTAAGTGCATTAGATGGAGATGAGTACAACAATGTGATGGGCTTGGAAGTTGCCAAGGAGATATGGGACACCTTGCACCTTACACATGAAGGTGTGAGCAAATTGAGGTAGTCCAAGATTGATTTGTTGATGGCCAAGCTCAACCGGTTTGTGATCAATGAAGGTGAAGGGCCACAAGAAATGTTTGATAGATTAATGACTATGGTTGGCAAGATTAGAGGCCTTGGTGGTGAAGAGGTCAATGATCACAAGGTTGTCAAGATTATGCTTGAAGCCTACTCTCCAAGAAATGAGACCATTGTGACATTGATTAGAGACAAGAAGAGATTTGAGTACTTCACCCCAAGTGATGTGCTTGGAAGGATCATGGCCTTTGATCTACAAAGAGAAGAATCTCTAGAGAGGAAGAAGCTTGGAGAGATGCAAGCAAGGATGCAGGGGATGAAGATCAAGGATGTGGCTCTCAAAGCCAACAAGAGCACAAGGAGAGCAGCCCCTAGCTGTCCTAAAAACAGCAAGCAAGTTTCCTCAAGAAAATCACATGCAACCAAAGCCATCAAGCATGAACCCGAAGCTCCAACATCAAGTGATGGTGAAAATGAAGATGAGCAAGCCGAGAACATTGATGACATGGCTCTCTTCATGAGAAGATTCAACAAGGGCATCAAGAAGAATAGGTACAAGCTCACAAGAAGAAAGTTCACAAACAAGAAATCAAGAACTTGCTTTAGATGTGGTTGCACCGAGCACTTCATTGTCGAATGCCCAAATGAAAAGAAAGAAGACAAGTTTGGCAAGGGAAAGAGAGAAAACAAGGGTGACTACAAGAAAGGCAAGAGATATGTGGGTGAAGCACACATTGGGCATGAGTGGGACTCATCAACCGAGAGCTCAAGTGAAGATGAAGAGATGGCTACAATTGCTATTCACAAGCCATCCACTTCACCAAGGATCTTCAACAATATGTACGATGATGATGAATGCTCCCCTCACATTTGTCTCATGGCAAAGGGTGAGAAGGTAAAATCAAAACCGAAACCCAAATCTCCTCTCCCCAATGACATCTCTAGTAGTGATTCTAGTGATTACTCTAGTGATGATTGCTCTAGTGATGAAGAAATAACTCAAATAACTAATAACATGGATGAAAAGACCAAAATCTTCATTGCTAACATATTGGATGAATTAGAGGCAACCAAGAGTGAGTTAGCATCTAGAGAGAAGACTCTTATCAAACAAGAGGATCTCTATATTGCTAGCGAGGAAGCTCTGGCATTAGAAAGGAGTGAGGTGAGTCTTTGACTAAGGCTTTGGCCAAAGAACAAAAAGCTCATGCTCTCACTAAGGAGTGTAGTGACCTCGAGCAAAAGCATTGTGGCTTAATTGAAAAGCATCAAGAGCTTGAGGCACAATACAACCTTCTTTGGGAGGGCAACTCACATCTTCTTAAAGAAAATGATGCCTCTTCTCCATCCACTAGCCAAGGTTGTGGAAAATGCTATAATATTGATTTGAATGCTTATACCACTAAACTTGCCAACATGGAGGCCATGAAGAAAGAAATAGCAAGGCTTAACAATGTCATTTCAGTTTCAAAGAAGAATGACAAAGACAAAGTTGAGCCAAAGAAAATCTAATACAAGTATGGAAGGCATCCATCAATCAAATATGGGCTTGGACACACTCAAGGAGGTAAAACCAATGGAAGAAAAATAGTAAAAGACATTGAATGTGTCAAGTTTGAGAAGAAGGGAAGCATTGGTGCAGATAAGCCTGCACAGACAGCTGCTCTGCTGAACCAGAGGCCGACAGTGTCAGACCTCAAGCCGGCAGTGCCGCACCTCACTAAAGGGAAGGCTACTAATGCTTCACCTGATCAAGCTCAAGCCCAAGTACATGCCAAGAAGGTGCCCAAGCAAAAGCAGGTTTCTCAGAAACCCAAGGACTCAATCTGGGTGGCCAAAACCAAATATGCCTATCAACCAAAGGCAAGGTTGCCTCAAGGAAGTTTGTCCTCATGCTACATGTTGAAATGCAACGATCGTGGTAAAGTCATTGCATAATTTATGGGTGATGAGAAACATTATAAAAGAAGCATAAACATTTGAGTTCCAAAGATAGTTGTGACTAACATGCAAGGCCCCAAGATTGATAAGGACCTAAATCTAGGAACTAAATTTTTTTGTAGGCATACTCCTCCGGTGGATCAAGTTGGGTGCTTGATAGTAGATGTACACATCATATGACCAGAGAGAAGAGTATGTTCTCATCATATTCCCCAACTTCAAATTCAAGTGAGAATATCATCTTCGGTGACAACTCCAAAGGGGAAGTGATTGGACTTGGTAAAGTTGCTATTACTCTTGAACATTCCATCTCAAATGTATTACATGTGAATTCATTGAGTTACAACTTGTTGTCGGTTTCACAATTGTGTGAGATGGGCTACAATTGTCTCTTTACGGATAAGGGTGTGGAAGTATTTAAGAGGGAGGATTCCTCTATTGTCTTTACGGGTCGTTTGAAGGGCAAGCTTTACCTAGTTGATTTCAACAAAAGTAAGGCTAAGTTTGATACTTGTTTAGTGGCAAAATCTAGCATGGGTTGGCTTTTTCATTGCCGACTAGCTCATGTTGGGATGAGGAACTTGGCCAAACTCCTAAAAGATGAACACATTCTTGGACTAACAAATGTTCATTTTGAGAAGGATAGAATTTGTAGCGCTTGCCAAGCTGGAAAGCAAGTAGGTGCACCTCACCCACCAAAGAGCATTGTCTCCACCAAGCAACCATTGGAGCTAATTCACATGGATCTCTTTGGACTGGTGGCCTACATAAGCATTGGCGGTAACAAACATGGTTTAGTTATTGTTGATGACTTTACTCGTTTCACTTGGGTGTTTTTCATGTATGATAAGGCACAAGTGCAAGATAAGGTGAAAACCTTCATAAGAAGAGCACAAAGGGAATTCGGTTTCCAAATCAAGAAAGTTCGTAGTGACAATGGAACCGAGTTCAAAAACACTCAAGTGGAGGAGTTCATCAAGCACGAGTTTTAAGTTCCACACACCCCTCAACAAAATGGTGTAGTAGAGAGGAAGAACCGGACACTCATTGACATGGCAAGGATAATGTTAGATGAGTACAAGACTTCAGATATCTTTTGGGCCAAAGTCGTTAACACCGCTTGCCATGCCATCAACTGGCTCTATCTACACAAGATCTTGAAGAAGACTTCATATGAAGGTTTTCTTCTTGGTTATGGATCAAATTAGTATGCCTATCGTGTATTCAACAAGACCTTAGGGAAAATTGAAATCGCGATAGATATGACATTTGATGAATCTAATGGCTCTCAAGTGGAGCAAATTGATCAAGTGATTGTAGGTAATGAGGAACCACCTTGTGAAGCAATCAAGAACATGGCCATTGGTGACATTAGGCCACAAGAAGTCTAGGCCACAGATGTGGAACCTCAAGATGGTGATGATACTGCCCCAAGACTTGAAGAAGATGGGCCAGCAGTGCTCCCTGGTCAGACCTCTGTGCCTGTGGTCGGCACTACTGGACCAGAGGCCGGCACTGCCGGACCCAGCAGACAGGCAGCAGCAAGTCCTTCACCAGCTACTCCAAGAAACCTACAACCTATCTTTGAAGAGTATGAGTATTATGACCAAGCTGATCAACAAGAAGCCACAGAACACCCAAGATTGAGGCAAACCATTCAAAAGGATCATCTCGTTAACAATATACTTGGGAGTCTTCGAAGGGGGGTAACTACTCGTTCACATTTGGCAATTTTTTGTCAATTTTACTCTTTTGTCTCCTCTTTGGAACCTCTCAAGGTTGAGCAAACTCTAGATGATCCGGATTGGGTGATGGCTATGCAAGAAGAGCTCAATAGCTTTGAAAGGAACAAAGTTTGATCATTGGTGGAAAGACCAAATACCAATGTGATTGGAACCAAATGGGTCTTCCACAACAAGCAAGATGAGTAAGGTGTGGTGACAAGGAACAAGACAAGATTGGTGGATCAAGGTTTCACTCAAGTGGAGAGCTTAGACTTTGAAGAGACTTATGCATCGGTAGCTAGGCTTGAAGCAATTCGAATGCTTTTGGCCTATGCTGCCCATCATGACTTCAAGCTCCAAAAAATGGATGTGAAGAGTGCATTTCTCAATGGACCTATCCAAGAGTTGGTGTATGTTGAGCAGCCACCGGGTTTTGAAGATCCCAAGTTCCCTCATCATGTCTTCAAGCTCCATAAGGCGCTCTATGGGCTTAAGCAAGCACCAAGAGCATGGTATGAATGCCTTAAGGAATTCTTGATCAAACAAGGCTTTGAAATAGGCAAAGCGGATCCTACTCTCTTCACTCATAAGATCAATAATGATATCTATGTGCCAAATATATGTCGATGACATAATATTTGGTAGTACTAACCAATCCTTTTGTGATGAGTTTAGTAGGATCATGACTAAGAGATTTGAGATGTCTATGATGGGTGAGCTAAAGTTCTTCCTCGGTTTTCAAATCAAGCAACTCAAGGAAGGGACTTTTCTATGCCAAACCATGTACACCCATGATATGTTGAGAAAGTTTGACATGGCCAATGCTAAGCCAATCAAGACTCATATGCCAACTAATGGACATCTTGATCTTGATGAAGGAGGGAAATCCATGGACATAAAGGTATATCTCTCCATGATTGGCTCTCTCCTTTACTTATGTGCATCTAGGCCGGACATAATGCTTAGTGTGTGCATGTGTGCTAGATTTCAAGCTAACCCGAAAGAGTGTCACTTAGTGGCCATTAAGATAATCTTGAGATATCTAGTTTTCACTCCTAACCTTGGCTTATGGTATCCCAAGGGCTCTAAGTGCGATCTACTTGGGTATTCGGTTCCGATTAGGCCGGTTGCAAGGTAGACCGAAAAAGCACTTCGGGGACGTGTCAATTCCTTGGACGGTCCCTAGTGTCTTGGAGTTCTAAAAAGCAAAATTGTGTAGCCCTTTCCACCGCCGAGGCCGAGTATGTTGCAGCCGGCGCATGTTGCGCTCAACTACTTTGGATGAGGCAAACCTTAAAAGATTTTGGATGTCAATTCACCAAGATAACTCTCTTGTGTGATAACGAGAGTGTCATCAAACTCGCAAATAACCTTGTTAGTCACTCTAGAACCAAACACATAGAAATCCGTCATCACTTCTTGAGAGTCCATGAATTAAAAGGAGATATCGCAACTCACCATGTGAGCACCGAAAAGCAACTAACCATATCTTCACTAAGCCTCTCGATGAGACAAAGTTTTGTGCTTTACGTAGTGAGCTGAATATACTTGATTCCCGTAATGTGGTTTGAACTATAGCACACATTTGTTTGTCCACCTAGCGACATAGGCAAAACTTTGAAAAAACTCAATTATGTGTTTCAAAACCCTTTTTGAAAGAAAACTTGAGTATGGTGGTCATTGTGTGTATTGCTGATTGCTTACTGACCATCATATGGAAAGGGGTATGTGTCCACATTTGCATAAATATATAGTATAAATGTGGCATAGTACCTCACTGTCTGGCTAGGCCGGCAGTGCCGGCTCCTAGGCCAGCAGTGTCAGGGTGCCCGGCAGTGCCGGACCCAGTCTAGCAGTGCCGCGACTTAACCGACCAGAGAGGGTCGGGCCCAAGTCCAGCTCTCGGGTTTCTCTTTTATCTCCTACACCAGACCCGAGGGGACTCCATCTCAAGTCATATCCCCCCAACAGAAACACCTCTCCTCTCCTCTCTCAACCCCAAGGAGACCTAGGGAGCCCGAAGGTCCCTCTCTTCTACCCCGGCGGTGCCGCCCTTTAGAGGTGCTGCCATTGGAGGAGGTGTGGAGGATCTTCCTCCCTGCGTCAAGTTCCATTCAAGCCCGACCTTCTTCATCCTCACCCCTCTCTTTCAAAGGTAATAACATGAAACCCTAACTTGGGTCGATCTATGCAATGTACGGATTTTGAGATGGGATTTAAGTTGTTAGTAGTTGCATTATGTATGGTGATGTACCTCCAGTAGTTAGATTTCGTCAAAACCTAGATTCCATGGTGGATTGGAAAAGCTTGTATAGGTGTTGTCTGCACCAGGCCGACAGTGCCGGGCTCTGGGCAACAGCACCCATGTACTTGCTTCTCCAATCAACCATAGACTCTCGTTTTTTATCAAATCTCTCCACTAGAGTTCTAGTTACTATTCTAAGTGCAGCAACTTAACCTTTTATCCTTTTAATGCATAGATGGATGCCGGTGGATCGAGTGGTGGTGGAAGAGGCAAGGGGCCAAGGACAAAGACTCGCACCCCCAGAGTTGATGATGGCATGAATCCTAGGCAGAGGATAATTCAGGAGGAAGAGTTACAAAGGGCAGGGAGAACAATCAGAGAAGGTGCTTGCCCTAGGACACCTCCAGATTTGGGATTGTTCAATGGTACCCATCTCACTCATCATGAAGAGGAGATATTTGTCAAGGAACCTCAGGACAGCTGTGCCAGAGAAAGGTTAAGCTATCAGAATCAGTGGCGGTTAGTTCAAGAGTAAAGGGCCATCTATCCTTATGATGTGCCAAAGGACATGGGTGTGGACTACAGGTTTTGGAATGTGTTTCATTCTGATTACTATTCCACTATCCTGTTCCATGCTGCCAAACCCAAGATCATCAAAATGGTATGTTGATTGGGAGCACTTGGAGAACAAGAGAGACCCTATTTTTGACAGAGTCATTGGTCAGTGCAGGGAGCTTAGCATGTATAACTGGATGGGTTTCCATAATGATTGGAACACAGAGATAATTCACAAGTTCTATTCCACTTACTATCTTGACAGGGAGAACATGGTGATGCATTGGATGACAGAGGGCATGCATTACAAGCTTGACTATGTGACTTTTGTCTTCTCCTAGGCTTTGGAGAGGATGACAGAGCATGCTCTAACATTCATGATGAAAGAGGGTTGACAAATGAGGAAATATCTCAGCTCTACATTGTGCCTGAGCATGCAGATGGTCTGGTGAAGGGTTTGAGAAGTAAGTATTATATCTTGAACAATCTCTTCAGGACCACTCTCTATCCCAAGGTGGGATCAGCCTCAAACCTCTATGCTACATCCAAGAATGTGCTAAGGAGGATGAGAGGTGGAGCACCACCTTTTTCAGTTGTACGGTTTCTATGGGATGAGATATGCATTGCAGCTGAGGATGCCAGAAAGGGACTCTCTTATGCTCCCTATCTCATGTTCATAATTGAGAGGGTGACTGGTAGGATCTACATCAAGGACACTGCTCATGATCCTTACAGAGGTGAGAAGGCCATTTACTCTACTGCAGTTCAGGAGGAGGTGACTCCTCCTAGGGCTAGGACTAGGGCAGCAGCAGCTTCAGATCGCCCTGAGTCCTCCACAGCAGCAGCTACCAGAGGCAGGAAGAAGGGTAAGCTTGGCAGGATTCTGAAGAAGATCTTTGCTGGCATCTGTTATGCCAATGACCATGCTTACCAGACTAGGCTAGAGATCAGGCAGCTCAGACAGGAGCAGGGCCTCAAACAGATACCTCCACCTACACCTTCACCACAGCTCAGTGAGGATTCTACCTATAATGAGGATTATGATGATGAGGAGGAGATTCAACAGCCACAAACTCGGAGGTGCAGCAAACGTGCCTCAGCTCCTAGTGTTCACTTCACTTCAGCCCTAGATGATGATGAGGAGGAAGATGAAGATGAAGATGATGATGAAGATGATCATATGGATGAGGATAGTGACTAGTTTGTATTTCTTTTTGCTTGGTTCTTTTTCTCCTTTTTGGTGACTTGTTGCCAAAGGGGGAGAATTACTAAGTGAAGGGGGTACAACAATATTCGATGGTCATGGAGGAGCAGCTGCTAGCTATCTTAGTGTTAGATTGTGAGATGAGAGAGCAATATGAAAACTATTTTATTTGTAATATTGCCACTTAAGTACTTTATTTGTGTGATTTGTGGACATGTATTGTCTCATATATATCATGCTTGTCTTAGTATGCTCTTAGTTTATCTTTATATTGTGTTGTGTGGTTGTGCCTTAGCTTCCGCAGGCTTGCTGTCTGCAGCCAGGCCGACAGTGCCGGGCTCAGGGCAGGCAGTGTCGGGCTGCTCAACAGCAAGCCCTCGGATTTTTGTTGGAGACAGGTTTGTACCTTCATGTATATACTTGTGACACCTTTTTCAGCACCCCACAGCAGCCATGGATGTAGGGGGAGCCCTATTTCACTCTAATATGTGAATCTTGGCTTTTCATGCCAAGTTTGGAAATTCAAATTCCCATACACATATTTTGGGGCAGCTCCTACACCCATGACTTGCATTGTCTCAGATTATTATTCACTTTTGTAAGTTCTAAGTGTGTTGTCATCAATCATCAAAAAGGGGGAGATTGAAAGTGCAATCAAGCCTTAAGTGGGTTTTGGTGACATGACAACATATTTAGGAGACTAATAAGACTTTGCAAGTATGACAAGCAAGTTAAACTTAAGAAGGTTGATGAACAGGTTGGCGGACCCCTCCAATTACAAAAGTGCATGGCAACAAGCTCAAAGGAGTTTAAATTCATTTTATACTTTGAATTTGAGTTAGGTATGTCGTACTATTAAGAGGGATTCAACACGCATGCCAACAAGTGAACCAAATGCAACATATATTCAAATATATCACACCTCCACATACATAGTGGGCAAAACAACCAGTTATTCAAAGATCACATCTTTGCTGTTTCTGCCAGGCCGGTAGTGCTGGCCTCCTGGCCGGCACTGCCGCGACTTAACTTGCCCGTTGGACAGTGAAGGGGTATTTCTTACCCCCTCACTCTCCCCCAACGGCTAGTTCTGCCATTCTCTCATTCTAAATTCGTGAAACAGAAAGAGAACCTCTCTTCTAGCTCTCCCATTCTCTCTTGGTGCTCAACCACTCTCCTCCATTGATTTCCAATCAACCTTTGAGAGATTGAGCCTCCAAGCTTGAGAAGAAGCTTCTCCCTCGGATCTTCAACTCCTACAAGCATTTGGTTTGCGTGGTGGCCGGCGGTTTGAGTTCTTTACTCTTGGAGCTTTGCTCCTAGCCGGCTAGAGGTTGCCCTTGAGCTTGCCTCCTTTGTGTGGTAGCCTAGGGAAGTTTGTATCACCCTACTACTGCTAATACATCACCTCTCATCTTAAGGGTTTATTCCCTTGACTTGAGACCGAGGAAAGAGCTAGCCTTTGTGGCGAGCTTGAGCCTTGTGTGGCGCACCTCAACAACGTGGACGTAGGCAAGCCTTGGTGGCGAGCTGAACCACGGGTCAAATATTGTGTCACCGTGTGCTTGTTACTTTACTTTGATATATATTGTTTGCAAGGTGATTTCTAGGGTTTAGACCCGATCTACTCTATGGGTGTGTTGCTACCACTTTCAAGTGGTGCTAGAGGTTCCCTACACCTCTAGGAAGGTTTCTATTCAACCACAATTTCTATTCTATCTTTACATTTTGAATTGTGCTCATATCTGTTCAGGTGACCAGCAGTGCTGCCCTCAGAGCAGCAGTGTCGGCCTCAAGCCCGACAGTGCCGGCCTTTGTACTAACAGAAAGTTGTCAAGTTGTTTTAAACATGCCTATTCACCCGCCCCCCTCTAGGCTAATTAGGTCCTTACAAGTAGGAAGCCCCCTTGGTGGCGGCCTTGAGCACGCCAACGTCCACGGCCTCTAGATAGGCCTCCGTATGAACTTTTCAATAAGCAAAGTCGTCTCCATCGAACATGGGAGGTGGTCCATCCCCATGGGACATCTTGCTCTAGGCGGTAAAGCCTAATTTAGAGCAAACCTTGCTCTGATACCAATTGAAAGGATCAAGATGCCCAAGAGGGGGTTGAATTGGGCTTATTTCAAATTTCTAAAGCAATATGAAATACTAGTAATGCCAATTACCCCCTAGTGCCTATCGGTAGTGTGTCCTAACTAGAAAGCAGTAGCAATTCAAAGAAAGTAAGGACGATGCGGTAAGTAATGAGGTATGAAAGAGCTAGGGATAGAAAGTGACACAATGACGTTTTGCCGAGGTATCGAGGAGTCGACACTCCCCCCTAGTCCTCGTTGGAGCACCCGTGCAAGGGTATTGCTCCCCCTCTACCCGCGCAAGGGTAGAGTGCTCTCTATGGGCTGGGTCTTCGCCACTCTGGCTCGGTGAACCGCCCACAACCGATCACAAGTCGATGGAGAAGGGCCGCCGACAATCCTCCGGTGATCACCTTCCTCCCAAGCACCACCGGACCGTCTAGGTGATGTTGATCACCAAGAGTAACAAGTTTTGATCTTCACTTGACTCACTCAAGCTTCAATACTAGAGTGGATGCACACTTGGTCTCTTGGATGAACTAGAGGAGAGGATGGATGGATTCGCGAATCACTCTCTCTCTCTAGGGCTCTTGCTCTCTTCCCAACCTTCTCAAGCAACTAAAATGAGCAAAGGCAAGGTGGGAGAGAAAGGGTGGGGCTATTTATAGCCCTCACACAAAACTGCCTCGGGCTGGAAAACTGCCTGTTTTTAAGTTGGCGACGGACGCTCCGTCGCTTGCCCCAACGGCTAGTTACTGTGTACATCAGCAGGCGATGGATGCTCCATCGCTTGGCGACGGACGCTGAGCCTCAGCGTCCGGCGCCAACTCGCTGCTCTCGGGTTTCTAGGAAAATATTCCCGGACGCTCGCTAGCGTCCGACGCCCACGTGATAGACGCGTCCGTCGCAAAATGGACGTCTCTGGAGCTCTCTGTTAGCGCACCGGCCGCTACCCTAGCGTCCGACGCCAGCATCTGGCGCGTCAGACAGCGTCCGACGCCTCTGCACCCAGCGTCCGACGCCTAGAGATCACTCCTCTCAACTTCGGTTTTCGTCGCGATGAATATGGAAGTTGATCTAGGCTATCTTACGCTCACCATAGGCTTTCTTAGAGATAAGGAAGTCAAGTGTGCACCACACCTAAGTCATGAAGCTCTCCTAAGTCAAGCTACTAGTCTCAACCCCTCTTTGTAGTACGGCCAAAGATCAAATAAAGACCTATCTATACTAAGTGCCATTCATCTCCTTATGGCACTTAGCCTATCACCCCAGGGTCTTCCTCATGTTCTCTTTGAAATCTGAAACGATATCCATCTTGGGGGCTAAGTGATAACCATTGATGCCCATTCATGTTGATCACTATGGCTAAGCTACGCATAGCCTCTGCAAAACACACATTAGCCATAATAATCGCTAATTGACGTTAATCACTGAAACCAATAGGGCCATGATTCTTTATACATATTAATAAATCACTTTCTTACATTAGTTTTAAGTTGTTTTGGAAATAAAATCGGGTCAGTAGTCTTACAATGAAATGCACAAGCTACGATGGAATAACTTTATCATGATTAATGTGTCAAGTAATCTAATCATGAAGTCAATAATCTTTCAATATAAATCTTTCTCTCATGTGCTTTAGCTCGTCATGTTAGATGTTTCATTACAGTCTCAACCACATGAAGCTGGATGCTCAATAGTGACCTCCCCTTTGATCGGCTCTTCCGGAACAAAGCATAAAAGGCTAGTAGCAAATCAACAAAAGTCTTTAGCAACCAACCGATTTAAGCCTCCAATAGCAAGGAAGGTCAACTCTCCTATTATGACAGGGTCCCCAATGATGAGACTACTAGTGTCTCCATTGGTGATGTGGTCAAGGTCACCAACACTTGGGTTGCGTGTGTCACTAGCACTTGGCCTGCGGAGGTCATCATCAGTTAGCCTGTGGAGGTCACCGTCGCTCAGCCCACAGAGGTCACCAACACGCAGCCCTTGGAGATCACCAACACGCAGCCCTTGGAGATCACCGATACGTAGCCCAAGGAGATCACCGACACGTAGCCTACAGAGGTCACCGACATTAATTGTCGGAGTGTGCCTTCAATTGATGTAGCTACTCATTGGAACTCAACATGTGATATGTTAGAGTCTGCTTTGTCATACAAAGAGGCCTTTTATGAGTCAAAAGTGAAAGATAGCAACTATGTTAACCGCCCCTCACCTGATGAGTGGTAAAGGGCTAATGCAGTATGCAACTTGTTAAAGGTCTTCAAGAAAGCTAGTGAATTGATCTCTAGTACAACATACCCAACATCAAATCTCTATTTTCATGAAATCTGGAGTGTGAAACAAGTTTGAGAAAAGGAAGCATTTAGTCCAAATGAAACCATTGTATCCATGGTTGTGGAAATTGAAGCAAAGTTTGATAAGTATTGGATGATTTCATACTTGACAAACTATGTGGTAGTTATACTTGATCCTCGGTTCAAATCTAGTTTCATTGAGTTTCGCTTGAAACAAGTATTTGGAGATTATGAAAGTGTCCATCACCTTAATAAAGTGGATCAAGCTATTAGAAGATTGTTCAATGCATACTCTTATCAAATGAGTGGTTCTTCTGAAGTTGAGACCCTTGGAGATGATATGACACTCGCAGTTAAAGATCACTCTTGGTCTAATTGGAGGGAGCACATAAGTGTTGAAAGATATCAAGTAGACAATGAGTATGATAGGTATTTGCGTGATGATTTGTTTCAATGTAATAATGATAGTTTTGACATTATAAATTGGTGGAAAATATATGCATCTAAGTATCCAACATTGGCTATCATGGATCATGATATTTTGGTTGTTCTAGCTTCCACTGTACCATCTGAGTTTGTTTTCAGCATCAGTGATAGTGTTATCAATGATCATAGGACTAGGCTTGCAGGTAACACAGTTGAAGCTATACTATACTTTCAGGACTGGCTTCGAGCAGCTGGTATGTAGTGCTTTTGATTCCTTTGAATTATTTCTCTAATATATATAACATATTAATTGGTAGTGCATATATCTAATACTTGTAACATATATCAATTTATAATTGTAGGATCTTCTTATTTAGACATTATATCAATTGATAGCTTGGATAGCAGCTACAATGATTTATATAACTAGTATATGTCTGGTATTGTTCGTTGTTTCTTTCATTTTGACTTCAGAAATATTGTGTGTCCATGTTAGATAGTGTCATTGATACTGTCAACCACCATGACCTTAACAGTTTGGTCATTTACCTTTGGGATTGGCTCTCACTTAACATAGTCTCTCAAGTTTTTATACTGCATAATTACTACATAGCATTATTGTTATACTGAGGCTGACACACCTCTGTACTGTCATGTGTTAACTATAATAACATAGTGGTCTGCTACATATGTGTTAGATAATGGTTATGTCATGCATGTCCTTTAGTTTCTGTCAATTGTTAGATAATAATGGTGATATTGGCAATAGACAATTGTTAATATACTAATATTGCTCTATGATGTATTTTCTTATTGGTGCATTAATATCATGATTTTTAATCTATATATTGGTTTAATACACCTGAAATGAAGTAAAGTGTATGAAATAAATCAATATAGTATGAGATTGAGTGTCTAGATAGTGATCAATTGGACAATTGCGTGCCAAATATGATGTCCCACTGTGACTGTTAGCGATGATCAAAGTTGTGCATATTGGTTGCAATTCAGTTCCCTTTTTTCTTCACTTCCTAATCAAATAATCCACATGTTTGGTATGTGTTAGGAGTTTTAATCTTAGTTTGAGAAACCATATTATGGTGGGACTAGTAGTGATGTGTTAGACATTATGGTTAAAAAGGAATAATGTGATGTTTATAATAACAAATAAAGAGTACTAACTCATTCTTGCAGGTAAATTTTAGAGGGACTTTCTAGGTCAGACATTGGTTATAATTGTCCAAAGAGGAAGAGAGAGCTGCATGTTGTGAAGAGACAAGAGAGGATGCAAGCGGTTGGAGGTGATGCTCCTTAAAGTTTATAGCTGAGTGTCGATGGGGAACCCTATAGGCTCCCCATGGACTGTTCTAAAAAAAGTGGGCCTTAACAACAAAGCCCACATAGGAAACCGAAAACTACTCGGATTATACAAGGAGAGGCACTCGAAGCATAACTTAGGACTCCAACCTTGTATCCGAGTAGGTTTCGAACAATCCTCCACGTCACTAGACTATAAAGTATTGTTGAGGGTACCCCTGAAAACAAGTTAGAAGTTGCGAGTTACAGGTGGCAAGTAGCAAGTTGCTTGTAAGACGCAAAAGACAACACACATATGTGTATTCGATATTCTAAGCAATACAATGTAAATAGGATAGCGCCGACGAGACGTAAGATTATTACTCGACCAAGTCAAGAGCCAGAACTAGTATAAATCGTGAGTCTCTTTGCGTAACCTCCGAGTTCCGCTATTCGTCGAAGCCTGAACAGCTGTCCCGGATATCCCCGTGGCAGGCTATCGGTGGTAAAACATCGACACTGAGAAGTTGTGAAGTCATCACTGGTATCACTATAAAGGAACAATTTAGGAAGCAGATCACTAAATTTTCAATGAAGCTTTAGCTGCATGAAGTTATGCTTGGCATGTTGAGTCTTTTTTTCATTAGCACCATTCTCAAAATAAAAAAATGATGTATAAATTATTGTCTACTTTCCTAATTTCTTCGGGGCTGTATTTTTTTGTTTCTTAATTTGTCAAAGTCTTCTTTCATCTAATTTAGAATTGTATAATCTGTCCTCTTTGGCAATTATTACCTTTGTTGATGTTATTTTTCTTTCTAAATTATTCCATTTAGCTTGTTTTCCTGTGTTCGTACATGTATATTCGTTTGCGCCAAGGAGAAGCGGGTCCTGCCGTCCTGGCAGGCTTGGCGGTGGGCTTCGCAGGCTCCACCGCTAAGCCTGCAGAAGCATGCGAGTTTAAGTGCTTTAGTAAGTGGTTGTTTGCTAAGCTTGCTTACAAAGTTTGCGACCAGAGCGGCAACGTGTGGGCCGTCTGCAGAGCAGCCCGCTTGCATTCTGAGGCAGCGTCGCGCCGTCGCCGTTGCCATGACCCTGGACGACAGCGCTTCTGCTGTGTTGCAGTACGGCCACGAGCGCCAGTGGACGGCCGCACCACTACCGCCAACTTTGGCACTTATATATATGGCGTGCTTTTGGTCTGCTGGGCGTCTGGGCCTTGGATGAGCAAGGACTCGAGGAGAGACCAAGATAGCGGAGAACAGAGATCCAGGAGATGGCGCGTGCAGGGATGAGTTTTTTGTTGTCCTAGAGTCCGCATGGGATCAAAACTGGGAAAAGAAACATTCTACAATGTATTGTCGATTAATTGCTCTTAGCACCGGCGAAGCCATCATCTCATGAGACGACGACCTCAACCCGACTGCTGCGTGTCAAGGGTCTTTTTGCAAATGTTTTGCCATACAGACGGCTGACGCTATACGTGTCTAGAGGCGCTCACAAAGTCACACGCAAAGTCCCAAGAAGAAGAAGAAGAAACACGTAGGGTCAGGGGCTCGGGGCTGCGAGCTGGTTGCGGAAGGGTGTCGATGCCACCTTTGCAGCAGTCAACGAGGATGAATTTAGTGTGCGTTTGTTAAGGCTCTAGATTCTCATATAAACGTTTTAGTCTTTTAGATTCGGATCCTCTTCAAAAATATTTTAGGTGATGAATCAAAATCACTTTGTAAAATCGTTTGACTGTTAGACTGGATTTTCATCCAAAATATTTATTGTACTTATTAGAACGTTATTAAATAGAAAGAAAATAAAATTACTAATGAGACTGGAGATGTACGTGACTATCTAGAATCGGTACGAAACCACCTTTTTGTAGTTCAGAGCATTTCTGAAGGAAAGGAGAAACGTTTCACTGGGGAAGCGATTCGCTTAAATACCTTCTGGCGCAGATTCAGACAAGAATCGGAACGGATCACCTTATCCAAACTCCAAAGGCACCCTTAGTCTCTGGACCGGAGGCGGCGTTGTTACATGGACCGAATTCATTCTGGACCTGAGAAACGCACATTAGTATATGGCTAGACCTGGGCCCTGATGTCCTTCGTGGCCCATCTTCTGTGTACACATCGTCTGCTTTCCTCTGATGCTCCCGCGTCCATCCACCGTTTGCCGCCTGAATGCCTGATGAATGATGATAATAACACAACACTGCAATCGATAACAACTTGATGATTCAAATTAATTCAGCCTACAACTAGCTAGGACAATGTACAGTAACTTGGGCATGTGTATATATAATAATGGGTGCCCTCACGGCCTCATGCATCATCCAGTCTGAGAATTTAACAGATATACGGTGATGATGAGAACCTGCCATTCCGGATTCACCCCCGCCCATCATCATATGGAAAACAAAGCCATTCCCCGAACCACCATCCATCTCCAGCCAGAGCCAGGGGCCAGGGCTCCATGGTCGTTGACGACGAGTGCATGCGGATCTGAGAATCCTCCTCGGTCTGTGCTGTGCTCCGTCCCCCACCCGTAAAGCTAATCGATCGAAGATCACGAATAGTCAGTCGTCATCTGTCACTGATGTCCGGCCATACCTACCGCCCTAACTAGCACAGGCGTAGCGCCGACGAGCTAGGGCCCAGCTAGGACGTGTCGTAACGTAACTAGCGGGCAGCAGGGAGAACCGGAGGATCGAGTAAAGTTCACGAGCGTCCCTCTTCCGCTGGTTCACGAGCGCGCGCAAGTGGACAACGCTAGCTACCTAGTAGAGGAGGAGGAGGAGGCGGCTCCACGCTAGACCGCCGGCGCGCGCCCTTTTTTTTTCCTAATCACCATCGCCTGATCGCCCACGGGCCACGGGGTCCAAGTTGCCTGGAACGCCTGCGCAGCGCAGTACAGTATAGTGTAGTGTTGTTGCCTTTTCTTAAGAGTGTTTTGGCAGGCAGGGCTCCTGTACGTCCGAGCAGCTCCAGCTCTCCCCGTGTTGTCCTCTGCTCGACTGCAGTGCTACAAAACTGGGCTCGGGCCCCGTCTCTTTTTGCCTGTGAAACAGGCGAAGCTGCCTTTCCTCGACTCATCCGGCTCCGCGGTACAGGCAAGGAGCCGGAGAGACGCACGGGCCGTTAGTTTGGGGGTTGGGAGGAGTGGGTTTGCCCGTGCCGGCTATATATGCGTGCAGATGAAATCCTTGTGACGACGATGGATTCATGCAAGCATACACATCAACTAGCTAGTGCGGACGACGTTTAGCTTTTCTCGGGTGTGTTCTATTTCTAATCAGTTGGTGGGGTATGCTAATCAGTGAGTGGCGGTGGTTGACTTGACACTACATACTCCCTCCGTCCTATTGAAAATGTCACTAGAAAACAGTGTTTCTCTGACAGACACGCTTTTCAAACGACACTCTCTATAAGACGGAGAGAGTATATAACTATGATACTACGTACGTACCAATTAATTGCAAGAGTTGGTATCTGCTATCAAACTTTATTTAATGAGCATATATATATAATAAGAACATTAATTGTAGGCAATTGTCCTGGAGTGCTACAATGACAAAGGTTGTGACGATCAAACCATAATTAGGAGATAAACATGCTGTTCACCAGCTCTTGATAAAACAGCTACGCTATACCGTAGATATCGTACGCTTTTTGTGTACTTCCAAATATAAGATCTAGCAGGCAATTAATGCCAACGTACGTCTTTGGAACACATCGATTGCTTTTTAGAGGTGGTTGTAGATGCTTTTTAGAGGTCGATGTGTTGCATAGATTGCTAGAAATAAGCGGTTTGTGGAGACGGCTGTCGTCTCAACAAATCGATCCTTATAAATCATAGTCGAAACAAAAAAAATAGCAAAAAAGGTTTTTTAAAAGAGTCCCTCTCACCAGGCGACCCAACATAATTTTTCACTCCACCCCAATGTTACTTGTGACTAAAGTGCAAAAACATTCCGAGTCGTTTGAAAAACTTGAATTTCAAATGTAAGAAATTCAAACATGATTTTCCTTGGACAAATGATTTTAAATGAAAAAACTGCAAACTACAATAACTCTTCGAGATATATAGTTTATTTTTTATTTCTCCATCCATGGTCGTTTGAAATTTTTTGAATTTCAATATGTGAGGACATCAAACTAAATGTTTGGACCATAGATCATTTCAAACGAAAAGGTTACCAACTATAATGTTTTATTTTGTTGAGATCTATAAATTTTGTTTTAGTCATTTCTCCATCCAAGATCGTTTGAAAAATTAAAAAAAATCACTCAAATAGAATTTGATATGGATCCAAATGACTTCAAATGAAAAAGTTGTCAACCATAAAGTTATAGATCTCTTCAAAGTAAATAACTTTGTTTTAAGTTTGTCTTTCATTTAAAAAAGTTATGATTTTTACGGTGTTCTATCCGTCTCTATAAATTGATTTTTAGAGCCGGCTTTAGACCCACCTACTTTTCGAAATCCATTTGTAAAGACAGATGGGTATATGACTGTCTCTGCAGATAGCATTTGTAGACAGGGCTGAAAATATCAGTCATCTCTAAAAATACATTTCTATAGTTCATTTTGGAAATCATTTAGGAGTAATTTTAAATTGAACGGTCTCTAATAAAAAAAAAGACGTTCCTGCAAAACGGTTTTTTAGTGTGTGTCATATCTACAACCGTAGAGGTCTTTACAAACAAATGACTGAATTAAACTGTATATAGAAAAAAAAATGTTTACTACATATAGGTGTTGATCCCTAGTTTTATGTTTGATTTCCCTCATTCATTGTTTTGCATTGTGAACCATTCGAACCTGCTGAAGTAGTGCTAATGAATAAGACCAAACAAGCTATATATATTACACATTCTTTATAGAATGGTTGTATATAACCTGTTTTCTCGCCAAAAAAAAATCAGTTACTGTATATATAAGGTTGTTAGAGCGAAATATAAAGTACTAGACACCTGTCTAGCGCCCAACAAGAATTGCATGCTGTAGCGCCCAGAATATAAGAATGTGCAAATGGACAGTGGTCAGTGGTGCGGCAGTGTCGTCTCTGCATTAATTCGCATATAACTAAGAGTCACATGCTAAAGCTGGTTACCATACGCCAAAGGGCCTTAACCACCACATATTTTACGACCTAGATTTGGGGCCCCAAGCGATCTAACCCGGCCGGCCGGACGGACGGACAGACAGACTGACACAAACGACGGGTGCATGCATGTTTTTACCTAGTTGTATCTCACGACCACTGTCAGATTGATCCAGTTGGAGGCATCCATGCGCTCGTGAGGCTTGACAGCTCGCTATACCGAAACAACAGAAAGCGTAGAAGCGCACGTATGTACGACGTACGTACGTAGTACTAGAGACTGTTGCAGGTCGCGCTACCGGCCCGATCGTAGCATTATCATGAGTACGTTCCAGTTGCGTGTTTTGTAAAAATGTTCCTGTCTGCCATGGCTTCACTTAATCTTCGGGCCTGTCAGTGTACTTGTTGTCTTTATTTTCACCGGGCAGATGCTGCTGCTACATGTCAATCTATTGTGATGTTGTCAAATAAAGCTTGCATGCATGCATGGATCATCCCACAGCAAGCATCCCGTGAGTGAAAGCAGCATTATTGTCGGACACGGTGCATATGTCTAGGGAGTACTATACTAATGCCAGAATGACAGTATTGTGTACTACTTGCAATATAGTACTGTATCGGTTGCTGCATGTTTATGCACTTTTATAAGAATTTGTAAAATATGCGATTTGCCAGATGGAAGCATGTAGATATATAAATTATAATGGACCAGCAAGATACATTGCTGCTATACAACAGTACCTCCAAGGGTCTTTGTGAGATGTGATAAATATAAGTAAATAATTCCGAGATGCACTTTCAGAGGTCTACTGTAATTGTACTACGGTACCATAGTTGAACGGCGGAACATGCATGCATTATGCAATATATGATGTCGTACCGCCGGACGGGAAGAGGAGGAAGAAGAAAAGTGTAGCTCAGCGCGTACGTGTCAGCCTCTGCGACTGCGAGCTCTGCAGCGCCTTGTGCTGCGCTGGTGTGTTGGAGCTCTGACCTCGGCATGTGGAACGAACAGAACAGCTAGCTGTGTTCAGAGCCTCTTGATTTGGTCCCTGTCTCCTATCGTCACAAGACCTGAAGACCATACATTTCCTCGAGCCGGCGGTTCTGTTCCAGCGCCCAAACGCCAATCATCATTGTAAAAGAATTTCGATCCAATAAATACATTTCTCGATCTATTCTTTCTCCGTAGTAGGAGTAGATCCGATCCTGGGAGTCCGAAGAGGTCGCGGTAGAATCCGAAGCCGCCCTCGATCTCCGGCGCAGCAGTCACCCGTGTCCTGCGAGCCGTGACCGATGGAGCCAGAAACGAGCGCCCGCCCTGATCTCATCAATTGAATTCTCGTCTGCAACAAGGACGGCGACGACGGCGCGCGCAGGGCATGGGCGCCTGGCCAGCCCCAGCCCCAGCCCCAGCCCCAGCCCCAGCCGGGCCGGGCGCCTCCCGTGTCCCGTGGATGGACGGAGATCAGGAGGATTGCAAGCGGATGGACATGGACGGGTGATTGGATGAGGACTGGACTGGAGCTAGGCCGCAGACTTGCACAGCGGGTATAGTTGGCCAAGCAGCTGGCGGGGCGAAGGCACGGCCCACGGCCCGACCATTTGGCCCGGCCCGAAAACGGCCCGGCATGGCGACCAGCGGGCCCGTGCCGGCACGGCACGAGGGGGCAGGCCGTGCTTGGGCCGCCACCCAGGCCCGGGGCACGGCACGGCCACGACCCGTAAATAGAGGCGGCCCGGTGACAGCCCGGTGCCTCACTGCAGCAATGCAGCATGCGGCAGCCTGGCCCAGCAGCCCAGCACTCGCGCCGCTCCCCCTTAAAAGCCATCCGCTCCCCCCCCCCGAACCCCAACCCTAACCCTAGCTTCATTCCATCCAGCCCCCCGCCGGCCGCCGCACGTCGCTGCCTGCTCCTCGTCCTCAGTCCTCACTCATCAGTCCTCACTGCTCAGCTCAACGCTTCGACCTCGATCTGTCGCCGACTCGCCGTCGCGTTGGGTGCTCGCCGGGCCGCGCCGGTCTTGCTCTGCAGACTGCACTACACGTCTGCACCTGGATCCGCCGCCACCCGCCGCTGTTCGCCTGGTGCTCGATCCGCCAGGCCGGCAGCTCGCCTTGAGTTTGAACTAATCCCCTTCTCCTCCGGTCCTCCCTCCTTTCCCTCCTCTCCTCCTCCGGTGTACCATGTGAGTGGCTTGTGCCTATCGGCTGTCACCTGTCAGTCCTTCCGCTGCTGATCGTCGTCGTTCTAACCTCTTTCTCTATCCACTTCTTGGGTCTTCTTGGTCTTGGTCTTGGTCTTGGTCTTGGCTCCTTGGCCTCTTCTCCGGCACTGGGCTCCGGTGGCATAGGTGAGCCGAAACCCTAACCCTAGATCTGTGAATCTCTCTCTCTTTTGTTGTCTGTCGAGTGTCGACTGTCACTCATGTTCTTCTTATGTTTCTTCTTCTTCGCAGGTTGGTGCCTGACGCCGCGTCCTCCTCCTCTGGAGGCGCCATGGCAAGGCAACAAGTGTCAAAGCGCCCCTGTCCACCGTCGAGGGGCAGTGCTGGAGCTGTAGCCAGGGGCCAGGGCCGGCCATCCCACCCTCCCCCAGGCTCGGTGACCATGTCGGTGGACGACGAGTACATCGAGACCGAGGAGGAGCGAGAAGTGGAGAATGACGACGACATCCGAGAGGATGCAGCCGCGCTGTTCGGCATTGATCTCGGTGACGGTGATGGCACCAATCAGATTGATCTCGATGCGATGACGGCAACGGTGGGGTGGCAGCCTCCACTGACACTCATGGTACTTCATCAACAGGAGGTGGTGATAAGCTCATATCTCTTTGGGAAGTTTTCACTGAGATTAAGGAAAATGGTATAAGAGTAGCTGCTATCTGCAAAATTTGTGGCAAGAGGTATAGTGCTAGATTAGCTACTGGCACTGGCCATTTGAAAAGGCACCAGAAATCTTGCACAGATAAACATGATAAAAATAAGAGGGTCCAGTCTAGGCTTTCTCTTAATGTTGATGGTTTGCATAACTGGGTGTATGACCCTGCACTTGCTCGTATTGAGTTGTGTCGGTTGATAGCTAGGTTGGACCTGCCATTAGGCATAGGTGAAACACCGGCCTAGGAGGACTACATTAAGCGTGCTCATAACCCTAGATTTGAGAAGGTTTCCAGACAATCCACTACTAGAGATATGGGTAAATTGTTTGCTGAGCAACGTTCAATGGTTATGAATTCTGTGTTTCCTGCTTGCTCATCTGTGTCTTTGACATCTGACATTTGGTCTGGTAATGCTAAGGAGGACTATCTTTCTGTTGTTGCTCATTATGTTAGTGCTGATTGGGAGTTGCAGAAAAAGGTAATTGGTTTTAGGCTAATTGAGGTGTCACATTCTGGTGAAAACATTGCTGAAAAGATCTCTGTTGTGGTTGAGGAGTTTGGGTTGATTGACAAGATCTTTGCTGTCACTTTAGACAATGCTTCAGCTAATTCTAGGGCGTATGATATCTTGCAACCTGTCTTTTTTGGTTACCTAGGTTCATATCCTGCACCTACACGTGATGATCCTCATAAGGTCCAGTATTTGCTTGTCCATCAGCGTTGTGCATGTCATATCATTAACCTCATTGTTAAATCTAGCTTAAAAAGAATGAAACCCTTTACTGAAGATTTTAGGACTGCAATAAACTATCTGAATTCCTCTAATCAAAGAATTGCATTGTTCAAAAATTATTGTATTGCTCAGGGTATAAGGCCTAGAAAGTTTGGATTGGATATGGATGTTAGATGGAATTCCACATATTTAATGCTTAAGCATTTGCTACCATATAAACAAGAATTTTCTGTCTAGCTTAATTCTAATTATGGTAAAGAGTTGTTGACTGCACAACATTGGTATGTTGCTGAACAGATAATGGTGTTCCTAGAACTCCTTTATGATTCTACTGTTGTATTGTCTGGTGTTTACTATCCCACAGCTCCACTTGTCTTGCACCATATACTTGACATTGCTGAGCATTTGCATAAAGCTGAAAGAGATCAGAATTTTAGAATCATTGCTGCTCCTATGAAACTTAAATTTCTAAAATATTGGGAGAAAATTCCATTGCTATATTCATATGCATTCATTCTTGATCCAAGAGTTAAGATGAAAGGATTCTATAATGTGCTTGAATTGCTTGCTCAACATACTAGATCTGATTACAGTATATATTATGGTGATGTTAAAGATGAATTGTACAGACTGTTTCACAAGTATGTTGAGAAATTTGGTAATGCAGCTAGAACTCAAAAGGTTTCACAACCATCAGTACATTGTGGTAAGAGAAAGCAAGCATGGGGAAGGATCTTTGGTGGTCCTGGTGCTTCCCCCTCATCATCTTCATCTACTGTTGGTGGTATCAGTGAGCTTTCAACTTACTTGGACAGTGATACTGTCACATGTTATGAGGAATCATTTGATATCCTCACCTGGTGGCGTGACCACAAACTATCATATCCAATCTTATCTATTCTTGCTCGAGATATAATGTCTTTTCCTGTATCTACTATTTCCTCTGAATCTTGCTTCAGTTTGTCTGGTAGGATACTTGAAGATTGGCGACGACGCTTGTTGCCTGAGCATGTGGAGATTCTCACTTGCATGAAGGACTGGGAGCAAGGAGCAAGAAGAGAACAGCATGCTCCTGAGGATGTGGATCTGGAGGAGGCATTCAAGAACCTCTTCCTCGATGAAGAAGACAGCGGCAGCGGCAGCGGCGGCGGCGCTGGCGGTTCTTCTGCTGGTGGTACTGGTGGTACTGCTGGATAGATTATGAGGGATGAAGGAGAACTTTTGGTCTTTTGCTATGGCAGTGTGGCATGTGTAGACTGGTTGTGAACTCACTAAGTCAGTAAGTCACTAGAAGTCTAGAAGTTAGCCATTGCCACCGATGCTGGCTTTTGTAATAATACTAAGACACTCAGTGTAAGACACTAAGACTAAGACTTGACTATTTGAGTTGGCTGCACTCTTTTCCTTTCTAGGGTTTCTCACAAGGGTGAGTTTTACCTAGAGAGGTTTTTAATGAGGCAGCATTGCACAAAACAGTTCCTTTTGATCATCAATTTTCTTCAAATCTTGTCTGATTTTCTTTCTTTTGTGTCTTGTGAATGTGATAATGTGGTCTGTGGATTTGAGCATCTGTGGATTAATATATGATGTAATGTATTTGGTTATCAAATCTGTGAATGAATTGGAATGAATGTGAATGAAATGGAATTTGGTGTATTTTGGTTTTTGAAATGAATTGTTTCAGTAATTCTGTGTTGTTTCTGCTGTCAATGCAGAGGCTGTCGGGCTGTGGGCCAGCACGGCACGAGAAAAAGGCCATGCTTAACGGTCGGCACGACCCGATAAAACGGCCCACGAACTGTGCCTTGGGCCGAAGGCCAGGCCCGCAACCCATAGAGGCACGGCCCGATAGGCACGACGGCCCATAGAGGCACGGCGGCACGGCCCGATGACCATCTATAACAGCGGGGTGCGTGGGGCCCCGGCGGCGTAGTCCGGTTGCGGCAGTTGGGTCCTCCGGCCGAGGTGCGGACAAGTACGACGCTTCCACCCGTGACCGTTGCCATGTGACCCCGGGAGGGGAGAGAGCTCACGCGTGATGCCCCAGCATCCACGGCCGGCCCCCGCGCGTGGACGCTTGCTGGCTTTGGCAAAATGACTGTCTGCCAGAGGTGCCAGGACTGACGGGAACGCATGCATGCATGCGCCATGCCGCTGCCTGCCACCGTGGTGGTACGCGTCTGGTCATTCCTGGCCACGTATGAGTGTGGCTGGCTTGCCGCGGGTATTCCACGATCCGTCACTTCTTTCTAGCCACACATACTCCGGTTGCTGCATCAATAGCCAGCCACAATTGGGGGTTTTCAGTTACAGCGCCTAAAAAGCTCATAAAATAAACTGAAGAGTTTTGCCTGTCATGCCAGGGCAGGCTCATGGAGTCATGGGCAGTGAATAATCGGTCGCTCACATGCCTGACTTTGGTTCCTGCAACCAAATTGTGAGCTGGCCATTTAGGCATGGCTGTACTACACTGTAGTACAGTAGCTAGCGTAGCCATGGCACGATGCCAGGAGCGCAGCAATGCTCCTTAAATTTGGAAAAGAAAAGTGTTCGATGACCTATCTTGGGACCCGAATGTACGGAGAATCGTGCATACTTAGAGCAACTCCAACGGTTTGATAATTTTGGTTTAGCAAAACATGAAATTTATCAACTCTGAAATAGATATGCCAAAGAAAAAATATGCAATCTTCAACAGTTCCCCATAATGACTTGGTAAAAACGGAAAAAAAGGAAGGAAAAAAAAAACCTCCGCCGCCCATAGTTCCACCGTGAAAAAAAAAGAAGAAAAAAAAAACGCCGCCCAGTGTTCAGCCGTGAAAAAAAGAAGGAAAAAAAATTATCTCCCCCTTTTCATGGTCTCCAAATTGTCAAGTGCATGTTTTTATTTGCAACTTTGGCAAAAATGTCAAGTTCAAATGTCAAACTGTTGGCCACCAGTTTTTTAGTTTTTTTGACAAAATTAGATATGTCAAGTCTAAATGTCAAACTGTTGGAGTTGCTCTTATATATAATAACTATTGGAACATGGCACGTCTGCACATGCCAATCGATACTGAGTCGAGGCAACGTTACCCATGACCATGAGCCAGGCACCACAGTAATTGTGATCTTTCAATCACAAAATAAAAGATACTGTACCAGTAGTTGTAATTTGATTTTGTTTACCTCCTGTTTTGTTGTTGAACTCCTCGTTCGGAAGTTGTAATCTCCAGGCTCTCAATGAAATTTCTACATATGCCTCGATCTCCAGAAGTTCAGACTTCAGGCATACTCCTCCCGCACGCTGATTGTTGTACGCCATGCAAGCACTGCAGTGGATAAGTGTGTACAGTTATTTTATTCTGGAACAAATCACAACCAGAAAGATTCTCGATTGTTCGTAAATCAATCCATATTGCATAACCTCTCACTTCTATTTCAAAAAAAAATGGTAGAAATGAACTTAAAAACATGCCGGACTAATCCCTCACCTACAGAAAAACGCAACCGGCAGATTCTCGTTAATAGCACAACAAAGGAAATAAAACAACGCTACAAATGACTAGGGTGATAAAGAAAAAGGGGGGCACTACAACTTAACTGTGCAGATGTAAGATTGATACACATGTCTCCCTTGCGTGCACGTGAGTTGGGGCCACATATCCCAACCATTTTCCATTTCACTTTCACCTAAAATCCTGACAATCGGGAGCATGGCCGGCTCTGGGGTTTGCTATTTAAACCCGTTTCTCTCTTCCCCTCCTCACAATCACAGTTCACAGGCCTCCCGCGCTCTGTTCTTTATCTACTACCCAGCGCACATACACACTCTAATCTCACACAGCCTAGATACCGACAGAAGGATGAAGCTGAGAGCAAAAGGCCTCGGCCTCCTGCTTCTCCTTGTCCTGCTTGCTCTTTGCTCCACCATTGAAGTCAGCGAGGCGAGAAGAGGCAAGCATTGGAGGTCGTCGAGGAGCTCACCAGGCTCCTCTCAGCTCAAGAAAGGCAAAGGAAAGAAGAGTAGCTCCCGCCGGCAATACGGCAGCAACCGGCCAAGTCCGAAGCCACCGGTCAGCTCCACACCAAGTTCTGGCGCTGGCAAAGGAAATCAGAATCCGTACCAACCAAGCCCGAATGCCCCTGACATCCCGAGGCCAAGCCCTGCCAATGGCAGTAGTGGGCATTCCACTCCCAAGCCGCCGACTCCAAGCTGTGGGAAGGGTCATCAACAGCCATCACAGCCGCCACCAGCAACCTCGCAGGGTGCAGTATTCAATGTGGTTGATTTCGGAGCCGGGGGTGACGGAGTTACAGATGATACTAAGGTCAATAGCTTTGCCTGCAAATGCTCTGTTTCAAACAAAATTCCATTATATAATTGTCAAGCATCATGCACTCTCTGACCCAGAAATCTCAAATTGCAATTCCTTTCGTGAGTTTGCGCTTCAGATGCTTTGTTTCAAACTGATCTTTGCCTGACTTGCACGAGGACTCAATGATGCCGATCACCTCCATCCAGGGGACCTGTCGTCCCAATGACATCTTGAGATTCGAATTTTCCATGCATATTTTCTCTCTCTCCGGAATGCTTAGAAATTGGAATTTAGCATGATGGCGAGCGTATCATACCAGTTTTACTCTCTCAGTCTCACATGATTTGCAGTACGGAGCCTGAAAAGTTGTCGCCAGCGCCATATTTTCCTGGAGTCTTATTTGCATGTCTGCATGTGTGTCGATCTGTTCCCTGCTTTGGCTTGTTCTTTCCTTCTCACATGATTATTGCATATAGCGGCATAAACAGATCAAACACATCTAGCTGGCCAAGTTTATTTATTTTTTTACTTTTTAAGTCATGGGAGAGAACAAAGTACACCAGTATACAGAAATTCATAACCTTTTCCACAGCTCTTACAAGACGTTTATGTGTACAGAGAAAACAAACAAAACCAATTGCAATCCTGAGATTCTCAGGCTTTACAGCTAAGAGAATAGCGAACTTTATGTCTATTGCATTAACAGAGAACAACTTTCTTCCTTTTGCATGAACACACTGCATGAATCAATAGCACCATATTTTTATTTTATCACAAAGCAAAAAAATAAAGCTCATGAAAATTTTGTACCGGGTTAACAAGAAAACAAGCCAGTACTTAACAATGTTTTCCGATATGCACTGCCTCATTGTCTGAAAGCTCTATCAATCCTTTTTTTTTTCTATATTTCGACTAAATAACCTCATTTTTTCAGTTTCTTTTGTGTGTGTGGTCATAAACTGGTTCTTGTTCTGGCACAGCCACCAAAAAGAAATAAGACATAGTGCAACAGCTGACTACCCTGCTTAGGGATCTGGACTACTGTGTTTTTACCCCCTTCTCAGTTAATTTTGTGATACTAGATTCCAGAGGACTGTCTTTTCACAAATCTAGAGCTAATAATTGTACGTGCATTTGCATACAGGCTTTTGAAGGAGCGTGGGCTGCTGCCTGCAACCAGGGGGCATCTACAGTTCTCGTGCCACCAGAACTAGAGTTCCTTGTTGGGCCAATCTCGTTCTCTGGGCCTTACTGCAAACCGAATATTGTCTTTCAGGTAACCATGCGCTTAATCCCAAAGGATCCCAAATCATAAGATACTCAAAAGGGCTTTCTCAATATAGCTTGAACTGACCAACAAAAAGCAGGACAAGACTCATTTCATCTTATTTCAGATGCACGCCAATGGAGGAATAAGTTCATTGAGTAATGTTGTTTAATGGTGTACTCACTTTGCAGCTGGAAGGAACAATCCTAGCTCCAACCAGTGCAAAATCCTGGGGTTCTAGCTTGCTCCAGTGGCTCGAGTTCACCAAACTAAATGGAATAGTTATTCAAGGAAACGGTATTATAAATGGCAGAGGGCAACAATGGTGGACCTACTCAGATCCAGAGGATGAGGATGATGATGACACGGTGAGAGCTGGTCACCAAATGTATAATTTTCTATTAAGTACTCAAAAGAAAAGCTGGTCATGTTAAGTGCTTACTTTGGATGCTTTCCTGCAGTACGTTGTGGAGTTTGAAAGAATGCCACAGATTAAACCTACAGTAAGAATCGCTATCTTTATGCACACCATTATCATACCATACTGAAATGAGGTAATGACAACCCTGATTTCATACCTGATGCAGGCATTGAGGTTTTATGGTAGTTTCAACGTTGTAGTAGCTGGTATCACTATTGTCAACAGCTCACAATGCCATCTTAAGTTTGACAACTGTCAAGGAGTGATGGTCCATGACGTGACTATATCCTCCCCTGAGAACAGTCTCAACACTGACGGAATACACCTGCAGAACTCAAAAGATGTCAGCATTCATCATACAAACCTGGCTTGTGGTAATTCCTTAATCTTTACTGTATATTTCAATTCAAGAGGCATCTATGCTATATTCATGAAACTCAAAAGTTTTGTTTTGCAAAGCTTTACAACAAAGACACATTTCCATCAAGAACACTAAATAAATAAGAATTTATCTAAAAAATAATTACAAAGAATTACCTAGGGTCAACCGAAAGCCTGCATCTCAGTTCTGTTACGCCTGTATACTCTGCACGTCAAAGGACATGTTTCAGAGTTAAGAGTACACTGAAAAACTGCTGTAAAGTAGCATAACATCCTTTTGTCCTATTCGATGCAGGTGACGATTGCATCTCCATCCAGACAGGATGCAGCAACATAAATATACACAACGTGAATTGTGGACCAGGCCATGGAATCAGCATAGGTGGACTAGGCCGAGACAACACAAAAGCATGTGTATCAAATGTTACAGTAAGAGATGTCAACATGTTCAGAACCATGAATGGTGTCAGAATCAAGACCTGGCAGGTAAGCTTGAGAACATAAGTACAAACGAAATTCTAATTCAACATCAGATATTATTAGTGCATAATAACATCAGAAAAGGAAAAAAAACTGAAAAAGGAAAGAATACGCATGTCATCGTTTGATATCTATACAATACAAGAAATAACCTTGGAAAACTCCAAGAAGAAAAATGATGATGCCAGCCAAAACAACAATTCCTTTCCTACTGAGCTAAACAAAGTGAACTCTCATTTCCTGCAGGGTGGTGTAGGATTGGTTCAAGACATAAGGTTCTCAAATATACAAGTCTCAGAGGTTCAAACACCCATTATCATAGATCAGTTTTATTGTGACAGAAGCACTTGCAGAAATCAAACATCAGCAGTGGCAGTATCAGGAGTTCAATATGAGAATATCAGAGGAACATTTACAATCAAGCCTGTCCATTTTGCATGCAGTGACAGCTTACCTTGTTCAGGAATCTCTCTTACCGGTGTGCAACTCAGACCAGTGCAAGTACCCCACTACCACCTGGATAGCCCATTCTGCTGGCAAGCTTTTGGGGAGCTCTACACTCCAACCGTCCCTCCCATAGCTTGCTTGCAGATGGGAAAACCTGCTGGCAATAACATACAGTCTTATGACAACATATGCTGAAAGTGCCTTTGTCTGTTGATTGGTGCTTATCTATGAGTGGTCGTTGTGATACATGCGACCCCATTTGCACCATTGCTTGTTGATGTGCACATATACAGTTATTTTGAGGTCAACTTATTACAACAGTTTAACCTTTTCATCAAAGTAAACATAAATATATTCATCTGAAATGGTCATACAGCAAGAGTATGTACTTGAGTTCTCCAAAAATGAGTAAACACAATGACAAAGATTGTTTGTTTAAATAAGTGTAAACAGGGCTACGACAAAGGGCCCAAAGATAATTAATAAGCAACAGTAACATGTGGCCGTACATCTACAATATTGATACCTAATCCTGAAGAATGAGATTAATAATTAGAAGTCGATGCCTAAAGATATCTAAAAGCAACAGTTTACCAACCAGAAAAATCTCTTGGACCAAATACAAAAAGAAAATGATTGCTTGAAAAAACTAGACAATGCTTAGAAAAAATGAGTAAGCGTAATATAGCCAGTTTCTAGTTAACAAATATGACATATTGCAATGCACAAATATGATATAATTTACCATAGAGATAACACTTAGCAAAGGGGGTATTGATGGGTTTAGCTGCAATAATTATGAAAAATGGCAATAAAAATGTTCTATAAATATGCAGAAAGAGGAAATAGCTAATAAAAAAACATGGTATTTAGAAATTAATTCCGATGTAGACAGCATGCATATGCATACATATTCTTTGCTTTGTTTTCTAGAACCTCAGCTAAATAATAAAAGAAATCAGTGTAAAAACAGTAAATATGTAACGTCCTGCAATGGGTCACTAACTTCACCATTCGTTGACACATAATGAGGAAAAAGGAAACTGAAAGCAGGATTTAGAACTGTTAAAGACATTATACCAGTTAAACAAAAGATAAAGCATAGCATATCTCTTTGCCTTTCTTAATTTTTTCAACTAAACATGGTATATCCTATGTGTCACCAGCTGTCTATTATCAAGAAAAAGTATGAATTGGTGGAGAATTTTCCTTCTATCATACATATAACATATTATTGTCTCCACTCACACTGGTCGCCAAAATTCTTGAAGCTTCAATCCATCAATCAATATTTAAAATTAAAACTTAGTAGATAATAGTAGGTCTAGTGCGATGGAAGCATTCCTATTGATTAATCTAATTCTAAGGTCACAAACTCACAATAGTTACATGGAAGTTCTATATACCATAAACACTGATGGCCATGATTCAAAAATTTTGGTAAGCTGGTGATGACCATTTGTTAATGGACTACGTCATCTGCAGTCCATACTGCACTTGCATGTATGTCTAACAGTCAACCAGCCAACAAAATAGATGTGCCGTATCCGCGTATGAAGATTATATCATGCATACAAAAGTGTAACTGATCAGGTACAAAAATGCAAGTTCTCGCCATGAACTGGAACATACAATAAACCACATCCATTAACTATGATTCTGGGATAAGCAATGCCAGTTTCACAAAGAACATAACCCGCTGTTTGCATTCCATTAATCAAGCAAATGCTAAATCTTTATATGTTGATCCCAGGGAGGGGGAGGGGTGATTTACCTTAGGTACGCCCCCAGTAAAAGATGCAGCCTAACTAATCCAGTCACTGATACATGATGCATCGGCATGTTGTAAGGGCCAGCTACAGATTTATCTCATTGTGAGAAATTTCACATGTATATGTGATACATTTATATTAAGAAATTTGGGAGACAAAGAATTCATTATAGTTTTAAAAATGGAGAAAAACAGGCAGTACAATATCTCCTTATCCTAAGAGTCACAAATGAGGAGAAAATATTATAGAAATAAGCATCAAGCATAAAACCTCATTTGTAACTAATAAATTTGTTGTCTCTGGTTCCATTGATATTGCAAGAAATTAGACATAGCAAGACTGCCAACACCGCAACTAAACTATTGTGTGTGGTACTGGCATAACCAGCTGTCCCAGAAACTCTTCAGTCTAACGCTCAGCTAGACGATATGCTCCAGTATTTGCAAAATTTCCCGAGTCTGTCCATAAAACGGAAAACAAATTTTTCTTAGAATCACCAAATAGAGCATGAGAAGTCAACAAAGTAGAAAGGTGTTGAGATGAAACAAACCTGCTACAGCAATCATCTTGAAAAACTAAAGACATCTTTTGCACCCTCGAAGTTCTCAACAGTTTCAGGACTTGCTAGTCCTGTTCTTTCCTCGTATTTCTTCTCTAGGTTCTTTTTTTTTAAAAAAAAAAGGAAGTAATAAGGAAAGAGCTATGAGTTAATGTACCAAGATTTGTAAAATAAATATTAATTTATGGTTATACAAAAGGCAACTTAAGCTGGCATCATTACAAAATGGATGAGGTATACATGCATACTAGGAATCTTCTGAGTATTAAGGTTGAAGGTTCAAAATCATGAACTTATAGCTAAGGGGAATAATATATGCTAAAAATATAAATTAGAATCCACAATGATAACAGCTAATACAAAATTTTTTAAAAAAAACTTAAATGCACTCAAAACCACTGCTAACCTTCAGTTCCTCACGTACGGTTTCAAGAACATCCATTGTCATTCTATCAAAGAAAAGAATCCCCTGCAAATCCCAAACAATTATAAAGAATCATGGCGATGACCCACCGGTAAAATATGCATGGCTTGATGACATATTTCCTTCATTTTGTTAATCTGCAACTACAGTATTGGGCTATTGGCCCTTGCATGCAAGCTACAACTTAAACCACTAACTTCTATCATGTTAGATGTTGAAAAGCAACAGAAAAAATTTGCAGCAATACCAATTTTGCATGCCCAATCTAGGCTTCTTTTATGTAATGATGGTTAAATCTGAAAGTACCTGACAGGAAAGAACTCTACGATGACTTAAATTTGCATCCAGAGGAAGTATGTGATACCAAATGAAAATTAGAATATATGAATATTACATGGATATTTCTTAAAAGAATGAGTAGACTGATTATGATATTAAGTGTACTTCCACAGTTCCACTTGGTGTCAATGAAAAGTCCATTGAGTTCTCATTTAAACAGAACAAGCATATCCCTCCATCATGACAATCAACAAATCATGAATCATCAGTTTGTTGTGGACCATTGCATATGCTAGAGACAAAAGGATGCGCTAACTAAGAGTTCCTGCAAAACCTATGCGCATGGACCTGACAATTCGCTCAGATAATGGTTAAACACATACCAGCAAATGATCAAACTCATGCTGGAAAACTCTTGCAGGTAGACCAGATAATTTTACTTTGATCTTTGCCCCTGTAACATCTTGAGCTTCAATTTTCACACTCTCTGGTCTCTGCAAGAGCACAATGGCCACAAAGTTAGCTTAGTTTATCAATTGTACACCCTTCGGTTGGCATATATACGGAGGCTGACAATTGGAATACAAACTTCCCAAATCACATACTAAGTTAGTGTGTCAAAACCATGTAACATGTGGCGAAAAAAATCATAAATGTGACACAAATTATGCAAAATATTATTGTAGTAAGCATCACACTAAGGTCAGATAAGGGACAGCTAAGGTCTCCTGCAATGTATAAAAAAATTGGTATGGCAAACTATTCTTACCATCACATTGCCATATATTCTAGGAAATGATAAGCACCCTTCTTCAAACACAAGCAATCGTTTCGCAGACTTGTATACCACTGGGTTGACAAGAACAATTTCCTCTCCTTCCCCCTTCACCCCAGCAGGATTGAATACCATAAGCTGCACATTGACTCCAACTTGTGGTGCCGAGAGACCAATGCCATCGGTCCTGTACAAAAACCAACTATTTAACTGAACGTCTGGCATAGCTATATCTCAAATCACCACAGGCAGCCCTATTATTGGATGCTTTGCCCATATACGAAAATGCCCTATGCAATCAGCTTTTCATTAAATCAAATTATCATCGATGTAGAAACAACGCAGATAAATTTGCATTTCCTTACCCTCAATTCTATAGTCATAAGGGAGTTCAGTGAAGATAGGCACTAGCTGAGTAAATTATAGCATGGATCCAATGAAAGCATAGGCACTCATATTTCTTTGAAACAGCAGAAAATCGAATTGGTGGCACACATTTTGAGCATGAAAACAGAAGTGATTCAAGGCTCAGAATCCGCACTCACTTGTACATAACGTCGAACATCTCATCGGCCAGGGCGCGGAGGTTGGCATCAAACGTGTTGATGCGCTTGTTACGCGCGCGCAGGACGGGGTCGGGGTATTTGACTACCTCGAGTGGCGATTCGAATCGGAGGTCAGAAGCTACACACCGTGAACAGAACATCAACGAAGTGGTAATAACTAATAAGCCGAGAGAGAGCGAAGGCGAAGTTGTCTAGTAGCCAGAGGGCTTGAGGTGATGGGGAGAAGGGAGCGGCGGCTAACCCGTGGCGAAGTCTTCGGCGAGCGGGGCGGCTGCGGCGGAGGAGCCTAAGCCGCGGCGTGCGCGGGCGGCGAGGGCCATGGCCGGGCCGGCGCGGCGCGTGGGTAGGCGCAGCGCTCTGGAACGCGCGGGCAGGAGCGGACGAGAGGAGGCCACGAAGGCGCGGAGGCGCGGGCAAAGGGCAGCGGCCATGGGAGCGGCGCCTTCTCC
Organism: Microstegium vimineum; assembly: GCA_022036555.1. NCBI lineage: Eukaryota > Viridiplantae > Streptophyta > Magnoliopsida > Poales > Poaceae > Microstegium > Microstegium vimineum. The sequence goes on from CM039138.1 coordinate 31,081,716, forward strand.
CTTCGGCATCGATTTTTTGGGGGCGTCCGGCAAGAGGCGATGAGGAGAAATTTCAATATTTAACCCTCAATAGGCAAGCCTCTCAGTATTTGACATTAAATTCGTAAGCCTTTCAATATTTAGCCTTGTACACCTGAATTGTTTCAATCGGAGGGATTATGAAGGATTTGTCTCATTTCTCATTTCTAACTGGCTCTTTACACTGTTTAGGCTACGGTAAATGACGGTACTACCCTCCCTCTTTTCTCTTGGCCTGGATGCTCGCCAAGCTCCTCTCTTCCCTCGGTTACTGTACTTCTCTCCCCAACATCTTCCCAGCCAGACCACTCTACAATTTTCATAATCCCCAAAACTTAAATTTTACACAGATGTAATATATTTGGTTAAAATCAACGTAAATAACACATAAATTATATATTTGGTGAAAATGAACATAAACAACGCATAAATTATAATTAAATCTGAGCATACACATTAGAACCAGCCATGCCATTTAGTAGATAGGTTCTGAGTCCACATTATATCCATGCAGACAAATTTAAAGAGTAGTTCACAATAGCCATCCAACTAATTTTGGATTACAGGTTCACATAGACAAAAGAAACATCCTGACAGCCATCCAGCTAATCTTGGATTACAGGTTCACATAGACAAAAGAAACATCCTGACAGCCATCCAGCTAATTTTGGATTACAGGTTCACATAGACAAAAGAAACATCCTGATGGCTGGGAATCTAGAACCTAACAAAAGTATTCAAGCATTGTTCTTGGAATATTCAAACATCGATCTTCTTTCTCTTCTTTGGAGTGATTTTTTTCTTCAGACCTAGCCTCTTAGTTGGAGTGGCCATAGTATTACTTGCTCCTGGAGAAGTCTGACTAAATAACATAGAAAAATGGTCCGGTTCAGTATATGGAGATAAGAAAAAACATGTTAAACAGAGTGAATAATTGTACCTTCTAGTCACTGCTCTAGGGCTTGCATTGATCTGATTAGTGCCTCCAAATTCCAATATTGGTAATTGCATTTGGCTAGAAATGAGACAAATGATTAGCTAAAAAATAGAATAGTGTTCCAAGTCAATGTTCACTTAATAGAAATTCACCTTCTTGTAAGAGGTCTGGGACTAGTGCTGATTTGTCTTGTGCCTTCTAGTTTTTGAACAGATTCTGGACTATTATTTACTGAATTTTCTTGAACATGAACCTTTTGCCTTTTGGATGTACTAGGAGCTGCATCACTCTTGAACATGAACCTTCTTCTCATCCATCCTTTCAAAAAAATGCAAGGGACAGATCTGTATCATTCAACAACTTCCTTTCTCTATCACCACTCATGTCAAACTCATGTATTACAGGCTGCTGCCCGCTTCCCCAATTGACCCTACCTTTCAAGTCATTTTCTAGCATCTCAAAAGTATAAGATTGATAATTCACAACCCATTCATCACATTTCCGTGGCACATCAACAGAGCAACCATCATCGAACTTAGCGGTGAACTGAGAAAATTGAACACACAACCTAAATGCGCCATCCCAGTCAACTCTACCATGTGTACCAACAAAAAAAATAAGAGACATAAAAAATCAAATTTGTGCCGATCCCAAAATTAACACCTCCTGTACAGCTGAGAACAAAATTAACACCTATAAAGCTGAGAACAGAGATTTGGGATTGGGAGCTTACTCATGAGGAGCCATCGAGACGGACGGAGAGGACAACCTGCAGGCGTCGTGCTAGCAGGGAGACCGGCGGCGGCCGGCCTACAGCGTCGGGCGAGCACGACCGCCCCAAACCCTAGGCCGTCGGGGCTAGGGAAGGGCGGCGAGCGGAGGGGTCCTGGGCAGGCAAAGGGCAACTCGGCGGCGGAGGGGAACTGGGCGGGCGGTCGCCGGCGTCGGGCGGGGTTGGGCGCGGCTCCTCCGTGCCGTCGCGACGACCCGTGAGGGAGGAGTCACTCGTGGGGGAGAAACACGAACTGATCAGTCTTGGATAAGAAGGAAGGGGTAATTTGGTCATTTCTCATGTCATCACTAGTGATTAGAGATATTTGGAAATAGAAAAGGACTCCGATTGAAACAATTCACGTGTACAGGGTTAAATTTTGAAAGGCTTGCGAATTTGATGTTAAATACTGAGAGGCTTACCTATTGAGGGTTAAATATTGAAATTTCTCGGTGAGAGTGGCCGGAGCCGGAGGGTGGGCTGAGCGAGCCTGCTCGAAGACGCGCTCGTGGTTCGTGCTCGTGGGTCGCGCCTGGCACCTCTGATTGCCGAACGATCGTCATCGGACGGCCAGCGACTCGCCCCAGTATGACTGGGCAAGTGGGGCCCGGTCCCAGACTCCCAGTCCTCCTCGTCAGGCCAGAAGTCCATTTTCGTTTCGTTGGGCTCTGCAGATTTATAGCCCAATAAACAAGATAGGATTTTCCTCTTCATAAAAAGTCCACGTTATGTACCAGAATTTTTTTACGGAAGTCTGCTTTTCCTCCTTAACATTAAAACCAGATAAACCACCTCACTAAACTTTTGAAAGCATTAATTTTTAGGGAAAATTTAAAGATTACCATTATAATTTTGTTAAATTGAGATATATCATTGTGTCCCATGTGTCATTAACTCAGATAAGCCCACATGTCAGTGAGATACCAGTAGCATATCTTCACCTTCGCAAAATTATAATGGCAATTTTCAAATTGTCATGTAGTTTTAACTCCCTAACCTGTTATAAGCGGTTTCCAAAGATGGTTTTTTGTTTTTATTTATTTCGGTCAATCTTTAAAAATCATACTAAACCACAGAAAAACATAAAATCAAAAATCTAATTTCGTTGGGCGACACAATATGGTATGATTTCATATTAAGTTTTTGTTATAGGTTTAGATCTATGTTTTTTTTAATTAATTCATAGCCTCAGTTTCTAGGGTCTAATGTGATGAAATTTTTATGGTGAACTAAATATTCTATGCTTGAACTGTAGTAAGAATTTCATACTCAGATGATGTATAACTTAGTTATAAATTTATTGGTGTCATACAATAATTAGTTGCAGGTTATAGATTTATTTAAGTCATACACCTACAAACAGTAGAGCAACTCTATAGTAAAGATGACCTCCCACCAAACTGTTTGATAGAGCTTCAACTCTAAAATTAATGGTTTAAGAACTCATATATAATTATTAAAACATAAATAAGAACTAAAATAAAAAAAACATCTTCTTCCTCCTGCGCTGGTGTGGCCATGGCGAGAAAGGGCATGGTTGCCCAAGGCATGGGGCCGATGGGCCGGGGCCTTGTTGAGCTTCAATGGACCATGGTGCTTGACAAGGCGAACATGGAGGTGTGGCCCAACTTCTGACGAGTTGGGTGGGCACGTTGGGCGGCCGGGCGGCCTCGTGATTCGTGAACATGTCGTCGAGTTGGGTGGGCATGGACGGACCTTGTCGGAGCCGGGCGGTCGTCACTGGTGGCTAGGGCATGATGAGCGCACGTGGCTGAGGCTGGAGCTCACAAACACACAGTCATGGTGGCCTCTTCGTCGGCACGCACGACTGAGGTCGGAGCCTGCAAAGTCGTTGGCGCGGTGGTAGGTTGGCTCCTATGTGACGGAGATAAGCCCCCCCCCCCCCCAACGAGGCAGGGCGCACACGGCCACAGTCATGGCGGAAGGAGGAAAGAAATTGGGATAGAGGAAGAGGAATAAAAATAGAAATGAACTGATATCCTAGGTAACGGGTGGCAGGGTTAGGCAAACATTTCAACTTCACTAAATTAGAGTTTTGAGAGATCTATAAGTTAGATCCGACGTTCGTGGAGCTAGGGCACTTGGAGTTGTTTTTTAATCTGAAGTTACATAGAGCTCTACTAGATACGCCTTGAGGGCCTGTTTGGTTGGAAGCTTGGACAATTTGCCTAGCAAGTGTTGCCTGAGAGTTGCTTGGAAAGTTAATGAAATTTGTCTGGCCAGACAAACTTGAGAATAATCTGTTTGGTTGAAAGCCTGGTGCATGAGATGGTTAATAATAGAAAGCTTTCAACTTTACATTTAATTGATTTTATTATACACTTTGATTGTATTAATAAAATGGTAATACATCAATTTAATCTATCAAGAAACATAATTAGATTATTTTATTATTTTTGGCTAAGTATTTAATCTAGCCATATAAAAAACTGAAAAAAATACAAAAAAATTCGTCATAAAGTTGTATAATATTGTGATTTATATATTTCAATATTCACAAACTATAAAATCTAACACATGTTGTTTTATCTTCTATTTATTGCCTCGGTACCTCTCCTAATCAAGGTGGCGTAGGCTGACTTGCCCAGGCAACGCCGCTGCTATGTCCAGATAGTCGATTTTGATAGCCTGGCCATAGACAGCTGCTGCCTCCCAGACAACTTCTCAGGGTCCCAACCAAACACGGTACAGGTAAGATTCAGGCTGTTTTTCCAGGCAAACTCAACTCAGGCTTGCAACCAAACACGCCCTGAGTTCAACCGTACAACTTCATATAGTCACAAGTGATAGTTCCTATTAGAATGAATATTCTCTCCATTCAGATTTGTCCAGGTACGTAACAAATTGGATGTATAAAAAATTAAAGTGACTTATAATTTAAAACGAATGTATTCTTATTCAGCTTTTTTTCTAGAAAATGCCAATCGGTTTTCTCACAACCAAGAAAACGTGCACTACGTACGCCGATGTATCACAGGGGCACAACCAAGCTGCCACGTTCTTCTTCAAGTCACAATCAGTACTCACTCTCGGCGATCGACCATTCATTCCTTCTGGAACTGAACCCCTCCACGGATCGTGCTGGTTGCCAGTGGCGCCTAACCAATATTGTTAGCGGCTATACGAGTAGAGAAGGCGAGGTGAATCACTTCCATTTTCAGGAAGCTATGGCACGAGACAGGCGGAGTAGGATGCTGCGCCGTGATCAAGCGATGCGAGGGTGACACCGGCCGGGCTGGGAGAGCTACGCGTGTAATGCACGTGATGGAAACCGACTCGTGTCGTCGCGCCGATCCGTCGAGCGGGGCAGCAGGCACCGAAAGCGAGAGCCTACTGGCGCACCGCGCTCGGATGTGGGTTGACCAGTGATCACTGATGTGCTTGCTCCACCTGCACGGTGCACGCGATCGACAAGATTTTTCCAGTAGTAGTACTGAGTGTTCTTTCGCTGGTAAAGCTGCGAGAAGGGAAATACGTATCCACCTTGATCGCTTAGTTAGTTATTAGTTACTCTCTCCGTTTTAATTTATAATTCATTTGATTTTTTGACCTCAACATTGACCACCCGTCTTATTAAAAAATTTATGCAAACATAATTAAATTTAAATCATTTATATAGACTATTTATTAAATAAGTAAGCCAAAAAAAAATATTTTACACAAAAAATTGAATAAGACGAGTGGTCAAACTTAGGGTTGAAAAAGTCAAACAAACTATAATTTGGAACGGATTAAGTACTTCCTTGCGAGTTCGGAGCTGGTAAAGGCTTGTATATATGAGTTGTACACGTGCGTGCTTCCCGGAATGACAGCGCCTCAACGAAAGCAGCATTTCTCTTTGCCTAAACCAGACAATGCATGCAAGGTTCTACAAGAGTTCTTTGCCTTAACGAAAGCAGCATTTCTCTTTGCCTACACTCTAATACGCTGCTCTTCTCGGTTGGTAATCGATGATGTGGAAGTGGTATAGTTTCTTCAAGCGTTCGGGCAAACTAACAACTGTTGTTGTTGTTGGTCCTTAGGTTCAACGTTCGGAGAGATTAATTAAACCAATACTTTGTGTCCGGTGACCCTCAATGGACATCCATGAATTGACCCTGTAAATCCTTTAAGACACGGGCCGATCAGACAGTAAGTAAAACGCCAGTTATACAATTAGAGTGCAATAATAAGGATTACTGGTGTCATTGTTATATGGCCAGTTCTCTCAGAAATCGGTTAATGTTAAACCCATCGTGCCTAGATGCTCTATGTTGGTGTCATCCCTCCTAAGTCTATGCATTTCCCCTATGGCATGTCGACGAACTACCCAAAGGGTCAAGTAGGTCCTTCAATGGGTGTTGTGAATACTAATGCTTTAATGGTTAATACTACATACACTACCCACATCACTAGTTTTCCTCATACATGCAATGTGGAGGATAGGATCAATGGTGATCTTAGTGAATTAGCAAGTTTTAAGGCTCCCTGTACCACCATAGCTAGTACATAAGAATGGTAACATGGTGGATTCGGATAGGTGAAGTCTCTTGGCGCCCAAACCCAAAACCCGAACTCAATACCCAAAACCGCCCCGAACATCGATTCAGGTGATAATCCATCTCCATAACCAAACCTGCGGATACCCGAAACCCAATTTGTATGGCCACATAGTAAGATCAATAAGGACTTTCTAAAAACATATGCATGATATATATATTCACATGTATTAAAAAATAGGCAACAAATAGTAAATATTTTTATGAGTCGACTTAGAATAAATTTAGTAGTCTAAGTAAATAAGTTATTATTAAGTATATTATAAAACATGAGATTTAGTTCCAAATGATATATTTTGGGTATCCACTGGGTACCCACGGGTGGAAAACCAAACCCAAAACCAAACTCGATAGGTTTTGGGGCCCAAAATCCAAAAACCGTGGGTGAGAAATCAAAACCAAATTTGAAGCCGCAAGACCAAAACCCGTGGATGTCCGTCCTAAAACCACCCCATTGTCATACTTGTTGAGCCAAATCTTGTTCCTCCTTATGTTTTTACTACGATTGAATAGCTGGCAAGCAAAGCAACATCACGAGAGGCCAATTCAAGAAATCAACTGTAACACCCTGGTGTTTAAGCACTTAATTAAAACTTGATCATGTCATCATATGCATTAAGCATAATTCATTTGTTTGAAAACCTGGATATGCATTGAACTAAAATGAGTTTACTTGCTTATGTTTGATCCATGGTGTGATTGCAGGGTCATCTTTTCAAATTCCAAAATTTAAATTTGAATCCAAACCCTAATTCCTAGGGGGTTGGATTAAACCCTAAACATGATTTTCAAAATCTATAAATAAATTGCATATGGTTGTTTAAGCAATGTGATAGATCTCTGTTTGAATTGCATTTGTTGTGTTTACAATTTTTCAAGTATTGTTCAAGTTTATAGAGTTTTTGAAAAGGGGGTAGATCCTTTTTTAAAAGGTTTTTAAATTTCCAAAAATGCATTTTCTTTTCTAGGCCGAATTTGAAAATGTGCATGTTGACAAAAGTGTAGATCATGAATTTTTGAGCAACTTTGGTATTCAAAGTTTTTCATGCAAACCCTTGGAAGCTTGAGCAATTTGCAAATTAGTACCAAGGGTTGTTTAGTCATTTCATCGAGCACTTGCATGACGACGGTGAACTCGACGCCGACACCTGGCCGGCCACCTGCCGACGCCACCGTGCGACTTCTGGTGTGGACGAGCATCCCGTCGGGTGCGTGGCATCACCACGGTCGCGTTGTCGTCTTCAAAACGCAACGACACCCATTCTTCCGTCCTCTTTCACGCTCGCGACGTCGTGCCATCGCTCTGCTCTGCTCCGCCGAGCGCTCCACCATCGTCATCGAGCTCGTGCGAGTTTTCCAGCCACTGCCAACCTTCCCATCCACCGCAATGGCTTTCGCCTTGACCTAGTGCATCTTCCGCAAGGGTTGGTTGAAGCTGTCGACGCGGGAAAAGCCCGGCGCAAGGTCTTCTTCATCGGCTCCGGCGAGAGCGCCGCCTCTCTGGTCCGTCGTCGTCCGGGCTAGATAGGAGCCGCATTGTTCTTCTCTTTCTTGTTTCATCTTCCTCTTTCATCGCTGAACCTCGTCGACTTCGCCGTTTCCTTTTTTGTGGCCTACAGCTCCGGGAACGTCGATGTTGTCGCTCGGTTCATCTTCCCCGCCGGCACAGTTTTCGTCGACCGGTCTTTCTACATCATCTCCGGCCACGCCAGCAAGTGTTTCACGATTGGGGTGAGTTCCTCGAACTCTCCGCGCACTTAGTCGTTCTTGTTTCGAACCGTAGAACTCAGTCCGCGAGCTCCGTCGCCGTTTATGGCTGTCGCGGCGGTGCGCTCATCGGTGGGACGCACCTGTCCATCGTTTTCCAATCCGAGTCCTGCGCTAGCTTCGCCTAGCCGTCGTGAGTCCGTCTGCGGTGTTGGTTGTTCGAGCGCGTGCGTCGTTTGGCCGGCGTACGTCGCGTGGATCTCGACCGTGCGCCATGGTCGACGACGAGGTAGTTTCGTTAGGGTTTTGGCTCGTTTTTCGCTTGCTTCGTGTTGTTTGGGGGCCGCTGAGTCCGTTGGTGTACTTGGTTTCTCCGGCACATGGCTAAACTCGCCGGCGCATGCGCGACCGAGCGTGGGTCTCCGCTATCGCCGCCGGTGAGGTGTTTGCAGGGGATAAGTTTGGTTGTGTCGTACCTCGTTGTGTTCGGGATGAAGTGATGAGTCCAGCGTACGAGTCGGTTGAGCGTTCGGACCACCGTCGGTGACGCGCTGCCATGTTTTGTGGTCGTTGGCGCCGCTGCTCTGCGTCCGAGTCGCTGACGGGCGGGACCCAGCCATCAGCGAGTAAATCAAAGGGTTTTTCTTTTTTCTTGTTTGAACAGTAGCAACTTTTGTTATTTTCATATGTTTAAATCTGTGCATGTTTAAATTCTGCAAAAAATTATATATACTCTCTGTGATGTGTAGTATTTAAGAAAAATATAACATGTCCATGTTCAGTATGTTTTCAATCCTATGAAAATGCTCAAAGTAATTGAAAAATGGCTTTTCTATGTTTTTTCATGCTCTTTTTGTTGCTTCAAAAATTCTGAGAATTTTTGTGTAACCTTTATACACTCATACCTTACTGTACAAAAAGTTTGGGAATTTTTGGATGATCTGTTATACATGGCTATTTGTATAATTAATAATAAATGATTAGTAACCCTAATGACTTTAGGTTTTGAGTGATTTTGGGTTGTTTGATGCTAATGGTCATTTGTCCAGTGACAACCATAGTATGAACATGTTTGATGATAGTGTTGTTTGCTCAGTGTTTTTGGACAAATTATTAAACTCAATAATTAGTTTAATCATGTTAAGTAATTTTTTTTATGCTTTAGTTTAACTTTTCTTCATGAAGGAAAGTTGTACTCAAGATGTTAATCTGTTTTAATCATTTTTTTACATGCTTGTATGTGTTGAACATCATGGTTACTATTCAAGCATCATCTTAAGCATAGCATTTTATCGTGTAGATTTCTCGTTGGTTAGGTTGGATAACCACCCTGGTGAAGGGGGTTTTTCTTCTATTGAATCTGAGCCCGAGATTGTGTTTCCCTCCAACCAAGGCAAGCCCCGGTGCATTCAAACCTCTCCTTGTATTTCAAAGTTTTTCTTTAAATACACTTACGGTTATAATATTGTATTACGATACTTTATTAAATCACTACTTGATGCATGGTCTTATCCTTGCTTTAATTGTACCTTTAACCTTGATACTTGTTTAAAGATGTAAAACTTTTCTCTAAATTGCTTAGTATTCTTAGAACTTTTATAGTAGGTGATTTCCGGTCACCTACGCATACCGTATTGCTTCGGCAAATGGTTATGTTTTCTAAGAAAAGGATGTTGTTGGAAGTAATAACCTGAGACCGGGCGGACACGGTGTTCGGGAGCCATCAGTGGTGATTGGTGAGCGGGTTCTTTCCGCTTGTGTCGATTAGGAACTGTCCGGTGTGGGTGTCCAAGAGCCGTGACTTTGGAGTACTGGTCACATACTTTTGGAAGCCGTACTTTGGTTATTCTAGTTTAAGAACGGTTAATCCGCACTGGGAGTGGAGAAATGGTGAGAGTAGTGTGTACCCTCCAAGTTAGCGAACTGGATGGAGGTGTACTGTGCTCTCGGGTGGCGGAACCCCGGTCTTGGCTAGAGGATCCAGGGAAAGGTAGTTATATGTGTGCTTTAGTGTTGCATATGGCGTGTGATAGGGAAGCCCCAGCTGGGTTTAATCGATTCGAATCGTTGTGTTCCTCGGATATGAAAACATGACTCTGACTACCACATCGTAGTAATATACTTAAACTAGATACTTGTTAGATCCCTTCATGGATGGTTATTACCTTGCTATCAATCATAAATTTAGATTGGTACTTAAGTAATCTTTTAAACGAATTAAATAAATTTCAATTCTTTTTATAAATGCTCATTTATGCAAAATACTTGATTCTTGCAAACCACACCTTGAATCCTATGACTTGCATACCTTTTGTCCACCAAATATTTTCTTTTGTTAGATAAGTCTTGTTGAGTACTCCTGTACTAAGGGTTTGTTAACCCCTGTTGCAGATGAGGGCCACAGCCCGGTCTGTGTGGCTTCTTGCTGCATGACCGTGGTCACTGTGGATGATGATGAAGAAGAATAAATTGTCTATGCTTGACTCTTGGGCAAGAGTACATCGGTTCCTTGTTTAAACTCTATTACCGCTTGATGTAGTAATATCGTATGACACTATGTTATGTTTCAAAACTCATGGTTTGTAATGTGACTTTAAATTCCGCTACTTTGATGTAAATTAAATTATTGTATTACTTCTGCAATGTTTGTGATGAGGAAGATCATGTTCGGAAAGAGGTGAATGACCCGCTGTAAAGTGGTGACACCTGACGGACTAATTAAGAATTGAATCATTTGTTTGGGATTAAGTTGGATGGACTATTAATCCTGGCAAGCGGGCCCTTTCTTAAAAGGTTCTGTCACATCAACCAACCTAATGTGTGATCATCGGCTAGACCGACTTTCCAATTGGACATGTCGATCTTGGTGAAAAAGCCATAGGCGTGAAGCATGGTGGGCTTGCATCGAGGGAGCATAGGGAGGAAAGGCAGCCCAGACGGTGGAAGAGCCAGGGGAAGCCAAGTCATTTGACAGAAATGGGAGGTCTGAACACCTCATTCATTCTTACTTCTTAGGAAAAAGAGGGGTAGGGAGCCAATGTATCAATGAATAGATACAGTCAACGGTAGATAGACAACGTTGTTTACACATGAATTAGCTTCCGAACAAGCAAGGTATTGAGAAACTAGCGCGAAAGCCGTTGCGCTAACGCACATCCTCTTGCCTCCTCATCAAAATAGAATAAGCTTGCTAGAAGTAAAAGAGACTCTCGTTGTGCACGAAGCTTCTACGATTAGGAAGATAAACGAGAATCTTGGTGCAAATATTCAAGGCGATGCATCGATTTTATCAAAAGTCATACCCTTCTTATTTCGATTGGGCTACATCTCCAAATTTTGATTGTCTGATTTTGTTAAATTTAGTGGGGAAAATAATAGGAGCACTTGGGCTTGGGAGCATGTAAGTCAATACTTAGCTCAATTGGGTGAAGCTAGTTCCATTGATGTTTTGAAAGTTCATGTTTTCTTTGTCTAACTAAATTGCTTCTTCTTGGTTTGCATCTTTGGCTCCCGGCTCGATTAAGTTTTGGTACAATTTAGAGATGAAGTTCCATAAACACTTATTTTCCAGTTCTAATGAGCTTAAACTTTCTCACTCGAAATTGGAGAATAACAAGTGGCAGAGCCAAATTAGGGTCTTAGTGGGCTATGACTCCCCCTTGCTCTATAATTTTTTAAAAGACCAGAATCAATTTTATGCACAAACAAGTCACTGCGTACTTACCATGGAGAAAGCGTGTATCTGCTTCTTTTGGCAAAATAGGTAACTATCATTGGCTATTTGGCACATGTATATGTGACAAAATCGAGAAATTGTCTTTTGTTAAGATGGGCTACTCACTACCAAAATGATAAATTTGTAGTGTTTTTAACTAGTTGTAAAACACTACTACTAGTAATAGCATATGAAAATTCTCACTAGGAGATATTTAGTAGCGAAAGTTTATACTAAATTTTGACTAAAAAACAATATAAAAACTCTGGTTCACTTATAGAACTTATAGATTTTGGTTGTGACTATTTCGTTACCATTTGTGTATTGATGTTGGTTCATATTTAGCAAATTGGACCACTATATATGTTGCTTCAGGCTCTACCACTACGTTGCTTTAATTCTACCCTTCTAGCACTTCTACTACATCTAATATTCACTATCTATAATAATATATTTCGTCAACAGATTATTGGATTGGTGATAACATCGTCAATTCAAAATAAATTCAGCGGTGAAAATCTAGCAACCTCACTCGATGCTCCACTCTTTATAGCGTAGTCTCCATACCCACCAAGCTCTATATTATTCTTCCTTGGGGTACTAACATATGGGCCCGTGCACCCGCATGGTTCTACTTCGAGAAAAGGGCTTGGGCCCATGGACCCACTTCCTTATTATCCCCCCTCCCTATATCTCACACACTCTCATGCTAGTGTTTGGTGCCTCAGCAAATGCCCACCCTCGCGCGCGACAAAGACGCCTTGACATGTGGACCCCTGGTGGTGGCACCTCAACATAGCGACCCCAACGACGACACCTAACGTACGACGACCCTTGGCGTGTGGCCCACACATTGCGGGCCCCAACCACGGGCATGGAGGTGAGCACAATCGTCCTCTTTTCTCTCAGTCCCCTTCACCCTCTCTTCCTCTCTTAGATTTAATAACAACAATGACATGTTGTGACATGAGGATGCGATGGGCCAAGCAAATTAAAGGAGACGATGATGGATTGGAGTGAGGAGACAACGATGTAGATTCAGCAGACAACGAGGTGTGCAATGGTTGCATGTATGACGGTTGTGATTAAGAGCGGAGCTTAATTAATTAGTTCACTGGGAGGAGGATTCCTTTTTTCTGACTGTCATGGCCGATTCGTCGATAGCGAAATTGGTCATGACAAAAACATATTATTATTGTGTTTATGTTCACCGTAAAACTCGCGGTGAAAGTGATTTTGTAGGCTCGGTGGTGATGAACTTTGTAGAACAGTGATTCCATCGTGACCATCCAATTTAATTGGAGTTGTATTGTATAGAACCCATAAAACGTGCACGTGTCAGTGGACATATATCCATCCGTACGTGGACGTGGTGATGGATCCGCCCGGAGCTGATGAGCTGTGGAACTCCTCATCCGCCTCCGGAATCCGGATCGGGCAGCACCAGCTCCGAGGGTTGGCTAGCGCTAGGCGGCATCACACCTCCATTTTAGGCATGTGCGCAATCGCACGAGGCTCCCGCCCCGCCCCGCTAGTAACATGCACAGTGGCCATCAATCATTCCGCCAGGCACCAAGATGTGATCGAATCGACCGATGAGATGCGAGTCTGGCAAGCTGGGAGAGCTACGCCTACGCTATACATGCACGTGCGTGGCGATCATGGGATCGGAGCAGATGGATTCTGGCCGCGCGCGCCGCCGATCCGTCGCGCACCGAAAGCGAGAGCCTATACGCGTGTTCTGATAGACGGATAGTACGTGTTTGGTTGCCTTATTTTCTTGTAGCCTCTTGTCATATCACAGTTTGACTTCGTCAATTTTAAAATTTACCAGATCAGTCCTTCAAAGGTGCTCATAGGGGTAGGACTTGCGTACGTGTGTTCGTAAGGGCGAGTGTGCGTACGTATTGAGCGTCTGCGTTGTACTGTGTAATTAAAAAAAAGGTTTAGTATTAATTAAATGAATTAAATATAATTTATATTATAAAACTAATTACATCGTCATGTTCTACTTCACGAGACGAATCTAGATATCTATATTATAATTGAAATCTTCTGTCACACCCAATTTTAAAGACAAAACGGGATGCATAGATCTTATGTGTACCCAAGGATAAGTCACACACATAAACCGACAAATCATCAAAAAGGTACCATTACAAGTGTTTATTACATAGTAATAAGTATCTAATTAAAGTCTATTACATAACAGCGGAAGTGAAAGATAACTCTCGCGAAGCTCCATCACACAGGGACGTCAACTGGTTGACTCCAAACCTAGTAATCCTCTGGATACTCCTCATAACTCTGATAATCTGGTACCCATCCGGGATTTTTATCCAAATATGAAAGTAAACAAGTATAAGTACTTCTAGTACTCAACAAGTGAACATGGGTTCATGAGGCTCAAAAAGTATGACACTAGTTAAACTGCATTAGCTTTTATGTTGTCACAATTTTAACTTATGTATAGCATCAATAATATCAACAGCCCCATAACCATATGATCAAGTAAACATGTATAATGAATAGTAAACGAGTAAATGGTAGATTAAAGTCATTATGTTCCATAAGAATTTCAGGCCGCTCGTATCCGTGAGCACGGCTAATATATTAGTTTTAAGACACTCTGCAGAGGTTGTACACTTTAACCATGAGTCGTGTTACCCATATGCCCGGGTTTATAACTCCCAAAACACTGCCGAGGTGAGCGGGCAGGGTACACTATGAAGTCTTTCAGAGGGGCTTGTTGACATACAACAGACACTACGGATTCACGGGCAAGGGGTATACGGGGACCCTCGATGGTACACACGCGCAGCGGTAGCCACTCCGGTCGTACCCCGCAACCGCGCGTCAATGGCAACTTTCATGAACTATCACATGCGAGAAAGTAACCCCCTTACTTAACTAAAGCCAGAGCCATGTAACTCTCATGGTTGTACTGTAAATCCCGGGTGATCGCTTACAGAGGTTCTAGAGCATCTCAAAAACTGTGCTTTAGATCACTTTAATCTATGTTGCTAAAAAGCATATTTTACTGTTGTTGCATAAGTCGTTAGTCAAGGTTACATGATCATAGTTATTTTTCAAGAGCACTAGCTAGATCTACCCAATGCATAAATCCCAGGGTAACAAGGTATAAGGTACAATCTATGGTAAAACTATATAGGATGTCAAGGAAACACATGCATAACATGAATTAATGGTTAATGTGATTAGGACAACAAGGATGATCCCATGAATACTTGCCTTGCTCAAACAGTTCCTGTTGCTCCTGCTCAACAAAGAAATCCTCCTGATCACCCACGTACTGCTCACCGTCTATACTCGATCACCACATCACATACAATCACACTGGGACATATCATGCAAACAAACAAAGGCTATAGATTAGAACAGTACACCAACCATAATAAAACAAGATTAAAAGTTTATAAAACTAATCTACGTCTCACTACGATCACATTGACGTTTGAAACACGAAAAACGGAGCTATAACGAAGAAGATATGACCTAATCAAGTTTTATAATTTGAACCAGAGATTAAAAGAGATTAAGTAATTAAATATTTTTAAAAGTTGTCTAACATGAACTATGAACTAACTAACACGTAGATTACGTCGATATGATCCTAACACAATTTGAATGGGTGAAAAGGAGTTAAAATGAACATTTTATAAGCATTTGAAAATGAGTGGCAATTCTATAATTAGGGTTTTCTATTTATTTTTGAAATAAAACAAAACCGAAAGGAAAATACGTCTTCTAGAGTCGTAAGCGTAAAACGGAAATACGCTATAGGACTGCGGGTTTATACATTAAAAACAGCAAGGTCTCTTTTGTAAAACGGATGAACCGAAAGGGTACGGGGTTCTGAGGGCCATCCGATCCAGATTGGATGGTCGAGATTAGAAAGGAGGAAGGGAGCGGTGGCGCGCGGTGGCCGGAGGCGGGGCAGACGGCGGCGCCATGGCCGGACAGCAGCGGCACGGTGCAATCTGCCCCTGCGGTGCACGATTCGCGACGCGGATTGGACCGGGAGATCGAGGAAGAAACGGCGAAGACGATGGTGGGGTCGGTTTTTCCGATTGCGTGCGGGGGCGAGGCGTCCACGCGGAGGGGCGGCACTATGGTGCTGGTGGACGTGGAGCAGAGCCACGTGGGCTAGACAGAGGGAATGGAGGGAGATGGCGAGCTCTTGGAGGCCCTCTTACCACAACGCGGAGCTCGGGAGGACGAAGGATGGTGCGGGGATGCTCGACAACGCAGAGGCGGAGGCGGCGGCTCTGTGCTTGGCGTGCGGCGGCTCTGGTGGCTCGGTGGTGCTTGGAGGAGGTCGGATGGAGGCGGTGGGGTGTGGGGCTTCGGCTTTTATAGCCCGGGACTGCATCGGCTAAGGAAGGGGGAGATCCCTTGCTCCAAATCGCGTTCGGCAGAAGGAAGGCGCCGTCGCACGGGGAAGGAAAGGAAGGGGAGGAAGAAGAAGGAAAGGGGCCGATGGGCGGCTGCCAGGTGGGCCCCATCTGTCGGCGAGGGAGGGGCGCTGGGCGTGCCGGCGGCTGTGGTGGAGGTGTGGGCCGGCCTGCTGGGCCTCTGCACGAGGGGCAAAAGGGGCTGGGCCGGGGAGAGAGCAGTGGAAGGTCGAGAGGGAGAGAGGGCCTCGGGCCAGAAAGGAAAAAGGGAGGGAGAGAGAAATGAAATTGTTTTTCCTTTTAACTTTTCAAGAATTTCAAACCATTTTCAAAACACAAATTGAATTCTGCTTTTGAAATTTGACAAATCCAGACAAACAAAAATATTATGCAACAGCATGTATGCAACAAAGTGGTTCTAACATTGTGATAATTTTTTTATTTTGTGAAATCTTTATATATTTTTCCTATGTTAGAATGTCCACCAAAAATGCAATAATTCACTTTTAAACTATTTCAAAGGATGCAAATTTTTGGGTGTTACATCTTCTAAAAGAGTGAGAAGCCTGGATCTCATCTCCTGACCCCACAACCAGGGTCTCACCCTCCTTCTCCCGCACCACCCACGCATAAGCTCCAGGGATCGAATCTCATTCGCGTGCCTCGCGAAAAAAAACACACCGATCTCACTCGCGCCGCGAAAAAAAACACGTCGATCCCACTCGTGTCGCGAAAAAAAAACGCCAATCCCGCGGAAAAATCGAATCCGACTCGCGTGCCTTGCAAAAAAAAATGTCGATCCCATTCTCATTCGCGTCACGAAAAAAAAACACGCCGATCACACTCGCGTGCCTCCCGGAAAAATCTCACTCGCCCCGCCGCCGGTTTAGCGTGAGAGACTCAGGTGCTGTGGCGGCATGTGTTTTCCTTTCTTCGCTCACGGCCAGGCGTGGTTGAGCATGGAGGAAGCTGGGCGTGCCTTTTTTCCTCTATTAATTGCTTGATTGAAACCAGTTACTACTACTTAGAGATCCCGTGGTTGTGGAACTGAATCGACAATGGCCGGAGGAGTTGAGGAAGAAGGCGATGTGGCGGCCCTACGGTGGGCCCTGAGGCAGCAAGCGCTGGCCGTTGACGAGTTGAGCGCGGAGCTAGAGGAGGAGCCGCAGGCGGTGGCGTCAGGAACCGACGAGGCGCTGGCCATGATCGTGCGCTTGTAGGCGGAGAAGGCAGCGGAGCGTATGGTGGCGGAGCAGTTCCGCCGGGTGGCCGAGGAGCGGATCCAGCACGACGAGGACACGCTCGCTTTCCTCAAGGCCGTCCTCTTCCATCAGGAGATGGAGATCGGCTCCCTAAACCACAGGCTGCTCGCCGTCCACGCCATCGGGGACTATCCCCCAGGAAGGTGCAGTCCAAGAGCGGCACGACGTCCAAGTCCAGGATAACGCGTCCCTCCCGGCGGCACACCTGGAGCAGCTCTGCTCGGAGCTCGACGTCGTATGCTTTTGACTAAACCTTAATGAAGTACTTCAAATTTGATAGAATTAATTTTGAATTTAATATAACCCGTAACGTTAGCACGAGCAAATATACTAGTTAAGCCTAATTAATTCATCATTAACATACGTTTACTATAGCACCATATTGTTAAATCATAGACTATTTTATATCAATAGATTTGTTTCGCAAAATATTCTTTGACTGATAAATTAGTTTTATAAATAGTCTATATTTAATACTCCTGATTAGTGTCTAGACATCGATGTGACAGTGGTTTACCTTTTAATTGGGTTTAATATGTGCGTACATGCGTTATTCGACTATTACTGTGTTGTCTTAAGTTTTTTTTAATGCACTTTGTTACAAGACGGAAGTAGTACAAAGAAAACTAGGATTAGGATGGTCTTATACTTCTTCCCTACATGATCTGTGGTCAAGGCTATGTTTCGGTCAGCTTCTAGAAATGCATCTTCTGCTAAAAGAAAAATAACAACCAATGCAAATAGGTAGAACCTGAAGCTATTTTTCTTAAAACAAATACTTTATTTGTTCTTAAATAGAAATCATTCTCACTTACTGAGAAGTTATTTCTTTTTAACTTTGACTAATTATATATATATATAAATATAAATATTTATAATATATAATTAGTACCATTAGGTTAGATTTGAATATACTTTTATATAATATAAACTTATTTTGAAATATAAATTTTGCACGTTTTTTAGGAATTTAGTTAAAATTAAGAAAATTTAATATACACGTACGACTTTCTTTTTAGAACAGAGGAAGTACTTGTATATAGTATAAATTTCACAATATCTTAGACCTTCCGCTATAATGTGCTATGAAGTGATGCTACAATAGAGAAAAGATTAAAGCATCACTCTTCTCGCTGCAAATATTGATGCCAGAAGGAAGCGGAGAGGGCAAAGTTGAGGATTCTCTTCCAATTGTTGGTTGAGATCGAGAAAAGGCAGAGAAGTCGCATGCATGATAGAACCGTGAAAACAATGTGCGGTGGACCCCAAAGTGATGCTTCCCATTGTGGCATTAAGAGAAAGATTCCTATTTTTTTTATAGGTGGGGTCCATTCTCTTTCTTTTGACGTCACCATGGTGTCCAAGACTGTCACATCCAGCTCGTTTGGTCCGTAGTGGCCCATGTGTGTTAATGAGATATTGTGAAGAGGTTTAGTCCCACCTTGGTTGTTTAGGGTGAGATAGACTAACATATAAGGCTTCTAGAGTCCATCCCACCATCCCCGGGTTAATCCTTTTAAGCGAAGCGAGGACGAAAGCTTAAGTGAGATTGGTGGGGTGGGTATGATTCGCTCAGCGTGCAGAGTGGATCTGAACCGTTTGGACTCTGGGGCATTACAAATGGTATCAGAGCCGACCTTCGCCTGGTTCGCTCAGCGCTCAGAGTGGATCTTTGGACTCTCAGGGTGTGGTTCGCTCAGCGTGCAGAGTTGATCTAGCAAGTTGCTATTTTATTTGGCAAATGAAAAAAATGATGTGTCTCCAACAAGTTCATATTCTCACTTGGTAAAATTGAAAAAATAGACCCACATTTCTCCAAACCGGTACTGGGCCTTCCACGCACGCGACTTTTCACTTACCTGCGCGACGAATCGAGTACCGATCTTGCGTTCGTGGCCGCCGTCGTCGTTTGAGGCCGAAACGCTACTCCGTCCGGCACTTCACCGAACGAGGTCTGCAGTTTCCCTTGTATTATTTGGTTCATATTTTGTACTCCGTATGTCTCATATGATTGGAGTGGAGTGGAGATCGCAGACGGATCGGGGACGGCCGGCGCCGTGGCTTTTTTTTTTATTCACGCGTCCGGGACGATACAAGTCCGGGGCGATGTTTACCAAGTTGCTATCGAGTGCGGAGATTTATCAAGTCTGGGGCGATGTTTATCAAGTTGGTTAATATACCAAGTAGATTTAAGGAGTTGTTGGAGAGATGTTTTCGTGTTTTTTCCAAAAAAAAAATACCAAGTGGATTTGAGGGGTTATTGGAGATGCTCTTAGACTCTATTTTTAGCTTTCATCTTTTCTATATAGTTAAAAAATAGATATCTATTTTACAACTATTTGAAAAGAGATAAAGAAATATAATATATTTTATAGCTATCTTAACCAACAATTTATAATTTTTTTTATAAAATATAGTTCAGAATAAAATATAATTTTCCACAGTTCTCTCATGCACAATAGACTCGAGATCTGTTTAGCAGAGCTCCCACCGGTTCTGTCTTTTTTTTTTGACGTATTCACTAGTCATACACTATTAATAAAAGTTCTCTTTGTCTCTTCTTCTTTACAGAGCCCATGAAAACACATCAAGTTAGTTTTTTCTCCTTCACTTGCTCCCACTAGCGAAGAGAAGAAAGAATAGAAAGCGAGTTATTATGAATAGTGTACGATCAGTGAATGAAAATGTAAGAAAAACTAGAGTATGTAAAAAGTGTGCCAAACAGGGAGTGAGACTTTTACGGGTGTTTCCACAAATGGAAGCTCCTCAGAACGAAAGCAGACTTTCTCCTTTCCCGATCCAGACGAAGGCTCCGCACCGCACTACAGGCCGCAAGGCAGCCGCAAATGAGTGGCTCAAACAAGAGCAAGCGTGACAACACGTACACGCGTCGTAGAACAACGGCCGGGCGCGCCTATATAACCACCGGCGTCCGGCGCACCAAGACCAAGCCAGCAATCGTGGGGTTGTTCGCTTCGATCACAAAATCTATCCACGCACAAAAGATGACTACGACTACGAGGGTGGCCAGCAGCAGGTCGTGCGTCGGCGGCGACGATGAGACGGCGGCGGTGCGCAAGGGGCCGTGGACGCTGGAGGAGGACCTCGTCCTCGTCAGCTACATCTCCAAGCACGGGGAGGGTTCCTGGGACAACCTCGCGCGCGCAGCTGGTAATATATAAAGCTAGCTAGCCTCAATCCGGCCGGCCACCAATTCCATTCCTTTGGCATGCATGCTTGATTGCTTTCATGAGCACAACTTGATTAACTTTTCGATTTCTCCGATCCAGGCCTGAACCGGAACGGCAAGAGCTGCAGGCTGCGGTGGCTCAACTACCTGAGGCCGGGGGTGCGGCGGGGCAGCATCACGGCGGGGGAGGACACGGTCATCCGGGAGCTCCACGCGAGGTGGGGGAACAAGTGGTCCAAGATCTCCAAGCACCTCCCCGGCCGGACCGACAACGAGATCAAGAACTACTGGAGGACCAGGATCCAGAAGAAGAAGCCGGCAGCGCCCAAGACGATGACGATGATGACGACGCAGCCGCAGCAGGAGCTGGAGCTGTCGTCGACGACCGCCAGCTCCGGCGCCGCCGGGGACGACTGGTGCACCACCAAGCCCGAACAGCAAGCGTACTACTGCCAGAAAGCCGCCATGGCAGCAGCCGCGACGACGAACGCGTTCGTCGTCGTCAGCAGCAGCGAGGGCGCGGCGGCGGCGGCGCTGACGAGCCAGGATAGCTCCACGGCGGCCGGGGACTGGTACACGCACCAGCAGACGACGACCTACCCCGCCTACTGCTCCGAGCTGAGCTTGGTCGCCGGCGGCGGCCACGGTGAAACGGCGGCCGGTCTGGACGCTCTGACGCTGCAGTTCTTGTCGTCGCACTTCACTGCTAGCTTTTGGACCAACGGTGGTGTGGACGATTTCTGGGAGACAAAACCGATTACTGATGCATTCTGAAGTGTACTTATACACATCGTACTTACGTACGTAGTTCTGATACTAGCTAGAACGGACAGGAAAAGGGAAGAGTATATATATTGATGGGTTTTTTTTTTTTTTTTTGAGAATCTATATCTATATATTGATGGAACTATAGAAGCGTTATATATACAAGTACTTACCTTGTACTATAGAGAGTACTTTGTGTTTCTCTTTTTGTGATGCTTGATATATATGACGATCCATCTCACTTTATTTTCATTGTTGTGGTTGTTCTTGCATTGGATGAGGTTAAGCTCCTCTGCATGCATTCTGCACTTCTGAGTTGTGACTTTTTTGATCGAGTAGCAAGTTCAGTATACATACAAGCTAGAGTTCCATAATCAAATGATGCTCTTGTTGCTAGCATTTGTTGAGTGAAAAAATCAACTGAACCTGGTTTCTGCACGTATATACGTGGACTCGTGCCTCTGCCTTTAATTTTAATTATAATTTGTGACCATCCACTCTGAAATAATCGGCAACAATAGTCGAGATCGAGAGATGGACCTCTCGCCTCGCCCTCGTGCCCACTGTCGTCCCGGTCATACCGTGCTGGATGACGATAGATCGAGCTGCCAGCTGCCCCCAAGAATCTATGGCCGCTGCTTCAATCCATCAATGCGATTGGTTAGGCGATCGAGGATCGGAGCTAGCGAGCTGAATGCTCATCTGATCCTTCTTTTCCTCCTCACGACATGTCAATGTCACGTGCCTATAGCTAGTCTCAGTCTTTTTCTATCCCGAAAAAAGTTTGAAGTTTCCCAGTTGGTGATGGAATAATGCACATCTATATATATAGCCAGATGTAGAAGTGGGCATCCGGCATTTCGGGAGCGATGCTTGAAACAGGAAACTCGGCACGAGGGTAAACTAGTTAGAGAGGACAGAGGAGTGAGTGGCTGAGGAGGTGCTCTGTGGTAATGATTGTAATAGGTGCTCGATCGAGCTAGCTGTCCGTCCGCCTCCAATGACAAGCAAGTGCACGCGCATGTGTCTGCCTCTGCCCTAGCTAGACCCGCCGCGTGCAGGAAAAGCAGACTAGGTTGCAATTGCAACGAGTGGAGATGAGGGTTCATAGTTGTTTTTGATACCCCTCCCCCCCCCCCTCTCTCTCTCTCCCCCAAGGAGGTGCTAGTATATAGGGGGGAAATCCATTTGTACTCCTTTAATTTTTGCGAAAGTTCTTTTTTCCTCCCTTAATTTCAAAATCGGATATAACACCTCCTTCAACTTTGAAATCGTGTGATTTACCTCCCTGCTCTTGTTATAAGCGGTTTTGAAGGTGATTTTGTCTTTTTTATATATATTTATTTTGGTTGAATCTTTAAAAAATCATATTAAATCAAAGAAAAATCATAAAATGAAAAATATAATTTGGTTGGACTCCACATGAGTAGATGTACACAACAAACATATAATATGGTATGCCTTAGTATAAAAGTTTTTGTTGTAGATTTAAATCTATTCTTTACTATAATTAATTGGATTAATTCATAATTACAACTTATATGGTCTAATTGTGGTAAAAAATTTATGGTAGACAAATTATTGTATGCTTTAACTACAGTAAAAAATTCATACTAATTAGATCATGTATAAATTAGTTACATATTTATTCAGGTTTTATGCTTGCTAAATATAAATAAATATATAACTAATTTATACATGATCCAATGAGTATGAAATTTTTACTAAATTTCAAGCATAAAATATTTAGGCCACCATAAATCTTTCATAATAATTGAATCATAGAAACTGAAGTTATAAATTATTCCGTTTAATAACCGAAAAGAATAGATCTAAATCTACAATAAAAAATTTGTATTAAAGTGTACCATATTATGTGTTAATTATGTAGAACTACTCATGTGGAGTCTAATAAAATTAGATTTTCCAATTTCTTATTTTTTTTGATTCACTATGATTTTTTTCAAAGATTTTGGAGAAATAAATAAAAAAGAAAAAGATAAAACCACCTTCAAAACCACTTATAGAGTCAGGAGATAAAACAAACGTTTTAAAAGTGAGAGAGGTACTTTATCCATTAAAAGAGTGAAAAGCCTGGATTTCACCCCGTAACCCACCGACCCTCCTTCCCCCACTCTCAACAAGAAAAAAAACGCGGACAGCACGCCGCCACCATCCCGCCGCCGCCAGCAGCCCGCGCAGCGCCCACCCGCCCCCAAGTCCCGCGCTGCCATCCCGCGCCGGCCGCAACCGCCATCCCACACCGGCAGCCGCCCGCCGCCGCCGCAAGCTTTGTTTTATGAACATGATGTGGGGCTGCTAAACTTTTGAAACTTCCTCCTGTCCATGGCGATCCCGCTCGTTCTCGTCGTGCTCCCGCTCGGCCTGCTCTTCCTCCTGTCCGGCCTCATCGTCAACACCATCCAGGTACCGCCCCCGCCCTCCCCTCCCCTCCCCACCGGGGCCCCGCCCAGCTCGATTTGTTTTCCTTTTCCGGCTGCAGCGGTGATATGATGCGGCGGCTGAGAAAAAGGTTATATTTTGGTTTCCTTCGAAGGTGTCACCCCGGACATTTTAGTCTGTTCGCTTGATTAATGATGATACGACGCGCGGTGATGGGTAATTCCAGCTGATGTGTGTTAAAGATTTGATCTTGTTATTAATAAACTCACTCAGATTGTTACGGTTTCCCTCTGTGATTTCTTTTGCCCCAATTAGTCTAGGCGTATTTTACTGAAAGGTGCATCTTTTACATGGAAAGCTTCATGCCGATTTGTTAATTTTCGTTGTAATTGCCGCTATTGTATCTGAAATAATCTGGAACTTCCATTTCACTGCCGTTATGAACAGGGTACTACACCCATATAATAACTTCCAAATTTGTTGAGCTTTCCTTGATCCGTTTGTATGTATGTGCGCGTGAAAATTCTAGGCCACCTTGTTTGTTACAATAAGGCCCTTTTCGAAGAGCTTCTACCGCCGGATCAACATATTCTTGACCGAGCTGCTGTGGCTTCAGCTTGTCTGGGTGGTGGACTGGTGGGCAGGTGTTAAGTTACGCGCAGAGCAATTTTGTTATTGCATTTCATTTCTGTTAGATAGATTGATTTGTAATGTGTTCTCCTTCAGTATCAGAAGTCAAATTTGCATTTGTGCCTGGAAGTTGCAGCAACCTGTTGGTTTGCTATATTCAACATTTCTTGTAGTATTATATGATGCGTTTATGAAATGTTCTCCAATGGAAATACGTAGTACTCATGAACAAGCTCGATTTTAATTAGCTATTTTCAGTGTTGCATCCTAACTTAATCTGGTAGATGGATATTCGAAACTAAATAAAGTAAGCAAAGAAGTTTCAAAAGTTTAGCAGCCCCACATCATGTTCATAAAACAAAGCTTGCGGCGGCGGCGGACGACTGGCGGCGTGGGGTGGCTGGCCGGCGTGGGATGGCGGCGGCCGGCACGGGACTTGGGGCGGGTGGGCGCTGCGCGGGCTGGCGGCGGCGGCGGGGCAGGCGCGGGAGTTGGCGGCGGGATGGTGGCGGCGTGGGGCGCGGGATGTTGGCGGCGTGTTGTCCGCGTTTTTTTTTCTCGGTGAGAGTGGGAGGGAGGGTGGGTGGGGTCAGGGGTGAGATCCAGATTTCCCACTCTTTTAGAAGATTTTAATTATAGTAGAGTTAGTTTTAGTTTTACCTGATATTGGAGGTATTTTGGTTAATATATGACTTGTTGTTTTCAGTATTCTGCTCATGGGTGGGAAGAACAAGCGTGCTCGAAATGAACCTCACACTATTGTTCAGAATAATTTCTACATTTTTTGCCATCGTCCAGGAATCCAATGCCCAATGGTATGTGCACAAATCCATTCTCCAATCCAATGCGATTGGGCATTGAGTTTTCTTAACTCTGCTGATGTTAGAGTTTCAAAATTTTAGGGAAAATTTTGAATCAAATGAAATTCCACTATGAGATGGGTATATATATATATATGTGCAATGTTAGGAAATATACATCATACAGATTAGTATGTACACGTGTGATTTTTTTTTGTATTTAAATTTGTATTGTTTCAGAATATTATATAAATTAATAATGATACTATTTTATCGTTTGATTATTTCCATGTGTATTCCTAAAATAAAACCGTGACATTAGCACGGACACTGTACTATACTAGATAGGGACGGTCATCAGAGCAGGGGCACTGGGCAAGACAAAAGCTAGGGCGCTGGAGCGACTCACACAACTTCTTTGCATTGGAAAAGCGT
Source organism: Microstegium vimineum (assembly GCA_022036555.1). NCBI lineage: Eukaryota > Viridiplantae > Streptophyta > Magnoliopsida > Poales > Poaceae > Microstegium > Microstegium vimineum. The sequence continues at coordinate 31,107,324 of CM039138.1, forward strand.
CAACAACAGTTTTCCATAGGAGGAAGGAGGGAGAGGTTGATGGGTGGAGCCAGCCGGTGGCGCGGAGGAGGGAGGTGTCTTTTGTTTTAATATATAGTTGGGATTCTCTTCTTTTAAAAAATGAGAATAATATGTTTTAGAAATTTTTGACATTGGTTTAACTTTTTTTAGGGCCACAAATTATATTTTTTACTAAATCTTAATGAAGTATTTTAAATTTGATAGAATTAACTTTAGATTTAATATAACCCGTAGCGTTAGCACGAGCAAATGTACTAGTTTTTAAAGTTTAAGGAGAAAAAACATACTTTCATAAAGGTTGAGTAAAAATAGACTTTTTCCTAATATATATTTGTACATCACACGTAGCTCTTATGCTTGCCAGCTGCTGGGCCTCTCACGTTCACCCATTCTGGCCCATAGACGCGGGGCACGCGGCTACTCTTGGTCACGGCCCTGGATGGTCTTCCACGCTGGGAGCCTGCAGTTGTCGCCACTTCCTGTAGAGAGGTAGTAGTTCTCGCATCACCTCCCCTTCCCCTTGCGCACCCTGGATCAATAAACGCTTCTCTGGACCACACTATCAAACAAGGCCTGCAGGATACATAGAAACCAACACGGTCTTCCGACATAGACAATGTAGGATACGCATAAACAAACACGACTTAAGATACTACGGGTCTTCCGACATAGACAATGAAACCTTGCCGCACCGATATCACACCCCTGTAGGGACTGTACACTACCAAAAACCTCTTCTTTGCAGAGTGCCTGAGGCACTCGGCAAAACCCAAATTGCACTCGGCTCGGCAAAGCCTTTGAAGAGTATTACTCTCGACAAAGAAGGTCTCGACAATGCAGCTTTTGTCAAGTGTCTGACACTCGACAAAGTCTTTGCTGAGTGTCTGATATTCAGCAAAGTTGAAAACGAAAAAATCAAAAAATAATAGTAAAAAAATTATTAGGGGATGCCTCTGTCGGCTATCGTGCAAAAAAAATTCGCACAAAATCCACAGCCGGTGGGATTTAAACCCACATTCTCTTCCTCTTGTGTTCCCACCACTAATCACTGCACCACACTATTACTTGTGCCTATTCATCATTTTGGTTCTTCACATATTGTACTAACCAAGTGTAAATTGCTTATTTGAGGTCCTAAATGGATTTAAATCAAAATGTTCTCAACTATAAAGTTTCGTAACTTTTCCAACAAACACATTTTTGTATGACACAATGATTTCAAATAAAATAGTTGTCAACTACTATGTTTCATAACTTTTCAAGATCTACAATGTTTATTTGGTTGTTTGATCATATAATCATTCAACATTGTCTTTCTAATATTGTTCTCAAATCTTATATATCTCTCTTATAAGAAAATGTGCTTTGAAAATTTTCTTTGTCTAGCGCAATAAAAATACTCGGCAAACAGGCTCTTGCCGAGTGTAAAAAAAAACTCTCGGCAAAGAACTCTTTGCCAAGTGTCAAAAGAAACTCTCGATAATGAGTCTCTTTGCCAAGTGTCAAAAAAAGCTCTCGACAAAAAGTCTCTTTGCTAAGTGTTTTTTTTCTGAGAGTTTTTTTTTACACTCGGGAAAGAAATTCTTTGTCGAGTGTAAAAAAACTCTTGGCAAACCCATTGCACTCGGCAAAGATCCGTTTTTCGTTTGCTGGAATATGTTTTCAGGTATATGCTCCAACGAACCGAAGATGACGGCAAGGAGTCCGAGACGGCATGGTGAACACGCACAGCGTTTTTAAGCTGCGAAACATGCATGAGAAAACACAGGGTCAATGGAAGATTAGAAATGACGATGTCGGGAGGAGCTCCAACCTGTAAGCCATGAAACCAATTCGCTCAACAATTACGATGCAGGGCCAAAAAAACCTCGAAAGCCAGCTTTGTGATATGCACGATCCGCCGGAGACGATTGAACGTACAACTGCAATTTGAGGAAAAAAACATTCATTCAGGTGAGTCCAGAACGACGCTCCTATAATCAGATTAGACTTTATTCATGTCTTTTGTCTAGGTTTTTCCTACGAATAGCCAGAGAATGCATCTACCCTGCTAATCTGTCTTAGATTGAGAATTGTGCGCGATCAAGTTTTCTCTTTTGGGCGCATCATGATTTATGTGGAATCCCCGTCTTCGATCATGGTTTGCCATGTGTGCAGGTGGAAGAGTTATCTAATCCAACTATTATTGCTACAGGTACTGTTTTGTGGTTCAAACTAAAATATTTCTGTGGAGATATACGTCACCAACATATATATCCTGTTTTGGCTTGAGATTGTTTCTGAAATTTATTACGTGGCTTGCTGTTTGGAGTGTGATTGCCTGCTTAAAATAATCAACCTTGTGGTGATACTATTGTTGGGTTACCGGCTAATAGAAAGCAGCGTGCCATATTGATGTCATGGACAGCCAGCGGGCTGCCACCAGCCTAATAGGCCCAAGCGTCAGTAGCGGCCCACGAGGCCCAAGAGTCCTTAGCTTAGTCGCTAAGTTAGGTTTAGGGTTAGTCCCCTCTTTATATAATGAGAGGCAAGGTCTATCATTAGAGGGAAGCAATCATTTATGAAGAAACAATCTAGTCCCCCTCAATCTCTCAAGCTCTAGGCAAAGCATAAGGCCTAAAGCTCTATGCAAAGCTTAAGGCCTAATTATCCCCAGTTATCCCTAAATCCTATCCACGTACATTGCAATTGTTGATTCAGTTTTTCCCCCTATTCATTATACGACAACAGGGGTTATATTTTGTTTGCACTGTGAAAGATCGAGAAAATATTTAGGCATCGTAGATGTATCCTTATATCAGCAAAGGAAGGATGGTCTCCGAGTACTGGTTAACACGCTCTGTCTGCCCCTGCTTAGAGCATCTCCATTAGATTAAGCGTCCCTTCCCTAAAAATCTTCTATACGGGATTTTAAAAACTGATTTTTTTTAAGGCTCGTTGAAAAAATTGAATTGCAGGGTATAAGGGTGTGCTGTAATAGTAGCAGATTGAGAGAATGCTTCATCTTCTTTATTACATTAGGTGAGTGTCCGTGCATTGCCACGGGAGAAAAAAAAACCCTATAAAATTACATGATTTATTGTGCAAAGAGCTGATGTAAAATAGTATCATACGCCACGAGAAAATGTATGAAATAAAATAGTTGTCCTAAATCTTCTGCTTTCTTTAACCCTTACAAGCATATTTCTTTTGACAGACTCATAGTTGTGTGAAGTTAATTTGTTCCTGTGTTCACCTGATCTGTCAATAGTGTTTCCTCAATTTATAAATCAGTCCAGGAATGGCTTGCATGCCTACAAATCAGAGTTTGGTTAACCATAGGCCAATTGCTAACAAAGCTAAGATATCAGTCTAGGAATGACCTGCTTGTCTAAATTTGGACCAGCATTCATGACCTCAACCTGAATATATTCTAATTGTTCATGTTTTATGAAAACTCATGTAATATTAATAATTGTGTCAATGATGAAAGCGCATATGACCTTGCAACTAACAATGAAGCCCCAGCTAGTCTCAGTTTAAATCAATATTGCAAAGATCGAATATAGTGAAAAAAAAAATGTAAGCTCGACACTAAGATCTAATTAAGCCTGAGAAGCTCAGTAAATCCAAACTCAACCATTAAGAAAATCCATTTAAATCAATATTGCAAACATCACTGATTTGTTTCGCACACTGCAATTTTTTAGAGCATGGAAGTCATAATTTCTGCAGGAACGAGATGTCCACACTGTCCTGCTACGATAGCTTTCTACCATGTTTTTTATGTCTGTTGATCCGACATTACAATTTATATTATAGAAAGCTAATTAGCCTATGAAATTTGGAAAGGATGATAATATCTAAAATGAGGGACATTCAAAAAATAAAATTTTAATGTCTATAGGTAAATCATCATTTACGCTCCATATTTCACGTATTCAGTTTAAGAATGATTGCGAAGTAGATCAAATGCTCACTCTAACAGTGTGTTCTTTATGGATAAATGGGAAAATTGGCACCATCAGTTAGTAGCAGCATTTCAGAGTAGAACTAATATTCTGAACTGTAAGTTTTGTTTGTAGAACTAATATTCCTAATAATACAGAGCATATCCCCCATCTTGTTTGCAGGGTTATCTAAGGCTATGCAGTGTTAAACAATCCACTTGCATAGCACAAACAAAGGCTTGAAATGAAAGCACACACTAACTCGTCTATTTTAAACAGCTACAGGGAAATATTTGTACTGTCACTTTTGTACCATAGGTAATGATTGCCTTTCATTAGCATAAGCTTGCTGAACTATTTCATATATATTTATACCACCTCTATTGTATCATAGAATATATATTGTGTGTCCTTAATTAACATAAGTTTGCCCAAGTTGAGTTGTTCTACTATATGCTCGTTGTCTGCGCCTCATCTTACAGAGAAGCAACCTGATTCATACTACCATGCTACTAAGTCCGGGTAAGCATGGTATTGAAACACTCCGACTCTGCCAATACTCAGGGAAGGAAAAAAAAACTTCACTTTAACCAGATCAAAGAAATAGAGGAAAGATCACATATGTAATGTTATCTTGCAAACCATAAAATCAATAAGAGTGGAGTATTGCAAATATTGGTGCATGCAAAAGTTGTATTTGGATAGGAACAACATTTCCAAAGCATCATTGTAATTAAAAAAAATACTAATTTCTCATGTTTCTATCTGCATGTTCCTCTCTAAGAGTCCACGGAGAAGCCTTTCATTTCACACTGGAAAATTTAGTGAGCACAAAATATATGCAATCTCCAGTAGATATCATTCAGACATTTCATCGAGCACCATTAGAGCGTCCCCCGAGCAGTTGCAGCGGGCAAGGAAACTGAAATAGGCAGGAGTGGTGGAGCAGCGGAGGAGAGTTCAGACCTTGGTGTCCGGTGGCCATCCATCGGTTTGGCTGGCAAATAAGCAAAGAGCAGTCATGCTTGTAAATCTGAACTATAACCTACCTGTTGCTGCATCTGCCAAATGACAAGCCTGAATATTCTTTTGGTAAAACAATGCCTTGTATATTCAGCCCGTCTGCAGCATCACGCAGAAGGATAAATACTTCATATGACCAAACTGGATTACGCACCCAGGCCTACAAGCGCAAGCCTATAATGGCTACAGAGACAAGAGTTCCTGGAACCACTCTTCCTGTAGTAGTATTAAGTGCACATATATATATATATATATATATATATATATATATATATATATATATATATATATATATATATCCCTTCCTAACTCAATTGCTTTTGAGTTCTCACGAAGTAAGCTGAGTATTAATAAGGGAAACAATATTAGACAAATCAAATCTGACACAAGGAAACATTGGCCCACCTACAAGTAACTTGATTGCCGACTTGATGCCAATAAACTCTAACTCTTAAGCAAGGAATAAATTGGTTCCTCCATTGCTAAACTTCACCGCACATATTTTTCTGTGGCTATGTCTTGAACTCAGCTTATACAAACCTAAGTTTTGTATGGCATGAAAGACTTTTACCTATGCCACTCTCAAGCCATGACAAAAGACTGATGCGTGGTGGCCACAGACCAGTGGCACATTGAAAGGATCAAGATGCTCAAATGGGAGGGGGGGTGAATTGGTTTTTTTTTTTTAATTTCTAGACAAGAATTAAACCTATCAAGAGCCAATTAACCCCCTAGTGTCTATCGATTGTGTGTCCTAGCTAGAAAGCAGTAGCAAGCCAATTGAAAGCGAAACTTTCCTACACAATTCTAGTATGAATTGAAAGACAAGTGCGGAAAGTAATGCGGTATGAAAGAGTTAGGGAAAGAGATGCTTGACACGGCGATGTTTTGCCGAGGTATCGAGGAGTCGACACTCCCCCCTAGTCCTCGTTGGAGCACCTCGCAAGGTATAGCTCCCCCTCAATCCCGCGCAAGGGATGAGTGCTCTCTACGGGCTGATTCTTCGCCACTCCGGTTCGGTGAATCGCCCACAACCGATCACAAGTCGATGAAGAAGGGCCGCCGACAATCTCCCTAGCGATCACCTTCCTCCAAGAACCACCGGACCGTCTAGGTGATGTCGATCACCAAGAGTAACAAGCCCCGATCTTTGCTTGACTCACTCAAGCTTCACAACTAGAGGATGCACACTTGAACTCTTGGATGAACTAGAGGAGAGGATGGATGGATTCGCGAATCACTCTCTCTCTCTCTAGGGCTCTTGCTCTCTTCCCAACCTTCTCAAAGACTTCAGCAACTGAAATGAGCAAAGGCAAGGTGGGAGAGAAGGGTGAGGGGCTATAAATAGCCCCTCAGAAAACTGGCTCGGGCTGACAATTTAAGTTGGCGACGGACGCTCCGATGCCTAGGCGATGGACGGTCCGTCGCCCTGCCCAACGGCTAATTCTGCAACCCGTTTTAGGTGACGGACCCTCCTGCGAGGTCCGACGGACGCTGAGACACCAGCGCCCGACGCCTTTTGCCGAAAAGCTCTGAAAACAACCCCACTGGAAGGCCGACAGACGCTACCCTAGCGTCCGACGCCTAGACAACGGACAACGTCCGACGCCCTTTGAAACTCAGAGGCTCAAACTGGCAGCCAACGGACGCTACGTCATCCTGACATCAGCGTCCGACGCCATCGTCCGACGCGATGGACAGCGTCCGGCGCCTTCAGACTCAGCGTCCGACGCCCAGAAAACTTCTTTTTCAACTCCGGTTTTCGCCGCGATGAATTCAGAAGAAGTTCTTGGCTATCTTACGGTCACCATAGGCTTGCTTAGAGCTAAGGAAGTCAAGTGTGCACCACACCAAGTCATGGAGCTTTCCTAAGTCAAGCTACTAATCTCAGCCCCTCTTAATAGTATGGTCAAAGATCAAATAGAAGCCCTATCTATTTCTAAGTGCCCTTCATCACCTTATGGCACTTAGCCTACATTCTAGGGTCTTCATCATGTCTCTTTGAAATCCGAAACGATATCCATCTTGGGGGCTAAGTGATAACCATTGATGCCCATTCATGTTGATCACTATGGCTAAGCTACGCATAGCCTCTGCAAAACACACGTTAGCCATAATAATCGCTAATTGTCGTTAATCACCGAAACCAATAGGGCCATGATTCTTCAATCTCCCCCTTTTTTGTGATTGACGACAATAACTCCTCGAGTATGGATATAAGATCGAGCAAGGGTTAGTGAATAGAAATGAAGCATACTTGCTCACCCAAACCAAGTCACAAACCAAAGTACTCATGAATATGAAATAGAATCAGAGTACCTCATGATAAACTCTCATAAGTATCGGAGTAAGCCGCGGAAGCTCAAAAATCATTAGATCATAGAGACATATCATGAACAAGAGACAACTCACAACATATATTAGTGAAAAAACAAGAGTATGTCTCACAAGCACAAGTATCTCACAAGCATCATTCATCACACATAAATACAAATGCAATAAGATAGACATGATGACATGAGTACGGGGGAATAAAATCACACAAAGAAACGAATCCTTCCCCCTATCTCTATACTCGACCCTCTCTCCCCCTTTGGCGTTTAGCACCAACAACTAAGCATCTGGAGCTGGAGAAGAAGGCGAAGAAGCTGCAGCCTGACGATCGAGCATGATGAAGTCCTGAAGATCGGACTCATCTGACTCAACATCTGCCTCGGCCTCTGCAGGTGTAGGCGCGGCTGGGGTGACCTCTGGAGCTGCTGACTCAACGAGCTCCCCCTGAGGCTCAGCTGGTGCCTCTGACGGTCCTGCTTCTGAAGTAACGGGTCTGGGAGCCCAACGAGTGAAAACTCGAGGCGGTGGAGGAGTGGACACTGCCAAAGCAACTAGAGACACTGCTGCAACGAGCTCTGCTGGCTGGGACTGAGGTGGAGTAGATACTGCCACTGTAATTGCCTCATCCAGCGCCTGTGCCTGAACTGGGGCCTCTAGCTCAACTGCCTCCACTACTACTGAGATAGCATATGTCTGAACTGCAGCTGGAGGAGTGGTGACGGTCTGCGTAGACTGATCTGGTGCGATCTCCGACGAGGCAACTGAGGAAAAAGGTAAGTGTCCGTCGCCGGAGGATCCACCTCAATCTCTGGAGCTCCTGTGTCTGGCTGAGCGGCTCGTGGAGAGTCATCTCCCGTGATCTCCAAGTAAGAGGCCGAGAGGTCACGCGAGGCCTCGACAATGGTAGTTTCCCGGATAGGTGTGAAACCTGTCTGTAGCTCACCGGGCGAAATCAATCATGAGGACACCTGGGTCCTCGAAGACTGGCACTCTGGAGAAGCTGGTGCCTGGTAGGGTGGAACGACTGGTGCCTGACTCTGCTGTCCTCTGGACGGTAACGCTGGAGTCAGTACCACGACCACTGGAGGCTGCTGCTGAGAGACCCCGAACATTTGAAGCTGAGGAATGATGGTCTGTCCGGAGGTCGAGCCAAGAAGATGCTCAAGAAGCATAGTCTGAGTCTTCTGAATTTCAGCCTGCTGCATCTGATAAGCTAGGAACTGGCGCTGAAACTCATCATGCCTGGCCTGAGTTTGAGCCTGAGTTGCAAGCTGCTGTGCTGTGAGCCTCCGAACATCTGCAGCATGCCTCCTCTGCTCCTCTGCCTGTCGTGACTACTCCTCCTGCATCCTCGTAAGGAGGGTAAGAATTGTGGCCTATGAGGTGCCTGAAACTGGAGCTGGAGCTGGAGCTGCACATGACCCTCCTGCCTCATGGTCATGAGACATCAGTGCGTACTCGGGCATCGGTCTGTAGTCCTCATCAGAGCTATCAGAGTCCAAATCCTCTCTGTAGGCAACCTCGGCAGCTGTATCAATCTGAGCATCAAGATCTGCAAGCTCTGTCTAGGCAATCTGCTCAACTGTTGCATCAGCGTCCTCTGCCGACTGAGGTGGCACACCTGCCTGTCTGGTGCCTAGACGGAACACTCTGATGGGGCGAGGTAGATTCCCGTGAATGACCAACTGGCTCATCGAGTAGACGGGATACTCAGTGGCTAACCTCGTAAGAGTGACTCGCAGTAAACCAGATCGAGTCATAGCCACTATCAAATAGGAAATCCAATGCGCAAACTGTAGCTGCCAGTGTCCTCTGAACCCTGCAACTATGATGTCCTCGAGCTCGCTGACAATCAGATCCCATAGATCAAGCTTTTCCTTCCGGATGATATGAGCGAGAAGCCACAGCTGAAGACGGGTAATAGTGTCCCGAGCTCCAATCCTGGGAAAAATGATACGCCTTAGTACCTCGTGGAGGATCCGAGCAAGAGGAGTGAGGTCTCTCGGAGTGCGGCTCGAACCCTCGGTGAACGGCAGCTGGAAGCAGGGCCTCGCGTAGTCTGTAGATGGCACTATCCCATTGTGAGGTCGACACGGTGCCTCCTGGTCCCCGTAGCACAAACTGTGAATCCTCGTAGAAGAGGACTCTAAGTGGAATAGCTCTCTGAACCGAGCTGCAGTGACCCTGAAGTCGCGGCCCTGAAAGCCGAAGTGAAAGAACTCGTGGTCAGGGGAGATCCACAGCGAGGCGTAGAACTGATAAACCCAGTCCTTCTGATAAGCACCAGATCGTCCCATCAAATCTGATAAGCCCTGAATGTACTGTAGATGCTGAAGGATCTCTAGAGCACCGACACCCTCTATGTGAGCAGGTGGGCAAACTCTGTGAGCCCTAAGAGGAGCGTCGGTCTCAACGTACGCTCTGTAGAAGTCCTCGTGAACAGTGGTGTAGAAGTCACGTCCGACACGGGGATCCCTCTGAGCTGGGAACCAAGACTGAAAGTCCACGAACCGAAGAAGCTGGACCTGCTTGGCTGTGAGAACCTTGACCTGATGCCTCACCGGGGCTGGTAGCTGAGGTCCTGAATAAAGATGGCAACGGGTAAAATCCGCGTGAATATATGTGTCACAAACCCACGCCCGCGAAACTATTTTTGTACCCGTGCCCGCGCCCGCTACCCGCAACGGGCAGAAATATCCACCCACGCCCGCTATCCGCGGGCAAAACATGCCTGCAGGCATGCCCGCGTACCCGATCACATATCTCAGTTCAGTAGTTCATCTCACATACACAAATACGCAATCTCAATAGTTCAGTAGTTCAGTACATACATGCCTACCATACAAGAACACATTGTTCAACAACAAAGTCTTCCGAGTGGGGCAAATTAAATAAACAAGACATCCGGCCAAGCAGTTGCATGGGAGGTTTGCATTTGGGAGCTGCCAGGGACCGCCATGGCGCCATTGTAACTGCACATCATAATATATATCAAAGAAGTAGACTAGGCGGATCTAGAACTGGAATATGAAGACAACAAGTAAAAGCACAAGATCTGCTAGGAGGCATAACCAACAAGTAAAATAGTGAACTTGCCTTTGCGTACTGCTTGGCCGGAGACGGTGGCCTGCACTGTGGGGAAGACGACTGGAACGGCGTACTGTGTGGCGGTTCGGACTTCGAAGACGGCAGCCTGTGCGATGGGCCGGAGCGGAGATAGCGGCCTCCGTGAAAGGACCTAATTGGCCTAGAGGGGGGTGAATTGGCAATTCTAAAAACCTAAAACTCAAAAAACTTGATGCAGAAATTAGTACAACCGGTACTACCGGTGGTGGGCCGGTACTACCGGTGGGAGACCGGTACTACCGGTGCTACTGCCGGTTGGACTAACTTCCTACGAAAACTATGAAATCTCAATGAGAAACAACTTAGATTTTAGATCTGCTAATTCCTTACAGTCCTTGGATGATGTAAAGGTAGTAGGAGTGCTCCGCTTGCCTTGCTTCTTCACCAAATCGTAGATCAGCCTCTCCAACCCTAAGAACGAGAGAGAGGGGGAAAACATGAAGAACAAGAACAAGTGATAGCACAATAATATGAAATAGAAAGGGAGCACACGGGACACGGTATTTAATTCGAGGTTCGGTCTCCACACAAGGAGCACCTACGTCCCCGTTGTTGAGGTGACCACAAAGGTCGGAGTCTCTTCCACCTCCTTGCCTCTCTCAAAGCAACCACAAAGGGTAGCTCGAGGTTTTCACTAAGAATCAAAGGGTGAATACAAACACTTCGGGTGCCCTCACAAATGGAGCAACACGGGCAACCACGAAGAACACCTAGCCGGCTAGGGTTCCAAGAACCCAAGAGTAAAAGACACAAATCCAGCCAACAAGAAGAGGGATCCAAGTGCTCAAGTCGTAGATCGAAGTTCCCCACTCTCTAATCTCGCTTCTCTCGCTCTAAGATAGCAAGATTCGAAGTTCTAGAGCAAGAGGGGGAGAGCAGGGGGTGAGTCAAGCTTGGAGAGCTCTTTTCGCTTCTAGGTGTGTTGGGAGTGAGTGAATGAGTGGATAGTGTGAGAGAGGGGAAGAGATAGACTTTAAGTTGCTCACCCCGAAGCGGTACCGGTACTACGGGTGCAGCACCGGTACTACTGATCAAAAGTAACCGTTGGAAGAAGTCAAAGTAGATCTGGGTAACTGTGAACTACCGGTACTACCGGTCAGTGACCGGTACTACCGAAAGTGCAAAAATGGCTGATGCCCTCGCATGCGTTAGAGCGCCACCAGTACCTGAGTGGTACTACCGGTCCTTCACCGGTAGTACCGGTGGTAGACCAGTACTACCGGTGGCTGGCAGACAGCCACCAAAACACTCCTCCAAGAGCCCGTTTCGCACGACATCTCTCAAGCGTCTCTATACTAATAACTTGAGGACCCTTAACCTCTTCAAGCTAACCAAACATGTATCCCTCTTAGTAGTGCGGCTTTTCCTATAACTCAATTCAAAAGGATAAATCTATTTGGCACTTGAGCGACCTCTTTCCATGGAGAACGAATTGGGGGTGCTTCAAACACCGAATATTATCGTTTAAGCTTGTTCATATACTAACACATGTGAATATGCTTAGGATAAGCGTGTTAGCTCCTAGGTTGATTGTTATCAATTATCCAAAACCCACATTTAGGGGGCGAATGCACTTACAAACTCCCTCTTTTTGGTAATTGATGACAACCAACTTAGGCTTACATATAATAGGAAGAATTTAAGCTTTTGAATTGCAAATTTTAGGGAGAAGCTCCCCCTAAATTTATGCATTGGATTTGAATTCCATGTCTTGATCCTAATCAAGATAGCATAAAATATAGAGCAAGCTCCCCCTAACTTTTGCAATCCGTGGGGTGCCTACAAGAGTGTGTGAGGAACAAATAACCGTGATGCATATGACAAAAAATCATCCACACATTTGCTAAAGTAAATGAGCAATCACCACAAAGCATATGAATAGCATCACAAGATAAACGATGTAATATAAATATAGTTCTACAATCACACATCATCCATATTACATAAATAAGTGTAGCTCAACACATAGTTCAACACAAAAGTTAGATAAGGCACCGTCCAACAAAGATAGAGAGCTACCCTATTACATAAGAGCCTAACACTCCCCCGTTGGCATCAAGTGCCAAAAAGGGTAGGCCAAAAGAAGACCAAGGGTAGCAAAGACTTAGTAATCCTCATAGTCTTCATCGTCATCTCCATCATCACCATAGTCACCGCCCACACCCTTACCATGCGGATGAGCTGAAGAAGAAGCACCGGCAAAAGGTTGGGAAATGCTACCCTCACCAGGATAGACGCCCTGACCGGAGTAAGGCGCACCAAAGATGGCCTCAAAGTCATACTCAGCAGCAACAGCAGCATGATAAGAAGAGGGACCTCCATAGGTTGGCACACCATGAGAATAGCCGCCATAGCCATGATCACTGGGAGGGGGCACAGCATGAGAAGCTCCACCAAGATCAACATCCGGAGCTATCGGATCAACTGGAGCCTCAAACTCATCAAAAGGACGAAACGGAGAGGAAGGCGGAATGTTGAGGTGCTCCTCAATCCGACGAAGACGGCAATCCTCCTTCTCAGCAGTGTAACAAAAGTATGAAAGAAACTTCTTGAGCAAGGAGCTTGAACCACCCCGTTCTTCACTAGGCCCACGACCCGCCGAAGAGGAGCGACGAGGCGGTGAAGAAGCCGATGGAACATCAAATGCAGCCTCCTCTTCCTCTGCTTCCTCATCATTAGCACCCGCACCAGCACCAGCACCATCACCGCCATGAGTCTTGACAGTCAAGTTCCTTACACTATAGGTAGCATGCTTCACGTCATAGTTGAACCGACGGCCAACCACATGCTCAATGACATGCATAAGATAAGGAGCATATGGAAGTGACTTGTGGGTATCCTGGGATGCCTCAATGATTTTGCCCCACATGAAGCGAGACACACTGAACCGCCCACATTTGGGACCAAATTGAACCAAGAGCTTTGGAGCATCATTTTGAATGTGAATTGAATCTCCAATCTTTGGGTCAATGGTGAGGCGAAGCATATTGTTCAACACATAGAAATAAGGCCTCAGATGTGCAGACTTGAAGTTGGCATGCTTAGCTGCTGTGTACATGCCTGCTTGCACAAGATCCTTGGTGGTGATCCCACTAGCATATATGTCATGGATATCCGGAGCCTCACGGTCAAGCTTATCAAACCCCAAGAGTCTAGAGAAAGTGACAAAGTCACAGCGGTAGTGAATACCTTGGGTCATGAAATGAAGCACATCATTGGGGTGATCAACATATAGAGTGGCCCAAAACTGACAAAGCACCTCAGTGTTCCAATCCTTGACAAAAGTCATTAATGGGAGCAGGCGCCACTCAGCGAGCCGGTCAATCAACTCATCAATCTCAGGATGATTGTGCCTCTTCAGAGAATCAAGCAACACGGCCTTGTGAATGAAGAGAGGAGGATAGTGGCGCTCACCATCATGAGAAAGCACAAAGTTGTAATAGTCAAAATGAAATTGAGACCAGAAACGCTCCTCAATCCCTTCACACTTGACATATTCATATGGATTGTCTGCATGCATGGTCCTCAGATGTGGAGTCCTTTTCCTGTAATCCATTGGATAGGTAGGAGTGAAGCTAGCAACAGTTGTAGGACGCTTAACTCGAGCAGTGGGTTTGTCATGCATAGGAAGCTGTCGAGGCAGAACGCCAATGTGAAGTGGTGACTTAGCAACCACTCGAGGATTGATAGCACGACCCTCAATGAGAACATCCGAGGTAGGAACCTTGTTGCGAATAGTGACCCGATGACGAGGAGGGGGAACGTCGACGGTCCCCATGGGATTTGATACTGCAGCGCTCCGAGCGGCCTCACGAGCCTCCGGATCGGTGGGGATAGGGGCACCACGAGCAGTGCTACTACCACGGCCACGAATGGCGCGGCCATCACCGGCATCACCAGAGGATGAGCGAGCACGACAAGAGGGGTTCCTCCGGTGACCTTCCATGCTACAGAACCAACAAAAGGGATATATAAAATGCGAGAAACATGGAGAGAAACGGCGAGGCTTGCTCGAGATGGCGAGACAGGGGGGAGGTGGCCCTGCACAGGGATCGGTAGTACCGGTCAGGGACCGGTAGTACCGACCCACTGTGCGTGAGCACAATCCCCCCCCCCCCCCAAAATCACCAAAGCGAGCAAACCAAACGCACAAGAGGCATTCTACAACCATTAGAACCCCTATGGGACTGAGCAATTGCAAGGATTTAGCCTAGAACAATGTACATTGGGAGATCGGCATTAAGCACCATGTACCTTGCTACTCGAGGAGAAGAGACTAAATCCAAGCAATGGGAAACCCCCTTGCAAGCTCCACCACCACCAAAAGGATCACCAAGACCAGGGGAAGCTTTCCACCAAAGGGATTCGAAGGGGACGAAGGGAGGAGGGAGATCAGGTGGGAGGGAGGGAGAGCCGTCGACGCCAGTTCCTTGCGAGCAGAGGCACGGGGGCGGGCGTGAGGGGTAGGAGGATAGGGTCGGGTGGGTGGGGAGAGTCCACGATGAAAGGGATAAGGCCTAAGGAAACCGGGTCCACACAGGTAAAACTGAGTCTCGCGAACCCCTGCCAGCTGACTGGTAGTACCGACTCCCGATCGGTACCACCGGTGGAGCACCGGTACTACCGGTCAGCAACCGGTACCACGCGTGAGCCAAAAAACAGCCACACACCGATATAAGAACCTATATGAAGAGCTAATTATCATCTCAAAATTGTCCAGATTTCAGTACAACAATGCATAGCTATGGACAAACTTGAGAAGTGAAAAAAAATAGGTTTTGAAAGTTCCACACAACTTTTCAAAGGCATTTTATCTAATCTAAGATCAAACAAAGTTGTGTGCAAGACATCAAACCCCATTACGAGAATCAATGATATTTAGTTCACTCCTCAAAGCACAAAATCTTGACTCATCGAGAGGCTTTGTGAAGATATCAGCTAGTTGATTTTCGGTGCTCACATGATGCAAAGCGATATCTCCTTTGGCTTCATGGCCTCTCAAAAAATGATGGCGAATGTCTATGTGCTTTGTGTGAGAGTGGTGTACGGGGTTGTTTGCCAACTTAATGGCACTCTCATTGTCACACAAAAGGGGAATCTTGTTTAGCTCACAACCAAAGTCTTTTAGGGTTTGCTTCATCCAAAGTAGTTGGGCACAACAAGAGCCGGCCGCCACATACTCGGCTTTCGCGGTGGACAAGGAAACACTATTTTGCTTTTTAGAGCTCCAAGACACCAAAGACTAACCAAGAAATTGGCAAGTCCCGGTAGTGCTCTTTCGAGTTACCTTGCAACCGGCATAGTCCGAATCAGAATAGCCAAGTAAATCAAAAGTGGAGCCCTTAGGATACCACAAGCCAAGATTAGGAGTGTGTACTAAGTATCTCAAAATTCTCTTAACGACTATCAAATGGCATTCTTTAGGATTAGCTTGAAATCTTGCACACATGCACACACTAAGCATAATATCGGGCCTAGATGCACAAAGGTAAAGGAGGGATCCGATCATGGAGCGATATACCTTTTGATCAACGGCCTTACCATTTTGGTCAAGGTCAAGATGTCCGGTTGTTGGCATTGGAGTCTTGACGGGTTTGGCTTTCTCCATGTCAAACTTCTTCAACATGTCGTAGGTGTACTTTGTTTGACAAATGAAGGTGCCTTCTTTGAGTTGCTTGATTTGGAATCCAAGAAAGAACTTCAACTCCCCCATCATGGACATCTCGAACCTATTGGTCATAATCCTACTAAATTCCTCACAAAAGGTCACATTAGTACTACCAAATATTATGTCATCGACATATATTTGGCAAATAAAGATATCATTATGGATTTTGCGAGTAAATAGAGTGAGATCGGCTTTTCCTATCTCAAACCCTTGTTCGAGTAGGAAATCCCTTAGACAATCATACCAAGCTCTAGGGGCTTGCTTGAGCCTATAGAGTGCCTTCTTGAGCTTGTAGACGTGGTTAGGATACTTGGGATCTTCAAAACCCGGTGGTGGCTTCACATACACTTCTTCGGATAGGGGACCATTGAGGTATGCACTTTTGACATCCATTTGATACAACTTGAAGTCATGATGAGTGGCAAAGGCTAACATGATCCTTATTGACTCTAGCCTTGCCACTGGTGCATGTCTCCCCAAAATCCAAACCTTCAATTTGAGTATATCCTTGAGCCACCAACCGTTCCTTGTTTCTTGTGACCACGCCATGCTCATCTTGCTTGTTGCGGAAGACCCATTTAGTTCCAATCACATTTTGCTTGGGCCTTTCCACTAAGGACCAGACTTCATTCCGTGTGAAGTTATTCAACTCTCTTGCATAGCCATCAACCAATCTTCATCCTCAAGTGCTTCATCAATTCGTTGAGGCTCTTTTGGAGACACAAAAGAGTAGTGCTCACAAAAGGTTGCTAGCCTTGATCTTGTAGTGACTCCTCTTTGAATGCTTCCAAGAATGTTGTCAACGAGATGATCCCGTTGGATTGCTTGCGGTACTCTTGGGTGAGGCACTTGAGTTCTTCGTTGTATTGAACCTTCATCTTCACTATCATCATTTTGATTGACTTGTGAAACATGATCTTTGTTTGGGCTTCTATCTTGATCATTTTCTTGTTTGCCATCATCAACTTGTGGTGGATCTTGAGTTACATGATCTTTTGCTTCATGACCACTTTTTGTTGTAGAGTCATCACCATGGGCATTGGGTGGCCCATGATGCATGATTGAGTCATGAGTGACTTGCACTTGTGCATCTTCATCATCTTCAACGGGTCTTACTTCACCGGTAGCAAGCTTCTTTATAGCTTGATGAGAAGGTTCTTCTTTACCTAATAAGTCAACATTGACTTGCTCCTTTTGAGAGCCGTCGGTTTCATCAAAAGTCACGTCTATCGCTATTTCAACTTGACCGGAGGTCTTGTTGAAAACATGATATCCATGTTCGTTAGTACCATAACCAAGTAAGAAACCTTCATCTACCTTTGGTGCAAACTTTGAGCTTTTGGATTTCTTGTTAAGTATGAAACACTTGCATCCAAAAACTCGAAAGTAATGCACCTTAGGCTTGTTACCGGTAAGGAGCTCGTAGGCGGTCTTCTTAAAAATCTTGTGAAGATATAGGCGATTGATAGCATGACACACCGTGTTGAACGCTTCCGCCCAATAATCTTTCTCCGAAGTCTTGTATTCATCCAACATTGCTCTTGCAGCTTCTATGAGCGTCCAGTTCTTCCTCTCTACAACCCCATTTTGTCGGGGAGTGTAGGGAACCGAAAACTCATGCTTGATCCCTTCATCATCAAGGAACTCTTCTATGTTGGTGTTCTTGAACTTCGTTCCATTGTCTTTTCTCACTTTCTTGATCTTTACATCAAACTCATTTTGAGCTCTTCTTGCAAACTTCTTGAAGATCCCTTGGGTTTCACCTTTATCTCTCAAAAAGAACACCCAAGTGAAGCGAGAATAATCATCAACAATTACAAAGTCATATTTGTTACCTCCAATGATTATGTAAGCATTGGGACCGAATAAGTCCATGTGGAGTAACTCTAGAGGTCGAATTGTTGACACAACGTTCTTGGCGGGATGCTTAGCTCCAACTTGTTTGCCCGCTTGACATGCACTACAAATTCGATCTTTCTCAAAAGAAACATTTGTTAGTCCAAGAATGTGTTCACCCTTTTGAAGGTTGTCCAAGTTCCTCATCCCAACATGGGCAAGTCGGCGATGCCATAACCAGCCCATGCTAGATTTTGCCACTAAACAAGTCTCGGACTCCACTCTATTAGATGAGAAATCAACTAAATAGAGCTTGCCCTTTAATTGACCCGTAAAAGCAATAGAGGAATCCTTCCTTCTAAGGACTTCCACACCCTTATCCGTGAAGAGAAAATTGTAGCCCATTTCACAAAGTTGTGACACGGACAACAAATTGTATCCCAACGAATCCACAAGTAATACATTGGAAATAGAATTATCATTTGAGATAACAATTTTACCCAATCCAAGTATTTCACCTTTACCATTGTCCCCAAACACAATCCTTTCACTTGAATCTTGACTTGATTGAAAGGAGGTGAACATGTTCTTCTCTTCGGTCATATGATTTGTGCAACCACTATCAAGCACCCAACTCTTTCCACCGGAGAGGTATTCCTACAAGACAAGTTAAGCCTTTATTTTAGGTACTCAAATAGAATTGGGTCCTTGGGGGTTAGTCATATAAGATTTGGGCACCCAAACACTCCTCATGATTTGCCTCTTCTTGAGTGCACCAACATACTTCACAACAATCTTGCCATCTTTGCCCCAACAACACATATAGTCACTAGCATAGCTTCGTGAGATAGGCACTTGTTTCTTGGGCACCTCCTCTTGCTTCTTCTTGTTGCTCTTGTTGGTAGCTTGTGGAGTAGGAGGAATGACAACATTGTTGACCTTGTTGAGAAGGTCATTGAGTGGAACACTCTTGTTGTACTTGACACAAGACACTCCATTGATCATTTGCCTTACATTGGCCTTTCCATCATACCTATTGTAGCCAATGCCATCCTTGATGGAGGGGTGTCTTGAGCCCTTGTAGATGGTGGATGGTTGCTTGTCCTTGCACTTGCAACCATTCTTCACAATTGTGTTCAACCTATGAATCTCCTTGTTCTTCTTCTCTAGCTCAACAAGGTTAGTCGCACAGGCATTTATATCAACTTTATAACATCTTTTGCAAACATTGCTAGTTGAAGCTTTGGAATCATCGAACTCCTTAGAAGAGGAGGAGGTGCTATTCCAAAGAGTGCCATAGTTTAGTTCAAGCTCATGATATTTGCTTGTCAAGCTTGTAAGGCTTTCTTGAACCAAACTATGTTCATTCTTGAGACTAGCTAAAGAGTTATTAAGCGAAGAATGCTCCTTAGACAAGCGCTCGTAAGAGTCCTTGGCCAAAGATAATTCTACACCTAACTTCTCACCTTCCCCCTTTTCCTTTGCAAGACATGCCTCAAGTCCTTGGTTCTTCTCCCTTTCCGCTAGGAGCAATTCACCTTGCGACTCAATCCACGTCTCACGCTTCTCAATTTTATAGATTAACTTCAAGATTTTGGATGTCGCGGCCTTTCCATAAGTTTTAATGAGTTTCATGGCATATTTCTCATCATTCTCATCATCACTATCACTCTCATTACTAGAATGGGAGGGAGAGTTAGGTGGTACCTTATCTCCCTTTGCCATGAGGCAAGTAGGAGTGTGATGGTCATTGTCGATGAGGTTGGCGAAGAGTCTAGGTGGGGAAGACAAGTTGGTGAAGAGCGAAGTTGATGAAGCCTTATTGTTGATGATGGGTGAGGAAGATTCGTGCAATGTTATATTGGCAACACTCTTCTTCTTCTCTCGAGTGTCATCATCGCTTTCATCACTTGATTCCCATCCTTCACCAAGGTGGGCTTCACCTCTTTTCTTGCCCTTGTACCTTCTATCCTTGTCATTGTTGATCCATTGCTTCTTCTTCTTCTTCTTCTTCTTCTTCTTCTTCTTCTTCTCTTTTGTACAATCAGCAATGAAATGGTCATCATCCCCACAACCATAGCAAAATCTCTTCTTGTAAGGCTTGCTTCTACCACCACTTCTCATCTTGTCTTTCTTCTTCAACAAGAACTTCTTGAAGTTCCTAACTAGGAAGGCTTGATCTTCATAAAGTTCTTCATCTTCTTCATTGTCACTACTATCTTCATTGTCATGCCTTTTGGTGCATCGGCTAGAGCCACTATCTTGAGAAGCCTTGAGAGCAACACTCTTCTTTTGTCCCACATCTTGCTTAGCTTCATCATCTAGCACTTCATGATGCTTCAACTTTGCAAGCATCTCTTGAGGAGTTATTGTATCATAGTTGTCTCTCTCCATTATGACGGAGGCAAGTATAGAGTTCTTCTTTCTATACACTCCACACAATTTCCTTGCGGCGGAATTGTCATCCAATCGGTTTGAACCAAGAGCTCTTATTCTATTGACCATTGTCATGAATCGATCAAACATCTCTTGGGTGGTTTCAACTTCGTTCCAAGTGAAGTTCTCAATGTTGCCTTGCAATAGCTCAATCATTCCAACTCTTACACTTTTGTCTCCTTCATATGACACCTTCAAAGTGTCCCAAATAAGCTTTGCACTCTCTAGTCCATTGACTTTGTTGTTATCTTCCGGAGTTAGGCATTGCAATATCAAGGTTGCCGCCGTAGCATTGACTTGCAACTCCGTGTAATCCTCCGGTGTCATTTCACTTCCTTCTTCCGGGATCCTCACTCCAACTTCCACAACTTCCCAACATCTTGCGGCAATGAGATGTAGCTTCATCCTATGAGACCAATCGGTCTATCTAACTCCATCAAACATAGGTGGCTTGCCGGGGTTGATGATGGGTAGGTGTGAGTTTGGCCCCTTGCTTGATGATGAGTAATCAAAAGGAATTCTATGATACTCCTTGGGTGACTTGTCTTCATTTCTTTCACCTTCTCCACCTTTCTCATTTATGCTTGCCACATCTTCAATCTTCTTGTTCAAGATTTCTTTCATCTTGTCGAGTTCTTCTTGCATCTTGTTCATTTGCTCTTTTTATTGTTCTTGAAACTTGGTGGTGATTGACTCAATCAATTGATTCATTTGACTTTGATCCATCTTGTCCAATGTGTTTCCTCACGCGGTGAAGCGTAGAGAGGAACCTCGCTTTGATACCAATTGAAAGGACCTAATTGGCCTAGAGGGGGGTGAATATGCAATTCTAAAAACCTGAAACTCAAAAAACTTGATGCAGAAATTAGTACAGCCGGTACTACCGGTGGTGGGCCGGTACTACCAGTGCTACTGCCGGTTGAACTGAGTTCCTACGAAAACTATGAAATCTCAATGAGAAACAACTTAGATTTTAGATCTGCTAATTCCTTACAGTCCTTGAATGATGTAAAGGTAGTAGGAGTGCTCCGCTTGCCTTACTTCTTCACCAAATCGTAGATCGGCCTCTCCAACCCTAAGAACGAGAGAGAGGGGAAAACACGAAGAACAAGAACAACAAGTGATAGCACAATAATATGAAATAGAAAGGGAGCACACGGGACACGGGATTTAATCTGAGGTTCGGTCTCCACACAAGGAGCACCTACGTCCCCGTTGTTGAGGTGACCACAAAGGTCGGAGTCTCTTCCACCTCCTTGCCTCTCTCAAAGCAACCACAAATGTTAGCTCGAGGTTTTCACTAAGAATCAAAGGGTGAATACAAACACTTTGGGGTGCCATCACAAATGGAGCAACACGGGCAACCACGAAGAACACCTAGCCGGCTAGGGTTCCAAGAACCCAAGAGTAAAAGACACAAATCCGGCCGACAAGAAGAGGGATCCAAGTGCTCAAGTCGTAGATCGAAGTTCCCCGCTCTCTAATCTCACTTCTCTCGCTCTAAGCTAGCAAGATTCGAAGTTCTAGAGCAAGAGTGGGAGAGAAGGGGGTGAGTCAAGCTTGGAGAGCTCTTTTTCGCTTCTAGGTGTGTTGGGAGTGAGTGAATGAGTGGATAGTGTGAGGGAGGGGAAGAGATAGACTTTAAGTTGCTCAGCCCGAAGCGGTACCGGTACTACTGGTGCAGCACCGGTACCACCGATCAAAAGTGACTGTTGGAAGAAGTCAAAGCAAATCTGGGCGACTATGAACTATCGGTACTACCGGTGGGGTACCGGTACTACCGCTCAGTGACCGGTACTACCGAAAGTGCAAAAATGGCCGATGCCCTCGCATGCGTTAGAGCGCCACCGGTACCTGAGCGGTACTATCGGTCCTTCACCGGTAGTACCGGTGGTAGACCAGTACTACTGGTGGCTGGCAGACAACCACCAAAACACTCCTCCAAGAGCCCATTTCGCACGACATCTCTCAAGCGTCTCTATAATAATAACTTGAGCACCCTTAACCTCTTCAAGCTAACCAAACATGTATCCCTCTTGGTAGTGCGGCTTTTCCTATAACTCAATTCAAAAGGATAAATCTATTTGGCACTTGAGCGACCGTTTTCCATGGAGAACGAATTGGGGGTGCTTCAAACACCGAATATTATCGTTTAAGTTTTTTCATATACTAACACCTGTGAATATGCTTAGGATAAGCGTGTTAGCTCCTAGGTTGATTGTTATCAATTATCCAAAACCCACACTTAGGGGGCGAATGCACTTACACTCCGCTGTGGGGAAATCGATGGGGACGGCATACTGCACTGTGGGGAAGACGGTGGGGTCGGAGCAGCGAGTAGCCGCGGCCGGCATCGCGCACTCGCACATGCGGGGAGGCGTGGATGCTAATGCGAGGTGACAGGGTCCCGGGCTGACGGCGGCGCTGGTGGGGATTGGGGAATCGGGGATTGGGAAGCTGGGAGAAAACCCTAGAATGTGAAGCATATATATACCTTCTATAATGACCCCACATGTCAGTGCAGGTGCGGGCATGTTATTTTCTTACCCATGTAGCTTTGCCCGTTGGGCACAACACTGTACCCGCGCTCGTGCCCGCGGGCACATGTTCATGCCCGTATCCACGCCCACCGGGTCGGGTGCCCGCGGGTACGCGGTTTTTTGTGCCTGTTGCCATCTTTAGTCCTGAAGGACTAGGTGGTGCTCCAGACCCACGTGAGCGAGTGACACGTCTGGCCATCAGCTCACCAATCGAAGAGTGGCCCGCGGCCTCTGGCTGCTCAGTCTCTGTAGCCTGCTCTGCCTCATCTGGCTCAGTAGCCTCTGCGGGCTCTGTCTCTTGACGCGTAGGGGACTCACGATGCGCTCCACGGCGAGGCGAGAGCCTCAAACCGGCGCGACGTTCACCTCGCTCCGCTATCTCTGCTGCCTCGGCCACTGCAACTGTTGCGGAATCTGGATCCATAAGTGGCCTCTTGCGCTTCTTGGAGACAAGCTTTTGCTTGCCCCTTCCCCGATCAGTGGGTGGACACGGTGGAGGTGGAGGGTCACCACCACTACCGAGAATGGGACCAGCGTTCTTCGTTCTTGCCGTTGACATATACTAGATGAACTGTCACTGTCAAAGAACAATTGCCACTGACACTCAGCAAAACAACCCTCTGTCAAATCCAAGCACAAACACTGTAAGTGTGGCTCTGAAAGCCCTGGACTTACACTCTCGAAGCTTTGCCTCGTTCCTTACTCGCGGGCTTTGCCCTGAGTTCACTGTCATTGTCTCTGACACACTGACCCTGTTCGCATAGATAGATAGGAATATATAACATGTAAGCATATAACTAGAGATGAGAATATCTAATGGGTGAAGCATGAGATAGGTAAGTAAAAGATCGTTCTCTGTCCATTTCCATGCCTCTGACGAAGTAACTCAGAAAAAGAGAAGGAAAGATTTCTCGGTCAATCTCAAAGCACAGTCCGCAACATAAAAAGGATATGCAAAATGGTGGTTTAGGTAAAGGAAGGAGAAGGGGGGATCAGCACCATGAGAAGGGGGAATGCAAGGCAACATTTCACCTTAGAGATTCAGGGAGGACCTCAGGGGAATCCTGGAAGGACACCCAAGCAAACACCGGGAGAAGGGGGTTCTCTGCTTGGCCAAAATGCACAGGGTAGAGGGGAGGTCTCCGGTGAGCGGTGAAGGCGGCGCTGGGCGCGGGGCGGCGGCACCGTAAAGGGCATGCCGGCAAGGGGAGGTGCGGCCCTGGGTGAGCGGGCAGTGCGGAGGAGTGGCGGCGGCGGCGGCGAGAGGCAATTAGGGTTCGGGAGATGCGAGCGGCGACGGTGTACGGAAAGGAAGAAAACCGACCGAGAGAGGGAGAGAAGAGACGGGAGTTTTTTTTAAAAAAAATTGCACCTTAAGTTCGCGACGGACGCTCCGACGCGGAGCAACGGACGCTCCGTCAGACTGCGATGGACGCAGGACAGCGTCCGACGGGATCGTCCGTCGGTCTACTAGTAGGGATTTTTCGAGATGACCGACATTGATTGCGTCGGACGCTCTGCGACGGATGTTGGAGATCGTCCGTCGCCCCTCAAACAGGCGGCATTTTCTGTCTGGACGGTTGCGACGAACGCTGAGGTAAGCATGACATAGCGTCCGTCGGGATCGTTCGTCGCCAAAATTTTAGAATTTTTCAAATTTTCTTTTTGTTTCTTCTCTCCCAACCAAGTCTCAATCCAATAAGATCCAAATAAATCCTGATTGGACTTGATATGAGAACCATCTCTCAACCACTCATTTGCAAATAGTTTTCCTTAGGCTTAAGTAGTTTTTAGTTCAAAATATTCGAATGGAAACTTCAAGGAGACATCATATGGCCACAAGAGGGGTAAAGAAGTGTCTTGAGCTTGGAATGCTCCCCCTAAGTGGACGAACACAGAGGATGCTCAAAGTTAACTGAAAATAAATGGCAAACAACACATGCAAATGCAATACATTACAAGAAATTGAATCTAGGTTGCTTGCAAGTTTAAACCATGATTTGGACTTCTTCAGACGTTCAAGAACGGTTATTCCAACCATGTTAGCCAAGCCTATGTGCATTCCAAACATGATTATATTACACATGATGCAAGGTTGGTTCACACAAGATCATCTTTTAGTGAAGTTAGAGTGATCAAGCACATTCAACTCGCTTCTCAAGCTACAAAAGGTTGCTTCATCGAGTGGTTTAGTGAAGATATCCGTCAATTGATTTTCGCTAGAAACTCCCACTAGTGTGATATCTTTCCTAGCCACATGATCTCTAAGAAAGTGATGGCGGATATCAATGTGCTTGGTGCGAGAGTGTTGAACCGGGTTATTAATAAGCTTTACGGCGCTTTCATTATCACACAAGAGTGGAACATCTTTTAAAGCCACGCCGTAATCAAGTAGTGTTTGGGACATGTATAAGATTTGTGCATAACTTGCTCCCATGGCTATGTATTCCGCCTCAGCGGTAGACAAAGCCACACTATTTTGCTTCTTAGAGGACCAAGAAACAAGTAATCTTCCTAGCAAATGGCAACCGTCGGAGGTACTCTTCCTATCAAGCTTACACCTGGCATAATCCGAATCGGAATAGCCACAAAGTAGGAAGGGAACTCCTTTGGGATACCAAAGGCCAAAGCTAAGGGATTTCCTTATGTACCTAAGGATTCTTTTAACCGCACTTAGATGCGACTCCTTAGGGTTTTCTTGAAACCTAGCACACATACACACACTAAACATGATATCCGGCCTAGAAGCGGTGAGGTAAAGTAAACTACCGATCATCGAGCGATAAAGAGTTTGGTCTATCGGTTTACCTCCCTCGTCGAGATCTAAATGCCCATTAGTAGGCATTGGGGTCTTGATTGGCTTGCAATCCTCCATCTTGAATTTCTTGAGCATGTCATTAGTATACTTCTCTGGAGATATGAAGGTGCCCTCCCTCAATTGCTTCACTTGGAAGCCAAGGAAGAAGGTTAGCTCGCCAATCATCGACATCTCGAACTCCTTGGACATCAATGCACCAAATTCCTTGCTATGATCTTTGTTTGTTGACCCAAATATAATGCCATCGACATATACTTGGCAAACAAAGATCTCTCCATCTAGCACCTTGGTGAATAGTGTGGTATCCACTTTCCCGATCTTGAAGCCCTTCTTGAGTAGGAAGTCCCTTAGCCTCTCATACCAAGCTCTTGGAGCTTGCTTCAATCCATAGAGTGCCTTGGACAACCTATACACATGATTAGGACAATTTGGGTGTTCAAACCCGGGAGGTTGTGAGACAAAGACAAGTTCATTAATCAAACCATTTAGAAATGCACTCTTCACATCCATTTGAAATAGTTTCATTTTGTGATGTGAAGCATATGCCAAAAGGATACAAATGACTTCTAGTCTTACAACCGGTGCAAAGGTCTCCCCAAAATCCAAACCTTCAACTTGGGAGAAACCCTTTGCCACCAATCTTGCTTTGTTCCTCACAACCACACCTTGATCATCTTGCTTGTTCCTAAACACCCACTTTGTGCCAATGAATCTTGCTCCTTTGGGCTTTTCTACTAGTGTCCACACTTCGTTCCGGGTGAAGTTGTTCAACTCTTCATGCATGGCATTCACCCAATCCGGATTCGCAAGTGCATCCTCCACACTAGAAGGCTCAACAAAGGAAACAAAAGAATGATGCTCAACATAAGAAGCAAGTTTAGATCGAGTTGTTACCCCCCTTGATGGACTCCCTATGATAAGGTCTTATGGATGAGCTTGAAGCATAGGTGTAGATCTTCTATCAATCACTTGGGGAGGAGGTTGTGGTGCATCAACATCACTAGCTTGTGCCTCGGCTTGATCTTGAGGGATGAAGGTATCTTCTTGTGCTTCCCTCACTTGTTCTTCATCAACTTGAGCCGTGTGTGGTGGAGAAGGTACTTGATTTGCATCATCTTCTAGTGGGTTGATGGCACCAACGGGCATATTCTTCATAGCCTCTCTCAAGGGTTCATCACCTACATCATCAAGATTCTCATGCTCTTCTTGAGAGCCATTAGTTTCATCAAACTCCAAGTCATATGTTTCTTCAACTAGGCCGGAGGCTTTGTTAAATACTCGATATGCCTTGGATTTAAGTGAATAGCCAAGTAAGAAATCAATGTCACATCGCCTTTGGAACTTGCCCAAGTGTTGACGCTTCTTGTAGATGTACACTTTGCATCCAAACACTCAGAAGAAGGATATATCCGGTTTATTCCCATTCACAAGCTCATAGGGGGTCTTCTTGAGAAGCCTTTGAACAAATAGTCGATTGGCCGCATAGCATGCGGTGTTGATTGCTTCGGCCCAAAACTTCTCGGGGTTTTGTACTCATCAAGCATTGATCTTGCTAGAGTGATAATTGTCCGGTTCTTCCTCTCTACTACATCATTTTATTGTGGGGTTAGGTGGCGGACACCTCATGCTTGATCCCAACTTCATCACAATAGTCTTCAATCTCTGTGTTCACAAACTCGATCCCATTGTCACTTCTTATCTTCTTGATCTTCACATCAAACTCATTTTGGGCTCTAGTTGCAAACTTCTTGAATATTGATTGAGTCTCTCCCTTGTCTTGAAGAAAGAACACCCAAGTGTACCTAGAGTAGTCATCAACTACCACCAAGCAAAAGAGTTTGCCTCCAAGGCTAGCATAGGTGGTAGGTCCAAATAAATCCATGTGGAGTAGCTCTAGGACTCTTGAGGATGACATGAAAGATTTGGTTGGATAGGTGTTGGCCACTTGCTTGTCGGCTTGACATGCACTACACAATTTGTCCTTCTCAAACACCACATCCTTCACACCTCTAACCATATCCTTCTTGACAAGTTTCTTCAAGGTTGATATTCCCACATGTGCTAATCTTCTATGCCATAGCCAACCCAAGGAACTCTTGGAGAATAGACATGTTTGCAAACTAGTTTCATTTGAAGTGAAGTCCACTAGATAGAGATTGTTGTACCTAAACCCTTTGAATATCAATGATGAATCTTCAATCTTGGTCACAACTACCTCTTTTGGAGTGAATAGACATTGTAAGCCAAGATCACATAGTTGACCAACCGATAGCAAGTTGAAGCTCAATGATTGCACTAGCAAGACATTTGAAATTGATTGATCATTGGAGATTGCCACTTTGCCTAGGCCTTGCACTTTGCCTTTTGAATTGTCCCCAAAGGTAATCTTTCCTTGTCCTTCACAATCTTCCTCAAGTGTAGTGAACATCCGGGAGTCACCGGTCATATGTTGAGTGCATCCACTATCAATCACCCAATGACTTCCACCGGTCTTGTAGTTCACCTACACACAAGCAACTTGAAGTTAAGCTTGTTGTTTGGGAACCCACACTTGGCGAGGTCCCATAGCCTTGTCCACCAACTCCTTAGCAACCCATAGCACTTTGGGCTTGTTCTTCATCTTAGGACTGAGAAACACAACTAGGGGTCTACCCTTGGAGTCCTTGTTGATGATGAAGTGTGCATCATGAGCAAAAAGCCTTGTGTACTTGGGCAAGGTCTTAGGAGGTGGAGTCTTTGTAACACCCCGGGTGTTAATCTCTTAATTAAAATTTGATCATGTCATCATATGCATTAAGCATCATTCATTTGTTTGAAAACCTGGATATGCATTGAACTAAAATGAGTTTACTTATTTGTGTTTGATCAATTGTTTATATGCAGGTCATCTTTTTCAAATTCTCAAAATTAAAATTTGAATCCAAACCCTTTTCTCCGAGGGGGTGGATTAAACCCTAAATATGATTTTCAAAATCTATAAAGTTTTTGCTTGTGGTTGTTTAAGCAAAGTTGTAGATCTCAAAATTTTGAACATCTTTCGTGTTCAAAGTTTTTCTTGAAAACCCATGGAAGCTTGTGCATTTTTGCAAAGAAGCCGCAGGGTCAGTTCTGTCCTTTCATTGAGCAGCTGCATGGCACGGTCGTTCTCGACGGTGTCCGACGCCGACACCTGTCCAGCTACTCCCGTCTTGTCGTGGGTACGTGGCGATCTCACGGAACCCGTTGTCGTGGGTTCGGCTCGGCAAGTCGAGGCAAGTTCGAGGGGTAGCCGTTCGGTTTGGTCAGCGACGGCGACTCACCGCCATGTTTTGTGGTTCTCGACGCCACCGCTCGAGCCTCTGTGCCGCTGATGGTCGAGTCTCAGCCGTCCGAGCGTCTTGAGCAGAGTTTTCCTGTTTCCTGTTTTTAGTTCTGTAAGTAATGCCCTGTTTAGTTATAAAATGTTTAGAAACCCTAATACCTTTAGGCTTTGAGTGATTTTGGATTATTTGATAAATATGGTCATTTGTCCAGTGACAAACATAAGTTGGACATGCTCGATGTAATGTTGTTTGCTCAGCTCTTTTAGGGTAATCTGTTTAGTCTTTTCTTAAGAGCATGTTTGTTTCGTTGAGCATCATGTTTACTATTCAAGCATCGTCTAAGACATGTCATTTATCGTATAGATTGCTCGTTGGTTGGGTTGGATACCTCCAGTGAAGGGGTTTTCTCTCTTGAATCTGAGCCCAAGTTCGTTTATCCCTCCAACCAAGGCAAGCCCTGGTGCATTCAAACACTTCCTTGTATTTAAAATATTTGTTTTAAATACACTTATGTTTATACTATTGCATTACGGTATTCAATCAAATTCCTACTTGATGCATAGCATGTCCTTGAATTATTTATTCCTATACCTTGATACTGTTTTAAAAATACGTTTGTGCTTTATGCTGCTTAGAAATGCTTAGACCTATAGAGTCAGATGATTTCCTGTCATCTGCGAGAATAGGTGGTAACCCGTTTGCTTCGGCAATGGTTCTGTTTTCAAGATGAATAGCGGATTGCTATGGCAAATGGCTATGTCCTCTTGATGGAAGTAATAATCTGAGACCGGGCGGACACGGTGTTGGAGAGCCACCAGATGTGGATATCTGGTGAGCGGGTTCTTTCCGCCTGTGTCAATTAGGAACCGTCCGTTGTAGACGTCCAAGGGTTGTGACTTTGGAGTACTTATCACATACTCTGGGAAGCTAGACTCTGGCTATTCTCGCTTGAAGAACGGTTAACCCGCACTGGGAGTGGAGAGATGGCGAGAGTAGTGTGTACCCTCCAAGTTAGCGAACTGGATGGAGATGTACTGTGCTCTCGGGTGGCGGAACCCCGGTCTTGGCGAGAGGATCCAGGGAAAGGTAGTCATATGCGTGCTTTGAGCGGCTGTATATGTCGTGTGATAGGGAAGCCCCAGCTGGGATAAACCGGTTCGAATCGTCGTGTTCCTCGGATATGGAAACATGACCCTGTCCTCTACCGCGTAGTAATACACTTTAACTGGATACTTGTTGGATCCCTTCGTGGATGTTTATTACCTTGTTATCGACCATACCTCCAGGTCGATACTTGAGTAATCTTATGGATAACATAAATGATTTCAATTCTCTTTATAAATGCTCATTTATGCAAAATACTTGATTCTTGCAAACCACCCCTTGAATCCTATAACTTGCATACTGTTTTGTCCACCAAATACTTTTTCTTTGTCCGATAAGTCTTGTGGAGTACTCCCGTACTCAGGGTTTGTTAACCCCTGTTGTAGATGAGGATCACAACCCGGTGTGAGTGGCCCCTTGCTGCATGACCGTGGTCAGTATAGATGAAGGTGAAGAGTAAACTGTCCTTGCTTGACTCTTGGGCAAGAGTACCTCGGTTCTTTGTTCTTTCGCTATCAGCAGCTTGATGTATCTTTATCGTATGACACTCAGTTATGTTTCAAAACTTATGGTTTGTAATATGACTTTAAATTTCCGCTAATTTGATGTAATATAAAAATTTCGTATTACTTCTGTCATGCTTGTGATAAGGTTGATCCTGTTCAGAAAGAGGTGGATGACCCGCTGCAAAGTGGCGACACCTGATGGGCTGATTAAGATTTGGATCATTTGTTGGGGATTAAGTTGGTTAATCCTGACAAGTGGGCCCTATCTTAAGAGGTTCTGTCACAGCTGGTATCAAAGCTCACCTTATTACCGATCTGCAGTTGTAAAGGTTTTCAAAATGTTTTGGATCTTAAATTAAAATGTGATTTGAGTCTAAAAATCTCTTTAACTCATCTTTTCTCTCTTTCCAAGTTTAGGAGAGTAGACTTTAGGATATCAAGCTGATGGTATGAATATGGTTATATATATATGCCCTATATATATGTTATGTAAATATTATCGTATACGTAAGGACGTTGCATGCATCTTATCATACAACTTGGGATGGGTTTAAAATTTTGTTCTTAAGCTACTAAAATATTGACCTGTTACTTACTTACCTCCTTTGAAATCTTGTCTATAGGATGGCCAGAACTAAGCAAACAGCTCGCAAGTCTTCCGGACCTCGGGGCGTTCCTCGCCACAGGCTGGCGACACGTGGAGACTGTGCTGAGAGCAGTCAGCAGGAGCCTGGTGGACGACCTTTTCGGCCATGCAACCAGCAGGTCATCATGCCACCTGGAAGGAGTTTCGTGAGGCTTTCCATGCGCACTATATTCCTGATGGTGTCATGGAAGCTAAGTTGGAAGAGTTCCTAAGTTTGAAGCAAGGAGAGTCCACGGTTATGCAGTACGTGGGCAAGTTCAACCATCTTTCCCAGTATGTTGTGGAGCATGTCAATACGGATGCAAAGAAGAAGAGATGGTTTCTCAGGGGGCTCTCAACTAAGCTGAACACCATGCTTCATCACAATCCTAATGCTACGTATCATGAGGTTGTAAGCATGGCTATCTCTGCTGAGAATTCTTTGTGCATCCATAGGGAGGCAAAGAAGAAGAAATCGTTTGCTGGATCTTCTAGTGGTAATCAGAAGAGGCAGAAGATTCTCTACTACCCTCAGAACCACAACCGTTTTCAGTATCATCCTCCTCAGCAGCAGCAGAAGTTTGGACAGCAGTTCTCTAGGGGTCCTCAGTATCCTAGGTAGAATGCTGGTCCCAACAACCAGATGGTTGCTAAGCAAACCAGCAATGCCTGTTTCAACTGTGGAAAGACAGGGCATTATTCCAATGTATGTCCTCTTCCAAAGCAGTACAATCAGAAATTGGCTGGAAGTCAGCAACAGCAGAAGCAGAATGGGAATGTTGTAGTTCAGAAGAACAAGAATGAGCAGAAGATTGGGCGGGTGTTTCATACCCAGGGTGAAGGGATGCCAGAAGGAGAACCTGTATTGCAGGGTATGTTTCCTATCAACAATCAACATGCAGTTATTCTCTTTGATTCTGGTGCATCACATTCCTTCATTGATAAGTCATTTGTGCTCAAGCATAGTATTCCTTTGTCGGAGTTAAACATGGATTTTCATGTGCAAACACCTGATGGTCGAATCTCAACTAAAGAGTTGGTGTATCAAGTATCTTTGAGTCTGGGTGGGCATATCTTTCCCACGACTTTGGTAGTACTTCCTAACCAAGGTTTAGATGTGATCCTGGGGATGAATTGGTTACAGCAGCACAAAGCGGTGATCGATGTGTTGAATAGAACTATCAAGGTAGGTGTGCCAAACAGTAAATCTCAGCTCTTGATTCAACTTTCGGTGCCAAAACGGGAAGTAGGAAGAGTCTGTGCTACGGTTGCAGTTGGGGTACATGATATTCCAATAGCACGTGAGTTTCCGGATGTCTTTCCTGATGACTTACCTGGCTTACCTCCTGATAGAGATGTTGAGTTTTCTATAGAGCTAAAGCCTAGTACCGCACCAATCTCTAGAAGGGCCTATCGGATGCCTCCTAAAGAGCTAGCCGAGTTGAAGACTCATTTAAATGAGTTGCTCGAGAAGGGTTTCATTCGACCTAGTTCATCGCCCTGGGGTTGTCCTGCCATTTTCGTGAAGAAGAAGGATCATACCCTTCGAATGTGCGTTGACTATCGTCCTTTGAACGAGGTGACCATCAAGAACAAGTATCCCTTGTCGCGGATTGATCTTCTCTTTGATCAACTCGCTGGAGCTTCGGTGTTTTCCAAGATCGACTTGCGATCAGGGTACCACCAGATCAAGATTCGGCCTGAAGATGTCCCAAAGACGGCGTTTACCACTAGATATGGGCTTTATGAATATCTGGTAATGTCGTTTGGTTTGACCAATGCACCGGCATACTTCATGTATCTGATGAACTCAGTGTTCATGCCAGAGCTGGACAAGTTCGTTGTTGTCTTCATAGATGATATTCTCGTCTATTCCAAGAATGAAGAAGAGCATGCCCGTCATCTCCGAGTCGTCTTAACTCGATTGTGAGAGCACCAGCTTTATGCAAAGTTCGGCAAATGTGAGTTTTGGCTGAAGGAAGTGCAATTTCTGGGACATGTTTTGTCCAACGGAGGCATGGCAGTTGATCCTAGTAAGGTGAAGGACATTCTGGATTAGAAGCCACCAACAACAGTTCATCAAGTTCGAAGTTTCCTCGGTATGGCTGGTTATTATCGCCGGTTTATTCCAAACTTTTCTCGAGTCTCGAAGCCAATTACCAGTCTACTGAAGAACCAGACCAAGTTCGTGTGGTCTACGGAGTGCGAAGAAGCTTTTTATGCTTTGAAGAAGTTAATGACCACAGCTCCCGTATTAGCTCAACCTAATATTGAGAAGCCCTTTGATGTATATTGTGATGCATCCGGTATTAGTATTGGGTGTGTCCTGATGCAAGAAGGAAGAGTCATTGCTTATGCTTCTAGGCAGTTGAAGAAACACGAAGAGAACTATCCAACTCATGATCTGGAGTTAGCGGCAGTTGTCCATTCTTTGAAGATTTGGCGGCATTATCTTCTGGGCAACCTTTGTCATATCTATACAGATCATAAGAGTTTGAAGTATATATTCACTCAGTCTGAGTTGAATATGAGGCAAAGGCGATGGTTAGAGCTTATCAAAGATTATGATCTTGAAGTGCATTACCATCCAGGTAAGGCCAATGTTGTAGCTGATGCCTTAAGTCGTAAAGGCAGTTGCAATTGTCTGAGCCTAAAGACGGTAAATTCCACACTCTGTTATGAGTTAGAAAAGCTCGGCATATATATGGTTCAACATGGTAGTCTAGCTAACATCTCTGTGGAACCCAGCATTCGTGATCAAATAATCGAGGCTCAACGGACCAATGTAGGCATCGCACATCTTAAAGCAAAGGTGAAATCTGGGATGTCCACCTGTTTTAAGTTAGATGAATCTGATGTACTTTGGTTCAAGGACCGTCTTGTGGTACCTAAAGTTCCAGAGTTACGACAAGCTATTCTTGATGAAGCTCATACTTCTCGTTTGTCCATTCACCCTGGAAGCAACAAAATGTACCAGGATTTGAAGAGGAAGTTTTGGTGGACCAAGATGAAGATTGAGATAGCCGGTTATGTGGCTAAGTGTGACACTTGTCAGAAAGTGAAAGCAGTGCGTTTGAAGCCAGGAGGTCAACTTCAACCTTTACCAGTTCCAGTCTGGAAATGGGAAGACATCAGTATGGACTTCATAGTAGGTTTGCCAAAAACCTCGAGTGACTATGATTCTATCTGGGTCATTGTTGATCGGCTCACCAAATCTGCACACTTTCTACCAGTGAAAACAAAACATCCTACGGTTGCTTATGCCAAGTTGTTTTTGGCAAGAATAGTGAGTCTGCATGGTATTCCTAAGACCATCGTATCTGATCGTGGAACTCAGTTTGTCTCAGCTTTCTGGAGGCATCTCCATGAATCCTTGGGCACTAAACTTTTGTACAGCACAGCTTACCATCCTCAAACAAATGGTCAGACTGAACGAGTCAATCAAGTTCTTGAAGATTTGTTGCGATGTTGTGTTCTTAACTTTGTGGAAAAGTGGGATGAATGCTTACCTTTGGCAGAGTTCTCTTACAACAATAGTTACCAACAGAGCATAAAAATGTCGCCATTCGAAGCTTTGTATGGTCGTGGTTGCAGAACTCCTCTTAATTGGTCGGAACCCGGAGAACGTGAGTTCTTTGGTGTTGATCTAGTTAAGGAAGCTGAAGATAAAGTTAAACAGATTTGCATCAATCTTGAAATAGCTCAGTCAAGGAAAAAGAGCTATGCTGACAAAAGAAGAAGGCCACTTCAATACCAACCGGGAGATCATGTGTATTTGAAAGTCACACATATGAAAGGAGTCTCTCGTTTTGGAGTGAAAGGCAAGTTAGCACCTCGTTATGTCGGTCCATTCCCAGTTTTGGAACGTATTGGCAAGGTGGCTTATCGTTTGAAATTGCCTGACATCCTCTCCGCCGTTCATGATGTGTTTCATGTATCACAATTGAAGAAGTTTCTTCAACTTAAAGATACGACAGTGGAAGTTGAAGGAGTGCAGTTAGAACCTGATGTGACCTACTCTGAGTATCCTGTAAAGGTTCTCGATCAAAAGGATCGAATTACTCGTCGCAAGACCATCAAGTTCTACAAAGTGCAGTGGAATCAGCACTCAGAAGAAGAAGCTACATGGGAATCTGAAGATTTTCTTTTAGAGAATTTCCCAGAGTTTTATGCTTCTATCGTTTAAGCCGTCTGTAAAGACCTGGTCATAGTTGTAACAAAGATGATATGAAAGAGAAAAGTCTTGATACATTTCCTTTCCTGTTACTTTGTTTCACTCCTAAATCTCGGGACGAGATTTCTTTAAGGGGGAAGGATTGTAACACCCCGGGTGTTAATCTCTTAATTAAAATTTGATCATGTCATCATATGCATTAAGCATCATTCATTTGTTTGAAAACCTGGATATGCATTGAACTAAAATGAGTTTACTTATTTGTGTTTGATCAATTGTTTATATGCAGGTCATCTTTTTCAAATTCTCAAAATTAAAATTTGAATCCAAACCCTTTTCTCCGAGGGGGTGGATTAAACCCTAAATATGATTTTCAAAATCTATAAAGTTTTTGCTTGTGGTTGTTTAAGCAAAGTTGTAGATCTCAAAATTTTGAACATCTTTCGTGTTCAAAGTTTTTCTTGAAAACCCCTGGAAGCTTGTGCATTTTTGCAAAGAAGCCGCAGGGTCAGTTCTGTCCTTTCATCGAGCAGCTGCATGGCACGGTCGTTCTCGACGGTGTCCGACGCCAACACCTGTCCAGGGACTCCCGTCTTGTCGTGGGTATGTGGCGATCTCACGGAACCCGTTGTCGTCTTTAAAAGCGGGACGCCGTTCTCTCTTCTTTCCTTTCCACGCCACTGCTCCACACTTCTCCTTCGCTTTGCTCTGTTCTGTTTCGCCGAGCGCTTCACCTCCATCGTTGACGAACTCGTCCGAGCTCGTTAGCGGCTGCCAATCACTCAATCTTTCGTCATTGCCTTCGCCTTGACCTTGCGCATCTTCGGGGTAAGTTGGTTGAAGTCGGCGAGTCCGCATTCGTTCAGTGCGGATCTGTCTTCCTCAGCTCCGACGCAACAACCGCCGCTCTGGTCCGTCTTCGATCGGGCTGCGCAGGAGCCGCATTGTCTTTTTGTCTTGTGTTTCTTGCTCCTTGTTCATCTCTGATGCTTGTCGGGTTCTCCGTTTTGCAAATGGTGGACCACAGCTCCGGGATCATCTTCGTTGCCGCGCAGTTCTTCGTCTCCGCCGGCGCGTTCTCCATCGACGGTCGTCTCTGCTTCATCTCCGGCCACGCTTGCTAACGCTCCGTGACCAGGGTGAGCTCCTCGACCTCTTCGCTGTACTCGTTTATCCTTGTATCGAGCCTTCGAGCTCTGTCCTCGAGCGTCGCCGCTGTTCTTGTTCGGCGCGGCGGTGTGTTCGTCGCCTTGTCGTTGTAGTTGATCCTTTTGAGATCTGAGGCTTGCGCTAGCTTCGCCTAGCCGTCCTGAGTCAGTCTCGAGGGGTAGTTGCCCTCGAGCGCTTGCGTGTTCTCTTCGGCGCGCGTCGCGCAGATCTTCGTCGACCGCTGGTGCTGTCGTCGAGGGTGTTGCTTTTAGCTCTGTGTTTGTTTGGCTTGCGCTTCGCGTTGTTTGGAGTCCGCTTAGCTTGCTAGAGTTGTTGGTTGTTTCGATCGAGGCCTAGCCTCTCTGATCGAGGGTCGATCGAGGCCTAGCCTCTTTGATCGAGGGTCGATCGAGGCCTAGCCTCTCTGATCGAGGGTCGGTCGAGGCCCAGTTTCATCGAGGTCGGTCTTCATCGATCGAGGCCTCTCTTCTTCGTTCGAGGTCTGTTCTCGATGGTGTGCGATCGGTCGAGCCCTGTCCGACCGCCAGCACCCTCGATAAGGTGTCTTTGAAGGTTTGTTTGAGTCGTGGCGTACCTTGTTGGGTTCGGCTCGGCAAGTCGAGGCAAGTTCGAGGGGTAGCCGTTCGGTTTGGTCAGCGACGGCGACTCGCCGCCATGTTTTGTGGTTCTCGACGCCACCGCTCGAGCCTCTGTGCCGCTGATGGTCGAGTCTCAGCCGTCCGAGCGTCTTGAGCAGAGTTTTTCCTGTTTCCTGTTTTTAGTTCTGTAAGTAATGCCCTGTTTAGTTATAAAATATTTAGAAACCCTAATACCTTTAGGCTTTGAGTGATTTTGGATTATTTGATAAATATGGTCATTTGTCCAGTGACAAACATAAGTTGGACATGCTCGATGTAATGATGTTTGCTCAGCTCTTTTAGGGTAATCTGTTTAGTCTTTTCTTAAGAGCATGTTTGTTTCGTTGAGCATCATGTTTACTATTCAAGCATCATCTAAGACATGTCATTTATCGTATAGATTGCTCGTTGGTTAGGTTGGATACCTCCAGTGAAGGGGTTTTCTCTCTTGAATCTGAGCCCGAGTTCGTTTATCCCTCCAAGCAAGGCAAGCCCTGGTGCATTCAAACACTTCCTTGTATTTAAAATATTTGTTTTAAATACACTTATGTTTATACTATTGCATTACGGTATTTAATCAAATTCCTACTTGATGCATAGCCTGTCCTTGAATCATTTATTCCTGTACCTTGATATTGTTTTAAAAATACGTTTGTGCTTTATGCTACTTAGAAATGCTTAGACCGATAGAGTCAGATGATTTCCTGTCATCTGCGAGAATAGGTGGTAACCCGTTTGCTTCGGCAATGGTTCTGTTTTCAAGATGAATAGCGGATTGCTGCGGCAAATGGCTATGTCCTCTTGGTGGAAGTAATAATCTAAGACCGGGCGGACACGGTGTTGGAGAGCCACCAGATGTGGATATCTGGTGAGCGGGTTCTTTCCGCCTGTGTCGATTAGGAACCGTCCGTTGTAGACGTCCAAGGGTTGTGACTTTGGAGTACTTATCACATACTCTGGGAAGCTGGACTCTGGCTATTCTCGCTTGAAGAACGGTTAACCCACACTGGGAGTGGAGAGATGGCGAGAGTAGTGTGTACCCTCCAAGTTAGCGAACTGGATGGAGGTGTACTGTGCTCTCGGGTGGCGGAACCCCGGTCTTGGCGAGAGGATCCAGGGAAAGGTAGTCATATGCGTGCTTTGAGCGGCTGTATATGTCGTGTGATAGGGAAGCCCCAGCTGGGATAAACCGGTTCGAATCGTCGTGTTCCTCGGATATGGAAACATGACCCTGTCCTCTACCGCGTAGTAATATACTTTAACTGGATACTTGTTGGATCCCTTCGTGGATGTTTATTACCTTGTTATCGACCATACCTCCAGGTCGATACTTGAGTAATCTTATGGATAACATAAATGATTTCAATTCTCTTTATAAATGCTCATTTATGCAAAATACTTGATTCTTGCAAACCACCCCTTGAATCCTATAACTTGCATACTGTTTTGTCCACCAAATATTTTTTCTTTGTCGGATAAGTCTTGTGGAGTACTCCCGTACTCAAGGTTTGTTAACCCC
Organism: Microstegium vimineum; assembly: GCA_022036555.1. NCBI lineage: Eukaryota > Viridiplantae > Streptophyta > Magnoliopsida > Poales > Poaceae > Microstegium > Microstegium vimineum. Next base: position 31,146,072 of record CM039138.1, read on the forward strand.
TGTTGCAGATGAGGATCACAACCCGGTGTGTATGGCCCCTTGCTGCATGACCGTGGTCAGTATAGATGAAGGTGAAGAGTAAACTGTCCTTGCTTGACTCTTGGGCAAGAGTACCTCGGTTCTTTGTTCTTTCGCTATCAGCAGCTTGATGTATCTTTATCGTATGACACTCAGTTATGTTTCAAAACTTATGGTTTGTAATATGACTTTAAATTTCCGCTACTTTGATGTAATATAAAAATTTCGTATTACTTCTTTCATGATTGTGATAAGGTTGATCCTGTTCGGAAAGAGGTGGATGACCCGCTGCAAAGTGGCGACACCTGATGGGCTGATTAAGATTTGGATCATCTGTTGGGGATTAAGTTGGTTAATCCTGACAAGTGGGCCCTATCTTAAGAGGTTATGTCACAGTCTTGCATTGGAACTCAAAGTGACCCTCTTGACCACATCCAAAGCACTTCTTAGGCTTGGGCTTTGGTGTATCATAGTTGTTCCTCTTGACCTTGTTCTTGTAGTAGTTCATTGCTTCTATCTTGACTTTGGCCTTCATGAGTTGGTTTTCCTTGAACCCAATGTCGGACTTATCGGTCTTCATGATAGTGTTCATCAAGAGCTCACTTTGAAGATTGTGGCCCTTGGTGAACTTCTCCATTCCACTTGCTAACTTGATCTTCTCAACCTTGAGCTTTGTATTTTCCTCTTTGATAGAGTTGATCAAGATGATTACATCATTGTCATCTTGCTTGGCCGAGTTGATGGTGAAGGGTTTGTTGGCCTTGAGGTTGATTAGCTCTTCCTTGAGTTTTGAGTTCTCTTGCCTCATCTTTACATAGGCATCATACTTTTCGGCCTCAACTACCTTCTTGCCCTTGCACTTAGCATTTTGCTCACTAGCAACTTTATCAAGCAAGTCCTCACAAGAAGTAGCTATATGACACTTAACAACCGGGTTAATAGCAACATGTGTAGCAAGATCATTTGTAAGCAATTCGTTAGCTACCACAAGTGTGTCATGTTCATTTCTAACTTGGTTGTAGTCATCTTTTAGCAAGTTGTATCTTGTATGGAGCTCTCGTGTTGACCTCTCAAGCTTATCATGTTTCTCATTAGCTTGCTTGATTGAGGCTTTGAGCTCCCTAGTGCTAGATGAGAGAGATTTGTTCTCAAGCTTTAAATCATCATTAGCACTAGACAAGTCATCAAGTTTAGCATGCAAGTTATCATTTGCTTTCTCTAGTGTTTCACTTTTAGTTTTGTACTTTATAATGAGCTTAGTGTATTTGTTGCAAATCACTATTAGCTCATCATAGGAAGGTGCCTCAAACTCATCATCACTATCATCACTAGAGTTAGCCTCATCACCATTATCCACTTTTTGTACCTTCTTGTCACCTTTAGCCATGAGGCATAGGTATGTAGAGGATGAGCCCAGAGATGATGGAGGAGGTGGTGGTGGAATAGATGACCCAATCACTAAGGCGGCCACCTTCTCATCTTCACTCTCATCTCCGGATGAGTCACTTGTGTCTTCAATGTCGGTGAGTCAATCACCAACAATGTAGGCTTTGTCATCCTTCTTCTTCTTGTGGAAGTTGAAGTTCTTCTTCTTCTTGAATGACTTGTTATCTTTCTTCTCCTCATCACTTGACTCATCTTTGATGCCCTTGCTGTATTTGAACTTGTTGTTGAATTTCTTGTTCTTGTACTTGTTTTTCTTCTCTTCGGGGTAAGCATGAGCCAAGTGTCCAAGTTTGCCACAATTGTAGCAATCCATCTTGGAGAGAGACTTCCTTGAAGAGCTTGTGAAGAATTTCTTCTTCTTTAAGTCAAACCGGGACAGTAAAAGCAAGAGCTATAACGACTCTCAAACCGGGACTGAGGGAGTATGCCTTCAATCCACTTTGTTGGGTGATACAGGGAAAGAGGACGGTTTTTAAATCAATCTTGTAGAGATGCAGTTAGATTCGGTTTTCTTCGTTTCTGGATAAATTAATCCTATAATACATACTAAAAAGTAACATCAACTATGACATAAAATAAGCACTATGTGAAAATATTTTTAAAATAAATCTAATTATGTTAATTTGATATCATAAATCCTAATGCTTTTTCTAGAAATTTGATTGAAATTTAAAAAGTTCGATTTAAGATGACTATAGGAAAGTAGTATTTATTTAGGGATATATGGAGCATTTCAATATCCACATATTTGCCAATGACTTTATCATATGCAATATTTATATGCTCTTCTATGTTTTCTCAGTGAAAAGACTTAATCCAATTGTACTGGAAGACCACGACGTCGTGGTGCATGGATCGGAGGAGCGGCGGCTGTTCAGCGCGCTGTGGGCAGTCGCGTTCACTCGCGCGACAGTAATAGAAGATGCAAGTCAAATTGGGCCTGCTTTCAGGTTCCCGTAACTCGCGCGGGAACTGCAGCACTCGGCCGGAAAATTACTGGTGATATGTTACGTAAGCAATGACGAAACGGATGGGTACCTTTCGACAGTCGCTTTAAGTTCAAGGTGCTTGAACATTTCTTTCGGCGGCAGATGAAGCGGAGTAACGAAGCGAGTTTTTTTTTTTGACAAAAATCACATTTAAGGACTTGGTATGTTATGAGCTGTTTTTTTTGTTAACACCTCTTTTTAAAACAGTTTCACCTATGAAATTTTTTTTTTTCCCTCTCACGAAGATATGAACTGAAAATAGTAGTTTATCATAACTCTCTCCACCCTTTCTCTCTCATATTAATGCATAAAGTTGTTGGTGAATCTGTTTTGTCAAATATTTTTTTCAAAATAGTTTAGCTTCACTTAGAGAGTTACTCATGAAGCTAAGCAGAACTGTACCAAACATGCCCTTAATAGTAAGGTTTAAAGACCGAGAACAACCTGAGAAGATAATTCGTGTATAAAAAAATTACTACTAATTCGTGTATAAAAAAAATTACTACTAATTAACAAGGGTATAAGACCCACAGGTACGTGGCAAGCTGACCCACGCGTAACGCGGCAAGCAAGCTTTGGCGTGGGCCTGGGAGTTTCACGCACGACGGGGAGTACGGGACAGGAACGAAGCCAGTCGAAACCGATGTCTCTCGTCCTCATCTGAACTTTTGAAGCATCCCTTACGAAAGCACTGCAGCGCATTATTGCTCACTCGTGGAGTCCATGGAATTAAGCTGGTCAACTCTAGGCTTACGAAGCAACTGTATACAAGTTACAACTCACCACTTGCAGAGACTGTTCAAAGTTTGCGAATGAATGAAAGCTATACACACTTGGACGACACCCCAAGTAATAACTGGATTATGGGAGGGTTGCTGAGATGGAGATCACCAAGTCATACAATTCTTCCTCGATGATTCCGTCACGTTAGAAAACTTGCAAATATTAAATATAAAAGCCCGTCCAATCATCATCTCGTATATGCGCATTCTATAAGTACACGGCTTCCTTCCGCCAAAGTTTCCAGATTTCCTGCTACCCCCCTTTCTAGCTATCTACGTCGCCGCCCTTTGAATAGCGCAGCCAGCCATGGCCATCAAAGATGAGCAGCAGCCGTTGCACATCGTCTTCTTCCCGTTCCTCGCGCCGGGGCACCTCATCCCGATCGCCGACATGGCCGCGCTCTTCGCCGCCCGAGGCGTCAAGTGCACCATCCTCACCACCCCGGTGAACGCCCAAGTCATCCGCTCGGCGGTGGACCGCGCCAACGACGCCTCCCGCGGCACCGAGGGCGCCCTCGCCATCGACATCGCCGTCGTGCCCTTCCCGGACGTCGGGCTGCCGCCCGGCGTCGAGATCGGCACGGCCCTTAATTCCGAGGAGGACCGCGCAAAGTTCTTCCACGGGGCCCAGTTACTCCGCGAGCCGTTCGACCGGTTCGTGGCGGAGAACGGCCCCGACGCCGTCGTGACCGACAGCTTCTTCGACTGGTCCGCCGACGCCGCCGCGGAGCACGGCGTCCCGCGGATAGCGTTCCTCGGCAGCAGCTTGTTCGCGCGGGCCTGCAGCGACACCACGCTGCGCAACAACCCCGTGGAGGCCGCGCCCAACGACCCCGACGCGCTCGTGCTGCTTCCGGGGCTGCCGCACCCGTCGAGCTGAGGCGCAGCCAGATGATGGACCCCAAGAAGCGGCCGGAGCAATGGGCACTCTTCCAGCGCCTGAACGCCGCCGACCAGAGGAGCTACGGCGAGGTGTTCAACAGCTTCCACGACCTGGAGCGGGACTACCTGGAGCACTACACCACGACGCTCGGGCGCCGCACGTGGCTCGTCGGCCCGGTCGCGCTCGCCACCAAGGACGCGGCGACGAGGGGCGCCGTCAACGGGCCCTCGCCGGATGCGGACGGCTGCCAGCGGTGGCTGGACACCAAGCCGGAGGGCTCGGTGGTGTACGTGTCCTTCGGCACGCTGTCCCACTTCTCGCCGCCCGAGCTGCGCGAGCTCGCGCGCGGCCTCGACCTGTCCGGCAAGAACTTCGTCTGGGTCATCGGCGGCGGCGGCGGCGCGGACACCGGGGAGGAGGAGTCGGAATGGATGCCCGACGGGTTTGCGGAGCTGATGGCGCGCGGCGACCGCGGCTTCATCATCCGGGGCTGGGCGCCGCAGATGCTGATCCTGACCCACCGGGCGGTGGGCGGGTTCGTGACGCACTGCGGGTGGAACTCGACGCTGGAGGCCGTCGGCGCCGGCGTGCCTATGGTGACGTGGCCGCGCTACGCCGACCAGTTCTACAACGAGAAGTTGGTGGTGGAGCTGCTCAAGGTCGGTGTCGGCGTGGGGTCCACGGACTACGCGTCGAAGCTGGAGACCCGGCGCGTGATCGGCGGCGAGGTGATCGCGGAGGCCATTGGGAGAGTGATGGGCGACGGCGAGGACGCGGAGGCAATACGGGAGAAGGCCAAGGAGCTCGGGGAGAAGGCCAGGCGCGCCGTGGCCAAGGGTGGGTCATCGTACGATGATGTCGGACGGTTAGTGGACGACCTGATGGCTCGCAGGGGCTCTGTCAATGTCTGATTGGGTCACTGGTGGATTAGGATTAGTGTGTCACATGAACAGTTGTTATCAGTGGCCACTAGCCCAAATGCCCAGTAGACTAGTGTACGTATAGTTGTTTGAATTTTGAAAAGTGTAAGTGTCTAACTGAGTTGAGAGTTACTTAATCAGTTCCAAATTATAGTTCGTTTGACTTTTTTAACCCTAAGTTTGACCACTCGTCTTATTCAAATTTTTGTGTAAAATATCATTTTTTTAGTGTGTTTTACTTATTTAATGAATAGTCTACATGAATGACTTAAATTTAACTATATTTGTACAAATTTTTTGAGTAAAACGAGTAGTCAAAGTTGGGGTCTAAAAAGTCAAACGAATTATAAATTGAAACGGAGAGAGTATTTTTTTCTTCCCTGGCCCCCTGGGGCATGTTTTTAAATAATTTTTCTAGCAAATTTGTTTCGTAATACGTACTACAACTTTTCATATATATGTCAAAAAGAAAACAAAAATAAAAAAAGAAAATTCCGCGAGAGAAGGTGGGCTCGCTAATTGATTGAGGTTTTGGTGTTTGTACCGTCAGTTGCATTCTTACACGGCCCAGCCCGGCCTGGCCCGTGTATGCTGTCGCAACAGTGTTGTCCAGTGCGCTCTGTCTCTCAAAAAAAAACGCAAATGTTGCTCACTTCCTCAAAGCGGGGAGAAAAAGAGAGAAGGGGAACAGTTGTTCAGTTGACACGAAACAGTCCACTCTCTCTATAAACAGGGCGAACTGTTAGCGACAGGAACAGAAGTAGTCGTTCCCCCGGATCATCATTCAAAAAAAGAAAAAAAAACCTTGTTTATCTCTCCAGTTTCCACTCGGTCTCCTTCTCCTCGCAGCCCCAATTTCTGTTGCTCTCATCCCATTTGGCCAACCAGCAACCCCTTCTTGCTGAGCCGACTGTCCGGCTCCGGCGGCAGCCAGTCCTCCTGCCGTCGTCAGTCGTCACAGTATCTCCTCCCGGGTTTCTTGATCCTGATCGGCGTCGTCCTCTACGCCGGCCGCCCGCCGCCCGCCCGGCGTGATCGGGAGAGTCGCGTCCGGCGAAGCGAGGAGGTACGTTTTCGATCCACGGCTTTGTTTGTTGCCCCGGCCGGGTGTATGTACCCGCTGTTCTTTCTCTACGTACGCATCGTTGGTCGTGCGTGTGTTTTCTCTCTTATCGATTCGTTGGAGTTTTCTTGAAAGAAGATCATCGCAATGCTAGAAACCACTAGAAAGGCCGCGCGTCGCTTCGAAATCGAAAGGCCGCCGCGCGCGGTGCCGTCGTTCCGGATCGATCAGTTGCTCCCACCGCCGCTTTATCAGGAAACTAGTTACTAGTAGTAGTAGGCAAAAATAAGAAAACTAATAAAGACGAATAATGCTCTCGCCATTCCTTTTCAAAAACACAACACAAAATTGCTGCTTGAGAATTTGAGATGTTCATATATACAGTAGGATATTCGAAATGCATCGTGCTGTTTCTAGACTGGAGCCGAACCTGAACCGTCGTAGTCTCGTAGCAGGTGATGGGTTGCCATCGCAAACATGCAATACCGTGTGTGACGTTTTGAATTTCAATTTATTTATTACTGGGTACTGGATCAAAGTTTGGTAATGATATCCAAAGACCATTTGCATTGCTTGAGTTGGCTCTGCACCAGCACTGCACTGCATCGGAGTACCGTTACATAGTATGAGAAGAGAAGGTGGGAGTAGTGGACTAGTACTATGGGGGTGTTTGGTTACAGTCCTCTAAACTTTAGTAGCTAAACTTAGATGATTTTAGGTCCTAAACTATCAAACACCCCCCCTAAAGTGCCCCCTTTAGGGCAAATACATTGGTGTTGTTTCATAGATCGTCTCGTATAATGTCACGTAATTTAAGACGACTTAAGATTTTTTTAAGTTGACTCATAGTAATTCATGATTCCTTAATTTATGCACGGAATAAAAATTAATTTGTGAGGTGCATGGCAACAACAACTCATATAATGGTGTAATAGTTGTCTCATAGTCCTAAATCCTAACTCATGAGGTGATTGTTTCGTGAAACAACAACATCTTTCTCTCTCACATTCTCTTTCCTCCACCTAAGCAAAAAAATCCTACGTGGCATTGCATGAGACCGTGTATGAGACCGCTGAGGTGTAGCAATGTACCTGCCCTTAGTTGATGCACTAAACTTTAGTTGATGCACTAAATTTTAGAAGCCACTAAACTTTAAGGGGTAAAACAAACATACCCTATATTGAACGCTTCTTTTTCCAGAACTGAACCGCTTCCATAAATTTCCGTTTCTAGTGTTCAAAATACTCCTCCGTCTTCGCTCCTCAGGTGACGATTTGGGTTCGCACACAGCCGTCTGATCACCGTGTGCAGCCATAAATCCTGTCTGGACTAACGTGCGCGCCTTAAACTGTCGCTAGAGCTGATACATCAGCAGACAGCAGCCAGGCTTCTGCGTGCGTGCCTTAACTTTTCTGTTTAGTCGGCAAGAAGAAGAACCAGCAAATATATAGTACGGAGTATTGTATTTGTGTGTGCGCTTATGCTGCGACAGCGAAATGGTTTTTATACGAACTAACGAAATATTCCTATTGCCTGCTACCAGAACAGAAAACTCCATATCAACAGAAGAAAACGCGTCAATACTCAAACTTATCCTCCGGTATTAGTATAATATCCACAAGACCATTTGGTCGGTAATGATGACTGAATCCTGAATTATTGCTGATTATGAACAGACAGCAGAGGTCGTTTGCCGGCAGCGGCGTACGCCCGGAGTCGTTGCGCTAGTGCATTTGGTGGTGAGCGGACGGCCCGTGGCCCGTACGTGGGCAATGGCGGCGGCGCCGGCGCGGCCGTACCGGTTCCCGGCGCTGCCGGAGAAGGAGGAGGAGGAGGACGACGAGCAGGTGGCGACACGGTGCACCAGGCAATCGTGCGGGACGTGCAGCGCGTCGGCGGTGGCGAGCTGCGTGGCGCTGTGCTTCTGCCCGTGCGCGGTGGTGAGCTGCCTCACGCTGGCGCTCATTAAGGCGCCCTACGTGGTGGGCCGGCGCTGCGTGGCCAAGATCGCCAGGAGGCGGCTGCGGAAGGCGAGGACGAGGCGCGTCCGCGACCTGGACGACGGCGACGACAAGCAGCAGCAACAAGGCCCGCGGCGAAGCAAGGACCTGTGGGCCGACCTGCCTCATCGTGCGGACGTGGACGTGGACGGCGCCGACGACGGTGGCGGCAGGGTGAAGGTGAGCTCTAGGATGGACGTGTCCGAGGAGATGTGGGTGGACATGTACCAGGTCGGGCTCTGGGGGTTCGGCCGGCTGTCCTTCTCGGCGGCGGCGGTCGGGGCCGGAGGCGACTCCGAGAAGGACGGCGACACTACTGCTGCTCCTGAGTAAGACGGGCATTGTTACGGGCATGGGCATGTCGTCTTGTACAAACTTGTTTCTATGGCAATTGCCTGCACAAACTTTTTTTTTCTGATGGCGTGGATCGTTTTGATTGTGATGCGCGCAGCGTGCGGCCTGTGGTTGACTCACCTTTATTGTTGCATCACAACTCTGTAGTGGTAAAAAATTGCACACACTTGGCTCTCCCTGCTCCTTCTCGTCGTCGTCGACAGGATGGACCACGATTCTTCTCTGCTATTGCTTCGCAACCGGTGCCCACTTGTCAATGGGCCACCCTTGCTGCGATGATGGCTCGTCACTTCGTCAGTGCCAGCGGTTTCCCATTTTCATGGCAATGCATCAGGGGGCTCAGAGAATCCTTCGCCGCCTGAGCTAACTAGCTAGTCAAACGCGACGGAGTAGTAGGTATCGTACGTGCACCTCCTCCTGGTGGACATGAGCCTGGACAGCTTCCGCTTGCACAGCTCGAACCTGGCCGGCCGGTCGTCGTCGGATCCCTGGGCGGCCGCGGCCCCGCCCGGCAGCCCCAGCTGTCGCTCCAGCTCGGCGAACTCCTCCGGCCGCTTCACCACGTGGTCGTAGCAGATGTACCTCCCGCCGGCGGTGTTGTCGCCCATCGCCTCGTACGCGTGGACGTGCGCTTCGGCCACCGTGTTCACGTTCGCCGTGGCGAGAAGGCCGTCGGCGACCATGGCACGAGCCCCTGCGCGCGGCCGAGTATGCAGACGGAGTCGGTCAGAGCGATGAGCAACGCGTGTTGGCGCATACGGAGGGGGCAAGGTACGGACCTTTGAGATACGCGATGGACGCGGTGGAGTTGCGGCGGCGGAATCCTGGGCCGGTGACGAGCGCGGGGCAGATGGTGACCAGCTTCAGGTCTCGTCCCCGCGCTGCCCGCCAGGCAGCCTTCTCTGCTGCCGTTTTGCCAAGTGCAAACCACAGCTGAAAAATGATGCATCACATTATTCACAGCTGGAAAACTTTATATGGATTTTTCTCGGAATGTATCTATGTTTTCTCCCAATCACTCACCTTATTGTCGCGGCAGAAGCTCTCGTCGCTCCAGCAGCTCTCATCGATGATGGTAGGGCACCGCCGGTCATGAGGGTAGTTCTGCCTCCACACACATGCCAGCAACGAAGAGGTGAAGACACATTTCCTGACGGACTCCGTCCTGACGCAGGCTTCAATCACCCGCTCCGCTGCTTGGGCTTCTAACGTTGCCATGTGTTTCTGTTTTTTTGAAATCAGAGATTGTCATATGTTATTAGCAACAAATTTCTTCAGCTTGTATGCTATTTTGATGTTTTTTTAGTGAGGAACGCATCAAATTTGTTCAAATATCTACTAAAGCTTTATTCAAAACATGTTGCTAACATGTGAAACATTATTACTGTTATAAAATACAAGAAAATCCACTTTGTTACAATAGATAAATTGCAAATTAACCATGGATCTTGGCAAGAAACTGCACCAGCAGTGGGCTCGAGATTGGCTTAGCCACCTAATCAAGATTTTACATAAAATTTAATACGAGCATGTTAAGAGCAATTCCAAGAGCCTTTCCAATCTTCAATATCGATGTGTCTATTTGGAGAGCCATTCCATAAATATTTTTCTGTACTTCTCTCATGCCTGATGCCTCCAATGTAGTCTCTAGTTTTGTTCTCAGTGCTTCAATGTCTTTTCTTAAATTATATTTATTTATTTAACTAATTTATAAAATAAAAAATTAATTGTTCAGGTTCATTTGAGTTATTACTCCTAGTAGGTAACTGGGGTACCGTAGCATTGCCCGTATTGAATTTAGATAGTGATATAGTCTCTCCATCGATAAAAAGCCAGAATGGTGGTTCTAGATAACGAAAAAGATAGATTCAGTGACGTAGAGGATCTATTGGAGTCTGATTTTTTTTCTTCTAAATTTTGTGATAAGATCCATACAGAGAGCCTCTCTTGAATATAAAATAAAAGGCTATCCAGGGCACTGTTGAAGTGTTGGTTAACACAGCAAGTGACAACGATATTTTGGCTGACTGGGTATTCGACAAAATAGTGAGCAGGTGAGAACTGAATCAGCATCCACTTTCCGAAGTGTTACCACCAATCAACGTAGCATCCTCGATTTCAGCCTGAGATTTGTATACTTCGACGAAGGATAAGTGAGCTGCACCTGCTGGTGCTAACGACATCACGCAATAGTACACACAGTCCATTCAATGAAGGATGCACGTATGACCTGTTTTCTATTCACTTTTTTGGGTGTTATAAACCCATCGTGAGTGGTTGCGCGATATGTTGACGCCATGACGGTTCCAGCGTGCGCAAGGGAACCTAGGTCGTGGACCTTGTGGTGGTTGCAGTCGACCTCTACTTGCTACTGTATATGTGAAATCAAAATCATACAAAATGGACGAAGTACAAAGGAGAGGACTAGATTAGGTGAGTTTTAGTTGAATAGAGAAGCTGCTCTTCTTTTATATGTGCTAGCGTGCAACTCACATTGAAATGAACAAAACTTGTAAATCTTGATATCGCTCATTAGTCAGCCGTACGTGTTGACTTCGGATCGGTTGGAACGCCAAAAATGTCAATGGTTCAGGAAGATGCACATGTACAGTACAGTTGAGAAGGTCCGAATTAAGAAATTCTTTCTTCAGAAGCTACCCTTTGCTTTTGCATCCTCGTTCCTCAAAAGAACTTGTACTACTTCCAATGTCACGGTTCCGGGTTGTTGAGTGACCTACTGAAGGTACTAGTCTGCCTTTCTGTTTTCTGGCCAGCAGTTCAGCTGTCTGCCTAGGCTAAGGGTCTGTTTTGATGCTGCATGGTAGCTAGTACTATGTTAAAACCAGCTAGGACTGATCCAAACATGTACTAATGCTAATAGCTCCATCTTTTTAACCTATGGTTCCATTAATACCTATTAGCAAGAGAAAGGATAGCCAGCAGTTACTAAAATTAGCACACAACAATTAAAATATCCAAACAGGGCCATATGGGCGCAGCAGAAGCAGCTCAGCTTAGGCCCTATTTGGATGAGAGATTTCAGCCTGTTCGCTTGACCGTTTTCTGAATGATAAGCCGGCATGCTTCACACAATTTATTCTCAATTAGTATGACTTTCATATTTTGGTACCATGGTTTATGAATTCTTCATTTCAAGTGTTTCTCTTCTCTTTTCTTCATTTGTTCTTAATTCCATTTTATTTCATTTTTCCTTTCCCATACAACGAAATTTCAGAAGGCATAGGAATCTTGTGCCGGATTGTGTGAGGCATCCATATCGAAACCCGAATATCTGGAACTAGATAAATATTGCTTGCTAGACCTACTAGATGGGTGTTTCTTGGATCCGAGATCCAAGGTGGCTCCATTCTTGATTTTATCTATAGCATCCTTTACTTTTTAGAGCATGTAGCTAGATGTACTCTCTCCATATTCAAGACAAATCTATTAATATGATTTACATTCTTTTAAATTTAATAACTTAAAAGTTATTCATGATTTATATTTCCAATGTTTGACTTAATCCTTTTTCAAAACATCAATTTATATGGGTATGAAGGGAGTATATAGGAGGATTGAAGCATCTTTTCGCAATCTATTAGAGCAACTCTAACAGTTTGGCAATTTTGGTTTGGCAAAACATGAAATTTGTCAACTCTGAAATAGATATGCCAAAGAAAAAAAATATGTAATTTCCAACAGTTCTCCATAATGACTTGACAAAAACGGGAAAAAAGGAAGGAAAAAAAAGAACAAAAAAAAGGGCGCCGCCTAGTGTTAAGCCGTGAAAAAAAAGAAGGAAAAAAATTGCCTCCCCCTTTTCAAGGTCTCCAAATTGCCAAGTGCGGACTCTTATTTGTAACTTTGGCAAAAATATCAAGCCCAAATGTCAAACTGTTGGCCACCCGTTTTTTAATTTTTTTGGTAAAATTAGATATGCCAAGTCTAAATGTCAAACTGTTGGAGTTGCCCTAGCTATTAGCTAGGTATAGAAATCTAGTGAGTTGATTGCTCGATGCGGCCAGTTAGTTTGGCATTATCCTAGCAAGTTTTTAGCAACAAATACAGATCCTTTTGTTTTAAATTTAAGAGCAACTCCAACAGGTTGACAATTTTGGTTTGGCAAAACATGGAATTTGCCAACTCTGAAATAGATATGTCAAAACAAAAAATATGCAATCTCCAACAGTTCCCCGTAATGACTTGGCAAAAATGGAAATTATGGACCAGTGGACCCGCTGCCTAGTGTTCCGCCGTGAAAAAAAGGAAGGAAAAAAAAGCCCGACGTATACGGTTCTGCCCGTGAAAAAAAAGAAGGAAAAAAAAATTGTCTCCCCCTTTTCACGGTCGCCAAATTGTTAAGTGCGGGCTCCTATTTGCAACTTTGGCAAAAATGCTAAGCCCAAATGTCAAACTGTTGGTCACCAATTTTTTAGTTTTTTTGGCAAAATTAGATATGCCAAGTCTAAATGTCAAACTGTTGGAGTTGCTCTAAGAGCATCTCCAATAGTTTGCCAAAATTTACTTGGCAAAAATCGTAATTTAGCAACTTACTAAAATATATGGCAAGTGAAAAAATAGAGTCTCTCCAACAGTTTGGCATAATTGTTTGCCAAATCTTTGGCAAACTTGCATCATGGACCCTAAAAGTGAAACAAAATTAGTTTTATACTCTTCCACCTCTGGCAAATTTGCATCAGAAATCTTGAGAAAAAAACAAAACTAATATGTGCCCTTCCACCTCTACGTATGTCGTCGATGTGTGATGATTTACGCGCACACATATATGCGCGTGGAGGGAAGAAATTTACCAAGTTGCTAAAATTTTCCAAGTTGGATGGCAAACTGTTGGGAGGGATGATTTTTCTAGTTTTGCTAAAAAAAATAAAAGATAACAAGTGAGTTTGACAAATTGTTGGAGTTGCTCTAAGTCATTTTGTTTTTCTAGATACATAACATTTATTAAATATCTAGATATGCAGGTATATGGTAAAGGTCATGTATCTAAAAAAATTAAAATGATTTACAATTTAAAACAGAGAAAATATTATTATTAGATAAGTGATTTCAAACATTGCCTTACTTAGCTATATTAAGGTGTATATATTGAATCAACCTCTTCACTTTCTGTAAATATAATTTTATATCTTAGATTAGTCAGAGTTATCTTAACTTTGACTAATTTATAGTAAATAATATCGTTTGAAGAGTGAGAATCGTCTCAATCTATTTCTAGCAGAATCGTTTCGCCTGCATGCTGTTTGGCTTGAATTCTACTGATTATTACGAGAATCAGAACTGATTCAAGTGCCAAACGCACCCTACTTCGCGTTAGATTTAACGACTGAACATCACACACCCCAGCAAACCATCGGGTTGCGCAGCAGATTTCGTGGATCATGTTTCGTTATCAGACTATCCTGCAATCCATGTTCTCTTCTCTGGCTCTCTGCAGGACCATGAATGACGTTTCCGTGGCACGCGTGCCTCCACGTCTACTCCCAGTGTCGAGTGTCCTTAAACGGCGTCAATGCGGAGTGATGGTGACCTATCTTTGTTGTTGCCTTTTTTTTTTCAGAAAGGCTATTCCTGTCAAAATCACGGTCTAGTCTAATCACTTATTACTGTACTGTACTAGTTGTTCCTGGCCATGGTACTTGCTCTGGTTTGTCTGTACATTATCTGTCAAAATCATGGTAACCCCTAGCCCTATGGCCTGCTGCCCTCCTCTGTGTTTTTGTACTTACCTAGAAACTTGCTATACTATTCTGCTGCCTTTTGTTCATCAATAAGAAGAAGAAGAAGAAGAAGAAGGGAAAGAAGAAGAAGAAGAAGAAGAAGAAGAAGAAGAAGAAGAAGAAGAAGAAGAAGAAGAAGAAGAAGAAGAACTCGTAATCATCGTGACTTTGCGATCCACACGTCATATGTGCAGAAGAGAAGCTTGCGTGCCCTTCTCTTTAAAACTACCGCTACCGGCCGTGATGTTGAGCTACGACTACGAGGAGGCTATGAATTCAGAGGAAGAGTGGTGGCGGTAAAAGTTTGGTGTGCTCACCGTGTATCCGGACATGCCCCCGGGGTCGACGAAGGCGGAGGTGTGGAACACGCCAGCGCATCCGTCGAAGGCGCGGTGCAGGCTCTCGGGGTCCATCACGTTGGCCATCACCGTCCACACCCCGTCCCTGCCGTCCTCGCCGAACATCTCCATCTCCCGCAGCTTGTCCATGTCCTCTGCCAACACACAGCACGTACGGGTCCATGTCAGCATATGATGACCTCATGGTCAGAAAACCAAATAATAATAATTGAACACACGTGAAAGCTGAAACCGGGGACTGGTATTCGCACTTCGCAGTGAAAACACAGGGCAAACACAAAAAGCTACAGTACTTATCAATCAATCAATCAGCCTCTTCGGATTCTTGTCCACGACGATCGGCTCGCAGATCGCACAATGCCATGGGACCTCGTGAGATACCAAATTGCTAGAGGACACACGCGTCGCGCGTCAGAGATTCAGCAAAGTTGGAGTAGGTTGTGGTGAAGCTTTGAGAAACCTAAACCCTCTCGCTCGCCCTGGCTCACCACTCCGAGTACTCTGTGTTCATCTAATGGCTGCCTGCTGCTTTCTTGCAAACAGCATCAAGACTTTTCGTTCATGCTTTAGTCTAGTTGACACCAACATTTTAGTTGCTTGGCCGACAATCTGTTGCTAGCCGATCGATGTGACATATCCTATCAACGAACAAGATCTGGTTCGACTACGAGAAAGCACATGTGGCCAATCGCCAACTTGGGTCGTAGCGCTGTGGTAACAAGAGCACTAGTCGTCGTCAAAAGAAAAAACAACAACAACTAATAATCATCTTAATTGACTCGTCGATATATAAGTAATGCGCTTGACACCCCCACCCAAAGTTAAAGGTTTCTATGGTCGCGTCTCCGTCAGAAAACATGGGCGCAGTAGCCGTGGAAAACACGGTCTGATCTGATGAGGCAGTGTTTGATTTGTGGACTACTAACAATTACTAGTATTAGTCAGCCACGAGCATCAAACGAATCACGTGGAGATTTAGTAGTCCTCATTCCATCGGTTTCAGGATCCAATTCCAAAGCATCTAGTATATGTGCTGTAGAGCCCTATGCATGTAGGAACAGGGTTGTCGTAATTCACAACTAATTAACTGCCATTCCATCTTTTAGCAAACAAAATGATAAAGGAAAGCTCTGTTCTATTAGCCTGTAGAAACTGAGGAGCGAGAGGCCATTGCCAATTGTCAGCCAGCCAAGTCTGAAAGTCAGCATGGAGGAAATAAAAAGACCAGACCAGCTAAACGAAGAACCCGGCCAGCGGTCTTTCTCAAACGAGCTGACAATAAAAACAAGCGGACCAATAATAATTCCTAAACACGTGATAAGTTGGTTGAGGCGTCAGCCCATGTGTATTTGGGACATGGACGCATAGTGGCGCGTGAACGAGCATGCCATCTTTCTGTTTACCTTCGATTTGATTTGATGACCGCCCTCCTGGATTGGATTGATACATGACACATCCAATCCAATCAAACAGAGAGTGCTCGCTTTCTGGGCTGAGATGGACGCGATTTTTTTTCCCCCAAACCCCGTCCCTGCCGCCGGGGATTGGTGGGTGCCTGCTGGCCGAGGTGCGTGACGACTGACCAGAGCAAATTAACGAGCAGAACTGACTCCACGCGAGCACCAGGGTTATAATAATAAATAAAAAAACAAAACAAGTGGCGCGGAGAAAACCGGACGGGGCCCACATGACAGCGGCTCCAAGGAAGAAGAAGAAGAAGAAGGCACAAACGGCAGAGAGAGAAGAAGCCGAGGCGGACGGCTGATGCTGCTGACCTTGCGTCTCCAGCGCGAGGCGGACGGTGTACCCGTGGCGGAGGAGGCGGTCGACGACGGCGAACCCGACGAAGGAGATGCCACCCGTGACGCACACGGCGCGCGCCGCGGCCCCGCCGGCGTCGCCCCCGGGTGTGCGCTTGGCGTCCGCGTGGCCCGCCGAGCGGCGCCACCCGCCGCCGGTCAGGAGCGCGGTGCGCAGCTCGTCCACCTCCGCCTGCAGGCTCTGCGTGCTCCGAAGGACGCCCATGCCTGCCGCTGGCAGCTAGTGGTGGTACGCGCCTCTGCGCGTGCGCGTGCGCGTGCCGATGCCCCTCCACTCCGGGCTCTCTCTCTGCTGCCTCTCGGTGGCCGGGTGTTTTCACGACGAGCGAGTGGGGGTGGGGGTGGGTGCGCGCAGTCGGGGTCGGGCGGGGACGTGGATAAATAGCCACATAGTACTAGATGGTGAGCACTTGAGCAGAGGAGACTCGCCACAGCTCGCTCTGCCTTCGTCGCGCGAGGGGTTTGGGTAGGTACAGGCTTGTGAGCGAGTGGGGTGGGTTTGAGTATTTTTTTAATATAAATAAACAATAATATTTCCTCTATTCTAAATTAAATTACATGGCTTTAGACATCGTATATATTTAGATGTATAGAAAAAGACTTTTGCTATGAATGTGGATCGTCCATTTATTCTGATCCAACGGTCACGATCATCTATGTAATAGTATTTATTGAATTTTTATTTTATAAAAATACGGTAAATAAGGAAGTTTTATAATATTTAAAATCTTTTTTAAGATTTAGTTGTTAAGATGCATGCGGTATCTTTAATATGAGAAATCTTTTTTATTTGATATTTTTTACATGCCTTGTTGCGAATACTTATCAGATTGTAACCACTTTGAGCATTACTGTACACATACAAGACATACGGATTTTACCGTTGCTCTTGACATTGGTTGTCTCTTTCCAGATGCATGTGTGTACAAGAAAGCAAGCTTTTATATAAAAACGATACGTACATGCAACGTCACGTACATAGAAAACGGTACGAGTTGGCCCGAGTAAATTATTTTATCTTTTCTAAGCTTTTATATAAAAACGGTACGTACATGCACGTAAGTTTTTATTAATTTATTTAGTAAATTATTAAGTTTAGAAAAATCAACGGTCCAGATTTGATTTAAGATATTACCTCCTGCGAGGTAACCAGAGTACAAAGAAAAATTATGAATTAAAATAAATCTCTTATAATTTGGAATGGATAGAGTAATACATTACATCAACACACCAAATTCACAAATAGCAAATCCATAGTTCATACTAGAGCTCACAGTTCAGGAAGATCAAGTCCTGATAATTTGACAAATAAGCAGCATACTAAGTATCTATAATAATTGATTAAAAATAGAACTCGGATACTCCGGGAATATGTATCGGCGTATCCTGGATACGACGCTGACGCCTGAACTGAAGGATCCGTGCTGTGTACCCTGTTGTGGACTCGCTGCTGCCAGCAGCCAGCTTCGGTTCTTTGTCGGACGGAGTGGCCCGGGGAGAGCCTGGGCCTCCCGGGACATGGGGGTAGTTGCGCCGGACGGTAGGGATCGCACGGTCGTTTCCCGTCCGACGGTCTAGCCTTGGGCTTGGTCTGACCACGCACGTGCTGGATCACTTGTTTCTCCTCCTCTACCCCCAACTTCTTCTTGGTGTTAAATTATTGCGCTGGAGGAGGGAGCTTTTGAAACAGCAAACCGCCGAGTCCAGCGGATGGTACCGGAAGTAGCCACGCTATGCATCGCGAGCCATCGATTTCCATGGAAACCGGTTTTGATTATGAAGCTAAACAGTATACTAGCACCTCAGAATCAGACTCTATGACTGCTGTCCGGATCCTGATGATGAGATGAAATATAAAAGCGCGCATGGTCTTTGAGGTGTACGGCTCTGAGAAAGATGAAGCGCACCGTTGGCCCTGGGTATTATGGGACAGTAAACTGATCCTTCGACAGTTTCTTGTACGCCACGCATTGTGACTAAATCCCTGACTTGTCGTTTGTTACAACTTACAAATACTAGTATGACATACTCCATCTGTTAGTCTGTTCGCTTGGCTTTTCAGCCGGTTTAAATCCAGCCAGAACAGTGTTTTTCTCTCACAAAAAATCAGCCAACAGTCTTGCCAGAACAGTGCATAATCCTGCCAAGCGAACAGGCCGATATATCATTTTCGATGTCAGTGTCATAAGTTTAACTCGGATTATAGAAAATACGCGTGATATTCGTATCTCCAAATAAATTTATTAAAAATTAGATTCAAACACCTTTCTAATGATACTAATTATGTGCTATAAATATTAATATTTTTTAATATATATGGCTTGTTTGGGGCTGCTCCACAAACTCTGCTCTACAAACTCCACTGTGGCTTCACACAAACTCCATTTGTGGAGCACCTCTCAGAAGTTCATTTTTTTCTAGAACTGTGTACGTGGAGCTGAAACCATTTGACTAAAAAACATAGAGCAGAGCTGAAAAACATGGAACGGAGCAGTCCCAAACAAGTCCATATTTTATCAAACCGTTTCTTGGAAAATGAAAAAACGACAAATATTTTGAAGTAGAAGGAGTATGTAAGCAATGCATTATGCATACATCATGGTTTCCATTCAGGTACAAGTGATGTATTTTGTGAAACACTTAAACCCTAAACAAAGTAGACCCTGTGATGGCACACGTCATTTTTTTATAACCCTAAACAAAGTAGACCCTGTGATGGCACACGTCACACTTAAACCTTCTATTATGGCACACATCATTTTTTTTTATAAACCTAAACCTTAAACAAAGTAAACACTTAAACCTGACACACAACATTTTTTTATAACAAAGTAGAGATCCGGGCTAGAGTGTTTTTGGAGTGTTTGAAGCATAGTGCAGTGCAGATACTGCAATTAGTTTTTTTTTGTCCCAACCTCTTATCTTTCAGTCAGCGGATAAGATTTGGCTGGAGTGCCGTTTTGCACCTTTTTTATGTCATCCTACATAGTAGTTGTCATCCCGCCACCACCTCCGTCATTGCTCCAATTGGTCCGTAATCCGAAAGCATCAATTTATGCAGTCCTGATCCCAATAAGCATCAATTTAACTTTATGCACATTAAACTCAAAAAATGAGGACTATTCTTGTTTGATTCAGAACTCAGAAAACTACACAACATTACAAATATTCAGATGCATTCTTGTTTGATTCAATTCAGAACTCAGAAAACTACACAACATTACAAATATTCAAATGTCTTCTTGTTTGATTCAAAACTCAGGATACGAGAGAAAGGTACATGAAACATGGGGGACTACGTACTATGACAAATAATCAGATGCCTGATCTAAAGAATGGAGCATGCTAAGGGCAGATACATTGGTGTTGTCTCATAGGTCGTCTCGTATAATGTCACGTATTTTAAGACGATTTAACAGACCACATATACAATGATTGGTTTTTTAAGTTGACTCGTAGTAACTCATGATTCCTTAATTTATGTATAAAATAAAAATTAACTTGTAAGGTGCATGACAACAACAACTCATACAATGGTATAATAGTTGTTTCATAGACCTAAATCTTAGCTCATGAGGTGGTTGTTTCGCGAAACAACGACATCTTTCTCTCTCATATTTCTCTTTCCTCCACATAAGCAAAAATCTCACGTGACATTGCATGAGACGATGTACGAGACCGCTGACGTGTAGCAATGTAACTGTCCTAAGGGTACGGATAAGACGACTGAAGAAGGGTGGGTCTTGGCTGTTGCTGGTTATGCAATAGAGGTAGGCAAGAATGCAGAACCGCCTTAATACGCATCAGCTCACAGCTATGATAACTCAACGAAACAGAGGTTGATCTATTGTCAGACCTGCAAAAGTGGCCAGAAACACTGCAAAACCAATGACATGATGCAACAGTATGAGATTAAACTGCTGTTAATTTTTTTGATATTCTACAGAAGTGATATGAGCCTGAGCTGCGCTGTTTGTCATTGTTAAAAGTTATTTTTTGCACTAACCACAAACACGATCAGACAAGAACGAATAACAAGGGACTGGTCGTTGTCTATGGCAACGCTTGATGATGACATACCCTCGACGAATATAGTTTGTAGGTGATAAAAATCATGCAGCCCTAGCTGCCCCACTGCCAAGCTTGCCGTGGAGCACAGAACACACTGCACATGCAGTCATGCACAGCACGCACAGCCACGGCCCGGTCAGGCGGTGACGGTCACCGTGGACTGCTCAAGTTCCATGGGGCTCCTTAGTCTTAAGCATGTGCCGCCCTAACCCTAAACATACAAAATTTAACGGGTGCAGAGAAAGAAGCAATTTATAGTGGCATAGAAGTATTTTTTTTAAGTTTTAACCAGAACTAGGATCAATAGCTGCTCCTAATTCTTGAACAATGGTGTGCAGAAATTTCTGCAAATCTCTGTCCATGCCTTTGGCATCACAGTAGGCATAAAATGTAAGCACCTTGGCCCTTGGAAGATCATGTCCCATATTTCGATGCCTGGGAATGGGCAGATGCTAGAAAGAGTCAAAGAGCCACTGAGTTAGCGGTTGGAGGGTAAAAGAAGTTTATCAAAAAATTAGCAGCTAAATTACTTTCTATGCCATTTTTGTGTTGCATGTATTCCAAAGTACAAGTACCCTCACACAAGAAAGCAAGAACCAGCGTGATCCTTGCTCAACGAAATTGTTTAGCTCATCAGCCGACTTATCAGCCACCGAAACAATGTTTTTCTCTCACAACAAAACAACCAAAAACAGCATCAGCCGGCTTATCAGCCACCGAAACGATCAGGCAAATCGAGCAGACGAATCACAGTTATGTATTTATGTTAGCTATCCCGAAGC
This sequence comes from Microstegium vimineum, assembly GCA_022036555.1. Taxonomy (NCBI): domain Eukaryota; kingdom Viridiplantae; phylum Streptophyta; class Magnoliopsida; order Poales; family Poaceae; genus Microstegium; species Microstegium vimineum. The sequence goes on from CM039138.1 coordinate 31,167,297, forward strand.
CAATCATGATAATCAGTCCCTGCCATGTCTTCAGACAAGCTCCTCTGACTCGCCACAATCTAGGGTACTCATCCTGCACAATGTATAAACTTGCTAAGTATTACTGCTAGGGGCTCCATTGAATTAAGAAATCTTGCACAGATCCCTAAGAAAGCAACTGACCTTCCAGCAGCAGAGGCCAAAAATCTCAGGCGATAGACCTGAAGCATAAGTAGTAGAATTAACTGAAACCACCATAACCTTCTTTTCATGAACAAGGCTCAAACACAAACCAGGAACACAGAGTGACCACACCAATCTAACAGTAACGAAAAGAGGAGAATTCGAATACCTCTGCAGCAGGTCCGGCTCAGGCGCTGATCGCCTTAGCGAAGAGTTCTGCACAAATGTAGATCAGATAGCTACGACTACCGAGGTCAATGTTGATCATCGCAGACTCCCTATTCTCCTCTTACACAAGGTTCATTGCTTGTTTGGGACTGCCATCACCATCCTCTTCCTGCAGGCTGTCGTCGATTCAAATAATGGATACACTAAACAGAGCATTGTATAAAAGGTGTAGAACTCTGCTAAGCATCCATTAAAATCCACCAAGATCTTAGTACAGAATAATAGAGAATGCCGGTTATGTTGCTTCAGATTAAGACATAAGATGTGCATGCTTGGAAACTATAGATGGCATCAATATTCTTTAATAGCTATAAGTTATACATGGAATGGTATTGGCTGACCATATCCCACAAGAAAAGAAGCAAAATTAAGTAGAGAGGTGAATCAATATTAAGGTAAAGACTTATGTGCATAGCACTCCTTTTATTTGTCTCATCAGCAGCAGCATTGAGAAGCATTGATTCTTTTATGGGCTCATGCTTTCTGAACAGTGACACATAAGCTATGTCGAATTACAATTATGCTTGTCATATTGGTGTTTATTGTCTTTTTTCTACACAAAAAATTAATTTTGCTCGATGCAGAGACCATATAGGAAAAGTGCCTGCTCTAGTTACCAGTTACCACCATCAGTCAAGGCAAGTATCTCCTTGTAGAGATAATTTAAGTAACCGCGCATGGGAACGAAAGCAAACTTGATCTATTTGCGAGAAGCTAGAATCAATTGAATAATTTATTTTGCGAGTAATAAACATGCAGATATTTGTGAACAAAAAAGCAACTGAAAATGTAGGCAGAGCATCCCAATTCAGTCATCTGTGTCCATACCAATAAACAAATCGAACATTCAGAACTACTCTAGATATCAGCAAACTGTCTTACTGCCTGTATCATGCAATTCTTGATGCTATCTGTCAACAAAATGTCAATCGATAGGTTAGAGATCAGACTCTCGGAGGAGCCTTACCCAATCAAGGAGACAGTGAGGAGCCGAGATTGTAGACCGACAACAGATGCGGTTTCCTGATCGATCGACGGTGGTGGCTACCGTTGACTTGCCTCTACGCCTGTTGATTCTTCGTGCCGGGAAGGGGGGGGGGGGGGGGGGGTGGGGAAGGGGGGGGGGGGGGGGGCTGGGTTGTCGTTCTCGCCTGCCGGTGCTGCAGGGGGCAGCGGGAGTTTCGGCAGTCAGGGGAGATGTGGTGGCGGTACGGTGGTGACTGCCGGCGGGGAGGCGGACGGGGCGTGTGGGGCTGGGGCCGAGTCGGTTTTATTTTATTTTTGGTTGGGTTAATTAGCCAGATCATACCCACGCAAGCATCTCCGCCCGCGGCACCGCGCCGCTGCTCTCCTGCGCCTCTCTGACCACCTCCGCCCTGCGCCGGCGCCTCTCCGGCCACCTCCGCCCGCGGCCCTGTGCCGCTGCTCTCCCGCCCACTCACGCCAGCTGCCCCCGTGCCCGCCCGCTCCTGACCGGGGCCCTACGCCGGAGCTCTCCGCCTGCCCGCGCCGGTGGGTGCCCGAGCGTGCGCGCGCGATAGAGACCATTGGAGAAGGGGAGCGGGTCCATCCCTCAACCAAACGGAACCGCTCCGTCCCGTTCCCCCTCGTCCTCAGTAAACCAGCTCCTCGACTCGAGCTCGAGCTTAACTCGGCGGAGATCTCTGGCGAGGCGTGGGACGCCGGCGATGGCACCGGGGGCCGACGAAGCACTGTACGAGATCCACCGGCACGCGTCGGGATCCCACGTGATCCCTCATGTGAGTACCCGGCTCATCCCTCTCCCCCTCCTCATCATCCCATGCTTCCTCCCACCTCGTAATCCAATCGCGGGCGCCTTGTGCGTGGGAGAGATGCGAGGCGGCTCATCTTAGATTCGCGCTCTTCAACACTATTTTCTTGATGTTTTTTTTCCGAATTTTGTTTTGTGGTGAGGGTGTCGCCAGAGTTGCAATAGCTCACTAGGATTTTTTTTCGTCTTAGCCTGTCTATCATTATATATGTGTTTTTATTTTTAATTTCGTGCAACGTTGCTGCGAGGGTGTTCAATTTACTAAGTTTTTAGTAGTATTTTGGAAGCTAAATAGCTGTGAAATCTTGATGGTTATCTTCGTTGTTATGTAATTCTTGCAAACTCAGCAAGAAGAATACCAAGGTGCTGCGACAAGTAGTGGTAGCTCAGATGCTGGAGGAGGAGGCGTCCTCTCCTATCTCTCCTTGCAAGGTACAATTCCATCGCTTTAAATTCTTCACGAATTCATCCATACAGGATGCAGCGCTCACCAGTTGCTTCTTCATGCTACCACCAACCACCCTTGAAGGTGTGAGCAAACTTAAGGAAAGGTGGGCTAGGTACAGTGTGCTGGGGAAGAGTAGGCAGAGGAAGAGGGGCGATGGCGTGGCACTATTTGTCTCACCAAACGCGGAATATGTGTCTGTAACTGTTGGGAATCGCATCATCATCTTGAGGAAAGGAGATGGCTATGCATCACCTTGCGGTGTTTACACAAGTGAGTGAGTGTCCTTCTTGTTCTTGTATCGCTTTGGTTTATAGTGTTATTCACTGGTGTTGACTATTATGTGTATATTAAGCCTGAAATAAATTGCCTCTCAATTCATGCGTAGAGAGTATTAGGTTTTATTTATTGGAATGAGTGAACCACATATTATTTGAACTTTGAAGTCCTTTCAGAAATGTGGCATCTGAGATCATCATAATTTGCATTTAAGTAAACAAAAAAAATGTTCTTTGTGGAAAGTATCTCTATTTGGTCACGACAATAGAGTTTTCTGGCGTGTAATTTTAATATGCACTGCTGACACAGAAGTATGGTTGTTTTGACTCTAGTTTCCTAGCTTGCTGCTCCCTTTGTCCGCGAAAGAATACAATTCTAGCATAGTACCGAGTCAAACCATTTTGAGTTTGACCAAGTTTATTATTATAAAAAAATATCAATATTTATAATACCTAATAAGTGTCGCTTGATTTGTCATGAAATATATTGTTAGTATACATATTTTGTGTTGTAAATATTGATACTTTTTCTATAATCTTGGTCAAACTTTAGAAAGTTTGACTAAGGATAGAGCTAGTATTGCATGTTTTCTTGGACATAGGTAGTACTTCACATATAAATTGTCTATGTTAAGGCTCCAAATTTATTCATCCAAATGTGGAGGATTTCGGTGCAGGCTGCCATTTCCATGCTTGAACAAAAGTTGAACTGATTATTGAAAGGATTTCAGTCCATGCATCATTTGTTACCATTTACATCAAACATACATTTTTCACTGCTCATAGAGGCGAGAGTCACATTTTTCACTGCTCATTATGTTTTCGAGCCTCAGGGAACCAATAAAATTTTTGGGAGATTAGGCGCCAGTTTTTGTTTATGTTGCCAGAAATATTGCACTACGCATTTTGCTACAATCCCTAGACAGTAGCAATCTGCATATTTCCACTTTCTTTTTAGTTGCTTAAAAATGTTTTTATAATGTGGAACATAGTTTCATGTGCATTTTCTGTAGTAGATGTTCGGGGACATCATTTTTTTTCTGATTATGCACTGTATTCTAATTATTTATGGCCAGGTAATGACAGAATAACATTTTTCACAAATGGGGCTTGGCTGGAGGCTCAAGGCATTTTTGGTGTGGTGGATGACTTAAGCACACTTTACTTGATCAAAGAAAATGGGGAGTTATTAGCAAGGAAGACATGCGATCAGTTGAAGCTATCTTCTTCCATTATTGATCTGGTTTTGCAGGATGGTTCAAGCTTGCTTAGGTGATTCTCAGTTGTTTTCAGTTGGGAGCTTTCCCCTTAAATTATGTATGACTTCCTTTCGTGGGATAATTTGGCAGTAACTAATAAATTCCATTACTGTTTGTAGGCCAGGTTTCTACATTTTTACAAGTGATTGCTTGGTTCATAGATTTGATTACACTGAAGAACCTGAGGCCAGTTTATGTGAAGTTTCCATATCAACTAAAGATGTGATGTCAGCTAAGACTATCCAGTTACCTCGAAGTTTATCGTGCATTGACTACCATCAACATCAGTCACTATTTGCCCTAGTTGGAGATGCCAATGTTTCATTTAGCTCCAATAGTTATTCTGGTATGCTCATTCACTAGCCTGTTCTCAACTGCTACACTTGTCGATCCTGCACTATATAGCTTGTTCATGAAATTCAAATGGTGTTGTTTCTAATCTTCTTTATTATCATATTTTAGGAACCTATTTTATCTATCTATTACACGTCAACAAAAATCTGGAACTTAGTCTTTCATTTCAAAGCCTACAGTTGGAAGGGGTATTTTCTCCCTAAAGGATCAAAGAACCTTCGTTTCATCCCCGAAAATCAGGATCTCGCCTCAGGGAAAGTATATTGCTACGTTGGATTTAACTGGTTTTGTAAACTTCTTTTCACTTGATGGTGACATGCGCACTGTTTCACTTGATACTCTTGGAAATGGTAGACACCTAATTGATGTTAAGGACATCAATTGGTGGACAGATAATGTTCTCATGTTGGTAAGAAAAGATGGTAGCATTAGCATGTACAGTGTCACTGAAGACAAGATAGTTTCCAAAGATGACCTAGTTTTATCTACACCAGTATTGGAGAAGGCAAAGGCTACTGAAGGACATGCTTTTGTTTTGCAATCCAAGAGATATGGTACAAACAACCCAGTTAATAAGCAGATGGGTAGTGACTCGGAACCTAACCTGCTGAGTGGTTCTTGGGAGCACCAACAAACAGAAATGGCTGAAATGTCCTGGAGTCTGATATCATTCTCCAAAGTTACAGTAGCAGAAATGTACTCTGTTCTGATAAGAGAGAAACGATACAAGGAGGCTTTAGATTTTGCTTCAAGATATAATCTAGATAAGGATGAAGTTCTTAAAGCATGCTGGTTGCACTCTGATGGTGATACTCATGAGATAGACTTGTACTTAGCAAAAATTAAAGACCAAGTATTTGTATTATCAGAATGTGTAAACAAAGTTGGGCCTACAGAAGCAGCTTTAAGGGCTCTACTTTCTTTTGGACTTCGTATAACTGACCGGTACAAATTTTCTGAGTTAGGTAACAGCAGTAAAGGTTCAACATGGGACAGTCGTATCATTAGGCTTCGTTTATTGCGGCACAGAGACATGTTGGAGACATTCTTGGGAATTAATATGGGAAGGTATGTCCTTGCTATTCTTTCTATAGATATGAACGCACAAGCAGGAAATTGTTAATTTCTTGTAAGCATTTACAACTATATTACAGTTGTTGAGTCACATTAATCCTACACACATCTAGATCTAATTAACATAATTCGTTACATGCGTAGAGCATATCTGAGTCACAGTTCATTACTCAAGATACTATAGAGGTTTCTGCACTGATGAAGGAAAAGAATTATGGATGCAAACACTTATCTTCTTAGTCAAAGGAATGTTTCTTGACTTGTTTCTGTTTTATCGTTAACCTAACAAAATTACATGTTGGCTTGTTTTTCATTTGTCTAACCTAGTTGCTCATTCCAGTTCTTAAAACTACTTTCCTCTTTTTCTGCAATATATGATGATGTTTACTTAGATTTTTTTTTTTTTGCAGAGTTGATTGCATGCACATTCGGTGCATGTGCAACCTGCTGCTTTATATTGGACTTTGCTGGCTTGCTGCTTTCTTCATGCTAATGCAATGGTCTTGTTATGCAGGTATGCAGCAGGAGAATATATCAAATTCCGTTCAATGCCATTGGTGGAAACAGCCATAGCATTAGCCGAAAGTGGCAAAATTGGGGCTTTAAATCTTATATTCAAGCGTCATCCATATACTATCTCTTCAGATATTTTACGTGTTTTGTCTGCTATCCCAGAAACTCTTGCTGTTCAGACTTATAGTCAGTTGTTACCTGGGAAATCCCCTCCCAGTGTTGTCATATTGAGAGATGGTGATTGGGTTGAATGTGAACAGATTGCTTCATATATAAACAATTGCCCTGCCGAGTCGGACAAGATCCGAGAGATCAAAACGGAAATACTTGTAAAGCACTCAAAAGGCTTTTCATGGCCTTCAGTTGCTGAACTTTGTGAGTGGTACAAGAACAGAGCAAGGGACATTGACTGCTTAAGTGGACAGCTGGAAAACTGTCTGACTATGATAGAGCTTGCATGTCAGAAGGGCATTGTAGAGTTGCAGCCATTCTTTGATGATATTAAATGCCTCTACCAGGTTGTATATTCTAACGAGTTGAATGAGTTTACAATTAATCTTTTGACATGGGAAGATCTGCCTGATTATGCGAAGTTCAAAATCATCCTCAAAGGAGTCAAAGAAGATACAGTTGTTCAACGGTTAGAAGAAAATGCTATCCCTTTTATGAAGAAGAGATTATACTCAACCTCAAATAATGAATGCATGCAAGAATCCTACCTGGTTAGATGGCTGAAAGAGGTAGCTGCTGAAAATGAGCTTTTGATTTGCTTAGCTGTGATTGAAAATGGTTGTGGGGAGTCACCAATATATGGGTTTTTCAAGGATCTTGCTGAGATGATAGAAACAGCTGTTCACTGCATTTATATGTGCAGTGTAACTAACCAGTGGAATACCATGTCATCAATATTATCAAAATTACTCTATAAAACAAAGAGAGAGAAATCTTTTGTGGCTAGTGAAGAAGACTGCAGTCTGAAAGATGCTAAGCATGCTCTTGGTTCTTCTGTGGTTTCTTGTGAGGATATGCAATGTGTCTGTGCTGATATCTTATCTGATCTGGGTAATGCTTCAGAAGATTTTCATCACTATGATTCATTACCTTACGATCCTAATAATGTCAAATACCTTGATATATTGGAGAAGAGGCTAAAAGTTGCTGAAGGTCACGTAGAAGTAGGACGGCTCTTTGCTTATTATCAGGTATTGACGCCTCTTCAATAAAGTTACTGCTTCAATGTTTTTGTTTTGGTTTCTTTGATGTTTTTGACATGTTCAATTACGGTAAATCTACTTGGACTTCTTTAGCAGTGCTGCTCTGTATAGGGATACCTCATTCCTGTGAGCATATGTGATGTGAGGGGGAAAAAAAATCCCATGCTTGTCCATTTGTTCGGCAAAACATTGTCTATGTGCAAGAGTAAAGCCAACCAAAGTTAGGGCTTCCACCTCTTAATTCACAGAACCACTGCTTGACAGAACAATTGTCACTCCCAGAACCCCTTTGTTGTGTTTTAATTCTATGCCACTGAACCTTGCATGCTGCCAAACATAATTTAAAGATCTTTCATTTTATCAGTGAATAGTTCTATTTATTTAATCAGTTTATAAGAAGCTTGAAGTATTAGCAACCTTGAATTTTTTATCGGAAAGGAACCTGACCTTCAGAAATGATTTCAAGCTGTTCACAAGATTGAAGGAGAGTGCTTTGTGGCCATAGTTCTTTTCTTTCCTTTGGTGGGCTTGGCAGCACTGGTAAATGGCGATAAGAGTGCACTGTGGGAGATGTGGGTGGATTGATTGGAATCGGTGAACATGTGAGGCAGATGCTGTTTGTGAATAGTTGTAGAATTGTTCATGCATTTTCATTCCTTTGCATATTCATTTGCAATGATATACTCCTCTTAGTAATTTGACGTAGCGTTCCACTTATAACCAAAATGAGCCAGTCATACCTCTCATTTTCGTGGATTGTTTACTTGTTTGCCAATGTTTTGCACTGTCAGTGCAACTCATAGCTGAATGTGGTTACAGGTCCCAAAACCAATGCATTTCTTCCTTAGTGCTCACTTAGACGAGAAGAATGTAAAGCAAATTATACGGCTGCTTCTATCGAAATTTGGCAGACGTCAACCTGTTCGATCAGACAATGAGTGGGCTAACATGTGGCGTGATTTGAAACTCTTCCAAGAAAAGGCATTTCCTTTTCTTGATTCAGAATATATGCTGGCAGAATTTATCAGAGGGCTTTTGAAAGCTGGTAAATTTTCGCTAGCCAGGAATTATCTAGGAGGAACCAGTGCTGTTTCCTTATCCACAGAGAAGGCTGAAAATCTTGTGATACAAGCTGCAAGGGAGTATTTCTTCTCGGCTTCAACTTTGTCTGGGAATGAAGTGAGTTAATGTTACCAAATTTTTTGCCATCCAATTATTGATCTGCCATTTCATTTCTGATTAATGCTATCTTGGATTATAAAAAATCCTTCGCAGATTTGGAAGGCCAGGGAATGCTTAAATCTGTTACCTAATAGCAAAAATGTTCAAGCAGAAACTGATATAATTGATGCTCTTACTGTTAGACTTCCTTATCTAGGGGTGACTATCCTTCCTGTTCAGTTCAGGCAGGTAAAGGATCCTATGGAGATCATACGCATGGTGATAACAAGTCAAACAGGTGCATACCTTCATTTTGAAGAGATTATTGATGTCGCTAAACTTCTGGGATTAAGAAGTGAAGAGGAAGTAGCGGATGTGGAGGAGGCTATTGCCAGAGAAGCTGTGGTAAATGGTGATCTTCAACTTGCCCTTGATATCTGTTTAAATTTAACAAAAAAGAGTCATGGTGCAGTGTGGGACTTATGTGCTGCAATTGCTAGAGGCCCTCCACTTGATAATTTGGATACTGGTACCCGTGAAAAGCTGTTGGGTTTCGCTCTCAGCCATTGTGATGATGATTCTGTTGGGGAATTGTTGAATGCTTGGAAGGAGCTTCATGCTCATGGTAGATTTGAGAAATTAATGATTACAACGGCAACAAATCCTCCCAATTTCTTGATTGATGGATCTTCAGTCACACCACTTCCTGTACAAAGTGTGCAAGACATACTTGACCTGAGAGGTGACAGTGGCCATGATAGACATAGAGATCTTGTGGAAATTGTTAAAGACATGCTGTCAAAAGTTTGCTTGGACTTTTCAAATGGAGACACACATAATTGGGAGTCTATGTTGGAAGAAAACAGGAAATTGTTGTCATTTGGAGCACTGGAATTACCATGGCTTTTGAAATTGTTCAATAATGAAGCGTGTGATGGTCAAATAATGGATCATCCCACTAGGAGATGTCGATTTTCAACAAAAGTAGAAGCAGCAATTGGCATCATATATTGGTTAGCTGTAAATGGTTTGGCCCCCAACGATAATATCATCATGATTCTTGCAAAGTCTATAATGGAGCCTCCCGTTGATGAAGAGTTTGATGTACTTGGTTGCTCAGTTCTTTTGAATCTCATGGATCCTTTCAATGGAGTGAAAATAATAGAGGAAGAGCTAAGAAGACGTGAATGTTATCAAGAAATTAGCAGCATAATGAGTATAGGAATGTTATATAGTTCCCTCAATAATTCTAAGAAAGAGTGCTCCACTCCTGAGCAGAGGAGAAATCTGTTGCTTCACAAATTTCATGAGAAGTTCACCTCAGCCGATACTGGTAGGTGCACTAAAATCAACAAGTCATCAATATGGTCACTATTTTTACCTTTGAATATTCTGCTTAGCTCAATATTTCTGCTGGGCTTTATATGAATTGTTTTGTGCTAATATATACCATATTCATTTTGTTTCTACCAATCAACTTTGACAGATGATTTAGACCCGATTGATATGGCAAATACAACCTTCTGGAGAGAATGGAAATCAAAGTTAGAAGAGGAGAAACAACTGGCTGATCAAGCGCGGATGCTCAAGCAGATATTACCTGATATAGACATATCTCGATTCTTGTCTGGTGATGTTAATTATATCAAAAGAGTAGTTTACTCCTTTGTTGGTTCTGTAAAGCTGGAGAAAAAGCACATACTCAAGGAAGCAGTGAGGATAGCTGAGACATATGGCTTGCAACGAACTGAGGTCTGTCTCACACATCTGAGCTTATATTTATTGTTTTCTTTATATGTAAATTTCTCATCTACAGTTTTGTCTCCTGATGCCTTACAATCTCATATTGTTGCTTGGGTTTTTAGGTGCTTTTACGATTTCTCGCCTGCAGTCTTGTGTCTGAATACTGGGATAACAATGATATTCTGAACGAAATTTCTGAATTCCGGGAGGACATTGTCGGATCTGCTAAGGGTGTGATCGATATGATATATTCAGATGTCTATCCGGAAATAGATGGGTATAATAAACAACGCCTTTCTTACATTTATGGCATTCTTTCAGCATGCCATTCATATCTGAAGAGGACCAATGAGAGAGAATTGAGATACCCAGAGCATGTGCATACCCATAAGCTTGAACCATTTCAGTATTATAAGGTACTTGAGGAAGAGTGCAAGAAAGTCTGCTTCATTGATGGCTTGAACTATAAAAATATTGCTGGACTAGATAATCTGAACTTTGAGCATTTCAATGAAGAAGTATGCAAGAATATCCATGCCTCTACTGTTACTGCTCTAGCCGATATGGTACAATCTCTTGTGAGTATGTATGTTGATGTACTGGCCAAGGGACTCATATCACATCAAGGTGTTTACAAGCACTATGTTGTGGGGTTGCTGGCATCATTAGAAGGCCGCAGTGAAGCACAATCGAACTGCACAGATTATGAAAAGTTGCAGGCTGCCCTATGCGAAGTTGAGTTGAACTATGATAGTTGCAGGGAGTACATCCAAGCTCTTCCAGCCACAGATATTTCATATATTGTAGGAAGGTATTGCACCCTCTGCTTTCCATCAAACTTAGCACGAAGCCATCCACAGGAACCTTCTTGGAGGAAACCTCTTGCAACGTTACTAGCATTTTGGTCTAAACTTGTTGATGACATACCGGGCGATTCAATTGATGCTTGCTCATATGAAAGAACAGAGTACTTAAATTCAAATAGGTTATCTCAGTGCATAGGAGCTTTCAGGCAGCTATTGATAAATGATGAGATAGCACTGCACCAAGGTTGGGATGCCATCTCCATGTATGTAAAAGATTGCGTTAGAAGTGGAATGATGATGGAAGCATCATGTTTTTGTAGAGCTATGATTCTATCAGGCTGCAGTTTTGAATCTGTAGTTGAAGTATACATTGGAGGAGAAGGACAATTAGGGAGTGAGAATGCAGATTCAAGCAATTATTTGGGTCTCTTAGAACTTTATAATGCTGCTACAGAAGAGTGTTTATCAGATTTAAGTGAGGAATCTTGCGAGTATCGAACATTGCTTCATCATTTGCTGTCATCTTTGAGCCGGTCAACGGGAAAACACGCTGATACTCTAGAAATGGTCAGATCTGGTGTTTGGGGGAAGTTAATCCACTTTTCAGAAGACATGCAGCTAGAGAGCCAATTACGAGTCTATGCGCTACAGCTGATGCAATGTATCACAGGAAGAAACCTTAAAACCCTTCCAAATGAGATGGTGTGCCAGGTTGAGCCGTGGGAATCATGGTATGAGCATGGAGCAGGTGCTGCCATGGCTGATGAGAGTATCAACTCCTCTAGCAGCATCACAGGGACTCTTGTGGCACTTAGATCTACTCAGATGGTCACTGCAGTTCTACCTGATGCTAATATCACTCCAGAAAACCTAGCAACTCTTGACTCTGCAGTATCTTGTTTTTTAAAATTGTCAGAACATGCTTCTCCTGCGAACATTGCTGTTTTGGAAGCAGTGTTAGAAGAGTGGGAGCAATTATTCTCCCCTAAAGAAGAGCATGTTGCGCCTCAGGAATCACCAAAAGAAACAAGTGACTGGAGTGATGGATGGGATGATGGCTGGGAGGCCCTACCTGAAGAGCTGGAGAGTCCAAAGAATAAACAAGAGGGTGTGTCGTTATCTGTCCATCCCCTCCACACTTGTTGGATGGAGGTTATCAGAAAACGTGTTGAGCTTGGTGAGCTGCACAAGGTCCTTGAACTCCTGGGCCGAGCATCTGCAAAACATAGCGTGTTCCTAGAGGAAGAAGAAGCACACAGCTTGGTTGAGCTTGTATCTGCTCTGGACTGCTTCATGGCTCTTAAAACTGTGCTGCTACTCCCATATGAAGCTCTGAGACTACAGTGCCTGCAGATGGTGGAGGTGAAAATGCGGGAAGGAATCGTGTCCACCTCATCAAATGCTGATGATCATGAGCTCCTTGCATTAGTTCTTTCCTCTGAAACTATGCAGAAGATCACCACAGAAGAGGCATACTCCAAATTTTTCTCTTACATATGCCATCTTGTCGGGCACCTTGCAAGGTCATTCCAGACTGATCTCCTCATACAGTGGAACGATGAAGCAACATCTAAGATCAACAGATCTTTACTGTTCGGTAGAGTTTTGTTTCCATGTTTTGTATCTGAACTGGTTCTCAGAGGGCAGTATCTTCTGGCTGGGTTCGTCATCTCGAGATGGATGCACACACATCCATCCCTGGGCCTGATGGATATCACCGAGACCAGTGTGCGGCGCTTCCTTCAAGGCCAGGTTGCCCAAGCTGAGCTGGTGGGAGGGAGCGATGCTGCTTTCACTGACGGTGAAGTTTGTATAAGGCACACAATCTCCACCCTACAGTCGAAACTTGTTTCTCTTCTGCAGTCCGCATTGGCAGCCCTCCCGAACCAGGAGTTGTAGGCAGCATCAGTTTTGTGTACATTTTTTAACTTTACACTTTTGCTGTACTGCCAGTTTACCTGTAACATAAAATGTTTGCTTGAGATAATGGTAAAAGTGAATAGCGGAACATTTCATAATGTTTTCCCAAAATTACAAAGTTCTCCTAAAACAACCCCATCCTCTAATCTAAGGGCCTGTTTGGGACTGTTCTATTCCATATTTTTTAGCTCTGCTTTACGTATTTTAGGCAAACGGTTTTAGCTCTACGCATATAGCTCTAGAAAAAAAGATGAAGTCTTCTGATCACCAAGCCTGCTTCAACCAAACAAACAATGCATGCCCAAAGAGAACTTCAAACGGACTTAAGTTTTCTTTTTCTAAAATCTTTTTTTTAAACCCTCAAAACTCTGCATCTTAAAGCGGAGGCTGGTGCTGCTACGCTTGGCTTTGGCTCACACCAAGACAAAAGGAAACGGGTACGCGCCGCTCAGCGAACTAGACAAGACACGAATCCGTCGTCGTTCTAGCAGCAGCCCAGAATTGGAACCCCCCACGCACGCAGCACCGTCGTCGAACTCTTCCCGTTACGGCGGCGGCGGAGATGGCGGCGAATCTAGAGGATGTTCCGTCTCTGGATCTGATGCACGAACTGCTCCGCCGCATGAAGTGCAGCTCCAAGCCCGACAAGCACCTCATCCTCATCGGTACGGGAGACCCTCCCCCTCTTCCTTCTTCCTTCTCCTCGCCGGCGGCGGCTCCGGCTCTGCTATGTTCCTGGTGCCGCCTGGAGGGCAAGGCTGCGGCTTGCCGCGGTTCGCTCTCTGGATCCGCCGTACTTGCCGTGAAATCTTGGTTATATTTCCTATTTCACTTCTTGCATTTAAGGCGAAGAAACATGCCTTCGTTTTGCAATGACTGGAGTATTTCTTAACATGCTGAAAAATTCACAATTGATCATTCGCTTGTAGATTAGTTAGGGACATTCTGGTCGCTGATGCCTCCTGCTGTTTGGTTTTGGTGATTTTTTCGTAATCTATAGAATTCTTCAAGATTGAAGGATAATTGACCTTGTGTGGAACTGGAAGCCTTTTCTTCTTCATAACGATAAGTTATGGGTGCAACTTTGTGCATGCGCGTAGAGATGTAGATCTCGACAAATGCTAGTGTGACTGTGACCTGTCCCCTTTCTAACATTGGGGCCACTCAATATTTATTGTCATCCAAACCTTATGCAACTATACTTTTAGTTTTTATTGCTAGTGATTATGCAGTTACATCGAGAAAAGTTACCTGCAGTCTCCATTAAGAATTACTTGGTAAAGCGTAAACCAATGATTATGCTAAGTGAATAAAATAAATAGGGAACTTTATTTTTGCCTTTCGTCCAATAGTTAGCTTTTTGAAACTCAAAAACCGGGCAGGACAGGAGGAAAACGGCAGCGTAGGGAGTGCCCTCGGACAGATAGCAAGCACAGACCACGTGTATATTTGTGAGTTGAGGGGGTAAATTTATCAAGTGCTTATCTTTAGGGAGTTCAGATACAAAACTGTTGGAGGACTGATTAGGTAGTTTTAAGGAGCTCTTGGAGATGTTTTTAACAAAATGATACTAAACTGTGACACTGAACACGAGTAAATTGCATTGTATGGTGTGTCTGCTATTTGGTGTATTTTTTTCGTGTAGCCTTGTTCCTTGTCATGCTGTTTGACTTGATATATTATTCTGGTATAGGGTAGTATTGTATAGGAAGGTGTAATGTCATCCTTTTTGTTTCCTCATTCATGACATTTTGACTTTTGATTTTTATTGTATAGTGCTCCTGATTTGGAGAATTTGGCACCCCTTTTACTAATCTTGTAGGCCCACCTGGCTCTGGAAAGGGTACTCAGTCTCCCCTTATCAAGGATGAATATTGCCTGTGCCATTTAGCCACTGGTGATATGCTGAGGGCAGCTGTGGCGGCCAAGACACCTCTAGGTATCAAAGCTAAAGAAGCTATGGATAAGGTAATGTTAGCAGACCAAAACATATAAGAGAAATGCTAATCAGCAGAAGTGTTTCTTTGTGACTCCATTGTCCTACCTCTTTTAGGGGGAGCTTGTTTCAGATGGCTTGGTTGTGGGGCTTATTGATGAAGCTATGAAGAAACCCTCATGCCAGAAAGGTTTCATTCTTGATGGCTTCCCTAGAACTGTCACTCAAGCACAGAAGGTCAGATGCTCGATCGATGCATCAGCGAAGAAACATTCCTATATCATATTCTTGTAGATTCTATATTTGATTTAGTATAATTTCCCCCCACGCTTTTTTTAACATCCTGTACAGCTCGATGAGATGTTGGCAAAGCAAGGTGCTAATGTTGGCAAGGTCCTGAACTTTGCAATTGATGATTCTGTATTGGAAGAACGGATTACTGGTCGTTGGATCCACCCAGCCAGTGGTAGGACTTACCATACAAAATTTGCACCTCCAAAGTCTCCAGGAGTTGATGATGTAAGTCAAGTACAGAGCATTTAGTTTAGCCGCTTATTTTATGTTTGCATGATCTTATTTGTATTACTTCTACTTTCTTCTAGTCTTAGTGTGGATCGATTCAGTAATTTACCATGTATGTTGTTCAAGTTTTCCACTCAGCTTCATGTGGCATAGCTTTTCCAATCTGTTAGAATAAATTAGAGTAATCAAATCTTGAAAATTATGTCTGGGTGAATATTTTTTCCCCTGAACACACAGGAGATCTGCATGTCATTGTATTAAGAAGAAATGGCTGAGTGAATATTGGCATACTGTTATGGTCTGAGTCTGCTTGTGGAGGCTATTATTTCTGCTTGCGTGATGTACTGGTTAGTTTAAGCAGCTGTTTCTCCCTCAAGGAAAACCATGGAATGCACATAGATAAATGTTACAGCTATTGCTATCTTTTTGCAGCAAGGAAAAAAAAAACTGCATTATTGAAAGCACTTCTGCCTTCTCTTGTATTCATCTATTAATTGCAAAAGTTTATGTGACTTTATCCAGAATATATTTATCATCGGTTGTGTATTTGCTCTTTTTCACAAAGGTAACTGGAGAGCCATTGATTCAAAGGAGAGATGACACAGCTGATGTTTTGAAGTCAAGGCTTGAAGCCTTCCACAGACAAACCGAGCCTGTATGTTATTCTTTAAAAGAACTATTTTTTCTGAAAAAATATCTTGTACTGCTATATATGTATATATTAAAGTTAAGTTATTTTAGCGTCTTACCTTCTAAAAATTGGTTCTATTGTTTCAGAATTAATTTTCTTCATTGTTGATTTCCTTTCATTTAAATATTTGTATCATCAATGATGCCATGGTAGTGCTGCATAAAGTTCAATGATTTGGTGGGCCCTGTTTGATGTGCATTTTTATGTCCTTTATTATAGTTTTTCACTCATATATGTTTTTTTTGTGATCACTCAAGTCTTTTGGGCCCTCCACATTTTATTCAGAATTCTGATTTACGTCATGAGAATCAATTTGTGTTTCTCTGTATTTAATGATGTAATTTTTTAGATCAATATTATTCCTAATTTGAAAACAATTGGTTTGTCATAGGTGATTGACTATTATTCTAAGAAGGGCTTGGTGGTTAATCTGCCCGCAGAGAAACCACCAAAGGAAGTGACTGCTGAGGTGCTGAAAGCCCTCTCATGATGAAGTGGCCACTCTTCAGGTTAAGCATGGCATGTACCAAAATCCTTTTGTCTGCGTTTCTTCAAATGCAGTGTCCTTTTTGTGGGAATCTCGGGAATTTTGTCACCGCTTTGACAATCTCGGGAATTGTCTGAATAATATTTGTTTCGAATGAGAGAAGCTGTTTTTAAGTAGAATGCTGAGATGCTTAAAGCAATTCATCTTTGGCAAATTTTTCCTTGCTAACTTTTTTCCAGTTCTTACATCAATGCTATGTGACTGGCTATGATAATCTGGAAAATACCTAGCTACTGTTTGCCCCCAGCACCTCTCTGTTGAGTGGAGGTATCAATGTGCTACGATGTCAAATAAACGTTTCTTTGTATGATTCGGTACTTGTATTGATGTTTATTCGTATTGGGGTAGCTACTGCGGTTGTACTCATGCTTATTGTTTTGAGTAGACGTACAACTCGAGAAATGTTGCAATAAAAATGCATTGGCTTATTTTTTAATTGGCTTATTCTGGCTTATTTCCTGAAATTTCCGAACTCCAACACACCACATTCGGAGCTCTTTGTTAACTGTTGGGCAACCAGCAATGATAGAGTCGCGATCAAAGGCATTCCTGAGATTTCACAGGGTCCAAGCTCCCAAGATCACAACACTATTGGACCCTTTTCTTTAGGGCCTTGCAATTCTAGCTTTTGTCCAACAGTCGGCGAATCACTCATGGCATCTAAGGTGAAGTGCGTTGGAGGCCAATAGGGGCCAGCAAATTATGCCAAAATTGCCTAGACAAAACATAGCTGGTAAGAAAAAGCTGCATCAGTCTCCTCTTGGTCACAAAAGAACTGACTCTTTGTGGGGCTGCATGTTGGAACCATTTTAGTCATGCATTTTCATGATAGGAAGCCGTTCACAAAAAAACATTCAAACATGTAAATTTAGAACGTGGTATGGCAAAGCACACACAGCTAACACATTCTCCCAAATTTGTTCTCCACGTGTTTATTAAATCTATAAGTACAGCTTGTAACAAAGGCTAACCTATTGTGCTCAATGCCTCAGTAATCCACCTTGACCTTGCTATCCAATTCAGTAAATTCTTCAAAATATGCCTTGAAATGCTCATATGCGTGGCTAATGTCGTCAACGGCACACATTTCTCTGATGCTGTGCATTGATAATTGGGGTGCTCCAATATCAACAGTGCGAATACCAACACCACTAGCAAGTATTGGGCCAATTGTTGAACCACAAGCCATGTCATTGCGAACAACAAAATCCTGCATATTTGGAAAATGAATAAGATTCGGCAAATGCATCATGTAAAATTGATTTATTGACTAAAAACAATAAATATACACAAATAATAAAAAAAAACTTGAAACTCTCATATAGCATTGTCTGAATCCACATTAACAAACACAATGATGTGAAACAAAATGTTTAGATGGAGCATAAAGTAGGAAAAACATTATGTGGTCAACGTTCCTACAAGATACCAGTCTCTCAAGAGAGAGAAGCATATAGAAAAATAAAACAAAACCTAAAAACAAATCTTCTAAAATCTAGTTCGTTAGATCAGCCGAAGCTTAATAGCAAGGTCACCCAGAAAAAAGAAGAAAAAAGCTTAACAACGAAAGATAAACAGTAGGAACACACATCATAATCATTAACTCTAGATGGATGGTATTGGATGCATTGAGAGCTCAGTTACATCTTCGACTGCAAAATTAGCTCATACTTATAAATATGTTCATCCTTATAACAATTATAGATCAATAAATGGATTGCTTATTAGAAAAACAAATTAATACAAATCAAAACTATAAGGAAAAATGTCAGAGTACAAACCATAAGTTGGAGTAACCATTAGCAATTCACAATTATTATATGGTGTCCTTTCTGTATCAACTAACCTGTATAGGTAGTTGGTGTTTCTCAGCAATTTCTCGGAAAATAAATGCTGTCACAGAATTTGTAGCATATCGTTGATTGGCATTATGCTTGATTACAAGTCCTCCATGCAATTTTGGTTGGTGGTTCTCCTCATGCTTGTCCTGGAAAAGTAGATCACAAAATGATTCAGAATTGCATTTGTATCTTGATGCATGTATATGTGAAATGTTAGATAATTCTTACCATATAATTGGGGTGTAAAGCATGTGCCATGTCAGCAGACACCAGAAAGCTCCTCTGAATAGCTTTTTCTAGCAACTGAAAAGTAAAAAAAAAAAAAGTTTGAAACTTTCTATTACAACTTGGAAACTAACTTATATAAAAAAACTGCAAATAATGTGGTAGGATGAAACAAAGGATAACAATTCTGAAAGGTTGAACACACGTTACTAAGTACCTTGGAATTTGAA
Source organism: Microstegium vimineum (assembly GCA_022036555.1). Taxonomy (NCBI): domain Eukaryota; kingdom Viridiplantae; phylum Streptophyta; class Magnoliopsida; order Poales; family Poaceae; genus Microstegium; species Microstegium vimineum. The sequence goes on from CM039138.1 coordinate 31,186,238, forward strand.
GTGTTAAAAGACCCAGTGATTCTTGATAAAGCATCCAACATGGCAGGGGAACCAGCTCCCTGAGCAGAATCAGATCCAACTTCTTCATGGTCAAATAGAGCTACCATTCGCACACCAGATTCATGGTCAAGAGAGTGTTCAACAGAACTGGAGTCGATTAGGGCCTGAAATAGTATTAGAGAGATAATTGCTATTATGATGTTATTGCAAACAAATGGCATTAATTAGGATTTTGTTACTAAAAAGAAAATGCTCTTGCGATACGGACTTGAAAGTCCATGCGATGTTAGAACACTCAGAATCATACAAGTATCACAGAACGGTTAATCTTATAGAGAGATTTGTTATCCAAAAGAGAGGGTATTATTAATTATTAAGTATATAAAAGTATTAAATTATGGCTAGCACATTTGATGACACTCACAGTTAGTATTTTTTAAACAGAATGGTAGCTATATGTATAAATCAAATATCTTCTTTCCTACATGTAAGATTATATATTTTTTCCCTAGAATTTTTTCTTAAAACATACCATTGGTGCAACTGCAAGTAGCTAGCTCTAAATTAACACTTTATATAGAACGACACCAAGAAATCACAAGATGTGGTAGCTATAGGTAAAATAGTAAATATGAACCTTCAATGAACAAAATGACATGCAAAGATTGTCAAGCCTTCCTGAAAAGATGAACTCTTTCATGGCACCTGCTACAGCACTTGGTTGAGTATCACATAGTTGCAGTTCAAAGTCACATATCTCATCAGGCTTGCAGTTAGCCTCTTTAGCAATCAACTGCGACAAAAAAAATAACATCAGTGGAAGTGGAAGTGTGGAACATACTTCAGAACCCAAGGACTCTTGACATTTAGTTTTTATATATTATATGTGAGAACCTCTAGTGGAGTTGAACTACAATGCCAAAAAGGAAGTACCTGCAATAGTAACGGGTGATGCTTTGTGTTCACATTCTCCGATGACTGCTTTGGGCCATTTTCTGCTACAAATTTCTGCATTTCATTCTGTAAAATGATAGTATGAGTTTACCTTCAACATCAAAAGATGCACGCTAAATTGATTTGTTGCAAATCAATTATTCAGGAAAAGTTGTTCATGCTATACAAAATTGTCTTTTCAACTACAAATCAATGCATTCAAATCACCTTGATACATGTAGCCAGCACAGGAAGAAGATGACTCTGATTGTTAACCTTGAGACCTTCTGAGGAGAGAATCCTGTACATATTGTATGAAATTATTCAATGTCACTATAACAGGCCACACTTTCAAGGGAGCCTACAACCTATAGGATTGATTCTACTATCACAAATGGCTGCAATAATAATATAATAAAAACAACAAAAATAATAAATAGTAACATAATGAGACATAACACATAGAAATTTACTGTGTCCCAACCTGTCAAGGTGAATAGCCAAAGTAGGTATCCTCATAATTGGTTCTTGTACACGTACAAGCTTGTGTGCATAAGAGACCTCGCCATCCTTCTTCTCCCTTGTAATCACCCTACCAGCAACAGTAAGATCACGGTCGAACCATGTGTACCACAATCCACCACCATACGTTTGAACCCCAACCTCAAGGTAACCTCCTTTGGTTACCTGCAAAACATGCAAGATAATATCAGTAACTTATCAAAATGTGTACCATCAGCTACCACCAAAAACTCAATAACAACTTATGTTCCCGGTTAAGACATGAATCACTGGTTACACAGACACTTGCTATCATATAAAAATTGGAACACAGGACAACACAAGGTACTCTGAAATCAGTGAGCAAGAGTTGAGGCTTGATACCTTGGATACGGGCTTGAGCTTGAGGCAAGGGCTGTCAGTGTGCGCTCCAATGATGTGAAACCCATTGCCAGCAACGTATCTGTGAAACATCAACACATAAGCTAGCCAATCAATCCACATAACAAACAAGTCAACGCAATATGTACAGAATATTTTGTGAACTACTGTAGACAGTGTGGATTTAAGGCTCTCAAGAACCTAAGTCTGGTGAGAACAAGGAGGACGGGGAACGGATCTAGCTTACTCACTTTGCGCCGATGGCGAAAGCAACGATGGTGGAGTGGTTGCGTGTGAAGAAGTACTTGCGCCCAGGCTCGAGACCCACCCACTCCTCCCGTTCCGAGAGCTGCACGAACCCTGCCTCCTTCAGCCGCCGCTTCGCCTCGTCTTCTCCCGATGGAAGCAACAGCCCAACGAAGTCAGCTCAGATCATGTCGTGAGAAAAGAAAAGAAAAGAAAAGAAAAGGGGAAACATGATGTGTACCAACTGCGTGAAAGGCGGTGGGCGAAGCGTTGAGGAAGTCGACGAGGTCGGAGACGACGGGGGCGACGGCCGCCATGGGAGGTGGCGACGATACCTATGCAACGGGAAGTGCCAGCCGTCGGCGGACTGGCGGAGGCGCGGAGCCGGCGTGGCCGCGGGCGTGGGGCAGCGAAGGGTGGACGGCGGCGTGGGGCTGACTGCCGCGCCGGCGTCGGGTGGCTGGGCGGAAGAGGGGGCCGGGGTTCGCAAGTCTCGCTCGGGAGTCGCTTCAGCCTGGGAGACGAGAGTGGGGTGAAAGAGTGTTTGGGCAAAATTTCGTGGGCTCTGCACACTGGTAAAAAAAGAAATGAAATTGGGCCAAATTCTAGAATTGTCCCAGGCCTAGGACCTATGATGCGCGCGGATACTCGAGTGGGTACATCTCCCAGCCCGACTGCGAAAACAGGATACGTAACAAATAGGTAGAATCACGAATCAGCAAAACTGTTTAGGAATGATGACTTTTTTGTTTGAATTTGGAAATCTGGCCCTAAAACAAAAATTCCTTAGGAATTTGGTCTTCCGTCAGTTTGAAGGTCTAACGGTGTTAACTTTGGGGTACAATGACCATTTTACCCCGATACAAAAAAAAATAATAAACAGAGTTTAACTTATTTATTATATATTTAGAGTGTGTGTATATATATATATATATATATATTAATTATTTATACTCTAATATATATATATATATATATATATATATATATATATATATATATATAGGGAACTAGTAGTAGTCTAAAGCCAGAATACCATGTTTTATGTAGCCGGACCAAAACTCGCGAGTCCAAGCGGCACCGACGCACCATGCTCAGACCCGGTCCATTCACCCACTGCACTCGTAATTAATGGCAATAAATATTGGTACATTTATTTACCCAAAAATTATGCCCTCCAAAACTGCCAAGCTTGCTATGATCGTCGACGCACACGCACCCTTGCGGCTTTTGCCGCCGCCACCGCGCTGTGCTGCCTGTGCACTGGTTCTTGCATCGAAGGGCAGTCGCGTCATGGATCCAGTAAATATGTATTCACAAAAATTCTCGTAAATACTTCTTAATATTTATTAGTATATATTCTTGTAAATATTTTTAATGCATATTCTTGGAGATTCTCCTAAATACTTTTAGTGCAGATTATCATAAATATTCTAGTAAATCAGCTAAATATATCGTAAATACAAAAACCGTTCATGTACTAGTGGCATGTAGCACGTAGGCCCCACCGACACATTTTTTTAATTACGAGAATTATAATCCATGCAATTACTTCTGTCTAGCTCGCTCCATTATCGCTCGGCTGACTGGCACGTGAAATCAGCATCACGTGATTACAGGAACCCACCACCACCAACGCTCGATCTGAACCGGGGCGGGTGGTGCGATCGGACAGGCTTACTACAAAATAAGTTATTCTACAGTCCCTATATATATATAATCTAAATATACAATAAATAAGTCAAACTCTATTTTTTATTTTTTTTTTCGGGGTAAAATGGTCATTGTACCCTCAAAGTTAACATCGTTAGACCTCCAAACTGACGGAAGGTCAGATTCCTAAGAAATTTTTATTTTGAGGCCAGATTCTCAAATTCGAAACAAAAAGGTTCTGATTTCTAAACAGTTTTATTTTCAGGGCTTGATTCCTAATTCTCCCTAACAAATAGGATACGTGTATCAGACACGTTTGGACCAATTTAGATACGGCCCGTGAGAGCAAACCAGCCCAGTTTTACTTCCCACGCACCTTTTCTTTTCTATTTTGTTGTTATTACGACAAGTAGATGGCCTCTGTGATGAACCAGATGATCTGATATTTTTTATTTTTTTAATAAGGTCAGTTTAGGATGCGTACGTGTGGTGTGCACTCAGGTTACTAATCACTATATTGTGGATGTGGTTTCCATTTTTCTATTAAATCATGTGTAGTTATTAATTATTATTATTATTAAAAATATATTCTAGCCATATCCCTGTGTCACTGTTATTTTTAGAATAGCGTGTCTGATACGTATTATATTCAATATTTGTATCTGTATCCGGGCAACATACGGTTCGTTTCATCGTTTCGATGGCTGATAAGCCAGTTGTGGATGTTCTTGGTTGTTTTATTGTGAGAGAAAACCACTGTTTCGGTGGCTAATAAGCCGGCTGATAAGTCAAACGAACAGGGCTGAACCTACGACTAGCCGTTGGGTCCGCCCTTATAAGTGTGGTCGTGTATTCTGAGAAATAAAAAAGTCCAATTTTTCTCTATTAACTTTCGTTTTAGTTTGTTTTTCTCTCTCAACTATCAAACCAGAAATCTTTCTATTTCTAACTTTGAAAATTGTTTGTTTTAAATCTCTGGCCAGTTTTGGACGGTGGTTTTGCTACCGTACAGTAGTTTTGTCATTTTTTTATTTTGGTTGAATCTTTGAAAATCATAGTAAATCACACAAAAAATTATTAAATGAAAAATTCAATTTCGTTGGACTCCACATGAGTATATAATATGGTATGTTTTAGGAAAACTATTGTCCAATAATATGAATGGTTTTGAAAGTTGAGGGATGTTTTTTGCCCGGTTTTAGAGTTGAGGGACGTAAAACAAACTTTTACAAAAGTTATAAAGTTTTCTCTCTCCAATCTTAATATTTTTTTTTCTAAAACCCTAATATTTTTTTACTCTAAAAATATTGGAAACAACCAACAGGGCCATATCTAAGAGTTTCTAATAATCCACCCCTAAAATAAAAATATAGAAGACAATTTTACATCAGAAATTCTATACTATTTCTAAATTATCTTAACCACTTTTATATTTTTCACTCTTTTAAAGAACTTATTCAGTTGGTCGTTTCTGTGGCTAATAAGTCGGTTGGTAATGTTTTATTGTGAGAGAAAAGTAATGCATCGTGGTTGATAAGTTAAAGCAAATAAGGTGAAATATTTATATTATAAATCATTTTTTTACTCTTTATTCTTTCCATACCCTTCCACCTTAGATTAGCCAAGGATACACGACTGAAAAACACGTAATTTTATCTAAATAGGGTGACTTTTCTAAGTTCTAAAAGATTAGAAAATGGAGCTAAGGGTTATGAATGAATTTAGTGAACTCTTGTAGATGCTTTTAGAGCGAACGAATCCAGTTCGCCCACTCCAATGTCCCTAGTCATATTCAGGCGTACATATCCTTTGCTCAAATAGATTATATTCTATAAAGGACCATATTCTACGAGCCTAAGTTTTGTTTTTGAAATGTGTTACTTTGATGGTTTTGGTTTGACTATTTCATTCATTTTTAAACTCCACTTCTTTCCTACTTCCTTTGTTTCAAATTATAAGTTGTTTTAACTTTTTTGATATATCTTGTTTGTTATATGTCTAAATATAATCTAAGTTTACATACTCGCTCTATTCCAAATTATAAAGCATTTTAAGAATCCTGGAGAGTTAAGTCATCTTAAGTTTGATCAAAATTATAGAGAAAATTATAAATATTTATGATATCAAATAGGTATATTATGAAAATATAATTGATGAAAAAATTAATGGTATTTAGTTGTCATTATAAATATTATTATATTATCATATAAATTTAGTTAAACTTGAGATGTTTTGACTATTCAAGATTTTTGGAATATATTATAATTTGGGATAGAGGGAGTACAGAGCAAATTCTACATACCAAAAAAATTAAAATGACTTATAATTTGGAACATATGAAGCAGTATAGAAGAGAGAACAATAACTATTTTAAAATGTTTCCAGTCCATTTTTTGGTTTCGCCAACAAAGCATGGCACTTAGTCATTTGGAATCTATTTCTAGACTATGTACATTGGCCAATGGCCACGAGACTAATCATCAGGTTAACTAGCCGAGGCATGAAGATGCGCTCGATGAATCGGGTAGTCATGCTCATAGGTGGAAGAAGGTGTGAAAATAGAAAACAAGCTCATGACGAAGAGTGCCAACCCGACCTTTTTCTTTTTACCCTACGTTGGTCCTGTCATGAAGGACGCCTATAACTGCATCGTGAGACAGTGTTTGACACCATATTACCCCATAGACCAGCTTGTGGAGCAAAGTTCCAAAAAAGTGTTCTTACGCGCCTGCTTCCGCGCGCATAAGCGGTAAGCGGGGGAGGGGGGGGGGGGGCACCACTTTGCTTTGGAGCATAAGCGCTCCCTAAGAGGTGCTAGCACTTGGGCGGGCACGGATGCGTGTGCAACAACGCCGCGGGTGGGCACCAGGCGCCGCTAGTGCCTGGTGGGGAGTCGCAACCGGCGCCGCCGTGGTGGAGCAGCTAGCGGCCGGCTCGCGCTGCTCAGGTGGAGGAGCGGCACACAGGCGGAGAAGAGTAGAGGGGCAGTGAGTTGAGCAGGTTGGTACATAAGCGATCGTGAGACAAATATGTGATGACAAAGTATATATTTCATAAAACCATGTTATTTTCAAAAATAATAAAATGCTTTAAATTAAAAACAATGCTCAAACTTGTAAATATTGTGTCATTTTAAAAAACCATGTACCAATATTCCTGTTGAGAAGGGCTTATAAGAGTATATCCAAAAGTCTTTCTAAATTCTACTCTTTAAATCATCATTTGAAGAGCTCTCTATCTCTAGATAGTAAGAAATTCGAAATAAACAATATCTATATTCAAATACGTAATTAAAGAGATTATTGGGGAGTGTTTTGTCACCAAAATCTCTAATTCCCATAAATTTAAAAAGCTATATAAAGAGTTTGAGATTCTCTAGGCTAAAACAAATGTCACCAAGAGCACATAAGATGAGCGAAAATCAAATAAAAATATTTTGAGACGAAAATGATATGAAACCTACGGCATAATATCTGTCCACCTGGACCAATTATCGTACTCCTCTCATCTCATCCACACCCCCAAACCTCCGCCGCTCTTCGCCGTCAGCCCGTCACTCCCCTCCCCGTCCCAACCGTCGCCTCGCTTCTCCGGTTCTCCCCGCCCGATTGCCCGGGATCCCTAACGCCCCATGGCCTCCGTCTCCCCCGCGGCGGCCGCCGCCGCGGTTTCGGGCTCTCACCACGGCCGCATCCTCCTCCCATCGTCCCCGCGCCGCCTCCCCGGCCCCGCCCACGCCCTCGTCCGCGCCTCCGCCTCGCGGCCTGCCACGCCGACACCCTCCTCCCCTTCTCATCATCGGAGGCCCGCGCGCCGCTGGTCCCCGCGGTGGAGCCTTCCTCCGAATCTGCCACCGACTGCTTCGTCGACTGGCTGCGCGGGCGCGGCCTTCCCTCAGGCAAAGTGGACATTCGGGAGCGGCCGGTGCCCTGCTTGCGCGACGGAAATGACCTACCGCTGCGCTACGTCGCCGCCGGCGTCGACCTCCAGGTTGATGTGGCAGCAAGTGTTTTTTGTTTCCTGCAGTAATGACCAGACCATGACCTGGATTCTGTTGGCTGGCTTGTTTGTGGCGCAGGCGGGGGATGTGGCGTTCGAGGTGCCAATGTCCCTGGTCGTCACGCTGGAGCGGGTGCTCGGGGACGAATCAATCGGTGAGATAGCCTCTGCCTCTAGTAATCTATATACTCCTGTGGTTGTATTGATTACTCAGTTCTATCACTGATAGGAATTGCCGAATTGGGGAGTTTGGGCTATAATAAGTTGATTTAGTATCTGAATAAGTTAGTAACTGAGCTGCTCGACATTTTTCTGCTAAAATGGCGAGCCTACTTTGCTCTGAGATTATGTGGCCTGCTCATTCCTGTCTTGACTCTTGAGCAGATGTCCTGACCACGGGTCTGTTGCATTTTTCAACATTTAGAGGCATGTTTACAATAATCAAGATATATAAGAGGGGCTGTTTTAGACATTTAAGGCTTTCCCCAAAATATAGGCTGCTTGTTCCATTTTCATGTTTTGCACTATGTTCAAACTTTTGGGCATGCCTTTGTGTTATTTAGCATTCTAGTTTGCAGCCAACGGCATCATGCATGCACATTTTTAGGTCAGATTCCAATGCTTGCACAAAGTAAGAAGAGGAGGGAAGGAGGCATTACGTCCTATCTGTAACTTGTCATTCATGGAAATATCTATCATGTTTCAAAATTTTGTACCTTGACTTGGAACTTGGAAGCTGAATAGAAATGCAAAACGGCTTTACCTCTTTTTTCCTGTTTCGGTTTTCATAGCTTTTTTTATGATATTGCATTTGTTGTCCGCGTCTTTCGTTAGGTTGTTTTGTTATTAGTCAAGATCGCAGGTAGTTGAAACATGAATGCATTAAAAAATGATGTGATATTTCTGTTTCACCCTGCATTTGTGCTTGCTGTATATTTTGCTTGTGTGATGCGTGCAGTCCACTTCTAATTCTGGTTCAGTAGTTCTCCGTGCTTTATGTTAACAATATTTCTGTTTATAACCTTTTATCCCTAAAACTAAAGGGAATAACTACTTCAATGGTAACAATTACCCACCTGTGACACAAACAATTTTGTGCCATTTGCACAAAGATAAAAGTAACTGATATATATGTCACAGATGTGTTTCTTGGTTTGTTGATATTTTTGAACCATGCAGCTGAGTTGTTAACAAACAACAAGTTATCTGAGCTGGCATGCTTGGCATTGTATCTCATGTATGAGAAAAAGCAAGGAAAGGATTCATTTTGGTACCCCTACATTAAGGAACTTGACCGACATCGAGGAAGGGGGCAGCTAGCTGTTGAATCACCACTTCTATGGACTGAAAGTGAACTGGATTACCTTACTGGAAGCCCCTTGAAGGTTAGTGGTTTTACTCTGTTGTATCCAATTCTCAATATAACATTATTGCCTTTTGATGTTGAAGGATCACTCAATATTCTGTAATAAGAACATTAATATCCTAACGTACATGATATGTTTGCAGGATGAAGTTTTTGCTAGAGATGAGGCAATAAGGAGAGAGTATAATGAGCTTGACACATTGTGGTTTATGGCAGGTTCACTATTTCAGGTATTCCTTGATCCTCCAAGCATATTTTTTTTTCTAGGATTGGCTATATCGTCAACTGGTCCTCTTTCTCACAGTGATTATTGTTTTTGCAGCAATATCCTTTTGACATACCTACTGAGGCTTTTCCGTTTGAAATATTCAAGCAGGCTTTTGTTGCAGTACAGTCTTGTGTGGTTCATTTGCAGGTAATGTGTTGTCATGGATTTATGTTTAAACAATTACGGTTCTGAAATCTGTTGCTTGTACATTCATTGTATTTCTTCCTTCTTTTTGAAACTTGATGCTTATGATTTGTTCTGCAGTTAGCATGAAGTGTAGAAAAATTTAGTGCTGAAGTGTTTAACATCGCCATACTCATCACTTGTAAAAACTTGACAACGTTTTATTGCCACCAAACGTGCTTCTCTGAATTCTGTAGATTTTATTCTTTTGCACATATTCTATTTAGACTTCCAGATTATAAAGAATGTGAATATAGATCATTTAGTTTTGCCTCCAGAAATTATGGTACAGCACACAATGACCTGGTGCTGCGGTGCCTGTTTGTTTTCAAAATTTATCTGCTTTACTTTTACATATGTTAATATGTGTTGGAAGAATGGAGCCTCGGAAGATGCCTCATTTGTTGTCATTGTATTCAATCATGTAACTAGTGTCTGATAGGAAGAAGTAAGCTTATGCACTGCAAAGGGTAGAACGACCTACATGTGGAGAAAAAATTATATATATAGGACTTAAACATCCTTTAATAGAAGAAAGCATTACTATGTTAATACGTTATCATCTTTTGTGTGAGACCAACAGTGCTTAGTCTGCTGAGTGATTGGTTGTTGGAGAAGTACTGAAATGCTCCCAATTGACTCAGTTATACTTCTTATTCAAGAGCAGAAAGTTAGTTTAGCTCGAAGGTTCGCGCTAGTTCCCTTGGGGCCGCCACTATTGACTTACAAGAGCAACTGCAAAGCAATGTTGACAGCTGATGGTGATTCTGTTCGATTGGTGGTGGATCGGTCATATAAAGCCGGAGAACCAATAATCATCTGGTATGTTTTCTTCAGTTGCATCAACATTCTTGTCCTTCTTCATCATATTTTGCAATCTGAGATGCTGATCACTTAGTGCAGTTTTTCTGCATTATTTTGGTTTATATGTTCAAGAACCTCAAATTATGTAGATTATACAGGTGTGGACCCCAAATAAACTCCAGGCTTGTTCTGAATTATGGTTTTGTTGATGAAGACAATCCCTTTGATCGCATAACAATTGAGGTACGCAATCTTTATTATGCAGCAATCTTCTCTACTGTGTGGTTCATGTAATTCTGTTTGAATCACTGTTACAGGCATCTTTAAATACAGAAGATCCTCAATACCAAGAAAAAAGAATGGTTGCTCAGAGGAATGGAAAGCTTGCTATCCAAAACTTTAATGTGAGAACTTTTCCCCTTCCTTTTGTAGTGAAAATTGTAAATGTTATACGTTCATATGCCTTGTTGAATCAGGTCTATGTAGGTAAAGAGAAACAAACTGTTGCAGAAATGCTGCCTTATTTGAGATTAGGATACATATCAGATCCAGATGAAATGCAGTCTATACTCTCTTCTGAAGGAGATACATGTCCAGTAAGTTCGCCAACTCTTCCTTGATGTTGCTACCTATTTCTTCATTGATTTGGTTGGCTCCTTCTAAAATATGATGGATACATGCACGAAAGCACCTGCCCTGATAATTATTTAACATATTTTTCCTTTTTAGAATTGCGATTAGTACCTGTTTCCTTTTTTTTTTTTTGCTTCGGTATGGTCCAGTTTCGTGGTTTCTGGGCATAAACCTAGCCATTCAATTTAGATTCAATTGTTGTGGTGGTTCCGTATGACTGCAGAACTTTTTATCATCAGCTTATTGATTTAGCCTGAAACTAAAAACATGGCACCTATTTGTCCCCTATCATTGCGTGTAAATCCATAGGTTGAAGCTAGCTAGATGATCAAGGCCTATATCTTGACAATTCTCTAGTTACACTGAAATGTTAATTTTGCATGGACTTGTAAGGGAAGGCAGAATATGTACCCTTGTTGCATGCAATTTTGAGAATTTGGTTACATTAGAGATTTTCTTCAGGCATTTTCCATTCGTAGTTTCAAATGTTTGGGATCATAGCCAAGTATATTTTGGGTTGTGATCAAACTGAAATTGCTCGTATTTGAGTACCTGCATGCCATTACCTGCTGTAGACATTAGTTTGGGTAAAAAACTGCTGGTAACCTAGGGTATGATTTTCTTAAATCTACAGAAAGATGCGAAATGTAAATTTCAGCATAGTATTCTAACAGCATGATGTTTTAATTTATGATTTAACATTTTGGTACATTTCCTGTACTTCTCTAGCTTAGTCCATGTACAGAGCGAGCTGTACTTGATCAACTTGCTGGTTACCTGGAATCTCGGTTGGCTGGTTATCCAACGACTTTGGATGAAGATGAAGCTATGGTAATGAGCTTTGTGTTTTTTTATGAATTATTTCTTGATCATTCTGTGCCTCTATGGACATGCTGAATGGTATACCCAATACCATTGCTTTGGTCATTGCCAGTTGGCAGATGGCAGTTTGGAACCAAAGAAGGAAGTTGCTACTAGGCTTGTAAGGTTAGAGAAGAAGATGCTCCATGCCTGTCTACAGGCCACAAATGAGTTTATAAACGACTTGCCAGACCACACAGTATCACCTTGCCCTGCTCCATATGCCCCTGAACTGAAATGAGGTACCACCGGCGATGATCTACATTTTATCAGTTTGTCAATTATAATGCTGTAGCATGTAATTTGTTCGGTTTTCTTGCAGATTGCACGTTGTTTTCTTTTCCCAGATGGTCATACCATTAAGGATGTCAAAGTTTGATCAATGTGCATCTCTATACGAAGACCATATATGCTGCAAGGTGGATATAGCATTTGAAAGAATCTGCTGCTTGTTTCCTTTAGTGATTACAGATATGTTAATTGCATGCTAGAAGGTAAATGAGGCAGACCAAAGTTGTATTAAATTGTCTCGTGCCAAAAAGCACGCTACATAATACAGATTCACCTGTTCATTGATGGTTACAACTTGCGTGTTCCAGGAAATCACATCTCTGGCTGTTCAAGTTAATAAGGATATCATTGGTCTTCAGCGGGACATGGTAATGGTCTCCAAGGGGATGTGGTCATGTTGTAGTTAGTTGCAATGGACAGAAGTGTGCATGTATCTCTTTTGTCAACCTAGCTGTTTGTATTTGCAACATCCATTTGCTGATGATCATGGGCTAGGAATACCAATCAACAATCATGATTCATGTACATAATGCTAACTGATCACTTCTTTTTTTCCCGGAGACATGACTGGTCAAGTGGTTAGTGATCATGGCTGTAGTTGTCTCTAGGATTACTTACAAAATTGAATTCGGCGCAGAACTGGATTCAGTTGCCCATGCTGTCATGCGGCTAGCATTTTGAAAAATCTTTGCCTGAGCCGAAGTCGCCATGCAGCTGTCATTTTGAGAAGTCTTTGCCTGAACCGAAGTAAAATTTCATTTATAATAGGCTCTATTTTACACTTTTACTATGACCTTAAGCTTGCCGTAACGGATCAGGATCAGGACAAAACGGCAAGGCTACTATAGGCAATATTGTCAAGATAGAGAAATGTTAGACGTAGTGGGGATCGAGAAGAAGAACTTGGTGGACAAAATGAGCAGCAATTTGGGAGAAAGGATAAGTTGCAACTCTTTTATAGTGTGTTTGCTTTGGAGAATCAATCCAATTTAGATGAAGGGATATATGATGAGGCCTTCTTTAAATTTTCTTAGATGATTTCATTCCTCATACTAGTGTTCTAATTATTAGCTTATGAGAAATGAGGTGGTGGTACATTAGCTCATTTTATTCCATAAATCAAACAAAAAAAATTAAGTAGTAGGATGATGATAGACTTCATACCACAAATCAAAACACCCAACACCTCTACAGAGACTTGTTCTACTCTGTCCCATTCATCCACACATTAGGCCATTTTGCACGTGCCCATTGATCACATATGCTAACGGTGCAGTAGTAGGTGGAAGAGCAGTATTGACACCTCAGAGCCTCTTCAAGAGACTATGTAAACATACTAGTCAAATTTAGTGATTTAGTCACTCTAAAATAGATAACACTAGATTACTTCAACAGACTCTGTAAAATCAAGAGTCTAGGTGGTTAGTGAGATAGGCTATTCAAAGATAAAGAGCGAATGAGATGAATGAAGAGCTACTAAATTTAGAGAGTAGTCTGTTGGAGACATTTTTTTCTTTCATAATAACTAAATTTACATTTAGAAAATGATTTGACTAATCTCTTGGAGATGCTCTTAGGTCTTGTTTAGTTCTACACCAAACCAAGGGGGTTGGAGAGGATTGGAGGGGATCAAGGAGGATTTTGGCTTGTACGGGAATAAACCCCCCCTTAAGGGCTACTTTGGCAGCCATAGGGCGATTAACCCTGGGAAGTAATCAGGGGGAGGGGTTTTTTTTGACAGCAGAATCCCCGTCCAACCACAGGGGAGATATCCACGCATGGAGAATTTCCCCGCTGTGGTTTGGAAGCGGAAGGGCAGTGGCTTCGGAGCCTTTCGCTGGTAATTACGGAGTCTTTCGCCGTTGTCACGTAAGCTAAAATAAACACACACACAATAGCAGAAAACAGAATAGGAACCAGAGTCAAATTCGTACAGAAGTTCTACTCAAGTATAATCTTTTCCAACAAAGCTAATATATAACATTTCTACGATCATTATAGTCACTTCGTATTAGTGTCAGAACCACAAAAACATGTAAAATGTGAGGCATAAGTCTCTTCAGCATACAAATACAGAGATACATCAAATCTAATTAATGAAAAAGTATCATCTGATATCTAGCAAACTACTAGTAGCATTCATATATATTGTTCTGCATCCTTACATCCAACTGAAAATGGTGAACTCTGATAATTATACTTCACTTATCCCAAAATTGACCATTCTTACATAGAGTAATATCTGGCATCTAGCAAGTACTATCAAAAGTGACCAGAATTTCACTTATTTCAAATCATGCATTGCTTCCATTAAGACATCTGCATGTAACACAAATAAATGAAAATGGTGAGCCCAGATGACATGTCTGGCTCTGGAAAATGCACTCGCATATGGCAAAAATACTTGGGTAAAAGAAAATTGTTCTCATGATGTCTTTTTGAGCCTGAAATGGCAGGGTGTCTGCCTTTGCATTATGTAAGGATAGTCAGAACAAATTACATAGCTGTAAAAGCCCTACTGAAATGAACTTAAAGAAAGAAGAAAGAACAATGTACATGTTCTCATGATGTCAATAGCTAGTTGTCAGTTCAGGCTAAGATAAGCGAAATACATAACTAGATTGCATTACTTATTAAATAATTAATTCTTAAACCATAGAGTTATGGAAGTCATATTAGTCTTGTTTCAAAAAAACATCATATCAATTTGACTCTAATAGCTTCCTAAAAAGGAAGGCAAATAAGTTATGGAAGGAGTAGGAACAGTTCAGAACTCAGATACAGAGTTTTACATGGACTAGAAAAATGAGATATCTGCACTAGGATGCATCAATTTGAACCAAAATACACTAGCAGCTAAAGACATCTGCAGTAACACAAAATTAATGAAAATGGTGATATCTCATGACAGGTCTAGCTCTAGAAAATGCACTTGTATATGGCCAAAATACATATAACATAGGTAAAGGATATTGTTCACATGATTTCTATGGCTATCTATCAGGTCAGAATGATACTTGTCTGGCTTCATGCTCAATGATACTTGTCTTCACCCAAATACATCAACCAAAATAATCAGTGAGGACCAAACCAAATGAGCAATGTAGTAGCAGGTTGTATACTTGTCTTTCTAGCATTAGCAAGTAAGCTCTAGGAAAAACATTACCTTATCTGTTGTCTGAGCCAAATCAAGCGGACATTCTTGTTTTTCATTTTCATGAACACTTCTCTGTCTATCTCAGATTTAAAGATAGTCATAGCATATGCCTTCTCCACTTCAGTAAGTGTATCCATCACATCCACTTCATTGAGACAGTTGTCGACTGAAAATTCTTCATCTTTTTCCTTTTTCTTACTGATCTCTTCCAAGGTTTTGCTTGTTTGTGATTTCTTATATTGCACCCAGTCCTCAATAGCAGCACCAATGTGACTCTGCTTACGCTTCCTCCCACCATTTGCTCCTTGCACAGAATCTTGATTGGAAGGTGCAGATTGAGCTTCATTATGTGCACTTGAGTTGTCTGGCCCATCTAAGTTAGTAAACTGATTTGTGACGAAGTCAGAGCCATTATATTGAAGACCTCATTTATTTTTCTATGCACTGTCTCGCTGCTGTGCTGAAACTCCTTCTTTAGCCTATCTGTGCTTCCATTATGAGAGAGCATGAACAGAAAAAGTCCAAGTTGCTCCTCAATCTTCATACCACATGTGTCACGAAGCAAGTTCTCATCCCTCAGCAAGTTTGCTATATTCCTAAATATTTCAGCCTCCATCCTAAATTCCTCCTTGCACCAATTCTCGTGTCCTTCGAGAATCTCTTTAACCTTTATAGCACCAAGAAGAGAAGAGGTATGCTCAGGTGTTTTCTCTTCGTCGAGAAAGGGCATTACATCAGGGAGAATAACAAACAATAGTTCCTCATCTTCTTCTTCCTCTTCCAACAAAAAATTCCTAGCAAGCTCGTCCCCAGAGGCCATCTAGTGCTACATATATGAAATTATATTACTATATATATATATATATATATATATATATATATATAAAGCTAGCAGATCAAAACTATGACATAACCGATGCAAAAGTTTGACACACAGACCCTTGTGCAAAAACAACTAATGTCATGACATGACCAAGTAGCTCTCGCTAGTTGCTCAGTTAACAGAATACTGAGAATAGGATATTAGCAAGAAGATAATAAAAAATGCCGAGTACCACAACCATAATTGACAAAACTAAAAAATACAGCTTTCTCTTTAAAGTTTAAAAATTAAATTATACTCTCTCTAGCACTCCAGATCATGTTCTAACACTACAACAGGTCATGTTTAGATAAACATTCATAGTGAAAGGATCAAGATGTCCAAGAGGGGGGGTGAATTGAGTTCTTTTTAATTTCTAAACAAGAATTAAACCTATAAAGGACCAATTAACCCCCAAGTGCGTACCGCTTGTGTATCCTAGCTAGAAAGCAGTAGCAAGTCAATAGAGAGCGAAAACCTCCTACACAATTCTAGTATAAATTGAAAGACAAGTGCGGAAAGTAATGCGGTAATAAGAAGCTAGGGAAAAAGATGCTTGACACGACGATGTTTTGCCGAGGTATCGAGGAGTCGACACTCCCCCTAGTCCTCGTTGGAGCACCTCGCAAGGTATAGCTCCCCCTCAATCCCGCGCAAGGGATGAGTGCTCTCTACGAGCTGATTCTTCGCCACTCCGGCTCGGTGAATCGCCCACAACCGATCACAACGTCGATGGAGAAGGGCCGCCGACAATCTTCCGGCGATCACCTTCCTCCAAGCACCACCGGACCGTCTAGGTGATGTCGATCACCAAGAGTAACAAGCTTCGATCTTCGCTTGACTCACTCAAGCTTCACAACTAGAGGATGCACACTTGAACTCTTGGATGAACTAGAGGAGAGGATGGATGGATTCGCGAATCACTCTCTCACTCTAGGGCTCTTGCTCTCTTCCCAACCTTCTCAACAAACTCAGCAACTCAAATGAGCAAAGGCAAGGTGGGAGAGAAGTGTGAGAAGCTATAAATAGCCCCTCAGAAAACTGCCTCGGGCTGGCAACTTAAGTTGGCGACGGACGCTCCGTCGCATGCCCCAACGGCTAGTTCTGACACAATCTCCCAGCGACGGATGCTCCATCACAGGGGCGACGGACGCTCATCCCAGCGTCCGACGCTGCACTCTGGCTCAGGCTGAAAAACACCCTCTCTGGAAGGTCGACGGACGCTCTCCCAGCGTCCGACGCCTGACCGACGGACAGCGTCCGTCGAACCCTGAAAAACTTAGCCAGAAAACACGGCCACTGGAAGGTCGACGGACGCTGTGGACTCAACCACCCAGCGTCCGACGCCTTTGTCCGACGCGACGGACAGCGTCCGACGCCTCCGTCAGAAGCGTCCGTCGCCTAGAAAACAGACCTCTCAACTTCGTTTTTCGTCGCGATGAATATGGAAGTTGTTCTAGGCTATCTTACGGTCAACATAGGCTTGCTTAGAGCTAAGGAAGACAAGTGTGCACCACACCTAGTACATGAAGCTTTCCTAACTCAAGCTACTAGTCTCAACCCCTCTTAATAGTACGGTCAAAGATCAAAAGAGAAGCCCTATCTATTTCTAAGTGCCCTTCATCACCTTATGACACTTAGCCTATCATTCTAGGGTCTTCATCATGTCTCCTTGAAATCCGAAACGATATCCATCTTGGGGGCTAAGTGATGACCATTAATGCCCATTCTTGTTGATCACTATGGCTAAGCTACGCATAGCCTTTGTAAAACACATGTTAGCCATAAAAATTGCTAATTGTCGTTAATCACCGAAACCAACTAGGGTCATGATTCTTCAATCTCCCCCTTTTTGGTGATTGACGACAATAAATCCTCGAGTATGGATAAGAGTTATAGTTTTGAATTTTTGGTGACTTGGAATGGTTGAGCAAGGGTTAGTGGATTTGTAATGAAGCATACTTGCTCACCCAAGGTAAAACACAAACCATGGTACTCATAGATGTGAATGTAAAAAGAAGTACCTCATGATATTCTCAAAAGATGTATCGGAGTATAGCGCGGAAGCTCAATTATCATTTAAGCATAGAGATATATCATGAAACATGAGACAACTCACAAGATATATTAGTGATAATCAAGAGTTTATCACAACCAACCATATTTCACACAAACATCAACCATGATATTTCATCACACATAGATACAAATGCATAAACGTAGACATGATGAATGAGTACGGGGAATTTAAACATACAAAGATTCAAAACCCTCCCCCTCTCTCTATACTCGACCCTCTCTCCCCCTTTGGCGTCTAGCACCAACAACTAAGCATCTGGGGCTGGAGAAGAAGGTGGAGGAGCTGCAGCCTTGCGATCGAGCATGATGAAGTCCTGAAGATCTGACTCGTCTGACTCATCATCTACCTCGGCCTCTGCAGGTGTAGGCGCAGCTGGGGTGACCTTTGGAGCTGACACTGGAAGCTCTGGAGCTGCTGACTCAACTGACTCCCCCTAAGGCTCAGCTGGTGCCTCTGACGGTCCTGCCTCTGTAGTAGCGGGCCGGGAAACCCGACGAGTGAAGACTCGAGGCGTGGGGGAAGGTGTCACTGCCAGTGCAACTAGTGACACTGCTGCTACGAACTCTGCTGGGTGAGTCTGAGCTGGAGAGGATACTGCCACTGTAACTGCCTCATCCTGAGCCTCTGTGACAGCTGTCTCAACTCCTAGTGAAATAACATCTGTCTAAACTGCAGCCGGAGGGGTGGTAACTGTCTGCGTGGACTGCTCAGGTGCGATCTCCAACGAGGCAACTGAAGAAAGGTGAGTGCCCGTCGCCGGAGGATCCACCTCAACCTCTAGAGCTGGTGAGACTCGCTGAGCTGCTCCTGGGGAATCTTCTCCCGTGGTCTCCAAGTAAGAGGCTGAGAGATCTCGCGAGGCCTCTGCTATGGTAGTTCCCCGGATAGGAGTAAATCCTGTCTGAAACTCACCAGGCGAAGCTAACTAAGAGGACACCTGAGTCCTCGGAGACTGGTACTCGGGAGAAGCTGGTGCCTGAAACGGAGGAGTAGCTGGTGCCTAACTCTGCTGTCCTCCAGACGGTAATGCTGGAGTCGGTACCACTACAACTGGAGTCTGCTGTGGAGGTGAGGTAAACTGCTGCTGCTGCGAGACTCCGGGCAACTGAATCTGAGGAGTGGAAGTCTACCTGGAGCTGGAGGCTAGAAGACGCTCAAGTAATAAGGTCTGGGTCTTCTGAATCTCTGCCTGCTGCAGCTGATAGGCTAAGAATTGGCGTTGAAACTCATCCTTCCTAGCCTGAGTCTATGCCTGAGCGGCCAACTGCTGCTCTGTAAGCCTCCATAAATCGGCAGCCTGTCGTCTCTGCTCCTCTGCCTGGAGTGACTGCTCCTCCTGCATCCTCGAAAGGATGGTAAGTAAAGTAGCCTCTGAGGTGCTAGGACCTGGAGCTAGAGCTACAGCTGTGCCTGACCCTCCTGCCTCATGGTCATGAGGCATCGGTGCATACTCGCACACTGGCTGATAGTCCTCATCTGAACTGTCAGAATCTAGGTCCTCTCTGTAGACTGTCTCGGCAGCTGTGTCAATCTCAGCATCAAGATCTGCAAGATCTGCCTGAGCAATCTGCTCAACTGTGGCGTCAGTGACCTCTGCTGACTGACATGGCACACCGGCCTGCCTGGTGCCTGGTCTGTAAGCTCTGCTGGGGCGAGGTAGGTTTCCATGCATCACTAGCTGACTCATCGAGTATACTGGAAACTCAGTCGCTAACCTGGTGAGAGTGACTCTCATAGCTCCTGATCTGGTCTTGGCAACTATAAGATATGATATCCAGTGAGCAAACTGTAGCTGCCAGTGACCCCTGAATCCTGCAGCTATGATATCCTCAAGCTCGCTAATAATCAGGTCCCAAAGGTCAAACTTCTCCTTCCGGACGATATAAGCAAGGAGCCATAGCTGTAGTCGTGTAATCGTGTCCCGAGATCCAATCCGAGGGAGGATGGTACGCCTGAGTACCTCGTGGAGAATCCGAGCAAGTGGAGTGAGGTCTCGCGGTGTACGGCTCGAACCCTCCGTGAACGGTAGCTGAAAGCACGACCTCACAAAGTCTGTAGATGTCACTATCCCATCGTGAGGTCGGCGAGGGGCCTCCTGATCCCCATAGCACAAGCTGTGAATCCTCGTAGGGGAGGACTCTAGGTGGAATAGCTCTCTGAACTGAGCTGCTGAAACCCTGAAGTCACGTCCCTGAAATCCGAAGTGAAGGAACTTGTGATCAGGGGAGATCCATAGCGATGCATAGAACTGATACACCCAGTCCTTCTGATATGCTCCTGATCGTCCCATCAATTCTGATAACCCCTGAATGTACTATAGGTGCTGCAGGATCTCTGGACCACCGACCCCCTCTATGTGAGCAGATGGGCACACTCTGTGAGCCTTAAGAGGAGCGTCAGTGTCGACGTAAGCTCTGTAAAAATCCTCGTGAATCGTGGTATAGAAATCATGTCCGGCACGGGGATCTCTCTGAGGTGGGAACCAGGAGTGAAAGTCCACGAAGCGAAGTAACTGAACTTGCTTCGCTGTGAGAGCTCGGACCTGATGCCTCACTGGGTCTGGTAGCTGAGGTCCTAGAGGACTAGGTGGTGCACCAGAGCCTCTGGACCGGGTAACTCTACGGCTCATCAGCTCACCAATCGAAGTATGGCCCGCGGCCTCTGTCTGCTCAGTGTCTATGACAGGCTCTGCCTCCTCTGCCTCAGTAGCCTCGACGGGCTCTGACTCTGGACGCGTAGGGGACTCACGACGCGTTCCACGGTGAGGCGAGAGCCTCAAACCGGCGCGACGTCCACCTCGTTCCGCGATCTCTGCGGCCTCTGCCACTGCAAGCGCTGCTGCTGAGTCGGGATCCATGAGTGGCCTCTTGCGCTTCCGTGACACGACCTTCTGCTTTCCCTTTCCCCGATCAGTGGGTGGACGCGGTGGAGGTGGTGGGTCACCACCACTACCGGGAACGGGACCGACATTCTTCGTTCTTGCCATTGATCGGACTCTGCTAACAAACCTCTGACAACAGATCCTCAAAAGTCACACCCTCAAACTCATTGCACACTGACAATCAAACCCTGACAATCCGCAAAACAACACACTGCAAGAGTGGCACGCCGGCCCTGGACTGTCCTTTCGAGGCTTTGCCTCGTTCCGTACTCGCAGGCTTTGCCCCGAGTTCTCTGTCACTAACACACTGACCCTGCTCGTTAGATAGATAGGAGTATAACATATAAGCATATAACTAGGGGTAAGCAAAGTCTAGTGAGAAGCATGAAATTGGGGTAAGAAAAGGATCAAACTGACAACTGCCATACCTTAGACTCGGTGACCAAAACACGAGAAAAGGTAAGATCCCCTGGTCAATTATCCGCAGTCCACAGCCTTGACACGCAACCGAAGTCGAGCAAACCTCCAACAGGACCTTGGAGGAGAGCTACACGGCAGAGAACCTCCTGCACGGCTTGAAACATGCAGGGGAGTGGCGGCGCTGGGAGAATGGCACTGGCGCGGCGGCGGTGCAGAGAGTGGTGCTGGCACGGCGGCGGCAGGGAGAGGCAGCAATGCAGGGAGAGGCGGTGGTGCAGGGGCAGGGTGGATCTCGCCGGCGAGGGGTGGCACGGGTGCACAGCGACGGCGGAGTGGCGGCGGTTAGGGTTTGGACAGGCGCGGCGGCGTACGGACGACTAAGAACGACCGAGAGAAACAGAGGAAGAGACGAGGATTTTTTTAAAAAAATTTGCGCCTTAAGTTCGTGACGGAAAGCGTCCGACGGCATCGTCCGTCGGGCTTCCAGAACAGGTTTTAAAACGCCCGAGCGCATTGACCGCGTCGGACGCTCGCCCTGTAAGCGGGCAACATTCAGTCTCCGGACGATCGCGACAGACGCTGAGGCAATTGACACCGAGCGTCCGTCGGCAGCGTCCGACGCCTTTTAAATAGAATTTTTCAAATTTTGTTTTTGCGTCTTTCTCCCAACCAAGTTCCAATCCCAATAAGATCCAAATAACACCTGATTGGACTTGATATGAGAACCATCTCTCAAACTCTCATTTTCAAATAGTTTGCCATAGGCTTAGATTTTAGTTTTTGTTTAAAATATTCGAATGGAAGCAACAAGGAGTCATAATATGGCCACAAGAGGGGTATAGAAATGTCTTGAGCTTGAAATGCTCCCCCTAAGTGGACGAACACAGAGGATGCTCAAACTTAACCGAAAAGAAACGACAAAGCAACACACATGCATATGCTATGCAATACGGAATTTGTATCTAGGTTGCTTGTAAGTTTAAACCGCGGTTGATCTTTGTCACACGCTTTGAGGGCGGTTATCTCAACTGCGTTAGCCAAGCCTATGTGCACTACTAAATTAACGTGATTATATTACACATGATGCAAGATGGGTTCACACAAGATCATCTTTTAGTGAAGTTAGAGTGGTCAAGCACATTCAACTCGCTTCTCAACCTACAAAAGGTTGCTTCATCGAGTGGTTTAGTGAAGATATCCGCCAATTGATCTTCGCTCTTAACTCCAACTAGTGTTATGTCTTTCCTAGCCACATGATCTCTAAGAAAGTGATGACGAATATCTATGTGCTTGGTGTGAGAGTGTTGAACCGGGTTGTTTGCAAGCTTTACGACGCTTTCATTATCACACAAAAGTGGAACCTCTTTTAAAAACACGCCATAATCAAAAAGTGTTTGGGTCATGTATAAGATTTGTGCGCAACTTGCTCCCATGGCAATGTATTCCGCCTCGGCGGTTGACAATGCCACACTATTTTGCTTCTTTGAGGACCAAGAAACAAGTGATCTTCCTAGCATGTGGCACCCGCCGGAGGTACTCTTCCTATCAACCTTACACCCGGCGTAATCCGAATCGGAATAGCCAACTAGTTGGAAGGGAGCTCCTTTGGGATACCAAAGACCCATGCTAGGGGTGTGCCTTATGTACCTAAGGATTCTTTTAACCGCACAAAGATGCGACTCCTTAGGGTTTGCTTGAAACCTAGCACACATACACACACTAAACATGATATCCGACCTAGATGCAGTGAGGTAAAGTAAACTACCGATCATAGAACGATAGAGAGTTTGGTCAATCGGTTTACCTCCCTCATCGAGATCGAGATGCCCATTAGTAGGCATTGGGGTCTTGATTGGCTTGCAATCCTCCATCTTGAATTTCTTGAGCACATCATAAGTGTACTTCTGTTGAGAGATGAAGGTCCCTTCCCTCATTTACTTCACTTGGAAGCCAAGGAAGAAGGTTAGCTCGCCAATCATCGACATCTCAAACTCCTTGGACATAAATGCACCAAATTCCTTGCTATGATCTTGGTTTGTTGACCCAAATATAATGTCATCGACATACACTTGGCAAACAAAGATCTCTCCATCTAGCACCTTGGTGAAGAGTGTGGTATCCACTTTCCCGATCTTGAAGCTCTTCTTGAGTAGGAAGTCCCTTAGCCTCTCATACCAAGCTCTTGGAGCTTGCTTCAATCCATAGAGTGCCTTGGACAACCTATACACATGATTAGGACAATTTGGGTCTTCAAACCCGGGAGGTTGTGAGACAAAAACAAGTTCATTGATGAAACCATTTAGAAAGGCACTCTTCACATCCATTTGAAAAAGTTTCATTTTATGATGTGAAGCATATGCCAAAAGGATACGAATGGCTTCTAGTCTTGCAACCGGTGCAAAGGTCTCCCCAAAATCCAAGCCTTCAACTTGGGAGAACCCCTTTGCCACCAATATTGCCTTGTTTCTCGCAACCACGCCTTGATCATCTTGCTTGTTCCTAAACACCCACTTGGTGCCAATGATTCTTGCTCCTTTGGGCTTTTCTACTAGTGTCCACACTTCGTTCCGGGTGAAGTTGTTCAACTCTTCGTGCATGGTATTTACCCAATCCGGATCCGCAAGTGCATCCTCCACACTAGATGGTTCAACAAAGGAAACAAAGGAGTGATGTTCAACATAAGAAGCAAGTTTAGATCGAGTTGTTACCCCCCTTGATGGACTCCCTATAATGAGGTCTTATGGATGGGCTTGAAGCATAGGTGTAGATCTTCTATTAATCACTTGGGGAGGAGGTTGTGGTGCATCAATATCACTAGCTTGAGCCTCGGCTTGATCTTGAGGGATGAAGGTATCTTCTTGTGCTTCCCTCACTTGTTCTTCATCAACTTGAGGTGTGTGAGGTGGAGAGGGTACTTGATTTGCATCATCTTCAACTTCTTCCACCTCTTGTAGGTTGATTGCACCAACGAGCATATTCTTCATAGCCTCCCTCAAGGGTTCATCACCTACATCATCAAGATTTTCATGCTCTTCTTGAGAGCCATTAGTTTCATCAAACTCCAAGTCATATGTTTCTTCAACTAGGCCGGAGGCTTTGTTAAATACTCGATATACCTTGGATTTAAGAGAATAACCAAGTAAGAAACCAATGTCACATCTCCTTTGGAACTTGCCCAAGTGTTGACGCTTCTTGTAGATATACACTTTGCATCCAAACACCCGGAAAAAGGATATATCCGGTTTCTTCCCATTCACAAGCTTATAAGGGGTCTTCTTAAGAAGCCTTTGGACAAATAGCCGGTTGGCCGCATAGCATGCGATGTTGATTGCTTCGGCCCAAAACTTCTCGGGGGTGTTGTATTCATCGAGCATTGATCTTGCAAGAGTAATAAGTGTCCGGTTCTTCCTCTTTACTACACCATTTTGTTGAGGGGTATAGGTAGCGGACACTTCATGCTTGATCCCAACTTCATCACAATAGTCTTCAATCTTGGTGTTTACAAACTCGGTCCCATTGTCACTTCTTATCTTCTTGATCTTCACATCAAACTCATTTTGGGCTCTAGTTGCAAACTTCTTGAATATTGATTGAGTCTCTCCCTTGTCTTGAAGAAAGAACACCCAAGTGTACCTAGAGTAGTCATCAACTACCACCAAGCAAAAGAGATTGCCATCAAGGCTAGCATAGGTGGTAGGTACAAATAGATCCATGTGAAGTAGCTCTAGGACTCTTGAAGTTGACATGAAAGCTTTGGTTGGATGAGTGTTTGCCACTTGCTTGCCGGCTTGACATGCACTACAAAGTTTGTCCTTCTCAAACACAACATCCTTCACACCTCTAACTAACTCCTTGACAAGCTTCTTTAAAGTTGACATTCCCACATGTGCTAATCTTCTATGCCATAGCCAACCCAAAGAACTCTTGGAGAATAGACATGTTTGCAAACTAGCTTCATTTGAGGTGAAGTCCACTAGGTAGAGATTGTTGTGCCGAAACCCTTTGAATATCAATGATGAGTCTTCAATCTTAGACACAACTACCTAATTTGGAGTGAAGAGACATTGGAAACCAAGATCACATAGTTGTCCCACCGATAGCAAGTTGAAGCTCAAAGATTGTACTAACAAGACATTTGATATTGATTGATCACTTTGCCTAGGCCTTGCACTTTGCCTTTTGAATTGTCCCCAAAGGTAATCTTATCTTGCCCTTCACAATCGTCCTCAAGTGTGGTGAACATCCGGGAGTCACCGGTCATATGTTGAGTGCATCCACTATCAATCACCCAATGATTTCCACCGGTCTTGTAGTTCACCTACACACAAGCAACTTGAAGTTAAGCTTGTTGTTTGGGAACCCACACTTGGCGAGGTCCCATAGACTTGTCCACCAACTCCTTAGCAACCCATAGCACTTTGGGCTTGTTCTTCATCTTAGGACCGAGAAACACAACTTAGGGTCTACCCTTGGAATCCTTGTTGATGATGAAGTGTGCATCATGAGAGAAAAGCCTTGTGTGCTTGGGCAAGGTCTTGGGAGGTGGAGTCTTACATTGGAATTCAAAATGACCCTCTTGACCACATCCAAAGCACTTCTTGGGCTTGGGCTTTGGTGTGTCATAGTTATTTCTTATGGCCTTGTTCTTGTAGTAGTTCTTAGCTTCTGTCTCGACCTTGGCCTTCATGATTTGGTTCTCCTTGAACCCAATGCCGGACTTGTCGGTCTTCATGATAGTGTTCATCAAGAGCTCACTTTGGAGGTTGTGGCCCTTGTGAACTTCTCCATTCCACTTGCAAGCTTGATCTTTTCAACCTTGAGCTTTGCATTTTCCTCCTTGAGAGAATTGATCAAGGTCATTGCATCATTGTCATCTTTCTTGGCTGACTTGATAGTGAATGGCTTGTTTTCTTTGAGGTTGATTAGCTCTTCTTTGAGCTTGGAGTTTTCTTGCCTCATCTTCACATAGTCATCATACTTTTCGGCCTCAACTACCTTCTTGTCCTTGCACTTGGCATTTTGCTCACTAGCAACTTCATCAAGCAAGTCCTCACAAGAGGTAGCTATATGACATTTAACAACCGGGTTAATAGCAACATGTGTAGCAAGATCATTTGTAAGTAATTCGTTAGCTATTACAAGTATACCATGTTCATTCTTAACTTGGTTGTAGTCATCTTTTAGCAAGTTGTATCTTGTATGGAGCTCTTGTGTTGACCTCTCAAGCTTATCATGTTTCTCATTAGCTTGCTTGAGTGAGGCTTTGAGCTCCCTAGTGCTAGATGAGAGGGATTTGTTCTCAAGCTTCAAATCATCATTAGCACTAGACAAGTCATCAAGTTTAGCATGCAAGTTATCGTTGGCTTTCTCTAGTGATTCACTTTTAGCTTTATACTTCCTAATGAGCTTAGTATATTTGTTGCAAATCACAATTAGCTCATCATAGGAAGGTGCCTCAAACTCATCATCACTAGAGTTAGCCTCATCATCACTATCCTCTTTTTGTACCTTTTTGTCACCTTTAGCCATGAGGCATAGATGTGTAGAGGATGAGCCTGGAGATGATGGAGGAGGTGGTGGTGGAGTAGATGACCCAATCACCAAGGCGGCCACCTTCTCTTCTTCGCTTTCATCTCCGGATGAGTCACTTGTGTCTTCAATGTCGGTGAGCCAATCACCAACAATGTAGGCTTTGCCATTCTTCTTTTTCTTGTGGAAGTTGAAGTTCTTCTTCTTCTTGAATGGCTTGTCATCTTTCTTCTCCTCATCACTTGACTCATCTTTGTTGCCCTTGTTGTACTTGAACTTATTGTTTACTTTCTTGTTCTTGTAATTGTTTTTCTTCTCTTCGGGGCAAGCATGAGCCAAGTGTCCAAGTTTACCACAATTGTAGCAATCCATCTTGGAGAGAGGCTTTCTTGAAGAGCTTGTGAAAAATTTCTTCTTCTTTGAGTCAAACTTGACTCCATTCTTGTTTAGCTTCTTCAACATCTTAGTTGTTTTCTTCACCATGAGAGCGAGGTCATCATCATCCTCTTCATCACTTGCACTCTCATACACAACTTGCATCTTGTACTTCTCCGAGGAGGATGCCTTGAGTGCCAAGTCCTTCTTCTCCTCCTTCTCTTTTTCTTTCTTCTTGGAGGAGAAAGAAGAGCCACCATCACCAATCTTCATGTACATCTCATGGGCATTGATCTTGCCCAAGATTTGTGTTGGTGTAGTGGCAGAGAGATCTCCTTGGTGAAGAACCGTAACGATGTGGCCATACTTCTCAATGGGCAAGACACAAAGGATCTTGCACACCACATCGGCCGATGCCATTTGGTTGAGACCGAGCCCATTCAATTCTTCTACAATAATATTAAGACGTGAGTACATTTCATTTGCATTTTCATTTGCATGGATGGAAAAAGAATTGAGCTTAGCCATGACCAAGTGATAGTGTTCCTCACGCTCACTCTTTGTGCCTTCGTGAAGAGCACAAATAGTGGTCCACAACTCAAATGCGTCTTTGGCATTACGCACTCGGTTGAAGACATCCTTGCTAATACCACGAAAAGAATGTTCTTCGCCTTGGCATTGTGCTTATCAAAGTTGAGGTCCTCCGCGAAGAGAGTGCCCCCCCTTTGTGGCGGCTTTGAGCACGCCCACGTCAACGGCCTCTAAATAGGCCTCCATACGAACTTTCCAATAAGGAAAGTCGTCTCCATCGAATATGGAAGGTGGTCCATCCCCATGGGACATCTTGCTCTAGGCGGTGAAGCCTAATTTAGAGCAAACCTTGCTCTGATACCAATTGAAAGGATCAAGATGCCCAAGACGGGGGGTGAATTGGGCTCTTTTTAATTTCTAAACAAGAATTAAACCTATAAAGGGCCAATTAACCCCCAAGTGCGTACCGCTTGTGTATCCTAGCTAGAAAGCAGTAGCAAGTCAATAGAGAGCGAAAACCTCCTACACAATTCTAGTATAAATTGAAAGACAAGTGCGGAAAGTAATGCGGTAATAAGAAGCTAGGGAAAAAGATGCTTGACACGACGATGTTTTGCCGAGGTATCGAGGAGTCGACACTCCCCCCTAGTCCTCGTTGGAGCACCTCGCAAGGTATAGCTCCCCCTCAATCCCGCGCAAGGGATGAGTGCTCTCTACGAGCTGATTCTTCGCCACTCCGGCTTGGTGAATCGCCCACAACCGATCACAACGTCGATGGAGAAGGGCCGCCGACAATCTTCCGGCGATCACCTTCCTCCAAGCACCACTGGACCGTCTAGGTGATGTCGATCACCAAGAGTAACAAGCTTCGATCTTCGCTTGACTCACTCAAGCTTCACAACTAGAGGATGCACACTTGAACTCTTGGATGAACTAGAGGAGAGGATGGATGGATTCGCGAATCACTCTCTCACTCTAGGGCTCTTGCTCTCTTCCCAACCTTCTCAACAAACTCAGCAACTCAAATGAGCAAAGGCAAGGTGGGAGAGAAGTGTGAGAAGCTATAAATAGCCCCTCAGAAAACTGCCTTGGGCTGGCAACTTAAGTTGGCGACGGACGCTCCGTCACATGCCCCAACGGCTAGTTCTGTTCATAGTTTGGGCGACGGACACTCCGACGCCTAGGCGACGGACGCTCCGACGCCCTGCCCAACGGCTAGTTCTTACACAATCTCCCAGCGACGGACGCTCCGTCACAGGGGCGACGGACGCTCATCCCAGCGTCCGACGCTGCACTCTGGCTCGGGCTGAAAAACACCCTCTCTGGAAGGTCGACGGACGCTCTCCCAGCGTCCGACGCCTGACCGACGGACAGCGTCCGTCGAACCCTGAAAAACTTAGCCAGAAAACACGGCCACTGGAAGGTCGACAGACGCTATGGACTCAACCACCCAGCGTCCGACGCCTTTGTCCGACGCGACGGACAGCGTCCGACGCCTCCGTCAGAAGCGTCCGTCGCCTAGAAAACAGGCCTCTCAACTTCGTTTTTCGTCGCGATGAATATGGAAGCTGTTCTAGGCTATCTTACGGTCAACATAGGCTTGCTTAGAGCTAAGGAAGACAAGTGTGCACCACACCTAGTACATGAGGCTTTCCTAAGTCAAGCTACTAGTCTCAACCCCTCTTAATAGTACGGTCAAAGATCAAAGAGAAGCCCTATCTATTTCTAAGTGCCCTTCATCACCTTATGACACTTAGCCTATCATTCTAGGGTCTTCATCATGTCTCCTTGAAATCCGAAACGATATCCATCTTGGGGGCTAAGTGATGACCATTAATGCCCATTCTTGTTGATCACTATGGCTAAGCTACGCATAGCCTCTGTAAAACACACGTTAGCCATAAAAATCGCTAATTGTCGTTAATCACCGAAACCAACTAGGGCCATGATTCTTCACATAGGTCATTCAACATATGAACAATACAGTAGATAAACATTCATTCGTTCACCAGATAAACATCCATACAACATGTTCTAACAAAAAACAACTTCAGAATCATGCAACTATATCCTTTTATGTTATTCAAGAATCATAATTCATGACCTCTATTTTCACATGACAAAACAAGAAACCATAGAATCACTCTGCTAATGTTATTAACCATAACAAAACTACAAAGTAGACTACACTCCACAACCATCAGGTTTGGCAGACCATCCTTACAGCAAACTATGGTTCCAGTAATCATGTTGGAGAAATTCCAGAAATTCACAAACTCCCCTGGAACAACCTAACTGGATTAGAATCTCGGATCAGCACTACTACTGCTACCGTCTTGATCTAGAAACGTCCTATACAAACTCCAAACCATTGCTCGAAACCCTAGCAGATCGATGTGGGGAAGGAGATGTGGATCGAGTTGGACCGACCTGCGAAGCTAGCGATGATGACGGTGTTGGAGAGCAAAGAGGAGCCGGACGCCGACCAGTGAAGTCGCGGCGGTGGAGACGGCGGGGTCATGCAAGTCGAATCGATGAAAAGGCGAAGTGCGGCAAAGAAGTCCAGACGGGATGCGCGCGGCAGTAACCGGATGCAGCGGCGGCGACCGGATTCCGTGGCAGCAGCGGCGGCGGCCTCGTTCCTGGGTGGCGGCGGACTCGCAAGTTCGGAGCGAGCGCCTGCTCGGCCTCGCGACTCGTGGCTCGCGTCGGGGAAGCCCTCCCGGTCTCAGGGGTAGTGGATTTCTTCCACGGGGGAAATGAGGGGAAGTGGGCTTCGAGCCCGACATGGATGGGCTTCCAAAGTGCGTCATGAATTGTCCCGGGGTAGATTGGCTCGTGGGTTTCTGGCCCAGGGAAAACACAGGGATCCCCCCAGGGAAATGGGCTTCCAAAGTAGGCCTAATCATTCCCCTCAAACCTCTTGGTTTGGGTAGAAACTAATAAGACCTTAAATAACTTGCGTGTTCCAAAGTAGGCACACAAGGAAACAATTGTTTTAATTGGTCCAATTTCTCTCAAGTGGTGAGCGATGGTGGCATTCCAGACCATTGGATCAACACCTCGGTGATCGGTGTAGAGCCGCTTGAAAGGCAAGTTTACAATAGACGTTTCGGGATCTCAAGAGCAATAACATTGGAGGGAATTGGTAAAGTCACCACGTAAGTATCGAGGATGGGTTTTTTGAGCCAAGACACGTGAAAAATAGGATGAGTGAAAGCTATAGAAGATAGCTACAACTTATAAGCGACAACATTAATCTTAAGGTCCAAATAACTTGAAGGCAAGATTTTGATGGGCACGAAATGATGCTTGAACATAGGGCTACAACTTCAAGTAAACAAAGTCACAAATAATGAACTAACATTCCAAACAATATTTGTCAACTTGAGTCTTCATACCTATGTTGGCCCTATGCCAAATGTTATTGAATCGACTAAGTATCGAGATCCTTTGTTGGAGCCACTTGGATAGATTCGCAACCGTGACTACACAAGTCGCTTCCAAGCTGAAATAGTTGTAGCCATACAATGCCTCAAAAGGTGTAGTGCCCAATTTAGAATGGAAATTGTTATTACATCAATACTCAAGCAAAGATAACTAATGAGTATCAAATATAGGGGTATATTAAACCCCCAATAGTACTGATTAACTCCTTGGTTGATTCTTCTAATTAGCCAGGGGCTCAGGGAAGTATATCTCTCGTGTACGCTCGGGCGTACACTCTTGTCCATTAGTGAACTTGATGGGCCTAAGAAGGCCCGACATGGAAAATGCATTAGCACCTCAGGAATGATCCAAGAGGTCAAGTCATTGCTTGAGCAACCCTTGCTCCGGGGCTTGAACAGTGAAAGCATCTAGGATCCTAGGTTTCGGTGATTAACGACAATGCAAAATTATTATGACTAGCGTGTGTTTTGCAGAGGTAAATTGAAAGTTAGGTCATGATAATAGAGATTGATTGGGAGATCAATGATATTCATGCTCTTTTGATGGATTTGTTTTAGTTTTCAAAGAATTGGCGACAAGGTTGAGCATGGCTAGGTCTAAGTGTCGATTGGAGTTGGAGAGACACTTAGAGTAGTTCTAGGACCTTTATTTTCCTTTGACCGTACTATTAAGGGGGGATTTAATCTAGTAGCTTGACCTATAGGAGAGGCTAATGTTGTAGGTGTGATGCACACTTGTCAAACCTAGCTCTAGGTAGCTTACAAACAACCCTTGTATAAAGTAGAGCGACTCCCATTCACAAAGTTTTTGGATTGGAAGTGATTGGGAGCCAAATGTGCTCTGCACTCTATTGCACAGAGTTGTCCGAACCAATGGGGATGGTCTGAAGGGTACGTGGGTTTACTTTGTGAACATCTGGACTCTATGAATAGAGGGGTCCGGACCAATGGCGAATGGTCCATGAGTTCAATAAGGTTCCGAGTGAGTGTTTTGGCTCCGGACTCGGTCTAGACACAAACCGATGAAGATAGTCCGGACGTCCTTAAAAATAGTGATGTTGTTGTGCTATCTGTGAAGTCTGGACCTATGTGAATTGGTCTGGAGTGGTCCGAGTTGGTCCTGTCCGGAGCTTCACAGATAGGCAAAAGTACAGTAATTGGTAGTTGGTTTGGTGGGGGTATTTATATTTCCCCAACTCGTCCATACTAGCTCTCTTGCCCATTTCACCAGGTGAGAAAACTGGTGAGAGTGCAAGGGAGAGTAAGAGCCTAGTGAGGTGATTGAAATTTGAGAATACATGCTTAGGACCTCATTAGTGGATTAAGGTGTAGCAAATGTGCATGCACCTTCCTCATTAGGCTAGTCTTGTTCAAGTGAGAGACTCATGCTTGTTACTCTTGGTGATCGACATGACCCTAGACGGTTCGGTGGTGATTGAAAGCTTGGTGATCATCCGAAGAAGCTTGTGGATGACCCAACTTCACTTGTGATTGGTTGTGGGTGATTCACCAAGGCGGACAGCGAAGAATCAACCCGGAGAGACCACTTGGTCCTTGCGCGGACCAAGGGGGAGCAATACCCTTGCGCGGGTGCTCCAATGAGGACTAGGGGAGTGTCGACTCCTCGATACCTCGGCAAAACATCGTCGTTCCATTTCTACTCTCTTACTTTGAGCATTACTTTTAAGCAATTCAATTCTTGCATTTACTTTCATAGAATTGTTAGACTTGAGTAGGTATGATGCTAGGTTGGTAGTCTTTGTGCTTTAGAACACTAGAACACTTTGCTAGGCACTAGAGGTGATTGCCTTTTAGAATTAGGATTTAATTTTTGTTTACAAATTTAGAAAAGCCTGATTCATTCATCCTCTTGGGCATCTTGATCCTTTCAACCAAGTTAGAGTGGCTCCCAACCTTGAGAGGCATCGACCAACCAATGGACACAACGTGCGCCTTTAGTCTTGGCCGAGCTAGGCGTTCCCTCGAGATTGATACCGAGGGTATATCTCCGGAATCTATCATTCATCCAGAGCTCGACACGTGGGCAGAGCCGCAGGGTGCCAAGCTTTGCTGGGTTATATGTTCCCTCGCTTCCACGTGGTCGTGTCAGCCACTCCTAGCACAAGGAATAAGATAGGATATCAAGAGACATCGGTCTTAGCTTGCACAAATTCAACTCTAGTTTGATACTGTTAATCATCTCATTTATAAAGGTGGTTGGAATGTTCTGGAATAAGATAGGATATCAAGAGACATCGGTCTTAGCTTGCACAAATTCAACTCTAGTTTAATACTGGTAATCATCATTTATAAAGGTGGTTGGAATGTTCAGTCTTTAAATCAATTAACGAAAACATACATCTTTAAGGTGCCTTTTCCGATGAAAATTAAAAGCGATCGCCTTAGAATGCCCACTTGTACATATGATTTTCTGATATGGTTATTTTCTTAAGATCGAGGCTGTCTAACCATTTAAGGAGGTGATCTCTAGATGTATCAACCTCTGTTAATTAGAGAGGTTGTCTTCTAAATTTGTTTTTGCAGTAGTGTTGTCATCCATCTCATCTTGGGCGTTACGAATGTTAGTGAATGCATGTACGTGTCTAGCCATATATATATATATAGTTATAGTTTAGCATGAAAATACGTTGAGGTGCCTAGACATGTTTTCTTTTCTTTTTTTCTTATAAAAAGCGACAAGAATGCACGGCTGTACAGACCAAAAAAACAAGAGCAGGGAATAGCAACGTGCACAGACACCGTGCAAGCTAGCTAGCTCAAACGAAGCTGCCGCCTGCGGTCTGCCTCACGATCACGTCAGCTTCTCCGATCCTCCGCGCGCTACTACGTACGTCCCCCGTGCAGCCGCCGAGGCACGCGGTTTGCATGGTCCTTTCATTCGATCGATCGAGCTGTGCCTCGACGTACACGCAGCACATATACATCCACGTACGTAGTTCACGCACGCACGCATGCAAGCTAAGGTGTGTGCCGCCGTCTGGAACTGGAACTGGAACCGTCTTTGCTGCTGCTGTGGTGGTCGTCGTCCTCGTCCTCCAAGACGCCCAGCTCGGCGGTGGAGAGGTCGTTGGCGAAGGCCATCCGGCGGAACAGCTCGATGTCCGCCGAGTACCGGCTGGAGTCGTACGCCATGCTCTGCCCGAGCTTGACGCCGTTGGTCAGGTCCGACGAGCACTCGTCCAGGTCCAGCGACCGCCACACCTTTGAGCGAGCTAGTTAGTTCCTTCCATGCATCATCCGCGGTGGCATGCAGTAGTACGTGTTAGCTAGTGTTCTTTTTTTACCTGCACCATCCTGGGTCTCTTGGCGGCGGAGTGGCGCACGCAGGCGGCGGCCGCCTCCACCATCCTCCGCATCTCCGTCTTGGAGAACCTGCACTCCAGCGCAGGGTCGGCGACCTCCTGGAAGTCGTCCGTGTCCAAGGCGTCCACGAGGAGAAGACGAGCCTGCTATATATATATATATATATATATATATATATATATATATGCATGGGCCGGGCCGGCCGGGGTAATAATCAACAGTCAGCGACCCTACTTAGTACGATGATTCACGTACGTACGTACGTACCCATTCAACCAGGCTCTCTTCTCCCAGCGGCCGAGATGCGTCGACGGGCTTCCGCCCGGTGATGAGCTCCAGGAGCACCACCCCGAAGGAGAACACGTCGGATCTGTCCGTCAGCTTCCCGCTTTGTGCGTACTCAGGCGCCATGTACCTGTGCAGGTGGAGCAATGTGTGTGTGACTAGCCGGGCCCCCTCCAAAATTTACTGAATTTTGTCGTCAGAACGCCGCTAGCTGCTTAATTACCCGAACGTGCCCATCACTCGCGTGGAGATATGAGTCAGCGAGTCGTTTGTCAGTTTAGCAAGGCCGAAATCTGCAACCTGCATATGTTCCCCAGATGAGTTAATCGTCAGTACGTACATACAGAATCAAGCGCATATATATATATATATGCTCCAAAATTGATCACCTTGGCCTCGAAGGCGTCGTCCAGGAGAATGTTGGCCGACTTGATGTCCCTGTGGATGATCCTAGGATGACCTGCGTGTACGCACAAGATCGAGGCATATGCAGCTCTTAATTAGCCGGACTGAACGGACGGACACACGTACGAGCACAACATCACTTACAGTCTTCGTGGAGGTACGTCAACCCACGCGCCGCTCCGATGGCGATCTTCATCCGCTTGGGCCAGTCCATGACGGGCATCGTCCCTTTTTTCCCGTGCAGGTGGTGCTCCAGCGTCTTGTTGGCCACGAACTCGTAGACGAGGAGGCGGTGGTTCTCGGTGACGCAGTATCCCACGAGCGTGACGAGGTGGCGGTGGTGGATGCGGCTGATGATGTCCACCTCGGCGCGGAACTCCTTCTCCCCCTGTCCGCTGCCCAGCTTGAGCTGCTTCACCGCCACTTGCCTCCCGTCTCCCAGCGCGCCCATGTACACCTTCCCGAACCCGCCCTCGCCGATCACGTTCCCCGCCGCGAACCCGCCCGTGATGCCCACCAGCTCCTCGTACGTGAACCACGACTTGGTCCCCGACGGCTCGTACATGTTGGTAGTCCCGCTCGGCGACGGCTGGTGGTACACGTCCGGCGCCGACAGCGAAGAAGAAACCACGCCCGCTGCTGCATGTATGTACGTACAAAATTAATTAAGCGCAGTGTTAGTTACTTACATGCATATTGATACTGCATGCATGCATTGTAAACAGGGAGGACGACGTTCCGGGCACGTACGTTCCGGCACGACGATGTTGTTGTGCCGCTTCCCCTTCCTCTTCCCTCGGTCGTCGTTGCTCTTCTGCTTGCTGTTGACGCACACCATGATCAGCAGCGAGGCCAGCGCCAGGAGGAGCCCGGCGACGGAGATCCCGATGATGATCGCCTCGTTCTTCATGTTGCTGCCGGATGAGCCGCCACCCGCGGGGGGACTCCTCAGCTGTGGCGGGGCGGGGCCGGCAGGCGGGCCACTCCACCTGCCGCCTGCAGGAGGGGCGGAGGCAGCCGGCATGATCACCGTCACCGCCATCGGAGGAGGCAGCATTTGCGCGGGCGACGACGACGGTGTCCCCGGCGCCGGAGGCGGCTGACGACCGACGGTGTCGTCCGGGGGCGTCGTCGATGGTGACGGCTGTGATTTTGATCCGGAGCCTGATGACGTCGTCGCGTTCGGGGGAGGCGAGGCCGCCGTCCCGGCGGCTGCGGCTCCGGGCGGCTTCGTCTCTGACGACGAGGGTGGCGGCGGCTTGGCCGATTCCGGTCCCGGAGGCGACGACTGCTGCGACGTCGACGATGGTGGCGTCGATGCCGCGGGCGGCGGCGGCGGCGAAGAACGCGGAGGTGGAGACGTCGACGGGGAAGGAGGAGGAGGAGGGGACTGGCTTGCTGGCGGCGGCGAGGCTGGAGGAGGCGGGGACGGCGTGGGCGACTTCTCCGGTGGAGTCGCCGGTACCGGAGGAGGCGGGGACTGCTTCGACGGTGTCAGCGGCGGCGGTGGTGAGTTCTGAGGCGGCGACGGTGTCGGCGGCGGGGGAGACGCCGTCTTCGGTGGGGGTGGCGCCGACGACGACGGCTCCGGCGGTGGTGCCCGTGCCTTGGGCCCTGGCGGCCCTCCCACGGGGGACGAGGCCAGATGCTCGGTTGACGCCATGAGGAGGGCGCGCGGCATCACAGGGCCGCCGCGCGCTCGGCGTCGTCGTCGTCGTCGTTTCCGGGAGAGTACGTGGTTAGGAGGAGCCGAGCCGGAATAATGGCATCCCGATCAAGCGCGCGCCGGCATGCAGGTGGGGAACGAAGAAGGGGCAGCGGCCGGGCCTGTCACATAGGCATTGGATGGGTAAACGAACGTCCGTCCGGCGGCAGGGCCGTCCCCGATCGAGCTAGCAGGCAGGCAGGCAGCGTGGAGACACGGAATGCGCCTCGCCTTGGCGACAAGACGGCCGCGGCGTAAATGTGCATGTGCACGTGCCCTTTTTCGGTTTTCCTCGGTAATTTTTTTCCCCGCCCGCAGTTTTTTCCTTGCCGGCCATGCATGCTTTTCTTGGATGGGTGGAACAGAGCAGCTGCGCGAAGCATCGACAAATCTGGGCGGCCGCAGGAGGAAACCGGCGCTAGCTTGAATGTGTTTTGAGCTCCCGACGACGAAGCAACGCGCGGGCAGTGATTGACAGATCACCTGTTCACCTCTCTGCAGGATTTCATACACATGCTAAATTTAGTTACGTGCAGGTGCAGGAGGAGCTGCATATGATCTGAGTGAGGATTGAGCTTTACCAAATTGCATTACATCGTACATGCTGTCAACACGAGTATTAGCAAAATTGTGTAGCCCTTTCTACCGTCGAGTCCGAGTATGTTGCAGCCAACGCATGTTGTGCTCAACTACTTTGGATGAGGTAAACCTTAAAAGATTTCGGATGTCAATTCACCAAGATTCCTCTCTTGTGTGATAACGAGAGTGTCATCAAACTCGCAAATAACCCAGTTAGTCACTCTAGAACCAAACACATAGACATCCGTCATCACTTCTTGAGAGACCACAAATTAAAAAGAGATGTCGCAACTCGCCATGTGAGCACCGAAAAACAACTAACCGATATCTTCACTAAGCCTCTCGATGAGACAATGTTTTGTGCTTTGCGTAGTGAGCTAAATATATTTGATTCTCGTAACGTAGTTTGAACTATAACACATATTTGTTTGTCCACCTAGCGACTTAGGCAAAACTTTGAAAATATTCAATCATGTGTTTCAAAACCAATTTTGAAAGAAACTTGCATGTGTTGATCATTGTATGTACTAATGATTTGCTTACTGACCAACATATGGCAAGGGGTATGTGTCTACTGTGCATAAATATAGAGTATTTAAGTGGCATAGCCCCTCACTGCCCTGGCAGGCCAGCAGTGCCGGCCCTTAGCACGGAAGTGCCGGGCCTCGACCGCGGCAGTGCCGCAACTTGACGGCACCGAGCAGTCGGGTCTCGGGTTCTATCTCTCGGGCCCTCCTTTATCTTTTCACCCAGGCCCGAGGGGACTCTTCCCCAGTCATACCCCTTCGACCAGAACTCATCTCCCTCTCCTCTCTCTTCCCCAAGGCAACCAAGGGAGCCCGGAGGTCCCCTTCTTCTTCCCGGTGGTGCTGCCATTGGAGGTGTGGAGGATATTTATCCCTGCGTCAAGCTCCATTCAAGTCATCCCTTATTCATCCTCACCCATCTCATTCAAAGGTAATAACTTGAAACCCTAACCCGGTTCAATCTATGCAATGTGTGGATTTTGAGATGTGATTTAGGTTGTTAGTAGTTACATTATGTATGGTGATGTATCTCTAGTAGTTAGATTCAATCAAAACCTAGATTCAATGGTGGATTGATGAAGCTAGCAATAGTGCTGTTTGCACTAGGCCGATAGTGCCGCGCCAGAGGCCGGTAGTGACGGGCCCCTGGTTACAACACTACTGCTATTGCTCCTTCAATCAACTATTGACTCGTTTTTTATTAAATCTTTTTGCTAGAGTTTCCAGTCACTATTCTCTTGCAGCAACTTAACCTTTACCCTTCTTAATGCATAGATGGAGGCCGATGGACCGAGTGGTGCTAGAGGAAAGGGGCCAAGGATAAAGGCCCGAGCTTCCAGAGGAGGCAGAGGTGGTGTTGATGATGGCCTGAGTCCAAGGGAAAGGATCATGCAGGAAAGTAACTTGCAGATGGTAGGAAGAACCATTAGGGATGGTGCTTGCTCTGAGACATCTCCAGATCTTGAGATGTTTGATGGGTCTTATCTCATTCCTCATGCTGAAGAGGTGTTAGTCAGAGAGCCTCAGGACACCCGTGCCAGAGTAAGGGTGAACTATCAGAATCAGTACCACTCTGTCCAAGAGCAAAGAGCAATCAATCCACATGATGTGCCCAAGGACATGTGAGTGAATTACAGGTTCTGGAACACATTCCACTCAGATTTTTACTCCTCTATTCTTTTTCATGCAAATAAGCCCAAGAACATCAAGATGAAGTATGTTGATTGGGAGCACCTTGAGTACAAGAGGGATCCAGTGTTTGATAGAGTCATTGATCAGTGCAAGAAGCTAAGCATGTATGAATGGATGGGATTTTGGTATGACTGGAATACTGAGATCATCCATCAATTCTTTGCCACCTACTTTCTTGACAGAGAGAATCATGTGATGCATTGGATGACAGAGGGCATGCATTACAAGCTGGATTATGTGACTTTTGCCCGTCTCCTTGAATTTGGAGAAGATGATAGAAATTGCTCAAACATTCATGATGAGAGATGGTTAACAAATGAGGAAATCTCTCCTCTCTACATCAAGCCTGAGGAGGCAGATGATCTTGTGAAGGGGTTAAAGAGCAAGTACTACATCCTAACAACCTCTTCAGAACCACTCTCTATCCCAAGGCGGGATTTGCATCCAACCTTTATGGATCAACAAAGAATGTGCTGCGAAGGATGAGAGGTTGTGCGCCACCCTTTTCAGTATCTCACTTCATTTGGGATGAGCTGTTTATTGCAGCAGATGATGTTAGAAAGGGGATTCCATATGCACCCTATCTCATATTCATAATTGAGAGGGTAACTGGACATGTATATAACAAGGACACTGTCCATGAGCCCTACAAAGGTGAGAAGGCAGTGCACTCCATAGCTCAGGTGACCTCTTACAGGAGCAGGGCAGCAGCCTCAGATCGCCCTGAGTCCTCCACTGCAGCAGCTCGCAGAGGCAAGAAGAAAGGCAAGTTTGGCAGACTCTTGAAGAAGATATTCACTTGCATCTGCTATGCCAATGACACTGCCTATAAGGCCAGACTTGAGATCAGAGAGCTCAGACAGAAGCAGTGCCTTAGTTAGCTATCTCCACCTCTTCCTCCATCA
The DNA here is from genome assembly GCA_022036555.1 of Microstegium vimineum. Lineage (NCBI taxonomy): Eukaryota > Viridiplantae > Streptophyta > Magnoliopsida > Poales > Poaceae > Microstegium > Microstegium vimineum. Next base: position 31,226,562 of record CM039138.1, read on the forward strand.
GACCTCAGTGAGGAGTCCAATTTTGGCTCAGATGATGAGGAGGACGTGGATGATGATGAGGAGGAGATTCAGGAGGAGCAGCCACCGAGACATAGTGGTCGTGCCAGAGCTCCTAGTGTTCACTTCACCAGCTCTCCTGATGATGGCGATGATGATGATGACCATATGGATGAGGATATCGACTAGTTTTTATTCTTTTTGCTATGTTTTTTCTCTTCTTTTTGCTAACTTGTTGCCAAAGGGGGAGAATTACTAAGTGAAGGGGGTACAAAAAATCTTCAACGGTCATGGAGGAGCAGCAGTTGTTGGGCGCCTTGGTCTATCTTAGTTTGTGAGCAGAGAGAGCAACAAAACTATTTTATTGTAATATTGCCACTTTAGTACTTGATTTGTGTTATTTGTGGACATGTACTCTCTCATATTTATCATTCTTGTCTCTGTGTGCATTTAGTTTATATTTATTTTATGTTGTGTGGTCATGTTCTTGCTTCCGCAGCCTTGCTGTTGGCAGTCAGGCCGGCAGTGCCGGGCCTAGGCGCGGCAGTGCCGCTCTGCTTCTAACAGCAAAGCACTATAATTTGTGAGACAGGTTCGTGTGCATCACGTATATATTTGTGACACCTTGTTTTAGCACCCCACAACAGCCATGGATGTAGGGGGAGCTCTATTTCACTCTAATGTGTGAATTTTGACTTTTCATGCGAAATTGGAAATTCAAATTCACATTCACATATTTAGGGGGAGCTCCTACACCCATGACTTGCATTGTCTCAGATCATTATTTCACTTTTTTAAGCTCTAAGTGTGTTGTCATCAATCACCAAAAAAGAGAGAGATTGAAAGTGCAATCAAGCCCTAAGTGAGTTTCGGTGACATGACAACATAATTAGAGAACTAATGAGACTTTTCAAGTGTGACAAGCAGGTTGAAAGAAAGGAGGTTGATGAACAGGTTGGCGGACCCCTCCAACTACAAAAGTGTATGGCAACAAGCTCAAAGGACTTTATTTCATTTATGTTTTGAATTTGAGTTAGGTATGTCATACTATTAAGAGAGATTCAACACACATGCCAACAAGTGAACCAAATGCTATATCTATACACTCATCATACATCTCCACATACATAGTAGGCAAAACAACCAACTATTCCAATCGGTTATCTTTGTTGTTTGTACCAGGCCGGCAGTGCTGGGCTTCAGGCTGGCAGTGTCGCGCAGTCCGGCATTGCCGCGCCTCTAGGCCGACACTGCTGCGACTTGAAATCTGACCATTGGCAGTGAGGGGGTATTTCCTTACCTCCTCATTCCCCCCAACGGTAACTTTTCTCATTCACTCAGAATCATTTGGGAAACAGTTTGAGAAGCTCCCTTCTTGCTCTCCTTTCTCCCTTGGTGCTCCAACTCCCTCCTCCATTGATTTCCCCTCAAATCTTTGAGAGATTGAGACTCCAAGCTTGAGAAAAAGCTTCTCTCTCGGATCTTCAACTCCTACAAGCATTTGGTTTGCGTGATGGCCGGTCGGCGGTTTGAGTTCTTTACTCTTGGAGCATTGCTCCTAGCTGGTTAGGCGTCGCCCTTGAGCTTGTCTCCTTCGTGTGGCAGCCTAGGGAGGTTTGTAACACCCATATTGCTAATACAATTCCCCTCATCTCAAGAGTTCATTCTCTTGACTTGAGACCGAGGAAAGAGCTAGCCTTTGTGGTGAGCTTGAGCCTTGTGTGGCGCACCTCAACAACGTGGGCGTAGGCAAGCCTTGGTGGCGAGCTGAACCACGGGTCAAATCTTGTGTCAACTTGTGATTGTCTCTCTTCCTTGATATATATTGTTCTCAAGTTGATTTCTAGGGTTTGGACCCAATCTACTCGGTGAGTGTGTTGCTACCATTTTCAAGTGTTGCTAAAGGTTTCCTACACTTCTAGGAAGGTTCCGATTCAAGCAAAATTTCCGTATCCATTATAGTTTTTGAATTGTGCAAGGGTCTGTCCAGTTGACCAGCACTGCCGGCCTAGTGTCCAGCAGTGCTGGGCAGCCGCGGCAGTGCCGGGCCTGTGAGCGGCAGTGCCGCGCCTGTACTGACAGAAGCTTTGAGTTTTATTTTAAACAAGCCTTTTCACCCACCCCCCCTCTAGGCTTATCAGGTCCTTACATTATCCATAGTGTTTGCAGTTGTAAAATGCGCAAAACTACCCTCTCGATCCATGGTTTGTCCAAATCAAGTAAATCCTTTATAAATCCCCGACAGACTAGATGAGAAAGGATTGATTGAGTGTCATCAAATACAACAATATTTTTGCAGTCTATGCATGGACAATGTATGTGCTTCATCTTTGTTCTCCAAGCATGGTTCTTAGCAGCGTCAACAAACCTATGCACTTCTGGTAAGTATGATGGATCTAGTCTTGACAACTTATACATCCAGAATGACCTCTCCATCATATATATACAAAATATAATGAATTAATTGTATGCTAAAAGTTGAAACCATAGGCCTAGATCCAAAAAGTTACTCAAACTGAGAAAAAATGAATAAAAGGATGCAAGAGAGAGATAAACTAACCTTTCTTAGCACCTCCTAAAAAATGAAAATCAAAACCTCGCCAATTGTATTTTCAAAAATCTGGATTTTCAAAAATGTCTCCAATGGAAGTTGGCTGTGAGCTAGAAGAGTTCTCTAGGAGGAAGAAGGGATTAAGTATAGGGTTTATCAGAAGGCACAATTTTTAAATATATATTTGTCTCACCATACAAACAAACAATTCATGAAACAATTTGAGAAATAAAGAAAAAACACTAAATAATTAACATAGTTTATTAGAGAACTAACAAAAAAACTATATTGCTCTCTACATATAAAAACACTTCATGAACACAATTCATTGCTAGCTACAACTAAAAATATATCTCGGGGAGAAAGAAGGGATTACATAATGTTTATCATAAGGTACATTTTTTAAACCCATATTTGTCTCTCCATACAAACAAACAATTCATGAAACAATTTATACAAATAAAGAAAAAAATACTAAGTAATTAACATAATATGAATCTATATTGCTCTCTACATGAACATACCATTCATGGCTATAGCTATACATACAACTAAAAATATCTTGGGTAAACTAAATTGGCAACAAAACATGAGTAGGGAGAGTGGAGAGACATCATCTAACCATCTTAAGCATAAAAATTTCAGAAAATCTTGCTCTTAACCTAGCTACCCTTCTCTCTCACTCATGGTGAAACCCTAGATCCAAAAAGTGACTCAAATTGAGCAAAAATGGACAAAATGAGGCAAAAGAGGCATAAACTAACCTTTCTTACCAACCTCCTTCCAAAAATGAAGATCAAAACCTCTCCCTTATATTTTAAGAAATATGAACCTCCAAAATCGCTTCCAATAAAAGTTGGGTGCGAGCTATAAAATTTCCCGGGGAGGAAGAAGGGTATATATAGTTGGAACACCACTGACAATTACTTAAGCTAGCCGCCAGTGTAAACCTATTTACACTGGAGGTTTACCTAAAATAACCATATGTAGAAATGTCACATTTCACAAGCGGTTCAGCTAAGTGAACCTCCAGTGTAAACCTATTTATACTGGCGGTTGGCTTACCTCAACCGCCTGTGAAAATGCGTCATTTTCACATGCGATTATTTTAAGATAGCCGCCAGTGTAAATAGGTTTACACTGGCGGTTCGTGCCTCGGTCCATATGCAACCTTTTGCACTGGCGCATAATAACTAAAACCACCGGTAGAAATAATAGACCACCGCAGGCTTAGAGCTTCTTTGTACTAGTGTAAATTTAGTTAGTCTTTTTAGCTAATCTCTTAGAGATGTTCTCAAGAGAGAGGATACTTAGACTTAGGTTATGCCTCTCCTAGCACTCAAAATAGGTCTTTTGTATATGTACTTTATTGGAGGTTATATATATTCTGTTGGAGACCTATTTTGAATATAGGTGTCCCAAATAGGACCCATGTTGGAGGGAACCTAAGAGCAACTTCAACAGACGAGGTAAATATTATTATTAAATCCATTTATATTTAGGGGCTGTTTGACATGGCTCAATAGCCAAACTCCAAGGTGGAGCTGATTAGAGCTAGCCAAACACCCAACTCTGGAGCAGCCTAACTCCATTGAATTAATGAAGCTCTAGTTCATTTGTTTGGAGCACCTCTTTTCCAACTCAGAATCCTTAGACATGGAGTTTACTCCAAGTGTTTTTTTTCTCTGTTTCACCCCCATCCGGCTCGCGCTACCCCATCCGCTCGCCCGCGGGGACCCGACGCAAAAGCCTCGCGCTCGCCCGGCCCTCGACGGTGACTCGCTCGCCGGCCTGCTCGCGCCTGGGCCGTCCGGCGCCTGGGCCGATCGATCCTGGCGATCTGATGATGTATATATATCATATTCATATGGGTGTGAGGTGAATGGGGCATCCGTTCTTTGAGCCTGGGAAACATTGTCCAGTTCTCAAGGCTTGGGTCATCGTCGGCCATCTCCCATCTGTAATTAAGCAGTACCAATCATCAGTTTCTGTATTCGTTCACGTAGGTGTGTTATGTGCTAAATATATATATATATGTTCTACTCCTGATCGAGCTGGAATTGAACCTCCAAGTTGTAACAGGGTGGTGCAGAAAAATGAGCATCATGATTTTGGCGAGGTTCATCCCCAGGCAGGTTCTTCCGCATGCTCCGAACACCAGGAAGCTATACAGATGAGCCTGCTGCTGCTGCTTCTGCTTCGTATCCTCCCACTGTTCATCAAGTTCATTCAATTCAACCCACCCATACATATTATGTGTGCTAGATAATCAAATTGTTTCTTCATTATATATTAGGTCAGTCTCAATGTAATGTTTCACTATACGTTTTTCTAGTTGTATAAAACTTTACATGAAATAGGTCTCTCTTTCAATGCATAGTTTCATTGATAGTTTCATGCGGTTACCAATGTGTTTCTCATTCTTTTCTCTCTCATCTCCACCATACATTTGCTTTGTATGCATCCTATGAAACTAAAAAAGACTCTCAATGGAGGTTTCACACGGTTTCCAACGTTTTGGAAACAACGTTGTATAGTTTCATCACCATGAAACCTTTCCACTCTCTCTTATCGTTTCATGCAAAAAAAAGTGCAAATCTGCTGATGTGACACCCTATTTAATGTGGATGAAACTTCTCATGAAACCCTATTGAGACTGACCTTAGTACATTATAGTGCAAGGCCCTCGCATCAATGTTCACAATCCACCCCTTGTTGATGTGAAACCATGTAGTAGTACTTTATGTTGTTTGTCAACACTCTTATTTCAGAAAATGAAAGCAGAAATGTAGATAGATAGAGATACCCGTGGAAACCACGAAACTATGCTCGCCATCCTCATTGATTCTTTCAGTCTATGATGCAATTAATAAGAATCCAATTAATAAGAATTATTATTGAAGATTATCTTGTAAATCGATGAAACTTTTATTATTTATTTGTATATCATGTCAATGAAGTACATGCATGTCGACCAAGAGTAAACTGAGCAAACCACATTGATAGCAGACAACTCTGGAGCTCAGAGTAGCATTCTAGCCAAACACCCCGAACAGACAGCTTCAATTCCACTCGCTTCAATTCCACTCAAAGCTAATTTCACCTAGATTTCTAGAGTGAAGCTGCTCTGAACGGAGTTGGAGTCATTCCAACAGACGCTTATTGTCCTTAAAAAAACTCCGGCAACCAGGCCCAGTCCACCCGAGGCCAACTGCCAGCGCTCCCGACTCCCGATTCCGCCGCCTGCCGCAGGCCGCCACCGCTGGCGCCGGATCCAGGTAAGTTCCTTCCATCTACTCGGTCTCATCCCTGTCTCCTCCTCCTCCTTCCCCTTCTCCCTTATCCATTTTCCTTAATAGGGTTGGATTAAACACGGCGGCGTCGGACGCCCCGCTCCCCCTACCGTAGGCCTTACGGGCTCTAGCAAAGAAGCCTCCCAATCTCCCATGAGTCCGTCACCCAGTCGATCTCTTTTCCGAGTCCGACGACAGTACGTCCGGATTGGTGGATTGGTATTTTTTGGATTATAAATTCCAAATTAAAAGAGGAGGCGATCCAAGCAAACAGGAGGTGCCAGGTGCCAGCTAAGGACGCTCGCACGCCGGCAAATGCGCCACCCGTGACAGTGCCGGACTAAGGCAACGGACGATGGCAACGACAATGGAGAAGCTAGATCAGATCCACCGAACCCTCGAAGACATTGACGCCCGCGTCCCTGACGCACTCCGCGTCGCGTTGGGCCTCGGCTACAGAGTGTCGTCTCCCACGCCAGCTCCCGGCGAGGACGACGAGGTCGCCGAGTTTGCCGCCTCTCTGTTGCAGCCGCCGGAGACGGAGGATGGTGCCGGTGACCGCGGCCCCACCTCCACGGAACACGACGCCGTTGCGGCGTCAGCGCCGAGGATTGACTGGGCGTCATGCTATGTGCCGTTGAACGACCACGACGCGCACTTCGGTAACGCCAAGGCCGGCGTCCTAGGCGTGGCGGACGGCGTCAGTGCATACGCTGAGTCTGGCGTGGACGCAGGTGCCTTCTCCCGCGGTCTCATGATGAGCGCCTCCACGAAGGTTGTGGGGCTGGAGCCTGGCGTGCACGTCTGCCCCTGCGCGCTGCTGGAGTGGGCCTACAACGAGACGGCCGCGTCTGGTGCGCCGGGGGCGTCGACGGCGGTGATCTTGTCGCTCGTAGGCAACATTCTGGACTGGGCGTACATTGGCGACAGCGCCTTCGCTGTGATCCGGGGCAGCAGGATTGTGTTCCTGTCGCCGCCGCAGCGGCACCAGTCCCACACCTCGGAAAAGAATCTTCGTTTCTCCTCCACTGCCGCTCAGTGGAAAAAGTGTCTCTCCTCCGACGACCCCCCGTTTCAGCTCAGCGCGGGCGAACACAGCGACTGCGTCGCGGCTGCCAAGGCAGGGCAGCTCACAGTGAGGGTTGGGGATGTTGTGGTGATCGGGACGGATGGGCTGTTCGACAACATTCTCGAGGAGCAGCTGGAGCTCGCCGTACATATGGGCACCAAGTTGGGCTTCTCGCCCAAGAACATGGCGGACATCATCGCCGGCGTCGCTTACGAGAGGTCAAATCAAACAAACTCAAAGCGATTGCGCAAAGGGAAGCCGGACGACATTACCGTTCTAATAGCATTCATTGTCCAGTCTGATTTGTGATGTACTTAATCCGTTCTAAATTATAGTTCGTTTGGCTTTTTCAATCCTAAGTTTGACCACTCGTCTTATTCAAATTTTTGTGCAAAATATCATTTTTTTATGTGGCTTACTTATTTAATAAATAGTCTACATGAATTACTTAAATTTAACTATGTTTATATAAATTTTTTGAATAAGACGAGTGGTCAAAGTTGAGGCCAAAAAAGTCAAACGAATTATAAATTGAAACAAAGGAAGTAATGCTCAACGCTTAGTGCTCAGTGCTGGTCAGCTGTCTCTATTTATAATTTATATCTATGTATATTGTGTAGCGGCTCGTTCCAGGTCATCGGGATATATTATACTATTATATTTGTTTTGAGTTTTTTGGCCTATGATTATATTAGTTGTGTTTAATTCTTGTGATGGTTGGCTTCCATCTTTATTATGGTTCAATTCCTGTGAGGAGCTGGAGTAGGATGAATTGATCCATGTTAATGATATTGGTGGAGTTTAATAGTAGATATCCATCTTGATCTAAATCATTGCTAGAGCATGCATTCATCTTTAAATGAATGTATTAGCATCTTCTGCAGTTTGCTTAGAACAAATCAGGATGGCAGAGAGATTGCGAGCTTTGATGCCAATTACATGGAATTGCATTGTGTATACTTTGTAAATTAATCGTGAGCTTGATGGGCCACTTTTCTGGCCCTGGTGCCTGTTCATGTATCGTCCCGGTTCATAACATGAATAAGTATCTCTACTGGTTGGTTGGTTCGCTGATTTATTACTCCCACTTCAATAAAAGAGATTTTGGGTACACACCAGCACATAATTGTTTTTTTTTGTAGTACATGTTGTCAGGACACCATTACTGGATCCTTTTGGTCTTCCTGGTTGTTGAGATGTTCTGTTTATGTTGATTTCTCATCTATGCTTTCACCTTAGAAATATGTTTTGTTGTAACTTCCAAATTGCTGTTCCAGTTTGAACCAAATGCACTGCCCCTGTTTTTTTTTCTGGCAAGCTACCGGGCCTATGATTACTGAGAAACATGACAAGCATATGTCTGAATCTTTCATGTGGATTCTGCCTAATCTTCTTTATGAGGGCTTTTGCGCTTGCATACCCCTCTTTGCATTTTTTTTAAAATTTTATTTTTGATGTTCAAAGCAATCAATTTGTTGGCTCCTTTGCTCTCTTCTATTTATTTGCTATCTTTGTTGGTAGAACTCTTCAAATGGTGAGGTTTAGATGATGTTCAGTTGCATAGTTCAAATGATCGGTAATTACTATGATTACACTGATTGTATTTCGCTCCTAACTGACAACCTTCTGAACCTGATTTTGCCTGGTAATCTTTGAGGATTTTTGTGTACCACTATCTTTAGGACACTTATTTTTTTATGTTTATCTGATTTTTAAAAACTTTATATCAGAAGTTCTATGATTCCTTGGCGCACATGTCAATGGAGATTGCTTTTGTTTGAGTACTTCATTACATCAACTGTACATGTGCTTGGTAGCAATATCTTTGGACAAATTAACCTGGGAGTTCAAGTTTGTGTCATTTACATCTTATCTAACCGCTCACAAATATTGCATATGCTTGAATTGTATATCCACACGTGAGTCCTGCTGAGTACATCGTACATGCTGTCAACACGAGTATTAGCGATAACTAGTGAGGATCAGCAGCATTGCCCGCAGATCAAAAGCATAAGGTGTTATTTGGATCACTAGTCCATAGATCAAAATTTAGCCCCTAAACTTTAGTTTTGCTAGTTTGCGTTAGATCCATGAACACTTTAGTAATTCAACTACAGTTACAGATTTGCCCCTCATATGACTCCATGCACATGTTCCATCAGGCTCACGCATCCCCACCTCCCCTCTCTTCTCCATCCCCCACCCCTCCTCCGACGTTGATGTGTGCCCGAGCGGGCGGGATCTAGGCCCCACGGGTCATATCTAGCATTCCATCCGCCGAATGTGCAACCGTTGACGTGGTCACGCAGCGGGGACGTGTTTGGCGATGACATGGTAGGCATCGAGGTCAAGGCATGAGCAGTCGTGTAGCCCTCAGCCTCGGCGGCACGGCAACGGAGGAATGAGTCCCCGGCCTTGGCGACGACATGGAAGGCATCGAGGTCGCAGCGACAGCAGTGGCGGGCAATATGAGAGTGTGGCATTGAAGGTGGGGTGGAGGAGGGTGAAGGCGGAAACGGCGGTGGTGAGGAGTTGTTGCGTGGCGAGGATGTCGTAGACCTAGCGGAAGAAGCCCTAGCAGAAGGCGCTCTCCCACGTAAGATACTCGGGTTGTTGTACCTCAGTCGTGGCCTCGGGCGCGGAGGGGGTGCGTGGGGGTATGGGGTGTCCGGTGCTAGCCCCGAGGCATTTTAGTCCTGTTTAGGGCCTCTTTGGGAGCAAAAATCTTTAACCTAGATTTTAGGCATTTGATCCATATGGCAAAAAAAACTATAAAAGTGTATGATTAAAGTTTTGCCATGAGAATTATTATAGATCCTATCTTAGGTGACAATAAACGTATGCTATGATTATTGGCCCAATCGTGAACTGACGTTTGACAAGAGTAATTATAATTCCCTCTACTTGAAATAGTTGCACAAATCCTGCTGAGTTGCCTGGCCTAATAATGAAGCGCAACAAAGTCTTGAGATTTTTTTTAAAAAAAGAAGTCAATTAAAAAAAACTCCTGGACCAGTATCTATGTTTTCTTTAGAAACCGGGCCAGTATCAAAATGAACATGCTAAGATGGGCTGCTGCAGTCATGCCGGCCCATGGCATTTTCAGGAGTTGATCCTTCTTCAAACCTTTTCAAACCCCATGCAAAAAGGAAAGGGAGAATGGGAGATAGCTAGGAATGCTGAGTTTAGGTACTCGCAAGTGGAACATTTCATGTGCTACAAATTTTTAGGAATCATGCAAGGTATAAATAAATTACTCTCTTCATCTCAAATTGTAAATTATAAGTCATCCTAAGAATATTGGAGAGTCAAGCTATCTAAAATTTGATCAAACTTTCATGATAATATAATAACTTTTATGATACCAACTAAGTATCATTAGATTCTTCATTAATTATATTTTTTATAATATACCTATTTAATGTCATTTTTTTTAATTTTCTATATGATTTTGATCAAATTTAAAATGCTCATGCAAGTTTGAATATTTCCAAAACTCCATGGAAGAGATATGCTAATTGTACGAAGTTCCAGTATATATTAATTAATTAAAATCCATGTCACAGTCGTACCTGGGATGCTTATCATAAATTTATTAAACCATCCTACATACTGTGTCACGTGTTCTCAGCAACATTCATGTGGTTTGTCTTTTGTTTCAACGGTGCTAATCAATCTAGAATGCCATCCCTCCTTTTCCATGCCAATCTATTCCATCACCAATAGCAGATCAACGTCCGATCGAGCACCCTGTCTAATCCATTGAGGTTATATGGAGAAAGAGTAAATAAAACCACTGTGGGCCCCTGAACTTGGAAGTTCTAGTACATGGGGCACACTGGGTTTTGCGGACTTTTTTTTTTATCATGGTCTGCTTGGGTACTTTTCAGAGCAAGTCAAGGTCGGTATTGGTCCAAATCTGATTTTCAAAGAGGATTCTTCACGGAATATACTAATTTTCATCAACGAATTTTATGAAAAATTTTCTTAGATTCGAAACCCTTTTTTTAAAATTTGGCAAAACCATTTGACATTTGTTTTAGAGAGAAATAATGTATTATGGCATTTGCTTGCACCCCCGCTACTGCAGTACTGCGTGCTGAAGCTTAGCTGGCGCCCACCAACAGAAGACGCAAAGCTAAGGAACTCGAGACCGGCAACCCTCCCACGTGTGAGAAGCTAGGTTCGTTCGTCGTGCTGGTGCTGCTGCTTGTGCTTGGTCACCAAGCTAGACGGCTCGGTCTCCCGTCTTCATCTAGAAGGAATACTTGTACTTGGAGTTGGAGCACTTGAGGATCAAGAGCAGTCAGTCAGACGAGTCGAGGAACGATGAGGGACCCACAGTAGGTTCCAATGTGGGACCCGTCAGTTAGTCAAGGCCTGCCTGCTTATCCACTCTGTTGACCCGCTTGATGAGGATTTTGTCTGATCTGTCGAACCCTGAAGCTGCAGGTCAACCCACAAGCTTGTCGTTGTTGATAGGAAAAGGGGTTGTCTAGCTGCCTGTTTGCACGGATCGGTAGGTAGAGATGCAACTGGCATACTGTAGCCACCTACTAGTAGAGGAGCGGAGGCAATCTGGAAGTCTGTAGGTAGGTAATTTTCTTCTTCTTCTTGTTGTTGTTACATGTAGACGGTTGTTACCGAATGTTTGAATCTATTTAGTACATTCACATCGAATGTTCATATGCTAATTAGAAAGACTATATATAAATTAATTTTAAAACTAACTATAGAAGTCATGACTTATTAAGCCATCATTAACATATATTTATTGTCGTCGTAGCACATTATCAAATTATATTAATTAGATTTAATAGATTCGTCGTCTTAACATGTATAATTAGTTTTTATAATTAATTTATATTTAATCCTTATCTAAATATTCGATGGGACAGGGAAGTTAAACACGGTGAGCCAAACATCCCCTGAACGTGTGGAACGAGTTGGCACTGTCCCACTGTAATCCAGAATACAGAGTCCACGTGAAAAATAAATAAATAAATAAAAATCTGTTCTAGAAAGCGCGACCACAGCACTGAACCACCGTTGCCTTTATTATTTTCCTCGCTGCTGCTTTCATCCGTGCATGTGTGTTTTCCACCACGACGAATGAGGCACAGTTTCTGACTCTACTAGCAGTTTGCCCTTTCCGAGACCGTGCGCTGGACTGCATTGTTGTAGTTGAGTGGTGCTGGGCCTGGAAGTCTGGAACAGAACATTCCATTTCCATCCATGTCTGCTACAAAAGCGGTTGATCTTTGTAAAAGGTGACTGCTGCGCAAGTGGCGCCGCGGCCGTGCGTCCATGGAGTCATGGTCAAAGTAAAAACTGATGGAGCGAACCAACCAAACGATGGTAGGAGATGGGGCACACGAGCGCTGAAGCATGATCAAGTTCAAGCCTAGCCCATCACCACCGCGACAGAGCAACGCCACCAGTGCCTTTGCGCGGTGGCCTCTTTTATCCGGCACGTGAGTTTGGACAGGCACAACACAACGCAAGCCATCATCGTCCATGTCTTCCTGCTCTTCTCCTACCTTGCTTGAAGAGCGATTAATTCACTGGTACCGAAACGGCTTTTAGCCCCGGTCCGGTCGGTAAGACCCTTTAGTCCTTCTCCTACCTTGCTTGAAGAGCGATTAATTCATAGAAACGGCTTTTAGCCCCGGTCCGGTCGGCAAGGCCCTTTAGTCTCAGTTTTTCCAACCTGCGTAAAAGAAAAAAAATAATATCTCACATCTCAACTATGCCACCAAGTTTCGAATCAAAGACCTCACGCACAGCCTCGCGCGTAGCTTACCACCCCACCTACATAGTATATCTGATGATAAATAGAATCTTTAACTTAACCATACATCGAGGGACCTTTAGTCCCGGTTGGGAACACTAACCGGGACTAAAGGGACCTTTAGTCCCGGTTGGTATTACCAACCGAGACTACTCGGTTGGTAACACCAATCGGGACTAAAGATCTATTCGTCCTAGACGTAAAAAATTCCGGTACTTGTTGGTGTTATGACCCAGGGGGTCAAGACCACCGGCTAGTAAATTTGTATATTGCGTGCTCCCTCTCCCAGACGTGATGCAAGAAGAACACAAGATTTATCCTGGTTCAGGCACAGAAGGCCCTACGTCCACGGAGGAGGATGGATTGTATTATCTTGCACCGAAATACTCGTACATGGGGGGGTACAAGCAGGTTTATACGGAGGTGCTCAGGACGAACTGAGGCCTAGGGCTAGCAGGGCTATCCTAGGTGGTCGGTTGATTGCTTGAGAGGTCGGTCAAGCAATCGGGTGTGTGGTGTATGAGGGTCAGAGCTGATGTCCGATACGAATGTGCATTAGTATTCGTATTCGCCTTCCTTTCTTCTATCCTGGCGTCCCCTTTTATAGATCAAGGGAAGGTACGGGAGTACAGAGTCCTAAACTGTGGCGGCATGGGAGGCGTCTCGGCGGCGCCATGCTTGTGGTGGGACGTCGATCGCTGTAGTGGCGTGGTCTTCCCGTCCTTCCGGTGTTCAGGGTATGGTGATGACAGACTGAACGCTGCCGAACGTCATGGCGCAGCGCGACCGACCTTCTGTAGACGGGTACGAGTCCCACAGTGACGCGGGACGGATTGGACGGGAGCCATGCCGGAGTGGTTGGGGACGGTGGTCGAGCCCCCTGGTCGAGGGGGGGTCGAGGCCAGCGTGACCCTGTCGTATCCCTGAAGACACAGTCGAGGGTCGTCCTGTTCATGGCTCGAGGGGGTACCTTTGGATTCCGTACCTGCAACGTGGCTACAGCGGTTGCACGGTCAACGGAGATCTAGGGCATGGGCGGTGAGTTGACGGATTTGACTGCGGTAGTGGGTGCCCATGATGTTAGGCGGGGGCAGGTAGGCGCATTGGATCCCCTTTAACCCATACCGGGAGCAGGTGAGCTGACCGAGCCTCCTGCGTGCGGGTCGTTCGTTCGACCCCCTGTCCGTCATTCGAGGGGTCGAGGCGGAGGCGGAGGCGGAGGCGGAGGGGTCGTTCGTTCGACCCCTGTCCGTCAGTCGGGGTTGAGGCCGTGGGGGGGTTCGATCGACCCCTCTTTCGTCACACGGGGGGTTAAGGCGAGGCGGAGGGGTCGTTCGTTCGACCCTTGTCCGTCAGTCGAGGTAGAGGCGGAGGGGTCGTTCGTTCGACCCCTGTCCGTCAGTCGAGGTAGAGGTGGAGGGGTATCCCGCCTTCTGTGTTTCCCGCAATGGGCCGGCCCACGATCGGTACTTGTTGCCAGTGAAGGAAACCTTTGCGTGACGGGCCTTCCTTCATTGACTCGGACGGCTGATCGGGTCCTGCCTTAAAAATGGTTGCTATGTTGAGCGTTAGATTTATCACACGTTTAGGGTACCCCTTACCTTTGTACCCGACAGTAGCCCCCGAGCCTCTATGCGGATAAGAAGAATCCGTATAGGGGCTTTTGCCGATAATCTGCAAGGTTAGTAAGAGGTTCGATTCTCCGCGGGGTGCGCGCGAGCGCACCCCACGGGGGTAGCCCCCGAGGCCCCAGAGGAGTGATTAAGAACTCATCTGGGGCTTTGACGTGTGTTCTATCGTGGGGAGTTAGGATTACCTAGAGCCGTAGCGCCCTATCGAGCGGTCGATTCTATTCGCCAGGCTACGAGCGTTTCACTTCCTCGGAAAGGGGGTGCTCGAGGGCGGCTGTCGAAACTAAGGATGAAAACGGATCGGATACGAACGGATATCGTTGATATTGTATTTGTTTTCATATTTCTATTCGGATTCGGATTCGAATACGAATAGTATCAGAAATATCGGATAGGATACGATAGATATCGACATAATAAATATACCAATTTTAGTATTCGAATACGAATACGGTATCGGATGTTAATCTTCGGACTCGGATACAAACAGGTCTAAACTCCTCTAAACGAATTCGGTCGAACGGACGGTCGAATAAATATCCGTACCGTTTTCATCCCTAGTCGAAACTCTTCCGAGGGCTAGCCTTCGCTCCCTCGAGGGTTAAACTGGAGTCATAGTGCCCTATCGAGGGGTCAACTCTGTCTGCCAGGTTACGAGTGTTTTCGACCCTCTTTCGTCGAGGGGTGTCGTGCGTAGTCTAGCCCTCGAGCCTCGTATGGTCGGGCTTCCACACCTCCTAGCGTCCTTCCCACGGATCCTTACGCTCGGATTGTGGGGCGAAGAGCATCGTGCTATCCTCGTTAGGATGAGCCTCGAAGTCCTCTGTGGGCCTTCGTAAGGACGAACCTCGAAGTCCACTGCGAGCTGGTGACGGGTATAAATTCAAATGAAATCCAAGTGAGAACTCGTGCCCCCTTTGACAGGGGTCGATAGAAGCCCTGAGGCGTTCTCATTCAAGCAACACCGCATGGATTACCTAGGTGCCAACTCTGTTCGACGAGAGTCGGTGGCCCGATGCCTCCCGTCGAAGGGATCCTTGGGTATTCCATGGTTATGCCTTGGATATGTCCCGGGGGGCCTCGAGCGTATGTTCTCGAGCTAGGGGCTCGCGCCTGGCCCCCCTGGGTCATCCCTGACTCACGTACTCGAGGGCGGCTGTGAACCTCGTTCGTGGGGCCAGCCTTCGCCCCCTCGAGATTTGGGGGTGAACCGGAGTTCGTAACACTGGGTCCTCCCTGACCTCAGGTACTTGAGGGCGGCTGTTGAACCCTGTGCAAGGGCTAGCCTTCGCTCCCTCGAGATTTTGACGGACGGGGCGACGTTCGTTGCTTACCTCCGAAGGTGACGTCCTATCCTGTGGAATACAAAGGGGGTAGGTAGGTATGTATATTAAATGCGGGGACATACCTGTCTTTCTGTTGGATCCGCCTGTGGGGCTCGCGCCGGCCCCTCCTGGATCATTCCTGACTCGAGTACTCGAGGGTGGCTGTCGAACCCTGTTCGAGGACCAGCCTTCGCTCCCTCGAGATTTGGGGGTGGACCGGAGTCCATAACCCTGGGTCATCTCTGACCTCAGGTACTCGAGGGCGGCTGTCGAACCCTGTTCGAGGGCCAGCCTTCGTTCCCTCGAGATTTGGGGGCGGACCGGAGTCCATAACCCTAGGTCCTCTGAGACCTTAGGTACTCGAGGGCGGCCGTCGAACCCTGTTCGAGGGCTAGCCTTCGTTCCCTCGAGATTTTCGACTGACGAGTCGACGTCCGTTGCTTACCTCCGAAGATAATGCCCACCTGTCGCACGTTGTCCGCCGCAGGCACGCCTTTTTAGGAGATGTCCGTTCGACTGCGGCTGTAGCAGGCATAGGATGCGGCGAGGCATGCGGCGCGGAGCCCGATAACGCGACGGGTGCGGCTTATCTTGCGGAATACGAGGAGGCGGCAGGTGAGCGCATTAAATACAGAGACTTACTTGCCTTTTCGTCGGATCTTCCCATTGGGCTTCCGGTTATAAATACTAGGGGTGGGGGTCTGGCTTCCGCACGTTTGCCATTGCCTTCCCTATCTTCTTCCTCTCGCCGTTGCCTTCCTCGCCCACCGAGCCAGATTTCTGCGTGCGCGAGAGTAGGGAGAGGAGGGATTGGCAACATATCTTCCACCCCCGCATCCGAGCGCATCCGCTCCCCTGCTCCCATGGCCACCTATAGCTTGCGCGGCCCTGACGCCTGTCTTCCGTCGTCGGCGACCGTGGCGCGCTTGGGAGATTTGGTGGAGAGCGGCCTTCTCCGACCCATCACCTTCGTGGACCGGCCGGAGTGGGTAGTGCCGCCGAGGGAGGACGCTGAGCCCAACCCGCCGGAGGGCTACGTGGTCAGCTTCGAAGCTTTCCACCGAGCGGGGCTGGGATCCCCCCTAACCATCTTCTGCGCGGGATCCTCCACCACTACGGCATGGAGCTCCAACACCTCTCCCCCAACGGCATCTGCCATTCACCGCCGTGTGCGAAGGATACCTGGGGATGGAGCCACATTGGGAGCTGTGGCTCCATCTGTTCGAGGCGAGCCTGTTCCACGCCTCAGCCGGGAGCGGTAGCCGCAGGATGGTTCGGGTAGTCTGCTGGCGAAGCTCACGTCGAGCCACTCCGGATGGCACTCCGGGTGGTTCTACCTGAGGAACTACGACGGTTTGTTCCCCGCCTACACCGGGAGGATGATGGACTCGAGGCCCGACCACTGGAGGTACGGCGTCATTCAGAAGAAGCAGAAGCTTCTCGACCACCTGCTCGGTGCGATCTCCTGCCTGAAGAAGGCGGGACTTACGGCGGCCATCGTGGTGTCGGCCTTCCACCAGCGGCGAGTCGTGCCGCTGATGGCTCGCCCGTGACTCCTCGACGAGATGCACCCGAGGGTGGACCTCACGGGGTGTCGCCTCGTGGAGGACGAGCCGCCCCTCGAGAGGGTGGTTCGCCAAGTACGCGCTTCCTTCACCGGCGCGTTCGAGGTGTTGGGCGTTGCTTGCGTCCCCATGATGCCAGACCAAGGCCACGTCCAGCTGGTAGGACACCTCTTTCTCCGTCAATGTCTTCTTGTCTGTCTTGTTTGTCTTCTTTGCCTGCGTCCTAACTACCTAGTGTTCCCTTAGGGGAACGTCGTCTTCCGGAAGTTGCTGCCATCGGTGAAGGAGGAGCAGGGCGACTCCCAGGTGAGACGCCTTCAGGCCGAGCAGGACAAGAAGGATAAGGACAAGGCCAAGAAGGACAAGGGCAAAAAGGCCCGAGAGAGGGAGGAGCGTGAACGACGCCGGGCCCGGCAGAGGCAGGCCAACCTTTCTGAGGAGGAGTCCCCCTCAGAGGAGGACGAGGATGAGGGGTCGAACGGCGACGAGGTTGTTAAAGATAATGCCACGTCGTGATGGTGTCAGATTAGGCCCTTCGCTTTTGACCTGACGGGTATCGTCCTTATGCAGGAGGAGGAGTCGGAGCAGGAGGCCGAGCCGCGTGCGTGGGCTTGAGGAGGAAAGAGCGGCGCCCAAGCAGTAGAGGGCGACCGCTGGTAGCGGAGGAGGAGGGAGGTCGACGTTGAGGTCGGCCCCGACTGCTGGAACCGAGTCGCGGGGTGATCGTTCCGCGGCTCCTCAAGGCGAGGTGTTGCAGCAGACGCGTAGCCGCTCGTCGCGGTCTCCGTCGAGGGGTCGGTCGAGCACGTCTACGGCGCCCACCCGGTCGAGCGCTGGGAGAAGTGGCTCCCGGCGTGCCTCGCAGAAGCCCCCGAGCGGTTCGAGGTCCACTGGTCGCACCCCCACGATTTCGCTGGGGTAAGTTGCTTCCCTGTCGTTTTCGAGTATTTTTTGTCGGTTATGACTTGTGCTTACCTTCGCGCATGGGCTCCTTTTTCAGGGCGAAGCGCTTGTCGGAGGACGCGTCCCTCACTCCGGCCAAGAGGCTAAATGCGGGGGCCGTGGCCAAGATGGTCGCCGGGGCCAGCCCTGTTGCCCCGTCTCCCTCGACCCTCGCCCCGGTTGAGGCATGGGTGGCGAAGGCGCGGGAGGCGATGGGGCGCGGGCAGGCGCAATCCGCCGTCGAGCGGGCTCGAGCGGAGGAGGAGGCGGGTAGACCCGTCGCGTCGGCGGGGTCCGTCGGAGTGGCGATCGAGGCCGCG
This sequence comes from Microstegium vimineum, assembly GCA_022036555.1. Taxonomy (NCBI): domain Eukaryota; kingdom Viridiplantae; phylum Streptophyta; class Magnoliopsida; order Poales; family Poaceae; genus Microstegium; species Microstegium vimineum. The sequence continues at coordinate 31,245,046 of CM039138.1, forward strand.
CTCACCACCCCGTTAGAGGGGGGGTACGCCAACAGCCGCGGAAGACGTGGAGCCGGCGTCGACGACGGCCGTGACAGAGGGGGTCGAGCCCCAAGCCGTCGTAGAGGCGAGGAAGAGGAGTTGGAGCGCCCGGCGTCGGGGCGGTGGCCGGAGAACCTCGCGTCGTGGGCGGTGCGTCAGCGGCGCGAGCACGAGGGGGCGCGGCGAGTGGAGGGAGCGGTCGTCGCCGCGCCGGAGGTGCCACCGCCGGTGGAGACCGTCGTCGAGGGGGCCTCGGGGTTACCCGCGGCGGGGGCGGTGACGACAGCGAAGCTGGTGGGGACGGCGGTCGAGGCCATCGATGAAGAGGTGGCTGGGACGGTAGCGTAGCTGGTGGAACCGATGGAGATGGCCGCAGCGATGGCCCCTTCGTCGGAACCGGAGGGGGCCGTTGCGGCGCTGCAGGGAAGCGGCGCGGCGGACGTGATAATGTCCGAGGCGTCAGCTCGGCCTCGTCTCGAGGTCGGGCAATCGTCGTCTCGAGGTGATCCGTCCTCTAACTTAGTCGACCCAGAGTGAGCCTGCGGCATTGGGTGCTGATCGTTTGCTTTCTTCACCGCGCAGGGTTGTTCTCACGGCGGGGACCTCTTCCGCCTAGAGGCGATGGCTTGGAGGGGCCGCCGGCGGCCCTGCAAGATGACCCCGAGGCCAGGAATGCCCAGCTCGAGGGGGCGGCTCCCTTCCCTACTCTGGCGGAGCGGGTGGTGCTCCACGGGGGTGATCTCGAGATGCGCCAGGGCATCATGCGGGAGGTCCAGGAGAGGATCGACCGCCGCAGCAGGTTCTGGGGGCAGGAGCCCCTCGAGCTGGCCGACTCCTGAGACCCAGGGCGCACCCTCTTCAAGCTCGACGATCAAGCCGAGCTCGGGGAGTGGGAGCACCTGGAGGAGTTCCGGGCGTGGCTTGCGCATGTGGTGCGCCTGTCGGCGGAAGTTGCTTCCGCGGATCTGCACCAAGGGATGGAGGTAAGCCTCGTTCTTCCTTTGATCTTGCTTGGGTTACTTGACCGCTCTTTTCTGATGATCTTCCTTTTCATCCCTGTCAGGTGTTGAGGGCGAGGTCGTACGATAAGTCCCAATTCATTCTCCGGGCACAGGAGCAGCTTCCCACCCTCCGCGCTTCGCTGGAAAAGGCGGAGGCCGAGGCCGCCCAGGCGAAAGTCGAGGTGACGGCCGCGCTGGAGGAGGCCAAGGCCGCCCGGGAGGAGGCCTCCCGGGCGCAGTCGAGGGCCGAGGCCGCCCTCAAGGAGGTCGCCGAGATCGGGCAGCAGCGGGACGTTGCCCAGGAGGCCCGGCGCAAGGCTGAGGAGGAGTCCACCCAGCTGAGGGAGGAGCTGACTCTGGCGGCGGAATGTGTCCGGGAACTCCAGGGGAACGTTGACGCCGTCTCCCGCGAACGCGACGCGTTGGGTGTCGCGGAGAAGACCCGAGCCCAGATCACCGCTCTGGGGGAGGTGGCGGCTAACCAAAAGAGGGCCCTCGATGGTACTGGCAAGATCATCGAGGATCTCCGGGCTAAAAATAGCGACCAAGCTGCGGAGCTTGTCGATGTTCGCCGTCAACTTCAGAGGGCTGAGCAGGGCTACGTCACCCTGGAGGCACATGCCAAAGATGAGTTTTTTAGAAGTGTTATTGAGCTTGCCTGGTCTTGACCCTTCCCCTGCTTTTTGGTTTTGATTGAGTCCTGTGTTCGTTCTGGCAGAACTCAAAGGGGACAAGGCTCGAGCCCATGAGGATCTGACCAGCCTTCAGAGCCTCCTCGGGGCGGAGACGAGCTTGAACGAGAGGCTCGAGGGCGCCATCTCCTCCTTCTGCGATGGTGTGGGTGTCGAGCCGAAGCTGCCGGTTGCGGGAGACGAGCGTGGGGATTCCCTCCTGCGCCGGCTTTTCGCCGCGACGCGTGAAGTGACGAAGCAGGTCTGTGCCTCCCTTCACATAGGCGTGAAGCGGGCGCTCGCGGTGGTCCGCTCGGTCTACGTCTACGACCTTGACGTCGTCGCCAGCGGCTTTGTCGTCGACCCGAGGCTGACTGATGAAGAGAACGTGGCGAGATGCCATGAGCTGATCGACGCCGCATAGGTGCCCGACGGTGAGCTGGCGAAGCTGTTCGAGGTCGAGGTGCTTCCCCCGTCGGACGACGACGGCGACGAGTAGTCGAGGTCTGTGAGCCAAATCTGGACAAGAAGGTCAATGTAATAGATTAGTTTTTGTGATAATATGATGCCGAGCCCTTGGGGGCTTCTTATATTTAATGCATTTTATTCGAGATGCATCTGGACGTTTTTATCTCTCGAGCTGTCTCTATTTCTCTTTGTCTAAGTCGTTGCTTGTGGACTAAGTATTCGACGCACGCTCGTATCTCTGGAGGGGGGAGCGAGTGGGGATACCATAGCCTGGTAGCAACAAGCAGGGCAAATTGTGGAGTTTCCTATAGTCACGTGTACGTACTTGTGTTCACACTGTCCGGTACTGGGACCCATAGTCCCATGACTGAACGCAGCGCGGTACTGGGAGCCGTTGCCGAATGTTGTTTACAGTAAAAAAAACTGCGCAGCGCCATGCTGTATCGCAGCCGCTGGCCGCTCATCAACGCTACTGCTGGCGCCTGCGCGGACGCGCGCGGGAAGTGGCTGACGGAGGGAGAAAGCCTGCGGCTGTGGGTCTTGTCCTCGATATACGTGTGTTATTATTTAAACTAAGCTAAAAACTGCTATAACTCACAAACCAATAAACCAAATTAAATTCGACCATTAAATTCGTTTCAATAAATCCATCGAAACAAGATCTCATATAAATATATTCCGATAAATTTATAAATAAGCTCTAATGTTAGTAGTTGATATGGAGTACGAGATATAGAGGATGATTGATGCGGAAGAAAGACGTATAGAGAAGAGAATCTTGATGACGAGGACACATAGAGGATAAATTTAGGGGGTGTTTGGATCCCCTTGACAAATTGGCAAATTGGCAAAAGAGCAAAAGAATTGCTATTTTTTGGCAAATGGATCCAAACATGCAAGACAAAAAATAGCAAAAGAGCAAAAAATTATCATTTGTCAGTGGCAAATAAAGGCAAATAGAAAATTCTTCCACTCATACCCCTCCCTCTTATGCATGACATGTAAATGAGTGTAATTATTAGGGGTATAATTGTCTTTGTATGTGTCATTTGTCATTTTCTATTTGTCATTTGCCAATAGATCCAAACACCCTCAAGTGACAAAAAATTTGTCAAATTCATTTGTTATTTATCATTTATCAAAGAATCCAAACACCCCCTTAGAAGAATAGCAGTGCGGACAGTCTTCACCGCTTCCCCATCGCCATTCACAGCTTACCACCGAAATACGCCCGTTAACAGACTTAAGCTCGTACTCAGCGCCAATCTCCACCGACAGCGCCTTCCTAGCTTGTCTCTCCAAGCAAGCGCGATCTCGGCAATCCCACGGATAGCCCCTTCCAGAAATGTCCCAAAATCGTTGGTAAACCCAGGAAAAAGTAGTAAAGAACTCTCGGCACACGCGCACGCACACGAACGCAACCAGCCCAGGAAGCAAGAAAACGAACCCCCTACTACGCGTCCGCGTGCATCACGACTGACGTGCAGGGGACGCAGCCGACGACGTGGCACCCGAGCTAAAAAAAACAGAGCACACGGGCGCCGCGAGCAGAGGGCCAAGGTCGCCGCCTGCCGCTACCCGGCCAGTTTCCCTCTCCCCTATATAAACGCCGCTCCCATCTCGCCAACCTACTAGCAGCAGCAGTAGCAGTTGCTTCCCTTCCCCCCCCGGTCACGCCGAACACACCCGAGATCGCACAGATACAAACCGAGCAGCAGAAACATCAAACATGCAGGGCGGACCGGTTGTCCGCCGCCGCCACCGCCAGGAAGAACCAACCGTCGCCAGGACGGAGGACGACGACGTGGCATCCGGCGACGAGGGCTCGGACGCCGAGTTCGAGTTCCCCTTCGTGAGCCGGGACTCGACGGCGGGCGCTGGCGGTGGCGCCACGGCGGCCGACGAGCTCTTCGCGGGCGGCCGCATCCGGGCGTTCTACCCGGTGTTCGGCCGAGTCCTGGACGACGAGGCCGCCCCAGCGCCGGCGCCGAGGAGACCGCTAGGCCGGCTGTTCCAGCTGGAGCAAGCGCGGACCTCGTCCGTCGCGTCCACGTCCTCCTCCTCCTCCTCCTCCTCGTCGACAGCTGACGCAGGTCTCGACGCCGCGTCCCCGGACAGCTACTGCCTCTGGACGCCCGGGTCATCGTCGGCGGCGTCCTCGCCCTCGCGGCCGCCGCGGAAGAGCGGGTCCACGGGCTCCATCGCGCGGTGGCGCCGTATCGGGGAGCTCGTCGTCGGGCGCAGCCACAGCGACGGCAAGCAGAAGTTTCTCTTCCTCTCCGCACCGCCGTCCCCGGCCAGGGACAGAGAGCAGTACTCCCCGGCCTCCAAGGCGAAGCAGCAGCAGCAGCCCAAAGGAAGTAAAGCCGCCGCCGCCGCCGAGCTCGACACGGTCGGCGCGGGGCGCCGGCTGTCCTACGGCGGCGCCAAGGCCTCCACCGGCGGCCGGCGCACGTTCCTGCCGTACCGGCAGGACCTCGTGGGTCTGTTCGCCAACGTGCACGGGCTCAGCCGGAACCCGCACCCGTTCTCAAGCCGGTGAGGAGCCACGACGACGCGCCGTGGAGGACCCGTTCCAAACAGTGCGACTTCAAGTTTGATTTAATTCGGGGATTTGAAATTTCAGACATTTGACTTGGAGACCCCCCTGCAAACCTGCTTCGTGAAGATTAGGACTAGTAGTGATCTAGAAGTATTAGCAATTTGGCATACGTGTGGGATTAAAGCAATTACGAAAGTCAAAAAGATAAGTTGTAGAAAGTAGGGGAAATGTGAGCCCTCCCTTTCAGTATTCAGCTCGGAATCGTGGTCTCGAGTCGGTGGCTAACCACCTGGGTATATATACATATACGGACAAGTTAGACAACAAGTTTACACGTGATTGTTTAAAGTATACTACAGTACTATATGCTATTATATGCTACCTTTGTACAGTACATTACATTGTATAATGTACTCCTAGAGTAGGTAGAAGTAGGTTTCCTTGTTTGCGAGGAATCCAGGTTTCCTTGTTTGCAATCTGCGGTTTCGTTTATTTTCTGTGTGTTGTCGCATCGCATCTCTAATCTAATTGCTTATCTATTCTACGTATACTTAATTAATTAGCAAGTTCTGTTGTGCGGTCTCCAATCTTGTAAATATGACGTTTTAATTAGGATATATACAGCCACTTAAAGCTTTATGGGCTGGAGTTAGTAACGTGGAGAACCTCACGCTCTAATCTAGCCATCTGTAGCCCCTGGGCACTGCCTGTGGATTACAAATCTCAACGTTGATACAGCATCCCACCGCTGATATAGCAAGCATTTGGTCGGCAAACAGAAGCCACCTCGCATCCGGTGGCTGCGCAAGCTCTATACTGTCCTACACACGGACAGAGACTTGCACACGGAGAGGATCGGTCTTTCTTCTGCGGAGGCGTTGGTCAACCAGATTCCGCCGCAACCGCGCGGTGTAGGATGTTTGTTTAAGAGCGAAATGCATGGCGGTCTTTCAAGTTGGCAAGGCGTATCACCTAGGTCCATCTACTCTCAAAATGTTAATTCTGGGTTCATAAACTTGACTTTAAGTGTCATCCAGGTCCAAATAGATTCAAATGAACTCGAATGGAGACAAACCTTATATCAAAATTGTAGCCCTCGACACGATCTACAACTTTGTAGTTGAAAAGTTTTTAAATTGAAACTGTTTAGGGTCTCAAAATACTGTTGTAAGCATCCAAATTTTGAAATTTAAAATTTAAAATTATCCAACATTCTCGAATGGTGACATGATCTATATAAAAGTTATAGTTATCGATACGATATACAACTTTATAGTTGAAAACTTTTTTATTTGAACAAGTTTAGTATCCCAAATATGTGTTTTAAGTTTATAAATTTCAAAATTTATAAACTTAGAACACATATTTGGGATACTAAACAACTTCAGATTAAAAAAAAATTAACTACAAGTTTTTAAATCGTATCGATAATTATAACTTTCATATAGACCATGTCACCATCCGAGAATGTTGGATAATTTTAAATTTTAAATTTCAAAATTTGGATGCTTACAACAGTATTTGAGACCCTAAACAGTTTCAATTCAAAAACTTTTCAACTACAAAGTTGTAGATCGTGTCGAGGGCTACAATTTTGATATAAAGTTTGTCTCCATCCGAGTTCATTTGGATCCATTTGGACCTGGATGACATCGGTAGCCAAGTTTATGGACCCAGAATTAGCATTTTAAGAGTAGAGGGACCTAAGTGACACACAACTTGGAGGACCGGCCATGTACTTTCCTCTTTGTTTAAATTTGTGTGTAGTATGGGTTAAACCATCAGGTGAAAAGAGCAGTTACTGTTTGGTTATAAAAAGATGTGGAAGATTGGAACACACGATCTGGCCACGTTGGATTAATTAACGCGGCCCATGCCCGTACGTGATTCTCGGCTCATCTCTATCCCTTCCCTTGATCGCCAATTAAGCCAAGTTGGCCCAAGCGGAGGTTAAGACCGACCGGAAGAGTGTCAATGCGTTGCCGGTGCAGCCCCACTTGCAAATTGCAGACATTATTAGTATGTTCAATGCTCATGTACTCCAGTTACCTCTCAAGAGGTAATATCTTAAATCAAATATGGACCGTTGATTTTTCTAAACTTAATAATTTACTATTGATACTGTTTTTCGGCACGTGTCAAATGAGCTAAGGCTTGTGTTGATCGGCAGCCGTTTTCAATCGGCATCGGGAGGACATAGGTCAGTATTGCCGATGAAAGTGTGATGTGAAGACCAAGTATGTTGCCGATGGAGGTTGGAGGTGTCGGATATTGCCGATAGGAGTTGAATGGTTGTCGCCAGAATTATAGAAGTCAATTGCTGATGTTGCCAATGTCGATTGCTGATAGGGATTGATTGGTAAAGACAAGTTACCAGTGCAAGGTTGCCGATCGGGAAGTTTTGTCGATGTCGATGGGCATGGAATGTCGATGAGCATAGGGTGACTTAGTGTTTGATGTCAGCAGAAGGTTGCCGGTGGCCAAAGAAGGAAGCTGCGGATTGAAGGGGTCTGCCGATGGAAAGTTTTCATCGAGGGAGAGACATAAGGAAACTGGTGATGTTATGCCAGTATTATTATAGCAGTTTGAGTCTGACTCTTGCATGAGTCGTTTGTTTTCCTTTAAAATAGGTGTGTTTGTTTAGAAAAATAATATTGTTATTTTAGATCCGACTCCTGCGCGAGTCAGTTTCCTTAAAGTTAGGAGTTTGTTTTAGGAAAGATACGAGTCGTGTCTTTGTACAACTCTCCATGCGGGAGTATAAATATGTGCCCAAGGGCTGCGTGTAAACAGATCAATCCAATATCAATCAAATCAATTCACTCTTATTCTACTTTTATCGTAATTTACCCTTTATTGCATTAGTTATAGCTTATTTACGAGTTCTTCAAGTTTCGACGGGCTGCATCACCTTGATCTCCGTCAAATCCTTGTAAGTTCCGCGTGGGAGTATCTCTGAGCTTTGACATTCGGGCGCATCGCTGCTGTATCGTTCAGCTCTGCTCTAGTTATGCTGATCAAGCTCCAATCTTGGTATCCGGGCGCATCGCCGTTGTCTTGATTGAATCTTGTTCTAGTTATCGTCCTTGTCGATTAACTGGTCAAATCGACTGGCACGCCTCTGGATATCGAATTTCGGGTATAAGCCCGAGGTGTTCACAAATCCTGACGCTTTTTGTGTCAACACCTCTTTTGGCACACCCGGTGAGACTCGATTATACAAATTATACATCTATCATGGGCGATAACGCCGACGTTAACCAGAGGAACGTCATTGAAGTCTCCGAGGCCGATTTAAAAGATGATCAGAAGCTGGCCATGGAGCGGGCTATGAAGGAGTACAAGCAATTGTATCTAAAATCCTTTAGCCTAAGCAGGAGCGGCGAAGCAATCCAGAAGCAAGATCCGCCGTTGCCACGACAGGTCACGTATGACGCCAATCCTGGTAAGTTACAAAAGATGATTAATTCTGCTCTAAGTCAAGCATTAATTAGCCACTCCAGCGTGTTGTCCAATACTGTCTACAATGCTGTCATGCAATCATTCAAAGAAGAACATGCACCCCAATATGTTGGTCCAGCGTACCATCAACCTGGATCGGCATCTATAAGCCCATCGGCAGCCCCAATGGCGTCTTCTACTCCGGTAGAACCGTCTGCCGATGTGGCTACACCACTAAGGCCGAGCCCTGACAATGTCACCAAGCTCCATACAGATCCAGTGGCGTCGGCAATTTCAGGACCTGTTATCCAGAGTCAATCAGCTCCCACTAACTGGTGGGGATACGGTATGCCTCCAAATCTATCTGCTGGTTCTAATCTGGTGCAGGGAGACAACTCAGCTTGGAAGGGCTCTATGGCATCGGCAACACAATCACAGCCGATGGCCCCTATGATGCATTACTCTGCACCCTCTCCATCTGTGTAAGTGCCATCAGAAGATTTTCAAGTGATTCCTAAAAAACCTCTGATGCCACCATCGGCAAGCTCTGTGCCGATGCAACACATTATAGCAGTTGGAAATCAACCTATGGTTGCAAACCCTCAAGCCGGAGCGCTAGTTCCCCAAGGTAATCTGATGATTGATTGCTCCAGGATCCAAGAGCAGCACGCTCCAGTTAGCTATCAGCCATCGGTAAGTCATATGTCGATGATTTATAATCCTGGATGGGCTAACCAGCCGCCAGCTCAGCAGCCTGGCGTGTCAATGTATCATTATGGAGGCCCAACTAACACTCAGAGCGGACCATCGGTGCAGCAACCAATGAATACGATGACTCAGCCTAATCTGCTAAGTGTGCAAAACTATCCATCGGTAAATCAACCGATGCATAGCGTTCAGATGACTGGTGCTGCGCCCGTGACTACTCCGTATCATCTTCAAGAGGCGCATCGGGCGACTCCATCAGTCAACAACCAGCCAATGAGTCGGTAAGAACAGGATGCATACTGGACCGATAAGATCGCCGAAGTTATGAAAGAACAATTCGGCATTAAACCAAAAGTCAATACATACTCTTATCGGACTCAGTATCCTCCAGCATATGACTTGATTTCTCTCCTAAATTGGTACAAAGTGCCTGATTTTACCAAGTTCTCCGGCCAAGACGACACATCAATAATGGAGCACATCAACCGCTTCATTATCCAGTGTGGGGAAGCTGCTAGCAGGGAGGAATTGAGGGTGAGATTGTTCTCTTCATCATTGTCTGGATCGGCATTCACATGGTTCATATCGCTGCCTCCAAATTCTGTAATCACATAGGCCGATCTAGATAGGCAATTTCATAAATACTTCTTCGCTGGCATACATGAGAAGAAGCTTACCGATTTGGTCAAGATGAAGCAACGTAACGATGAATCGGTAGAAGGCTTTGTTCAGAGGCTGCGAGACGTGAAGAATAAGTGCTACAGCCTAGTGCTTGATGATCGGCAACTGGCAGATTTAGCCTTCCAAGGATTACTGCCGCACATCAAGGACAAGTATGCATCTCAGGAGTTTGAAAGCCTAAGTCATCTGGTGCAAAGGATTGCCGATCAAGATATCAAAACCTTTGAACCTAGGAAGACTTGGAACAAGAAGGTGACCTTCATTGGGCAAGAGGAAGACTCTGGGTCAAATGAAGAGCTAAACATCAATGCTGCCGAATGGGTGAAGGATAAGAAATTTGTGTCTTGTCCGTTCGGCCAGAAGGAGGCTGAAAGGTTCACCTTTGACATCACCAAGGCCGATAGGATGTTTGACTTGTTACTTCAAGAAGGGCGAATCAAGTTAGCACCTAACCAAGTAATTCCATCGGCTGAAGAGCTCAAGAAGATCAGGTACTGCAAGTGGCACAATGCAACTTCCCACAGTACCAATGACTGCAAAGTATTCAGGCAGTAGTTGCAGTCAGAGATTGAATCTGGACGAATCAAGTTTGAGAGTTCTAAAGTCCAGAAACCGATGAAGATTGATCAGCACCCGTTTCCAAATAATATGGTGGAAACCACTGGAAGAACCAAAGTGCTGACATCGGAAGCTGCCAGGAAGAACGCATCGGTAGATCCTAACCATCAAGTGACTGAGCGTGATGAAAGGAGGTTTGCCGATGACAGGAAAGGTAAGAAGGTTGTCGATGAAGGCAACAACGCTAATAGGGCTCCTGATGTTATAATTACGCATAAGCAACCAAGGTGAGATTATCGGCAATCACGTGAAGAGCGATATCGGCAAGAGGAAGAAGAGCACCAGGAATGGCTTCGACATAAGGATCACTGGAAGTGTCCCTTCTTCGTTCACTGTTGGGAAGAAGGCATCAAACTGCCTACTGCCGATAATTGCCCCGAATGCAATGGGTACTACACCACCGATCGGTTAGGTAAGAAACCTTGTTTTGATGATCGAGCATCCAGGTACGCTAAGCCGCTCAGAGAGAAGAGGTCAGCGCATGACCGACTGGGGGGGCAAGCTTAGTGCCCATAATAGGCTTGACAGACGTGTTGATCAAGAGGAGCTAGAGGAGATGGCCAATGCAAGAGTACCTGACGAAGAAATATTATCCAGAGATCCCAACATCGGAAGAAGTACCGATGCAAGCAATGGAAAGCAGCACCAGCCTGTCTGGAAAACTAAGCTTCCTCAGTGGTGTTCCAAGGGTCTGACGAAGACTCAGAAAAGAAGGATTTAGCGCAAACGCCGAAATAACTTGTATAACAATGAGGATCCTTCAAGGGAAAAGCAGTGGAGGCCAAAGCGCAAGGACAGGGATCCATCGGCAGAAATCAACATGGTCGTCATGTTGCCGATGGAGTTCATGGCACCTGTCAGCGATGATGAAGAGACTGCCGACATGGCACAATTGGTCCTGGATCCGATGGCAGCTGTCTTTGAGAAGCCTGCCGATGATGAGAGGCAGCGCTTGAGGGCTCTGTTTGTCAAAGGCAAAGTAGATGGACAGCTTATGACCAAGATGTTGGTAGATGGTGGGGCATCGATAAACATAATGCCATACGTCGTGTTTAGAAAGCTTGGGAAAGGTGATCAGGATTTAGTCAAGACCGACATGAAGCTCAAGGATTTTGAAGGCAACGTGTCACCGCCCATGGGGGCCATATGTGTTGAGTTAACCATCGGCAGCAAAACTTTGCCGACAACATTTTTTGTAATCAGTGGCAAATGCACCTATAACTTGCTCCTAGGAAGGGATTGGATCCACGCCAATTGTTGTATTCCTTCCACCATGCATCAAATCCTTGTGCAGTGGGTCGGAGACAAGATTGAAGTCGTCCACAGTGAAGCCCCATCGACCGTTGCGTCGGCAGAATCGGACACTTATGAGCAAACCAGATGCATATCGGGCGAGGCTTGGGACAAGGAATTCCTCAGAGTTTCCGATTACCGCATTACACCGATCCAAGCAGTCGGTTCTAAAGGAGAGTTTTAATGGATCGGTTCGCTGATGATGGAAAACTGGGACAGGGCTTCACGTCCGCCGATGATTTACATGAGATAAACATCGGCGATGATAGTAAACATAGGCCTACTTTTATTAGTGCTAAGTTAGATTCCCAATGTAAACAACAATTAACTGATTTATTAAAGGAATACAAAGATTGTTTTGCTTGGGACTATACGGAAATGACTGGTTTGGACCGATCGATAGTTGAACAGCGGTTACCCATCAAGTCTGGTTTCCAACCACATCGGCAACCTGCGCGCCGATGCAATCCTACTATTCTACCCGACATCAAGGCTGAGATTACAAAGTTAATCGAAGCTGGGTTTATTCGGCAATGCCGATATGCCGAGTGGATTTCTAATGTGGTTCCTGTGTATAAAAAGAATGGAAAACTTTGTGTTTGTATTGATTTCAGGAATCTCAACAAGGCCGCGCCGATGGATGGCTATCCCATGCCTGTTGCCGATCTGCTGATTGATGCTGCCGCTGGACATCAAATCATTAGCTTCATGGATGGCAATGTTGGATATAATCAAATATTCATGGCTAAAGAAGACATATCCAAAACTGCTTTCAGATGTCCCAGTCATGTCGGTTTATTTGAGTGGGTTGTCATGACTTTTGGCTTGAAGAATGCCGGTGCTACTTATCAGAGAACAATGATTTTCATCTTTCATAAGTATATCGGCACGACAGCTGAAATGTATATTGATGATGTGGTGGTTAAGTCTGGAAGTTTTGAAAAACATCTTGCCGATTTGCAAAAAATATTGGAATGCACAAGGGAGCATGGGTTGAAGATGAATCCTAATAAGTGTGCATTTGGTGTATCGGCAGGACAGTTTCTGGGCTTTATGGTGCATCAAAGAGGCATCAAGATCGGCAGGAAATCCATTGATGCAATTAACAAAGTGGTTGCTCCTACAAACAAGACTGAGCTGCAATCCTTGATCGGCAAGATTAATTTCATTAGAAGATTTATATCTAACTTATCTGGTAAAATTAAATCTTTTAGCCTATTGTTAAAGCTGAAGGCCGATCAAGAGTTTACATGGAAAAAAGAACAACAGTTAGCCTTAGAGGGGATAAAAAAATATCTGGTAAACCCTCCAGTCTTGGTTCCACCTCAGCACGAGAAGCCTTTCAGATTGTATTTATCTGTCGATGATAGTGTTATCGGATCGACTTTAGTTCAAGAATTTGAAGGGAAGGAACGTGTGATATATTATCTGAGCAGAAGGTTGGTGGATGCTGAAACCAGGTATTCGGCCATAGAGAGATTATGCCTATGTTTGTATTTCTCTTGCATAAAATTGAGGCATTATTTGTTGTCGGCTGAATGCACTGTTATCTGCAAAGATGATGTAGTTAAGTACATGCTGTCAATGCCGATATTAAGTGGACGAATCGGTAAGTGGATTTTGGCACTTTTAGAATTTGACCTAAGGTATGAATTGGCTAAGGCTGTTAAGGGTTAGGTAATGGCTGATTTTGTTACTCAGCATTGCAATGTGGTAGGCTCTGTGGAGGTTGCTCCTTGGACTTTATTCTTTGACGGGTCTACGTGCAAAGACGGAGCAGGTATTGGTATTCTCTTGGTTTCACCCCAAGGGCGGAAGTATGAGATCTCGTTGCCGATTGTTGCTACTTCAACGAACAATCAGGCTGAGTACCAGGCTTTACTTAAGGGGTTGGAATTACTCAGGGAAGTACGTGCCGATGCTGTTGAAATCTTCGGTAATTCTATGTTGGTGATCAACCAGTTGATTGGGACGTATGAATGCCGAAGTGAAGCTTTAATTGCAACCCATGAGAGATGTTTGCAATTATTAAAAGAGTTCAAAGAGTACCGCCTTGAGCATATTCCTAGATTGCATAACGAAGAGGCCAATCGGTTAGCACAGGATGCTTCAGGATATCAGCCGATTCAAGAAGTCATGACATCGGTAATGATTACCGCTGACTGGAGAAGTGAAATTGCCGATTACATAAGTGACCCATCTAAGAAGGTTGAAAGGCGTCTAAGGTTCCAAGCCACCAAGTATGTGCTCCTTGACGATGAATTGTATTATCGGACGATTGATGGAGTTTTGCTCAGATGCCTTAATAAAGAGGAATCGAAAGAGTTGATGGGTGAAATCCATGAAGGAGTGTGTGGAGCACATCAATCGGCATTCAAGATGAAGTGGATGATTAGGCGGAATGGATATTATTGGCCGACAATCCTTGAAGATTGCTTCAACTACTTCAAAGGATGTCAGGATTGTCAGAAGTTTGGTAACGTACAAAGGGCACCCGCATCGGCAATGAATCCTATAATCAAGTCTTGGCCGTTTATAGGGTGGGCTATTGATCTCATCGGTCAGATTTTTCCGCCATCGAGTAAGGGGCATAAGTTTATACTTGTTGCTACCGATTACTTCACTAAATGGGTTGAGGCGATTCCTTTGAAGAAGGTGATATCGGCAAACATGGTGAATTTTGTTAAGGAACACATTGTTTACCGATTCGGTATTCCTCAGACCATTACTACCGATCAAGGAACCATGTTCACATCGGGAGAGTTTGATGAATTTGCTTCTAATATGGGGTTCAAGGTATTAAACTCTTCTCCTTATTATGCCCAGGCTAATGGTCAGGCTGAAGCGACTAATAAGGGAGTTATTAAGCTTATAAAGCGCAAGATTGAAGAAAACCCTAGAAGGTGGCATGTGGTGTTAAACGAAGCCTTATGGTCATATCGGATGGCTTGTCATGGTGCAACCAAAGTCTCGCCGTATCAGTTGGTCTATGGACACGATGTTGTCCTGCGTTGGGAAATTAAAATTGGCTCTAGACGATTATCTTTTCAAGATCAATTGACGACCGATGATTATGCTACTCTAATGAAAGACGAGTTAGAGGACTTAGCAGGTCATCGGTTGAGGGCATTGATTAGCATTGAGGAGAATAAGAAGAGGGTTCCCAGATGGTATGACAAGAAAGTAAAAGTAAAGGAGTTTGCCGATGACGATCTGGTATAGAAGTTGATTTTACCGATCGGGACTAAGAATTCTAAGTTTGGAAAATGATCTCCTAATTGGGAAGGTCCTTATCGGATAAAACAGTCTGCTCCTGGTAATGCTTATATTTTGGAGACTCTCGAAGGAGTTGTATTTTCTAGGGCAATCAACGGTAAATACTTGAAGAAATATTACCTTAGCATATGGGTAGACGCATAGTGCTCAGTTGAATGCCGATGAAGGAAAAAGTTATATAAGCATTGGTAAAAATGTACTGATATTATATTACAAAGCCAAGTCAAGTATCAATGTTACAACGGCCGATACAATGAATTACAGCAAGGATTGGATGGCTGATATCACACGCAGGCGAATTTGCTCTATCTCATCCATCTCCTTGGCATTGGCATCGGCAGAGCCCTCGACTGGCTTGATCTTCTTCTTCAGTAGAATGGCTTGTCGGGCATTTTGGTCTCTTTCTTGCCACAGAACCCTGATGGTGTCGGACAGTTGGGTTTTCTTCTGGTTGGCTGTGCTTAGAGCTTCTTCGACCTTTTTCAACTCAGTCAGTAGCTCTTCTTTCCTTGCCGATAGCTGAGTAATTTCTTGCTCGAGATTGGCGCTGGAGACTTCTGCTTGGCCGATGCTCTTGCGCTTTTCATCGACAATACTTTTAAACTTGAGCTTATCTTCCTCAGTCTTGGATTGGGCAGTCCTATCGGCTATATGATGGGAAAGCCTCTGATATTGGAGTTGCTTGCTATCAAGGAAAGTTGCCTGGAAGAGTGTTTCTTCTATATCGGCAGGGAGGTGGCCTTGGATATCCTTGAAAGGTGTCCTTGCTGCAGTTGAATCCTGGACAAGCTGGGATGTATTTTGTTGCAGCAAGGAGAGCAGTACTTCGAGTTTGGATTTAACCTCTGCTGATAGAGCTGGAGCAGAGCTTTCTTCGTCTTCATCCTCATCGGGAATGTCGATAGCGAAGGAGAATAGGCTGTCTGCTTGAACGAGGCCTTCTTGGTGTTCATCCTCGTCCTGGAGATTGAGGCCGAAGGAGAACAGGCTGTCTGGGGAATCTTGGGCCTGAAAAAGAAGAAGTTAAAATACGATGATCATAAAATTATACTATGAATTTTTAGGTAACCAACTGACCATCTTGAAGCGAATTTATTGCCTAGGACTTGGCATATTGGATGGTCCAGCTTCATCCTGAAGATCGGCAGCAGTTGCCGATGAATGAGCTTCTGTTGGGGAAGCAGTTGATGTCGGTGGTGCTGGTGGCGTTGTTGTTGGCGTTGCTTCCGCTGTGGTGGTTTGCTCCTGTGATGGCGATACCGTTCTCTCATCGGGAATTTCGGCTGGTGGTGCCGATGCCGATGTCGCCTCCGCTGTTGCAGCGGGCGGTGTTGTCTCCTGATCGGGGACGTCGTCCAGCGGGTGATCAGGGATAGGAGCTGATGAAGGTTCTGCTGTTGGCGCGTCGGCGGTTGGTGATGCGATTGGAGTTGATGGCGAAGATGGAGTGGCTAATCTCAGACGCCTTTTCTTCCTTGGTTCGGCAGTGGAGGGGCCAGCCTGTTTCGATGAAGCCTGGGGGCATCGGCAGCAGGACTTGGAGATGCTTGAGTGTTTGAAGTAGCTGCCGATGACCTCATAGCCTGAAAAATATTAGTATAAGTTATGCAAAGTAACTTGTTGCCGATGAAACAGTATGTAATCGGTATGAGTGAAGATGAGTTTACTGCAAAAACCCGCGTCAAAGCAGCAGCAGCAGCCGATGTAGCCTTGGTTTTTGCAGGCGTCGGTTTGGATACCTTCTGAGGGGTGAAGGCAGCTAGCGTGGGGGCATTATTGCCGATGAGCGATATGGGGTTCATCATTCGGAGATTAAAAGATTTGCCACTCCTGCTCATCTTAGGAATCGGGTCGTCGACCTGTTAAGCATAAAGGGGTCAGATGCCGATAATAAAAGTAAAGTAATGAGGAATTCATCGGAATGAAAAACTTACTGCATCATCGGGAATGACATGATTATGTTCCGATAGTAGTGTGACGACTTGACAAACAATTGATATCTCCATTCTTGCCACCATAATTTATACTCATTCGTGATGAAGGAGGTTGGTGACCAGGAAGATAGATCAATGTCTGACATATCGGCATTAGGAGGAAGATTGATGACTTTGTTCCAGTCTATAGCGCTGGAGATAGTCTGCCTGGGCTTTACCACCTTGGAGTAGCAAAGCTTGATTGGCAGTTGGCAAATGCTAGTTGTCTTGCCGCTGCCGATGGGTAGTAGAACTCGAAGGATGGAGGGGCATTCTTCCCAGTTCCAAAGATATTGACTGGGATGGCCCGGGGCACGATGCTGACCTTCATGATTATTTGATTTTGGGGCACATTCCCATCGGTAAGATTGAACAACAGCGGAAATTGGTTGTTCTCATCAACATATGGCCACCAGAGCCGTTCCGAAGCAGGGATTCCGTTGTAAAATTTCTGGAAGAACAAGCCAAACTGCTCTGTATCGGCATCGGTCCCTGGCAACACTATGATGGCTTCTCCGAAGTTGAGTGGAGAACGGATTGCCGATTCATCATTCCTGTATTTGTGATTTTTCGATATGTCTCTTGGGAATTGCTAAGCAAATAAGTCAAACTGGAGGGTTTTGTACATGTGTGCATTTAACCACATGTTTACGAACCACTAGGGGCCTCCAAGGTTGCCGATGGGCTCACCTAACAACAGCTTCTTGGACACTTGATGTAGAAGGCGGTACGCTGCTCCAAGAAGGTATCGGCCGAGAGGGAGTCTTGTCCCATCGGCTAAGAGCTCTGCTGCTGGGAGGTACATTATGGTCGGTCCGACGGTTTTGCCGCAGAAAATAATTTTTCCAGCCACATGTTCAGGAAAATGGCATGCTCCCTCTGGTTTACCGATCCGGTCTTCTGATACTCCTGGATATAGCCAGTCCAGCCGCCGATATTCCTAGTGTTCACTTTATACTCGGCTTTCCTATTGAACAGAGTGAAGGTATCGGTAGAGGAGACGTCAAGCCCGGTTAGCATGTGTACATCAGCAAGCGTAGGGGTGGCTGGTCCATGCCTAAATAGGAAGGCGGTCATGCTGTCAGACCAGAAGTAGGAGGCCGCCATCAACATATTCTCGTTTTTCTCCATATCGGCAATGGAAAGTCTGATGCACTGATCCAAATTGCGCTCTGACCAATAGACCTGCTCTATTCTGACGACCCTAAAGTACCAGTTCTTCCACCCTTTGGTGGGTTTGGGCCATGAACGGAAGACATCTTTCCATAACCCTAAACCGAAACATTCAGATCTGAAGGGTATGCGGTTGGTTTCCGCGTTGATCAAATAGCTAGGGTCAGGATTCCCCATTGGGCCTAGGCAGGTGAAGCTGGACTGCTCAAGAGGGATTACTAATTTATTGTACTGTTCCTAGATTTCAAAAGGGAAAAGAAGGATTAAAAGAAGAAAAAAGGAAAAGTTACGGGATTCATACGGACTAGGAGCTTGCAGAAAGAGTAAGGAGGGAATGGATTTACCTTGGGGATGTCGACTTGGATCGCCATTGGAGCTGTGGGGTTCTTGCGGATTGTGCTTGACTTGAGGAAGGAACTGTCGCTCGAGCTCGAACAGGTGTTCTTCGAAGGCGCCGCCGGAGGTTGAAGACGAAGGCAGATGTGAAAGTGAAAGTGGACTCAGGGTAAAAAGACAGATTGGATCCTGGTAACTTTTATAAGCTTACTCAGGGGTATTTTGGGATTTCGGTTCACACTGTGCAGGAATGTGGAGAGGCCCGCGGTGGATGTGCCCGATAATCAAGGAGATATTGTCAGGATTGCAACTGTTTGTGCTATAATCGAGGGATTTTATTAATAAATTACGGTTCTGCGCGTGGAGATCGAGGAAGTTGTGCAGTTATCTCGAAGGTAACGGCTACAGTAGAGAGAATTTTAGCGCGTAAAATATTATACACTCCGAAACTGGAGGGCATGTGTTGACACCGTTTTTCGGCACGTGTCAAATGAGCTAAGGCTTGTGTTGATCGGCAACCGTTTTCAATCAGCATCGGGAGGACATAGGTCAGTATTGCCGATGAAAGTGTGCTGTAAAGACCAAGTATGTTGCCGATGGAGGCTGGAGGTGTCAGATATTGCCGATAGGAGTTGAATGGCTGTCGCCAGAATTATAGAAGCCAATTGCTGATGTTGCCAATGCCGATTGGTGATAGGGATTGATTGGTGAAGACAAGTTACCAGTGCAAGGTTGTCGATCGGGAAGTTTTGCCGATGCCGATGAGCATAGGGTGACTTAGTGTTTGATGTCACCAGAGGGTTGTCGGTGGCCAAAGAAGGAAGCTGCGGATTGAAGGGGTCTACCGATGGAAAGTTTTCATCGAGGGAGAGACATAAGAAAACTAGTGATGTTATGCCAATATTATTATAGCAGTTTGAGTCCGACTCTTGCATGAGTCGTTTGTTTTCCTTTAAAATAGGTGTGTTTGTTTAGAAAAATAATATTGTTATTTTAGATCCGACTCCTGCGCGAGTCAGTTTCCTTAAAGTTAGGAGTTTGTTTTAGGAAAGATACGAGTCGTGTATTTGTACAACTCTTCATGCGGGAGTATAAATATGTGCCCAAGGGCTGCGTGTAAACGGATCAATCCAATATCAATCAAATCAATTCACTCTTATTCTACTTTTATCGCAATTTATCCTTTATTGCATTAGTTATAGCTTATTTACGAGTTCTTCAAGCTTCGACGGGCTGCATCACCTTGATCTCCGTCAAATCCTTGTAAGTTCAACGTGAGAGTATCTCTGAGCTTTGACATCCGGACGCATCGCTGTTGTCTCGTTCAGCTCAGCTCTGGTTATCCTGATCAAGCTCCAATCTTGGCATCCGGGCGCATCGCCGTTGTCTTGATTGAATCTTGTTCTAGTTATCGTCCTTGTCGATTAACTGGTCAAATCGACTGGCACGTCTCCGGATATTGAATTTCGGATATAAGCCCGAGGTGTTCGCAGCTCCTGACGTTTTTTGTGTCAACATTTACTAAATAAATTAATAAATAAAAAACTAAAAATATAAACACCATGCGGCCGGTAATAACGCCGCCGCAGCCATCCGGAGGCTCCGCCGCCGGACGCCCCCGCTGCTGGACGCGTCGTACGTCGCCTTGACGCCGCCACTCGACGCTCCGTACGCGCTGCCACCTGCACGACGCAGCCCGAGGGAGGCTCCGCCGCCACGAACTGCCCCGCTCGGCACCGCCGGACCACGGCGACGCCGCCGCAGCCATCCGGAGGCTCCGCCGCCGGACACCCCCGCTGCTGGACGCGTCGTACGTCGACTTGACGCCGCCACTCGACGCTCCGTACGCGCTGCCGCCTGGTCGACGCAGCCCGAGGGAGGCTCCGCCGCCACGAACTGCTCCGCTAACGTCGTTGAAAGGCTGCTCCTTCGTCGACGACGGCAACCTATTTTTATAAAATAAAAATTCAATAAATACTATTACCTCATAGGTAGGAGGTAATAGATGATCGTGACCGTTGGATCGGAATAAATGGACGATCCATATTCATTCCGGAGTATCGTAGTGAAAGTCTATTAATATATACTATAGTATTTAATCACCCCCACTAGTCAGACGGAGTCGTACATGCTGGCCTTTTACAGATGTGCGCACGTACGTACGCGTGGACCGGTCGGCTTACGCTAGCACTCTTCTCCCCCTGGCCCCTGCAGAGCGTGTGTAGTCCCTGGCTTCCCTGGTTTGTGTTTGGTAGTGTCAGATACGTAGGAGTACTAGTACAGGTTAGGTTTGTGGCTACCGCTTGCTTTGCTGGTAGGAACTCCAAAATGACGGAAAGGGCGCGAGCCAGCTGCAACGAGTGGTTTACAAGTCGGTCAAATAGTAGAAAAAGAGCTGCACCAGATTTACCAGAACTTGTCAAACAGAGTATTTGTTACGAGATCGGGTTTATGACAGAAGCACCGCCGGGTGGAACGCCTTTTGTCGCGAGAGGCAGACTCATGTCGCGCTGATGGATTCAACGGCGGAGACCTGACCTCGGATGCACGCGTTCCCACAATTGCCGGAGCCGAGCCGAGGGACAGGAGCGGAAGCCGGGCAGCGGGCAGGCAGCATCACGGAGTACGTCAGAGTTGATCTCTCGTTTCGTGTTGCCTTGCCAGTTCCCTCGTCGTTCGGCCACGTACGTAACTAATAAGGCCTATTTGGAACGTGGGAATTTTTTCCTATTCCTACGTTTTTCCTATAAAAATAAACTGATTCATGTGAAATTCCTGTGTGAGTCCTTGCATTCCAAACAGACGTTAACTTGCTCATCAACAGCACACACGCACGTACTCCTACTACTAGTCTACTAGTGGTGTGCGGCCAATCTAGTAGGAGTAGCAATGTGAGGGTTTTGTTCAGCTGCTTTCAGACCAGCCCTTTTCTGTCTAGTGTGGTTTGTTCCTGGCGATGTAGACGCGAGGGCCGGGATTAGTTTTTGAGAGTTGTAGCATCTGACGAGCGACATAAGTCAGCCCTTATTTTTTATTGTTTTAATTAATTAACCTCTGAATCGGAGACAGCTAATGCATGGGGGAGGGAGGGGGGGGGGGGGGGGGGGGGGGGCCGAACAACACAGTCGTCGTTGGCAGCAACTAAACAAATGCACGAGTGTGGCATTCGATCGATTCTCCACATCGATCTTGACCCTGATCTATGGAATGGAATTATCCATATACCTGTGTTGGAGAAAAGGCATCTGCACTTTCACGGTGTCACCTACCTCGCCTACTGCAATTTGTGTTTTTTGAGGAATGGAACAGCACACAACAACAACCTTCAACTTGTTACTACTTATCCTCAACTGTGTAACCTACTAACCTACTGCAGCGTAGCAGACGTAAATCCTGAACATCGTCGGTTGTTGGTGAAGGAGCGGTAGCCAGCGGGAAACTAACTGCTAGGCAACAAGTGACCGTGCGAGCTGAATTTTAAACTTCTGCATACGCGTTACGTTGTTATAGGATCGTTTATGCCTTTTGTTCCTACTAGGGGTTGTTTACGCACTTAGCGTTTCCCATGAACATTTGAAACTATAAAGCATACCATGGCACATCAACACGAGTTGAGGTCCTTTTTTCATAAATTAGAAAAGGTATTGGTAGAGGAAACAGAAGAACAGCCTAGATCTGCTAGAGACTCGAAAGGAAACAATTAAGCTTAACTAGCTGAAAAAGTGAAAAAGGAAAGAAAACGCATAGATGAAGGTTGAAGAAAAGAAAACGCATAGACGCAGAGTAATGGTGATATACAACAAAAACAAACAACACAAGACCAGGAAACAAAGGCAAAGATCGGGTTATGACAGAAAAGCACTGGCGGGTGGAACGCCTTTCTCGCGGTCGTCAGACTCCTGTCGCGGATCGATTCAACGGCAGGCTGTGTTTAGAACCCAACTTTCAAAAAAAAAAACATCCCATCTCCATCACATCGAATTTCTATTTCTATCACATCGAAATACTGTCACAAATATAAATATGGAGTACTAAATCTAGATGAAATAAAAAACTAATTACACAGTTTTATTGTACTTTGCGAGACGAACATTTTAAGCTTAATTAATCAATGTTTGGACAATTATTACCAAATAAAAACAAAATTGCTACAGTGTGACGTGACAACTGCTACAGGATTTTGCTTTTCCATTTCGCGGATCTAAACACAGCCTGTGTTTAGTCCCCCACTTTTCCCCAACTTTCCATCACATCCCCATCACATCAAAATACCGGCACATATATGGAGTACTAAATATAAATGAAATAAAAAACTAATTGCACAGTTTTGTTGTACTTTGCGAGATGAACATTTTAAGTCTAATTAATCAATGTTTGGACAATTATTACCAAATAAAAACAAAATTGTTACAGTGTAACGTGACAAGTGGTACAGGATATTTTTTTATCCATTTTCAAGATCTAAACACAGCCGGCGGAGACCTGTGCTCCACGCGTTCTCACAGTGCAGAGCCGAGGGGGACAGGAACACGTCTCCTGCTTGGCTGCTTTTACACCCACCGGAGCGAGTACTAGGCAGCATCAGTTCATCACGTCAGAGTTGATCGATCTCTCCTCGTGCGTTCGTGCCAGTTGCCTTCTGGTGCGGTAACTTGCTCATCAAGCAGCACACATGCAGGAACTCCTATTTGGTGCCATGAAATACGAGGGTTTTATCTTCTGTTCAGCTATCAGACACACCTAACAAACATCAGCCTTTTTGTCTACAGTGGTTTCTTTCTGGCGATGTAGATGCGAGGGATTAGTTTTTGCGAGTTCTAGCATCTGAGGGACATAAGTCAGCCCTTATTTTTTTAATAATACCTCAGCATCGGAGACAGCTAATGGGGACGAACACGCAGTCGTTGGGACCAACTAAACAAATGCCGGGGGAGTGAGCATTCGATTCTCCACATCCTCTTTTATTTGATCCACGGAATGGAATTATCCATAGTATCTTGTGTTGGAGAAACAGCATCTCCACTTCCACGGTTTCACCTACTTCCTACTGCAATTTGTGTTTTGTGAGTGTTAGAGTAATATGAATAGTATCATATTGTCTAGCTATAAGAGATGTTAGTCCTATGTATCCTATATAATCAGTCCATGAGACCCAATGCAATATATCTAGTATTCCACTAATTATATTATTTTTCATGGTAGGCTTTTGCTACGGTACTCCGGAATGAATGTGAATCGTCCATTTATTCCGATCCAACGGTCACGATCATATAGGAGATAATAGTATTTATTGAATTTTTATTTTATAAAAATAGGGTAAATAAGGATGGTTGCGGTGGCGGTGCCGAGCGGGGCAGTCCGTGGCGGCGGAGCCTCCCTCGGGCTGCGTCGTCCAGGCGGCAGCGCATACGGAGCGTCGAGTAGCGGCGTCAAGGCGACGTACGACGAGTCGGTGGAGCCTCTGGATGGCTGCGGCGGCGTCGCCGTGGTCCGGCGCGCGGTGCCGAGCGGGGCAGTTCGTGGCGGCGGAGCCTCCCTCGGGTTGCGTCGTCCAGCGGCAGCGCGTACAGTGCGTTGAGTGGCGGCGTCAAGGCGATGTACGACGCGTCCAACAACGGGGGCGTCCGTCGGCGGAGCCTCTGGATGGCTGCGGCGGTGTCGCCATGGTCCGACGCGCGGTGCCGAGCGGGGCAGTTCGTGGCGGCGGAGCCTCCCTCGGGCTGCGTCGTCCAGGCGGCAGCGCGTACGGAGCGTCGAGTGGCGGCGTCAAGGCGACGTACGACGCGTCCAGCAGCGGGGGCGTCCGGCGGCGGAGCCTCCGGATGGCTGCGGCGGCGTCGCCGTGGTTTGGCGGTGTCGTGTCCTGTGGCGTCTTGTCATTCCGATGTTGGGGCGTCCAATAGTACCCCGAGGGACTGCTGTTTGTTCCGTGAAAGCGCAGAGGATGGGTTGTGCATCTTCCCTGGTTTGAAGAGATTCAGTTCCGAGATTTGAGGGAGAAATCGGATTGACATGGGGAAGAAGTGCGGCGGCTGCGCCATGCAAGGAGGGTCGGGGTCCTGAGCGACATGCAGTGTCGTGCGCCCTTGCGAGAAGGAAACGGCAGCGGATTTCCTCCGTCATTACCGACCGCATGGTGTTTTATTTTTTGGTTTTTTATTTATTAATTTATTTAGTAAATTATTAAGTTTAGAAAAATCAACGGTTCAGATTTGATTTAAGATATTACCTCCTGCGAGGTAACCGGAGTACCTGAGCATTGGCCTTCATGGTAAGCTTGTCAGCTTCTTCTCCAGTCTCACCGTCTGTAACGCTCCCGCTGTGACTGCGGGGGATGTTAGAGTAATAGGAATAGTACCATACTGTCTAGCCACAAGATGTGTTAGTCCTATTTATGTATCCTATATAATCAGCTCATAACGTCCAATACAATTCCACCATTTATATTATCTTTTCAGTGAGGAATCGAACAGCAGACAACATCCTTCAACTTGTTACTTGTGCTCAACTGCATAACCTACCGCGGAGCAGACGTAAATCCTGAACGTCGGTTGTTGGTGAAGGAGCGGCAGTGTGGGAAACTGCCAGACAAGAAGGGACTGTGCTGAATTTTAAACTTCTAGGTGTTACGTCGTTTGGAGCGCAAGGGTTGTTTTGTTTATGCATTTATTAGCGTTTCCCATGAACATTTGAAACTGTAAAGTGTTGGAGCACACGATGTCACACCAACACGAGTTGATGAGTAGAGCTCCTTTTTTTTATATATAAAGAAAAGGTAGGTGGAGGAAACAGAAGAACAGACTCTGCTAGAGACTGAAAATGAAACAAGCTTGAGTAGCTGAAAGAAAAAAAAAGGCAGAGATTGAAGGAAAACAAAGACCCAGCCCTTACGGATGCAGAGGAGTACTGTATAGAAAATAACATCAATAGGGAATAGGGACGATGTTACAACAAAACAAACAACACAAGACCGGGAAAACAGAGGGAAAATGACATTCTAGTTCTACTTTTAAGCTGAACTAAGGTTTCCTGGCCTGCTGGGCCTTTGCTGGGGGGAATAATTGAAGGCTGATACAGATTAGTGTCCGTTGAAGGCTTGAATGAATTGAAAAATCTTGCAATTTCTGTACTATTTAGCCCACTGGGCCTCCCTTGGCTTGCGTTGTCGTAGTCATACGCGCGCTGTCCTAAACCTGGGGACAAAATACCATGTGTTTATGCTGTCGCCAAAATGAGCACATCCTGGCAGCATCTCAAGGCTCAAGTGTCAACCTTGAACGTACATATGTACGTCGTCGTTCTGTTCACCCGGGCAGCATAAGCTAAGGCCCGAACGCAAGTACAGTTACTCGATCTTAAGATGCATGGAGCTTCGTTCAAAGCTAGCTAGCTACGCCGTGCAAGCCTGCTACAAGGTCGTCATCGCCATACATACAGTTGGTGGCTAATTCGATCGGCAGCGCGGGCATTATATTATTGGAGAAGCCACACGCATCAGCAAAACTTGGCCTCGGATGAATGGAGTCCCTAGAAGAAACTAACGGGCCGGGGTTGATGAATACCGAGAAAGGTAAGTTATTTACGCATCGCTAAGCTCTATGCATGTGTTCATTCACTTCTCAGCTCTGGGGTGCTGCAGCCTCTGTAGGATCCACAAGCTTCATGTATGATCATGTTTTATGCATGTATGTAGTCTAAATTGGTACGTGAATATTGGTCTATATATTAGTCGTCCAAGTAGTTTCAGCTCATTTCGGTTTACGTTAATTATACCGGCCCCAGCTAAGCTCCATTCTTCAGTCCGTCATCGAGATACTTGCTTCAGCACTTGAGCATCTTTTCAGCGTTTAGTTGTTTGAAGATTTTTCGAACGCCATTATTTCTTCAAACTCAATCATGACTTATGATGGCGCAATCAAATGGAGCACAATTAGTTTTTTTTTGTTTTTTGTTTTTTGGAGAGGGAGCACAATTAGTTTAGATGCCCTTATTTGACAGTAGTGCCTAAAATGATCTAGCAGATGCTGTAGAGGAAAGTTACGCATAGGCTAAAGGCCTGGCCCATATCAGGTACGGGCCAGCTCCGAGGCTTTTGTTGCCCAACCAGCTCATGGGCTGAACTGTTTGTAAATGTCAGGACTCCAAAGCTTATCGATTCTGAACCATAGACTTATAGCAGCTAGCATTTCGCCGACGTGTCTCAGCTCTCAACCTCCAGTCCTGCTGGCTTGCGATCGCGACTGGGCACTGGCCCACTGCAACCAAGACCATGCATGCGACCCTTTAAATGTGACAGGCCCCAATAACCACCGAACCATCCGTGTCCCGGTGCGTGATTAATAAATAAACGGCAGCCACATCTTGCACCGACCGTGATGTGATGTGATTACTGGTGGCCAGAATATAGATATATTTCACCGGCGCCAAGAAAACTCCAATCACGCACAGAGATGTCAACCGCACTATTCTCCATTTCTACGCGCAGAATTATCCTATCTTATTAATTAAGGAGCGAGAATGAGAAACTTTTATCCTAAACACCCAGATAGATATGTTTTTTTTTTTGCTTCTTCTGTTTGTCTGGGAACTTTTAAACACCGTGTAGCCTTGTCACATGCAAAAGGCAGATGGAGCACCTGCTGTTTTCCTGGTAAAGAAAAAAAGGAACAGCCGATCGATCACTAAATGCAGTCACTAGCCCACGGCCCACCAACTGTGATGAGGGAGACCGGAGATGAGAGGCAATGGTGATGAAGCCCGCAGAGGATTCGATCAGATTCACGCGGCGGACGGATGGATTCGATCCATCCTACTGCGCATTATATTCCTATATGTACTCCTTATTGCTTCTTGATTTTTTTCTTACCACCGCACCGAACATCACAGATTACATTATTCACACGCAGTAGAGAGTAACCAAGCCCGGCCGTCTCTGTCGTAGGCAAGAACAACAGTCACTAGCTTGATTTCTCCGCTCTTGTCTCGGCATTTCGGCAAGCAAACAATTGACAGCAAAGCTCCCTCGTTTCTTTCTGCCCGCGTTCTTCTTCCATGTCCACATCTCTTGCGCCACCGCACACAACGGGCCAAACGCTCCCTCGCCGCTGCAGCATCGCATCCACACAAGCTGCACATCCACCAGATTCGCTGGTGATCCAGCGGCGAGACAGCGTCGTTTCTCGACGCCGCGCGCGCGCTTCCCCTGCCTGCACCCCGGCCGGCCGCGCGCGCGCGCGACCCGTGTGGTCCAGAACGCGGACGTGCATCCGGCGCGCGCCCGTCGGCCACACGGTGCCGCCGCGCGTTATCCCGAGCCTGTCCCATCCGGTCCGAAGCCCATCGTCGAGGGGAGCGAGTGGTGCCCTGGCGGATGAGGCGCCGAGTGGCCCGGATGCACCGGCGCAGGCGAACCGCACGACGCCGGGGCGCTCGCAGACTGGTGACTGCGGCCGCCACACACGCACACCCGGGGCTGTAACGGCATTGTCGGCACGCGCGCGTCCGTGCGTATAAGGACTGGAGGCAAGTGGCAGTAGTCACACAAACACAATTCATGTCCAGCTTCGCCGTCCGAGCCTCCAGCATCGTCGTCGCCAGCCTCGGCACCCCCGCGCCGTCCTCCTCCGCCGCCCGTCGACGGCCCAGCCTCATCAGGAACACCCCCGTCTTCGCCGTCCCCTCCACCCTCGTGGTACGTACGGAGTACACGTACGCCAAAGATATAATGCAGCAGGCTCACTGCACACTGAGCACGTACATGCATTGCACTCCAACATATGCATGCATGTCGTCGATATGTATCCACTGATTCGCTTCATCTAGCTCTCCACGAAATGCACTCATCACACGAAATGCATTCATCACTCTCGCGCAACCAAAAGTCCTTGCTCCCATTACCTAGGAGCATGGTACGGAGTATTCTGGAAACCCAAACAAAAACCACGCAAGGATTTCAACCCAAAGTGTGATAATGCGCACCTCGCGCTCGCCACCTATAGTTTTGCTGCTTCATTATTGCCCTCCTCAGTCAGTCAATAGGAAAAAAAAAATATGCGTGCCATGCATATATGTCCTCCGATCCGAGCATGGAGGCACCACAGCCTTCCGGGTCTACCAAGAGCTACTAACGCCGGCCAGGTCCGCAAATGCGGCATACCATGCATATATATATCTAGTATATATAGTCTCATGTTCTCCACTTCTTATATTTTGGACCAATCATGGAATAGTATAATCCTCCACCCATCTTATATAAAAGAAGTCATTCCTAGCTTTATCTTAGAGTCACGCATCTTGATTTTATCTAGCCGCGCCTTTATATATAAGATCAAACTTGGCATACTATTAAAATATATTTTATGGTGAAACTGGTTATATATATATATATAAATCGTGGTATTTTTTATCCAACTTGTCAAATTTAAGATAGTTTGATATACGTTAAATCTAGAACATATTTATTAAAGTCAGAGGGAATAATAGCGAGTGATATAGTAATTTAAATAACTTTCCCATCATCTAGTAGCTAGCGCCATATATATGCATGCATGTCAACCATTATCTCCAATAGAATATTCCGGAAGGGAGGTGTTTCCAGAGAGATATGGCCAATGATAGTGCTAGTTTGAAGGCAACACCAATAGATGCTTTTTCAATATAACAGAATTCCCCAAAAAGTCGAGTGGAAAGAAGAAAAGTTGCAAGCTAGTACACTTGTTTAGTGATGTCGAGCGTGAAATATAATAGTATAATTTATGGCTGGCTTTTCCCTAAAGCGATATGACCAGTGTATGTATATATGTAGTGTAGTGGGGCATGCATATGGACATGATAGCTACAGTTAGAAGGGGGGTCGAAGTCCCGAGATCGAAGAGCTAATCCGCGCGCGTCTTTTGGCTTTTGAGCAGTTCCGTTTGATCCAGGTAGAGGTGTAGTAGTTCAATAACCGACCATCAATAAAGCGCTAGTATAGCTTAGCTAGTGCCCATCAACGTCAGTTTACCTTATATATATATATATATATATATATATATATATATATATATATAATTCATAATAACGTCCATAATTTCCTGCTTTGCTTACTGTTGGGTATCGATTTTATTTGGGGAGGGAGTAGTATTATTAATTCTAGAGTGCGCATTATTAGCAGTGGTTCCTCATTAGCACACCAACATGCATGATGGGTAGTAGTAGCAGGCAACAAAGCACGGCAGCGAATGCCGGATTAGGAGCGCGGGCAGGCAGGATTTCGTACGTCTTGGCTGGCGTCATGATTTGCGGAGCCCCAATAATTTAGGAAGAGACGAACTGGCACGGTCCCGACGGTTGGTACGGGTGAAGGGAGTAGTTTAAGCGCGCGCCGGCCGATAAGGAAGATTCCCAAGACCGTGCAGTGTGTAAGGCCATCATATAATCGCCTATTTGGCACCACCACCATCATCATCGTCGGTCTAGTTGCAACTAGAATTCGCTAATTAATCTTGCCTGTCTAGGGGCCGGGGGCACGTGCACGTAGCCAAGCACTCACATCTATTGGAAGATCTGAACCACCAGCGTCCTTGGATCTGGGAACGGCCGGCGCAGATGGCCGGGCCGCGCGCGGGCCACTTGTTCGAGCTTGCTGTCCGGTACGGTACCCACTGCACTGCACTGCACAGATCGTCAGAAAATTGCTGCCTCCCAGTCCCAGCAGAATGGTCATCTTTGTCCCTCCGGTCTTGGCCTCAGCGATTACAAGTACTCCATAGTACCTCCGTTTAATTTCTGGCCCAACCTATGGTCTGAATTACACCTCGGCTGGTTGACTCAACTTTTGGTATGCCAATGAACGTCAGCACTCCTGATTGCATTTCATCCGCTAACTAAATAAACTTATTATAAAAGAAAAAAATAGCACACATGTTCGTCCCGCTCAAAAAAGAAAAGAAAAAAAAAGAAAAATTGGGACGACGACTTGGCATGTTACATCTATCCACAAAATTAAGCTGCTCTCAACCGCTGCTGATTTTTCCTGACACAATTGCCCACATCATGTTGCTAGTAAACGAGACGACGAGCAGCTCAAGAGTCAGACGAGAGAGGAAGGAAGGGAAAGCCACACCTCATCGATCCGTCTGGTAATAAGAGAGGAGAGGAAGAAAAGAGGAGAACATGAGCAGCTGCCTTTGCCTTCCCAAAAAGAAGGAGAGAGCAGCCAAGCCGTCCATAGATTCAACCACCGTCTCGTCACTCGTTCAGAACCCGAAGCCCACCACCCAACCACCACCTCCTCCCTCTAAGGTCCGTTCCCTCCTCCTCCTCCTCCTCCTCCCGCACCTTCAGCACCATCCTCCAAACAATAATATATATATATCTATCTATCTGCCCACCCCTTTGTTTTCTTTTCCTCTAGTATGTTGCCATCAGTATCCGTTTCATACAAACTCACACTTTCTTCCTGAGTAGTACGTATTTGTGTTGGTGCAAAGAAAAATCTTAATTTGTTCTCCTTTTAAATCACTTTTGTGCATGCTTTTCTTGTGGTAAGTAAGTGGGCAAGGAGGCCAAACATTGTATCCATGCATGCTCCCCTCCTTCTCTCTCTCTACCCTCTCAGCTCTCACATGTTGCATCATGATCGATCACGAGCTTGCAACAAGTTGATCTTTCTGGAAATAATGACGAACTGACCGATCGACGATGTTTCGTTTCTTGCTATTGATATTGCAGGGCATGGCCGACGACGCCGTCGCACGCTTGAAGACCGGGTTCCAGAAGTTCAAGACCGAGGTCTATGAGTAAGTCATTCTGCGCTGTTTTCTGCAGCACCCACTTGATTTCTTTTGTAAATTCTGTGAGCTCCAACTGATCCCGTGCCCCTTTGATTTTTTTTTTCCACAGCAAAAAGCCGGAGCTGTTCGAGCCTCTCAAGGCCGGCCAGGCCCCCAAGGTATGTGCTACTACTACTACTACTGCCTTCTCTTCTCGGCTCCCTTGTACGTGCGCCGTTAAGTCTTTTTGCACTCCCATCTGCAAGAGGCAAGCAACCCTGCCGCACCTGCGTCGTCCCCTGGGTGCGCAAGCCAGTAGTAACGAGGTCAAAGCTGCAGTAGACAAAAGGAGAGAAACGGATTGTCCTACCTAATTGCATGGCTTAACGCTGATTGGTGACAGCTTGTCGCCATTAGCGGCAAATTGGCAAGCAGTTGGATATACTACTATATAACTAGTCCTATAATTGTTTTGTACAAGTCTGCTCCATCCATAGGGCACACAAGCTTCAACTTTGGCACTACCAGTCATAGGGCAAAGAAATGGTCTAGTATGTAGTGGGATACATACATGCATGCAAAGCAAAATCCTTCACAGCTCCCACCACCCGCCGGCCACCACGCTGTGGTGGTCACTGTGCGCGCTGCCTCTCAGTGCATCCCTGGCCTCTGGCCATGTGCAAAGCCATAACGCTGCAAGCTAGCTAGCTGGTGATTTGCATTTGGTTGGTAAATTATTGAGATGCCGACGTCCCTATATAGGCGCTCACTTTGCACATGCATGTTAGTATATTGATTTTTCCTTGTGTTTCCTAGTATTATAACCTGGTGCCAGAATCTTGCAAGTACAGAGTTTATTGTTTGGCTGTGTTTACTTCCCCAAACTTTGGCACTATCCAAAAAGAAGATTTCCCGTCACATCAAACTTGCGGTATATGCATGGTGTACTAAATGTAGATGAAATCAAAAACTAATTGCACAGTTTGCTTTAACTTTGCGAGACGAATCTTTTAAGTCTAATTAGTCCATGATTAGACACTAATTGCCAAATACAAACGAAAAGTGCTACATGATTTTTTTTTCACCAAAAACTCATCGTTTTTCAGAGCTGCCATCGATCTCATGCGCCTAATTAGTACTACCTCTATCCTAAATTATAAGTTGTTTCGAAAATCGTATAGAGTCAAAGTGTCTTAAATTTAATTAAATTTATATGATAATATAACATATAACAAATATTATTAACGTTAACTAAATATCATTAGATTATTCATCAATTATTTTTATAGATATAATGACATAAATCTTTATATATTTTTTATAATTTTGATAAAACTTGAGATTTTTTCAACTCTCTAATAATATTATTGAAATGATTTATATAATTTGAAATGGAGGGTGCAGTAACTACTACATGCATGGTGTAGGTAGTTGGTTCTACTACTTTTCTTACCCTTCCAAGTTACTAGTGATCAAATATTCTTTGTAGTAAAGGAGAAGATAAAAGCAGTCTGGTTTGGCTTACTCGATCTGTGCAAAACAAAGAACTAATACTCTATATAATGGTCAATTCCACCTTCTAGCCGTGTTGAATTCTTTTTTGAACATACTATGCTCACTTCCATCATTAGTACATTTGAACGCCAGCAACAGGTGATGGTGACCAGCCATTTCAGATGTCTCATCATTTTGCTTTTTGTTTGACACTCACTGACTCACATACCATACACACAACACAGCACAACACAAAGAGACGTGAACCCAAGTCTCTTTACCTTATGATATAACATAAATAATGCAAGGGGGGCCATGTAGATAAGCCGGTGTATATTAGCGTTCATCGTTCCATGGCCAGTGTGTGGTCCAGCAATGACTGAGCACAGGCTTGGGTCCAGAGACTGTAGTATAGGTGTCGAAATCGGATGTTCGATGTTAATCAGGAGGATTAAATATAAGTTAATCATAAAACTAATTACATAAGCTATGATAAATTCACAAAACAAATATATTAATTCCAATTAATCAATCATCAACACATGTTTACAATAGCACATCATTATCAAATCATAGTCTAATTACGTTCAATAGATCCGTATCGTAAATTGGTCTTAATCTATATAACTAGTTTTATAATCAGTGTCAAACATCCGAGGTAAGATTAGTAGAGGCAACCTGGTTGTGAAGCACTGGTCCGTCGCTCTGATTCTTTCTTCATTGGGAGTATACCTAGTTGGTTTGGACGTGTCCTCTCTCCTGTCCTCTCACACCCCTAGCTTGCAAAAGTAGTTAGGTGCATAAATGTTGGGCAGGGCCTGTTGCTTTAGCCTTGAGAACACTGTTGTGTATTCGCATCCATGCCCGATCCTGAGGAAATATGCTCTACTACACTACAGAAGAGATGTCTCAAAGTTTGTGAAGATGATTGCATTACGCCATGCGTCCTAATCGCCTTTGTATCCCCCCACCCCATCCCCGGGGCCCATCCCAAATCACACGTGAACTAATCCAAATGTGAGCTAAATCCAAAGCCAGAACAAATATTCCAGCCTCCTACCTCCTGATGCTGGCTTGCCGCCAAGCTTAATTTGTACTACTTTTTCCATCTCAAATTATAAATTAATTGATTTTTTAAAGAGTCAAAACATCTTAACTTTGATCAAAGTTATCTAAATATCAAATAAGTATTATTATATTTTTATAATACACATATTTAATGACATAAATCTTTTTAAATTCTGTCTATGATCCAATTTTTTTAAATTGACTCTGAAAAAAAAAACTAACATAACTTATAATTTAAAATAGATTTGGACACCCACATCTCAGGGCTAGATAAACCCGTCACATGAAATTCGTTCTCGGTTCATTCATGCATGCATATATGCAGCCTCACTTTCGCGTGCCAACTTGCCCGGAAATATTCTTGCTTGCATTGGCCGCCGGGAAAATGGGATAGATAGATCAGCGTGTTGGTTCTTGGCCGCTAATCGCTGCTCACGAGAGCCACCACACGGAAACTAGCGTAGAATATCCTTGTCGCAACTAGCAACTACTAGCACTAGTTCTCGTACTCTACTCTCTGGTAGCACGGAAAAAAGTTGCCCCCTTTTGCTTTTGGGCGCTGGCATGCAAATCCACCACAGCCAGACCCAGAATCGTGTAGTCCTCCACCTCCACTGATCAGGCAGGGCCGATCTGCCTACCTGCTTATCGATACGAGGCTCAGGCCTGTTTAGATCCCTTCAAAATTTCAAAATTTCTGTTACATCACCATCACATTGAATCTTTGAACGCATACATATAATATTAAATATAGATAAAAAATATAACTAATTACACAGTTTATCTGTAATTTACAAGACGAATCTTTTGAGTCTAGTTACTTCATAATTGGACAATAATTATCACATACAAACGAAAGTGTTATAGTGTCAAAATTCCAAATAATTTTGAATCTAAACGTGGCCTCAGTATACCCATAGTATTACGACTTTACGAGCTACGACTATGGGTACCGGACAGGTTTTGTGTTTTCGCCGACCTGACAGTGATTTTCCTCTGCTGCATGCAGTACATGGTGTTCGCCTGCGCTGACTCCCGTGTGTGCCCGTCGGTGACCCTGGGCCTGCAGCCCGGTGAGGCATTCACCATCCGCAACATCGCCGCCATGGTCCCACCCTACGACAAGGTGCGTACACACGTACTGACAAAATAGGCTGTTTCTTTGAATTTCAAAGCTAAAAATTACCTCACCTTTTAAAAATGAATTAAACATGGACTAGTAATGAGTTAATAAGAGCTGATGAACTCTAATTACAAGTTAGCTCTTATTAATCTAGAATTGCCTCACATTTAGACGTTCTAATTGGTATAAAAAATAAGCCAACTATCAGCTCCATGATCCAAATATCCTCTATTTTTTTCCTGCCCCTGTCGTCACAGGGCATTGACCAATGACTCACATGGTCACCTTTCATTTTCATCCTGCAGAACAAGTACTCCGGCACTGGTTCCGCTATCGAGTATGCCGTGTGCGCCCTCAAGGTGGAGTACCTTGTGGTCATTGGCCACAGTTGCTGCGGTGGCATCAGGGCGCTCCTCTCCCTCGAGGACGGTGCACCACACAACTTGTAAGTTATCATTGTAAAGTATACATATAAATTTCATTCAGATAAAAAATGTATCTCATGTCATGATTTTGACCCCAACATGTTGTCTATTGGTTTGATGGTGTACCCAGCCACTTCGTTGAGGATTGGGTCAGGATTGGCTCTCCTGCCAAGACGAAGGTGAAGAAAGAACACGCCTCGGTGCCATTCGATGATCAGTGCTCCATCCTAGAGAAGGTATGTACACACACGTAGTTGTTGTGTGAATGAGTTGATTTGCTTACTAAAGGACATTGTATTTCTTAATGTTTCTGCAGGAGGCCGTGAACGTCTCCCTCGCGAACCTCAAGACCTACCCCTTTGTCAAGGAACGGCTAGCCAACGGGACCCTCAAGCTGGTCGGTGGCCACTATGACTTCGTGAACGGGA
This sequence comes from Microstegium vimineum, assembly GCA_022036555.1. Lineage (NCBI taxonomy): Eukaryota > Viridiplantae > Streptophyta > Magnoliopsida > Poales > Poaceae > Microstegium > Microstegium vimineum. The sequence goes on from CM039138.1 coordinate 31,280,538, forward strand.
AGTTCGTCACATGGGAGCCTGTAGGGTCCACAATCTTCTTCACCTTTTTAATTGTATATATTATATATGAGGCCACATCGTTTTCCTCGTAGCTCTCCACATCCAAACTTTTGATCCCCTTTCTCTCCCTTGTTGCCACCTTGTTACCACCAAATCCAACTAAATCTGATGCACTACACTTGAAATCCGCCCTGCAACACTTGAAGTTGGCCCCATCATCTTATATCAACCTACTTCTTGTCTTCTCCGATAAAAGATTGAACTATTTCTTCACCCCAAATCCATTAGTCGCGCTCACCAGCTACCAACTCTTAGTCTAGTTGTCGTTAGGTCCTCTGTCCGCTGCGCCTAACTTCGATTGAAGTTGCCCTCGTCTTGAATTTCTAAACTCGTCGGGGCATCAAGTTGTTTTGTGATGCTGGATACGAGGCCATGACCATCGAGGTCCATCTACCACAAAGATGCCTCTTCCTTTCCATGCCAACCATTGTTTGCTAAAGTAGTGGTCCTCGAAGAAGCAAACATCATGTTGGAGTCATTCTTCTCCACAATGCAAGCTCAGTTAGCCATCCACATTATAGTCAAGCAATATATCTTGTCCACAAAAACCATGCTCAACCGTTACTAAAATTTCATGAACCCGTGCAGTGTGTAATGTCTCTTTCTCTCACTGAAACAAATGCACATGTCATCATGTTGCTAGTAAACTGGAGGACGAGACAACTAAAGAGACACATCCATCCGTCTAGCTATAAGGGACAAAAGGAAGAAAAGAGGAAAAAAATGAGCAGCTGCCTTTGTCGCCCCTGTTATAGAAAGGAGGGACAATGAAGTCATCCATAGATTCCCACACCTCATCAATCCTTGAGAACCAGAAGCCCACCCACCCCGGTCCAAGGTGTGTTCCATCCTTCTTCACCCTCAACACCATCCTCCACACAACACACACAGTAATCTTCGTTCGTCCCTCTTTTGCCATCAATAGTCTGCACACTTTTTTCCTATGTTGTACTGTGATGGTGCAAAGAAGATCCCTATTCCCCCTTTTAGATCACCTTTGTGTATCCTTTACTTGTGCTCCATGGCCAAGGAAGTCAATCAGTGTGTCATGCCCCTTCTCTCTTTACCCCCTCATGGTGCCTCACGATCATGAGCATGCAAGTTGGTCTTCTGCAGATGGCGAACTGATCGATGACTTTATCTTTGTTGGTCCTGTAGGTCGTGGATGCCGTTGAGCGCTTGAAGAGCGGGTTCGAGAAGTTCAAGATCGAGGTCTATGAGTAAGTCATCTCTCTACTTTGCACCATCCATTTTTGGTTTAATTGTTTGAATTTCAACAATCCAATTTGTTTTGAGAATGGTGAGAGCTCCAACTGATCCTATGCCTCCTTGATTTTTTTTTCACAGCAAGAAGCCGGAGCTTTTCGAGCCTCTCAAGGCTGGCCAGTCCCCCAGGGTATGTGTAGGGATAGAAATAGATCGGATTCGTATGGAATCAAATCCGGATATCACATTTTACCATATTTTGATTCAAATGCGAATCAAGATTCAGATATTCTCGAATACAAATATAAAAGGGATATCTCGGATTCGGATTCCGAGTCGGATATTTACTAAAATCAACTCAAGTGTATATTGTTAAATTCAACATACGTATAATTTTTTACTACTAAATTCATCGATAACTAAAGTTAACTAAATGAAAGCTTCTAATAACCTTCTATACCAGATTGCAAAAAAGATCTCAAATGTCGAAGTAAACTAAAATTATAGTTGGCAAATTTAGTAAAATTGCATGTCATGTGGAGAAGTCCAAATAAAAATGGTAAGTAATTATTTTGCTTTATCATTTCTTTAGAATTACAAATTATTAGATTAAAGTATTTGTGTACACAAATTACACAAGGAAACTCAAAAAAATAATATCATCAACTCATGTTTATTATTAATAAATCAATATTATATAAATAATTATAATAAAATTATAAATTGTATACAATAATTTTGATTAATAAAAATTAACTAAAGTATTAAAATAAATTACAACAAGAACTATATTAGGTTTAACTAAATCAAGCAATTGCTAAAATTATTTTAATCTTTATGTATCATTAATAATTTAAAATTAATACTAAATTTATTTATGGATATACTATTAAAAGGTTTCAATGCATTATTAGTATTAATAAAATTAAGTAATTGGTCAGTACGACACTACCTAAGATCACGAAATCACTGTCGATTCAAACCCTCTCATCATTGCTAGAATTTGAATCGATAGCCTGTAAAAAAAAAGAGTTTGAATCGATAGTACCAAATTGACAGTGAGGGGCCTCACTGGGTAGCACGCGAAAACAACTCCAAAGTTGCTGCTTTTGGTTTTGGGTGTCAGGCATGAAAATCCAACATAGCTAAAATCTTGTAGTGTCCTCCACTAATGAGGGCCGATATGCATACCTGCTTATCGATAACAGTCATGGGAACCGCGAACTGGACTGATTTTGTGTGCTCTCTCTTTTTGCGATGGTAATTTTCCTCTATTGAATGCAGTACATGGTGTTCGCCTGCGCTGACTCCCGTGTGTGCCCGTCGGTGACCCTAGGCCTGCTGCCTGGTGAGGCTTTCACCGTCCGCAACATCGCCGCCATGGTCCCAGCCTACGACAAGGTACGCGTGCACACCGACTGACCCAATGGACGTCTAACTTTTTTGTGGTCTGGTTGCCGCGGGGCATTAACGAACGATTGAAACGGTTGCCTTTCATTTTCATCAATTCCAGACCAAGTACAGTGGGATCGGGTCTGCCATTGAGTATGCTGTGTGCGCCCTCAAGGTGGAGTCCTCGTGGTCATTGGCCATAGCTGCTGTGGTGGCATCAGGGCACTCCTCTCCCTACAGGACGGCGCACCTGACAACTTGTAAGTTGTCACCGTAAAATATATACGTGTAAAAGAACTTGTGTGCCTCGTTTCATGAATTTGATCCCAGCATGTTGTATGTTGGTTTGGTGGCGTACATAGCCACTTCGTTGAGGACTGGGTCAGGATCGGCTTCCCGGCCAAGATGAAGGTGAAGAAGGAGCACGCCTCAGTGCCGTTTGATGACCAATGTGCCATCCTAGAGAAGGTACCTACACACACGAGCACTTAGTTAGTGCATGAATGTTTTGATTTTGCTCACCAAAGGACCTTGTATTTCTTAATGTTTCTATAGGAGGCCGTGAACGTGTCCCTAGATAACCTCAAGAGCTACCCCTTCGTCAAGGAAGGTTGGCAAACGGGACTCTCAAGTTGGTCGGCGGGCACTACAACTTTGTGTTAGGGGAGTTCCACACATGGAAAATCTAGAGTTAAGCCACCCCGACCGGCCCAACACCGTCATCATCATAAATATATACTACTCCTACATACCTACCGATAAGCACCCGCTCTCCTACATACCTACCAATATGCACCCGATCGATGTGAATGTGTGGGGTACTACCTGCCTGTTTTCAGCAGCTACATACATATAACCGGATCACCCAATGTGAATGTAATAAGCAATAGCATTTTCAACCGCTTTCATTTCTAACGCCGAGCTTTTATGCACTATATATTATATGATGCGTAATTTGACCGACTTGTGGTCAAAAGACATCAGCTATAATCCTTTTTTAAAATATTGTTATGAAGAGGTTCGCAAGGAATATTGTTATTAAGAGTTTACCTTTTTTCATTAGCGGATCCAGAAATGGACCATGGGGGGCCAACAATAGGACCTACTTTGAAAGGAAGGGGATGACAATGTAAGGGATAGAAAGGCCCTTATGAACAACTAAGATGATAACTAAGAAAATGATATCCCAAGGATTACCTACCTGGGGAAAAATCAAGGACCCAGAGAGATTAGAGTTTTCAAATTGGACTTAGAAGGCTAGAAAGCATACTTGCTATACACTAATAGATCTAAGAAAACAACACTCAATTCAAAGTGCTTAATAAACAATATGTCATTAATGATAGAATTGTACCTAATAAATAGCTTTTGTTAACAAATACATCAAATATATTTCACACACCACTTGGACCAACATCCTCCGTTCTATATTCAAAAATGAAAACGCCATAGTTCTTAAAAAATAAAGATTTTTGAAATTGAAATGAACTAATATAAGACACACCTCGGTCCCTCACATGGCAAATTTATCTTACAATTTCTTAAGCCTTGTAAGTGCTTTAAAAAAATTACTTAAACAAGCTTTAGATGCCTCCTCTTCTGCTGCACTTGTCATTATCCACACATTTTCTACACTTTACCTTTGTTTTTAGAAATCAACAACTCATTTACTTGCATTACTATGAAAACCATCTATTGATTGAGCATTCTCTATGAAAGAATCATTTCCTTCTTCCAATTCCTGACCCTACTTTGGTGAATGCATCATTACCAAAATTGCTAGTCTTTTTTGTAGATTAAATAGGTCACAATAAAAGCAAAAAGTTGCATCCTTGCCTACACTATACTTTGACCAATCATTTTTAAGGAAACAACGGAGTATTGCTCCCAAGAAGTTTATAACAAAAAAAAACAAGTACATAGGAGTGTTAGCTAGGAGGTAACAAAAGAGCTTACCTATTAGCTTACCTACAAAAAGTTACAAACGGTCAGAGCGCCATCAAAAATAGAAAAAATCCACTACAAAGAATTGAGCCACTCCATGACTGTATTGTGTTGGTTGCTAGGGATTCTATGAAGGTGAAGTTTAAATTCATCCTTGAAAGAAACTTCCATGGAAACGTAGATGAGAAACTCCTCCTCCCGTCTCCCCATGGCGGCTCGACGGTGTGGCCACCTTGCGGCGACGCAAACTCCCTTTAGTACTCCCATGGCGGCTTGATGGCACGATGACCTTGCCATGGACAAGACACTTGACATGCGGTGTTGCGCGACAACCTCGGTAAATGTGATCGTGAAGCTTTGTTGTAGTGCTATGAGATTAGTGAGAGAGTGAGGGAAGTGTGGAGAAGAGGGGGGCCTATCTGGTGTCTCCTCCAAGCTGTATCTCGGTGGATGCAATCTTCTCGTAAGTGACACATCTAAGATCTTTTGTAACATTTGATATTCTGGTTCGGATATAGTAGTTATATACTTGCTTTACTTATACACCTATTTACTTTAGTAGATGCTATAATCTATCGTGAAGGTTAGAGTAGTGAGTGTAGTGTAGATGTGATGTCTAGGATATATATTACCTATGTAGCTCTCTTATCACATGAATAGTTGTGGTAGCTAGCTAGTGGTGACAACCCTATCTAGTCTTTATATTTCATCACATGTGGAAGACAAGTTCTTAAAAGATAATACCACCATAATAGGATAGCCGCTTTGGGTTAGGTTTCACTCCCTACCGTCTCGCCCATCACCTCGTGTAAGCGAGGGGTGGTAAACCTGTTTATACCTACCATGCCTTGACCAGATATCACTGCTATATAGATCCTGTATCTAGCTGTCATAGACCCTTTCTCTCTTTATAGGATGATGAGTCTTGTTTAGTACACTTCACGTTCCTCGTGAAAATATGATAGTTGGAATACTCCCGGTGAAGTTTACATGGACTACCGTACGCTTGCGGTATATAAGTTTGTCACTTCTGGTGTCAACATTAAACTAGAACTTAGCCATTGAGAAAGGCAATTCAAAATAACCTTCTAATACATTTCATAAATTAATCATATTTGTCATTATAAAATATAATATATAAAATTATACCGTTTTTACTAATAAATTATAATTTTTATTTTGCATCAAAAGTTATCAACTCTCCTTTACAATAAATAAATAAAAATATCTATCATATCTACATTCAAATACAAATACAATATATTATAAATAGTCCAATTTTCATAAAATTATGTTATATTTATATGTATTTCTAAATTACACCATTCAACGCTAGTTACGTTCCATCATCTAGAGCAAGTATATATATATATATATATATATATATATATATATATATATATATATATATATATATATATATATATATATATATATAGTAGCCAGACTGTTAAATACTATTTAGCACCCTATTGTAGCATTTTATTCTGGTGAGTCCAGCAGTAATAATTTATTACTCATGTATGGATTTTTATTACTGCTGGCCTCATCAGAATAAAATACTGCAGTGTTGTGTTAATAAATTATTACTCTTAGGCTCATCAGGAATAAAATACTGCAGTGGGGTGTTAAATAATATTCAACAACTAGGTTGCTAAATAGTAGAGTCCTATATATATATATATGTGTGTGTGTGTGTGTGTTTTTAGGAAAAAACATATTTTAACAACTTATCAAACATGAAAAATAGTCTCTTAACAAAATAACATAGCAATTATACTGACAAATTATTTTGTAGTCCAATAAATATTTATAATTTATTTTCATGTTCTATCTTTACAAAATGCCACAACAAACATAAAACTGATATTACAAATTTAACATCTAGAGTACTGTCAATGTAGGATTCAACATCTAGAGAAGAAGACCTAATCCAAATAGGATTCACTACATGAATCCTACTAGGACTAGAAGAATACCTAGTCTAAATAGGATTCACTGCATGAATCCTACTAGGACTAGGAGAACACCTAATCCAAGTAGGATTCCTTACACATAATCCTACTAGAATCTCTACTTTTTAACTGACTAGGACTCTAGCCTCTCCTGGACTATATAAAGGAGGACAGAGGTCCCTAGATCGGCACCTCAACTTAGATATCAGGAGAGATCACCAAGTATGACATAACACCCGACACGCAGAGCGACATACGACACCTTGTATTACGTAGTCTGAGCAATAAGAATCCCCCCAACTGGACGTAAGGTTATTACTCGACTACGTTGAGGGCCTGGACCAGTATAAATCGTGTGTCCCTACGTGTCCAACCACCAAGGTTTCACTATTCGCCGACGCACGAACAACTATCTCGGGTAACCCCGTGGCAGGCTATCAGTGGTAAAACATCGACAAGTACCGCAATGCAAGATAAAATGACTACATAGATCATTGTAATAACTAAGAAGGTAGGCTAAGATCTAAAATATTTTATGAACTAAAATGAATGAAAATTTTGAACAAAAGATGCTATAAGCATTAGAGGTTTAACTTAACATGTGGTTAAAAAATACAACAACTTGATTAAAAGTTGAAAGTTGAAATGTTGATTTTATGATTTTATAGAAAGAGATGCAAGAACTTATACAACTTAATTTAGGTTTGAACTAAATACATATCATAAAATTCTTCTCACAAGGAACTAAAAAGTAAAATCATTAGATTGATAGACTCTAATACCGTTCACAATAATAGCCATTAGGATCTATCCAATTTTTGAATAATGACTAACCTTTTGATTGTGTTCAATAGTTAAAGAACTCCATAAATTTGTATCTAAATTACCCAATACTAAAAGTATTATATAAAGTGAACTAGATATAATTCTAATTATTCACCTGCTATAATGATAGATAATCTATCATTACCCCTTAAATATATATCTAAATTACCATTTTTCATTATTTAAATTACGAAAAGAACCTCTCAAATCTACATCTAAGTTAACATATTTGAAAGGATCAAGATGACCAAGAGGGGGGCGGGTGAAATGGGCTTATTTCAAATTTCTAAAGCAGTATGAAATCCTAGCAATGCCAATTACTCCCTAGTGCCTACCTATTGTGTGGCATAACTAGAAAGCGGTAGCAAGCCAATGAAAGTAAGGACAATGCGGAAAGTAATGCGGTATGAAAGAGCTAGGGATAGAAAGATTGACACGGCGACGTTTTGCCGAGGTATCGAGGAGTCGACACCCCCCTAGTCCTCGTTGGAGCACCTCGTAAGGTATTGCTCCCCCTCAATCCCGCGCAAGGGATGAGTGCTCTCTACGGGCTGGTTCTTCGCCACTCCGGCTCGGTGAACCGCCCACAACCGATCACAAGTCAATGGAGAAGGGCCTCCGACAATCCTCCGGTGATCACCTTCCTCCCAAGCACCACCGGACCGTCTAGGTGATGTCGATCACCAAGAGTAACAAGCCTTGATCTTCACTTGACTCAATCAAGCCTCACAACTAGAGTGGATGCACACTTGAACTCTTGGATGAACTAGAGGAGAGGATGGATGGATTCGTGAATCACTCTCTCTCTCTCTAGGGCTCTTGCTCTCTTCCCAACCTTCTCAAGCAACTCAACAACTCAAATGAGCAAAGGCGAGGTGGGAAGGCAAGGGGTGGGCTATTTATAGCCCCACACACAAACTGCCTCGGGCTGAAGAAACAGACTGTTTAAGTTGGCGACGGACGCTCCAACTCCCTGTCCAACGGCTAGTTACAGTCTACGTCAGCAGGCGACGGACGCTCTGTCGGTTGGCGACGGACGCTGCGCCTCAGCATCCGGCGCCAACTAGCTGCTCTCGGGTTTCTAGGAAAATATTCCCGGACGCTCCACAGTGTCCGACGCCCATGCGACAGACACGTCAGTCGCAAATCTGCCCTTTCTGGAACTCTCTGTTAGCGCGCCGGACACTCAGGGTGCATACCCTAGCGTCTGACGCCAGCGTCTGGCGTGACGGACAACGTCTGTCGCCTCTGCACTCAGCGTCCGACGCCCAGAGAAGGGCTTTCTCAACTTCGGTTTTTCGTCATGATGAATATGAAAGTTGTTCTAGGCTACTTACGATCACCATAGGCTTGTTTAGATCTAAGGAAGTCAAGTGTGCACCACACCTAAGTCATGAAACTCTCCTAAGTCAAGCTAGTAGTCTCAACCCCTCTTAATAGTATGGTCAAAGATCAAATAAAGCCTTATCTATACTAAGTGTCTTTCATCTCCTTATGGCACTTAGACCTATCACTCTAGGGTCTTCATCATGTTTCTTTGAAATCCGAAATGATATCCATCTTGGGGCTAAGTGATAACCATTTATGTCCATTCATGATGATCACTATGGCTAAGCTACGCATAGCCTCTGCAAAACACACATTAGCTACAAATAATCTTTTACTTGTCGTTAATCACCGAAACCAATAGGGCCATGATTCTTCAATCTCCCCCTTTTTGGTGATTAACGACAATAACTCCTCGATTATGGATATAAGAGTGAAAGGTTAGGATTTCAAGTGACTTGGATGGGTTGAGCAACAGTTAGTGAATAAGAATGAAAAAAATACTTTCTCATCTAAACCAAGCCACAAACATGGTACTCATGAATATGAAATAGAATCGGAGTACCTCATGATATTCTCACATAAGTATCGGAGTATGGCGTGGAAGCTCAATTACCATTAGGTCAAAGAGACATATCATGAACAAGATGACAACTCACAAGATATATTAGTGAGAATCAAGATATTGTCACACAACCACATCCACAAGAGTATCTCACAATCATCAAGCAACACACAAGCATATATACAATGCATAAAGATAGACATGTTGATATGAGAGTATGGGGAATATGAATCACACAAGTAAGATCAAATCTCTCCCCCTATCTCTAATACTCGACTACCCTCTCCCCCTTTGGCGCCAAGCACCAAAAACTACGGATCTACTAGAGCATCTGGAAGTGAAGCATCAGTGGTGCGAGGACGGAGGTCGAACTGAGAGTAGTCTGGACTATCGTCACTGTCATCATCTGCTGTCTGACCCTCTGAAGCTGGAGCTGTCTGTGTAGCAGTCTGGGAAGGCTGAGCTGACTCTACTGGCTCCCCTTGAGGCTCTGAAGGTGTAGCATCCTGAGCTGGAGCCTCAGACGGTCCTGCCTCGGTAGATGCGGACACTGTGGCCCGTCGAGCGTAGACTCGAGGCGGAGGGGAAGGTGTTGAAGCCAGAGCTGCAAGCGTAACCGCCGCAACAAGCTCGTCTGGCTGACCCAGTGGCTGTACTGGTGCCTCTGACTTGACAACCTTTGCGGCAACTACCGTAGCATCTGTCTGGACAACTACAGGTGGGGGAGTGGTCACGGTCTAGGTCGAACAGTCTGGTGCAATCTCCAACGAGGCAACTAACGACAAGTGGGTGCCCGTCGCCGAAGGAGGAACCTCTGGAGTAGGAGTGACTATCTGAGCTGCTCCTGGAGAGTCCTCTCCTGTAATCTCCCTGTAGGAGGCTGTCAGGTCACGTGAGGCCTCTGCTATGGTAGTCCCCCGGGTAGGTGTGAAGCCTGTCTGAAACTCACCGCAGGAGGCTAACTAGGATGACACCTGGGTCATTGGCGTATGGTAGAGTGGAGAGGTTGGTGCCTGACTCTGTTGTCCTCCGGACGGTAACGCTGGAGTCAGCACCACTACCACTTGTGTCTGTTGTTGTTGTGAGGTGTAATGCTACTAGGAGACTCTGGGCAACAGGAGCTAAGGAGTGTAAGACGGCCCGGAGCTCGAACTGAGAAGACGCTCAAGCAGTAGAGTCTGTGTCTTCTGAATCTCGACTTGCTGCATCTGGTAAGTGAGGAACTGACGCTTAAATTCGTCCTTCCTAGCCTGAGACTCTGCCTGAGCTGCCAACTGCTGAGCTGCAAGTCTCCTGACCTCCTCTGCCTGACGCCTCTGCTCCTCTACCTGACGAAGGAGCTCCTCTGACTGGCGCTGCTGGCTCTGCTGCATCTGAGTAAGTAGGGCTAACAAACTAGCCTGAATAGAATCTGCAGTAGGTGGAGGAGCAGAGCTGGACCCAGCGGCCTCATGGTTGTGAGACCTAGGTACGTACTCAGGTACTGGCTAGTAGTCATCGTCGGAACTATCAGACGGTATGTCATCCTGATATGTATCATCTATGACAACATCAATCTGAGCGTACAACTTTGCAAGCTCGGCCTCTGCAAGGCCCTGAACAGTGGCCTCCTGCTGCTCCTCAGACTCTGTAGGTACTCCAGTCTGGCGAGTATGGGGACCCTGACGCCTCAGACGACCCCTCCCACTGTGACTGACCAACTGACTCATGTTGTACTCAGGGAAGACAGTGTCTGATCGTGTAAGAGTGGTAAGCAAAACAATAGAGTGACCTCGAGTAATCATCAAGAATGAGATCTAGTGAGCATACTGTAGCTGCCAGTGTCCTCGAAAGCCAGAAGCAATGATATCCTCCATCTCACTGACCAGCAAGTCCCAAATATCAAAATTTTCAATCCAGACTATGTGAGCTAGGAGCCATAACTGAAGTCTAGTCAAAGTCTCACGTGCTCCTACTTTGGGAAGTATGGTACGTCTCAGTACCTTGTTCAGAATCTGAGCAGTCGGCGTGAGGTCACGCGTGGCTCGACTGGACCCCTCTCTGAATGGCTGTCGAAAACAGGGACGAACAAAGTCCACTGTCGGTACCTCTCCCTCGTGAGGACGACGTGGTGCCTCCTGGTCACCATAGCAAAGAGAGTGAATCCGTGTCTCTAAAGCTTCTAAGTGAAAGATCTCACGAAACCGGGTGGCGTAGATCCTGTGGTCTCGTCCTCTGAACGCAAAGTGAAGAAACTCATGATCAGGAGAGACCCACAGAGAAGCGTAGAAGTGTCTGGCCCACTCCTCCTGATTAGTACCGACTCTGCCAATCAAACCGGTCAGCCCTCCAAGATACTGTAAGTGTTGGGCTATCTCAGGACCACTGACCTCAATAATGGTTGGAAGAGGACACACCCTGTGAGCTCAAAGCGGTGCACGGGTCTCGACGTAACCTCTGTAGAAGTCCTCGTGCACAGTCGTGTAGAAGTCGGGACTAACACAGGGATCTCGTTGTGCTAGAAACCAGGTCTGAAAATCTGCGAATCTCATATCCTGAATTTGCTTTGCTGTCAAAGCACGAACATTGTATCTCACTGGCTCTGGCAGCCGAGGTCTCGGCGGAGGTCCGTCGTTGCGTCGTGGTCCATTGGGCCTAGGAGGAGGCTCCGACCCATGAGCGCGAGTGACCCGTTTGGCCATCAGCTCCTGGACTGACGAGTGCCCCGAAGGGTCGGCCTGCTCAGTGTCCTCTGTCTCAGTAGCCTCTGGGGGCTCTGTCTCAAGCTCTGCCTCTACTTGAGAGGGGGACTCATGACGCGCTCCACGGCGAGGAGAGATCTTCAAACTGGCGTGACATCCACCCTGCTCGGCTATCTTAGCTGCCTCTGCTGCTGCTAGGGCTGCCACTGACGCTGGATCCATCAATGGCCTCTTGCGCTTCTTTGACACTAGCTTCTTTTTGCCCTTGTCCCGGTCGGTGGGTGGACGCGGTGGAGGTGGAGGGTCACCACCACCCCCGGGGATGGGGCCTGCATTCTTCGTGCATGGCATTGCTAGCCACGAGAAGAATCAACTGTCAATTGCACAATCAACTGACACAAGAGAGAAACCACAAGCAAACCTCTGTCACTGATCAACCCAACTCCCCACCGCCACTAACAATCCACTGACCAACACAAATTGACAAGAGTGGCACACCGGCCCTGGACTGTCCTCTCGAGGCTTTGCCTTGTTCCGTACTCGCGGGCTTTGCCCCGAGTTCACTGTCACTGCCAAACAACACGCTGCACGATAGATAGATATGGATATAACATTTATAAGCATATATCTAGAGATGAGTGATGACTAGGGAGAATCATGAAATAGAGAAGCAATAGATTGATCTGCCAATCCATACCTCAAACCAGGTGACACAAAAGAGAAAGGTAAGAGTCCTCGATCGATCAATTAACAAAGCCGCAACCTAAACAAAGAATATGAGATAAGCAATTTAGGGTTTGGGTGAAATTGGTAGGGATTGATCAATCTTGATAATGGAATGAGTGATCAAGAATCAGACAGATGAGAATCACCTAAAGCGGAGAGGAATAACTGAATAAGTCCCCCTTGGCAGCGGCACAGAGGCGGGACAGGGTGCCTCTGCTCCTCTGAAGAATGGATCCCACGCCTAAAAGCAAGCGCGGGTCAGAGCAGAGGATCACCAGTGGCGTGGGACGGCGCGGTGAGGGCCCCTTGGCGGTGCGGGGGAGGGTGAGACGGCACTTGCCAGCGGCGGAGACGGTGCGGCGGCGCAAAGGAAACAGTCAGCGTACGGTTCTGATCTGAGACCGACCGAGAAGAAGCAGTTTTCGAAATAATATGCGCTCTGCAAGTTCACGACGGATGCTCCATCGGGACCGACGAACGCTAGGTCACAACGTCCGGCGCTTATGCAGAAAGGGACCAGAGAGCTCCTATTGGCGACGGACGCGTCTGACGCCAAGGCGACGGAAGTTGTGGAGCGTCTGTCACGCAAATAGAGAGGACCAGAGAGCTCCATGGAGCGCCAGACGCGTCTGACGCCTCCGCGACGGACGCTAGCGAGCGTCCGACACCCTTTTGCTGAGCGACTTTAATCTACGAACGATCGCGATGGACGCTGAGGTATGGAAGGCCGAGCGTCCGTCGGCAGCATCCGACGCCTTTTGAAATAGAATTTTTCAAATCTAATTTTTGCGCCTTTCTCCCAACCAAGTCCCAATCCCAATAAGATGCAAATAACACTTGATTGGACTTGATATGAGAACCATCTCTCAAACTCTCATTTTCAAATATTTTGCCATAGGCTTAGATTTAGTTTTTAGTTCAAAAAATTCGAATGGAAGCTCCAAGGAGACATCATAGGGCCACAAGAGGGGTATAGAAACATCTTGAGCTTGGAATGCTCCCCCTAAGTGGCGAACCTAGCGGATGCTCAAACTTAACCGAAAAGAAACGACAAGCAACACATGAACATGCTATGCATTACATGAATTTGAATCTAGGTTGCTTGCAAGTTTAAACCGCGGTTAGACTTCTTCACACGTTTTAAGGACGGTTATTCTAACCGCATTAGCCAAGCCTATGTGCATTACAAGATTAACATATTATATTACACATGATGCATGGTTGGTTCACACAAGATCATTTTTAGTGAAGTTTGAGTGATCAAGCACATTCAACTCGCTTCTCAACCTACAAAAGGTTGCTTCATCGAGTGGTTTAGTGAAGATATCCGCCAATTGATTTTCGCTAGAAACTCCCACTAGTGATATGTCTTTTCTAGCCGCATGATCTCTAAGAAAGTGATGACGAATATCAATGTGCTTGGTGCGAGAGTGTTGAACCGGGTTGTTAGCAAGCTTTACGGCGCTTTCATTATCACACAAGAGTGGAACATCTTTTAAAAACACACCATAATCAAGAAATGTTTGGGTCATGTATAAGATTTGTGCACAACTTGCTCCCATGGCTATGTATTCTGCCTCAGCGGTAGACTATGTCACACTATTTTTCTTCTTAGAGGACCAAGAAACAAGTGATCTTCCTAGCAAATGACAACCGCCAGAGGTACTCTTCCTATCAACCTTACACCCGGCATAATCCGAATTGGAACAACCAACTAGTTGGAAGGGAGCTCCTTTGGGATACCAAAGGCTAATGCTAGGGGTGTGTCTTATGTACCTTAGGATTCTTTTTACCGCACTTAAGTGCTACTCCTTAGGATTAGCTTGGAACCTTGCACACATACACACACTAAACATGATATCCAACCTAGAAGCGGTGAGGTAAAGTAAACTACTGATCATCGAGCGATAAAGAGTTTGGTCGATCGGGTTACCTAGAGATGCTCATTAGTAGGCATTGGGGTCTTGATTGGCTTGCAATCCTCCATCTTGAATTTCTTGAGCACATCATTAGTGTACTTCCCTTGAGATATGAAGGTGCCCTCCCTCAATTGCTTCACTTGGAAGCGAAGGAAGAAGGTAAGCTCGTCAATCATCGACATCTCGAACTCCTTGGACATCAATGCACCAAATTCCTTGCTATGATCTTGGTTTGTTGACCCAAATATAATGTCATCGACATATACTTGACAAACAAAGATTTCTCCATCTGGCACCTTGGTGAAGAGTGTGGTATCAACTTTCCCGATCTTGAAGCCCTTCTTGAGTAGGAAGTCCCTTAGCCTCTCATACCAAGCTCTTGGAGCTTGCTTCAAACCATAGAGTGCCTTGGACAACCTATACACATGATTAGGAAAATTTGGGTCTTCAACCCCGGGAGGTTGTGAGACAAAAACAAGTTCATTAATGAAACAATTTAAGAAGGCGCTCTTCACATCCATTTGAAAGAGTTTCATTTGTGATGTGAAGCATACGCCAAAAGGATACGAATGGCTTCTAGTCTTACAACCAGTGCAAATCCAAGACTTCAACTTGGGAAAACCCATTTGCCACCAATCTTGCCTTGTTCCTCACAACCACGCCTTGATCATCTTGCTTGTTACGAAACACCCACTTGGTGCCAATGATTCTTGCTCCTTTGGGCTTCTCCACTAGTGTCCACACTTCGTTCCGGGTGAGGTTGTTGAGCTCTTCGTGCATGGCGTTCACCCAATCCGGATCCGCAAGTGCTTCCTCCACACTAGTAGGCTCAACAAAGGAAACAAAGGAGTGATGCTCAGCATAAGAAGCAAGTCTAGATCAAGTTGTTACCCCCCTTGATGGACTCCCTATGATGAGTTCTTGTGGATGAGCTTGAAGTATAGGTGTGGATCTTCTTGTAATTTCTTGAGGAGGGGATGTGGTGCTTCAACATTTTGAGTTTCCTCCTCGGCTTGATCTTGGGGGATGAAGGTATCTTCTTGTGCATCCCTAACTTGTTCTTGATCAATTTGAGGCATGTGGGGTGGAGAAGGTTCTTGATTTGCACCATATTCTCCTTTTTCCACCTCTTGTGGGTTGATAGCACCAACGAGCATATTCTTCATAGCCTCCCTCAAGGGTTCATCACCTATATCATCAAGATTCTCAAGCGCTCCTTCGGAGCCATTAGTTTCATCAAACTCCAAGTCATACGTTTCTTCAACTAAGCCGGTGGCTTTGTTAAATACACGATATTTCTTGGATTTAAGTGAATAACCAACAAGGAAACCAATGTCACAATGCCTTTGAAACTTCCGCAAGTGTTGGCGCTTCTTGTAGATGTAGACTTTGCATCCAAACACCCGGAAGAATGAGATATCCGGTTTCTTCCCATTCACAAGCTCATAGGGGGACTTCTTGATAAGTCTTTGGACAAATAGCCGGTTGGCCGCATAGCATGCGGTGTTGATTGCTTCGTCCCAAAACTTCTCTGGGGTGTTGTACTCATCAAGCATGTATCTAGCAAGTGTGATTAGAGTCCAATTTTTTCTCTCAACTACACCATTTTGTTGTGGAGTATATGTGGCGGACACTTCATGCTTGATGTCAACTTCATCACAATAGTCTTCAATCTTGGTGTTCACAAACTCAGTCCCATTGTCACTTCTAATCTTCTTGATCTTCACATCAAACTCATTTTGGGATCTAGTTGCAAACTTCTTGAATATGCCTTGTGTCTCACTCTTATCTTGAAGAAAGAATACCGAAGTGTATCTAGAGTAGTCATCAACTACCACCAAGCAAAAGAGATTGCCTCCAAGGCTAGCATAGGTGGTAAGTCCAAATAGATCCATGTGGAGTAGCTCTAGGACTCTTGAGGTTGACATGAAAGCTTTGGTGGGATGAGTGTTTGTCGGCTTGACATGCACTACACAATTTGTCCTTCTCAAACACCACATCCTTGACACCTCTAAACATCTCCTTCTTGACAAGCTTCTTCAAAGTTTACATTCCCATATGTGCTAATCTTCTATGCCATAGCCAACCCAAAGAACTCTTGGAGAAGAGACATGTTTGAAAACTAACTTCATTTGAGGTGAAATCCACTAAGTAGAGGTTGTTGTGCCAAAATCCTTTGAATATCAATGACTTGTCATCTATCTTGGACACAACCACATCATTTGGAGCGAAGATACATTGGAAACCAAGATCACAAAGTTGACCAAACGATAGCAAGTTGAAGCTCAAAGATTGCACTAGCAAGACATTGGATATTGATTGATCATTTGAGATTGACACTTTGCCAAGTCCTTGTACTTTGCCTTTTGAATTGTCCCCAAAGGTAATCTTGTCTTGCCCTTCACAATCTTCATCAAGTGTGGTGAACATCCGGGGGTCACCGGTCATATGTTGAGTGCAACCACTATCAATCACCCAATGACTTCCACCAGTCTTGTAGTTCACCTACACACAAGCAACTTGGAGTTAAGCTTTTTTTTGGGAACCCACACTTGGCGAGGTCCCATAGCCTTGTCAACCAACTCCTTAGTAACCCATAGCACTTTAGGCTTGTTCTTCATTTTATGACCAAGAAACACCACAAGTGGTCTACCCTTGGAGTCCTTGTTGATGACAAAGTGTGCATCATGAGAAAATGGCCTTGTGTGCTTGGGCAAGGTCTTGGGAGGTGGAGTCTTGCAATCATAATCAAAGTGACCAACTTGACCACACTCAAAGCATCTTCTTGGCTTGGGCTTTGGCTTGTCATAGTTGTTGCTCATAGCCTTGTTCTTGTAATAATTCTTTGCTTCAATCTTGACCTTGGCCTTCATGAGTTGGTTCTCCTTGAATCCAATACCGGTCTTGTCGGTCTTCATCACGGTGTTCATCAAGAGCTCACTTTGAAGGTTGTGGCCCTTGGTAAACTTCTCAAAACCACTTTCTAGCTTGATCTTCTCATTCTTGAGCTTAGCATTTTCTTCTCTAAGTGTGTTGATCAAGGTGATAGCATCCTTGTCATCTTCCTTGGCCGACTTGATAGTGAAGAGCTTGTTTGCCTTGAGGTTGATTAGCTCTTCCTTGAGCTTTGAGTTCTCTTCCCTCATCTTCACATAGTCATCATACTTGTCGGCTTCAACTACCTTCGTGCCCTTGCACTTAGCATTTTGGTCTAGCAACTTCATCAAGCAAGTCCTTACAAGAAGTAGCTATATCACACTTAACAACCAGGTTAATAACAACATGTGTAGCAAGATCATTTGTAAGCAATTCATTAGTGAGAGTTCCTATGTGATTTTGGTAATTGAGTGACAACTTAGGTGGACTAATATGTGTTTAAGTGACATATACACAGGAGATTAGTTCACGGGTGATTGTGTGATAAAGGAGCTTATTGCACATGAGACATGACATGGAGTCATGTGACCAAGGTGGAGAAGATCAAGATGAGGCTTGGCTTGATGGACCGGTTGCAAGTGTGAAGGGAAAGTGAGTGATGCTTGGCGCCGATGGAGCGACACAACGATGAAGAGCAAGTGAGGTCAAGATCAATGAACCAATACGGTCACGTGATGATGTGAAGTGGATCATATCATTTGGTGATATGTTGATGCATGTGTTGCATCAACATTGGAGAAGGAGATGGAATGGAATGCGCAAGGCAAAGGTATAACCATAGGGCATTTCATTTCACCGGTCATAGGTGTGTAGAGAAGTGTATGACTGGGTTTTAGGATAGATAGCTATACTATCAAGAGGAGCAAACTTGTTTGCATATCGGTTATCTAGTGCCACTGTGAGCGATCTAACTTTGCAATACATTAGGATCGAGTGGTGTGGTGAGAAGAAAGTGAAAATGTTTTAAAAATCTTTGTAAAAATGCTAACACACATGCACAAGGTGGTGATCACATTTGTGTTGGCACATGAGAAGCAAGGAGAAAGAGGCAGCTCAGTTTGGCTAAGGAACGAGCTCCGGACGCTGGTTCGGACGCTAGGGCGGTGCTGGTCCGGACCATCGCGGATGCGTCCGGAAGCCAACCCTCGGTGTGCCTGTTCAGGAACACAGGGTCCGGACGCTAGGCGTCGTTCGGACGGGGAACTCCGTACACTGCGTCCGGAGGTTTGCCCTCTCTGTAATAGCTCTGAGTGAAGGTCCGGACGCTAAGCGGAGTCCGGACGGTGAGCTCCGGACTCATGTCCGGAGGTTTTGGAGCTCTCAGGTGCTCTCTGTGTAGCGTCTGGACACTGTGAATAGTGCGTCCGGACCGGAGCTACAGAAGCGTCTGGAGACGCGTGGCAGAGCGAGGCGAGTGCGCCAATGGGCGTTTTCAAACGGCTAGCGGGTCCCGACGCATGAGCGTTAGTCCGGACCCTGTGTTGGGCGCGTCCGGACCTGCGTGCGGAGCCTCTGCAGAACGTGTGGTGAAAGGAGAAAACGGCTAGTTTCTTGAGCTAGCCTATAAATAGTTGTTGGACGGCCCCTTGGGCTGGCTGAGCACCCTTGGGCCTTTATGGCTTGTGTAGGAGTGCTTGGATAGCCCTCTAACTCATATACACTTGATAGAGATCATTCGATTGTGTGAGAGAGCGATTACTAGTGCGTTGCTTTGAGAGATAGCTTCGTATGACATTAGGTGATCGTGTTGCAAGCTGGTGGTGCTTGTTACTCTTGGAGGTTGCCACCTCCTAGACGGCTTGGTGGTTGTGGCTCCGTCCAAGCACACAAGAAGCTTATGCGTGGCTCCAGAGAAGAGCTTGTGAGGGGTGTTGTGCTCGCCCCGCGGGGATCGCGAAGAGAAACTCTAGTTGAGCATGTCATTGAGCTACCCTCACTTGTGGGTAGATTCTTGCGGCGCCCGAGTGAGTGGGCTAGGCTTGTGAACGCCTATTAGCCGCCGAATCACCAAGTGAGTGGTCGACACAACGGGGACTAGCTTGGTGGCGACCAAGTGAACCTCGGGAGAAAAATCTCTTCTCGGTGGTTTGCATTCTCCAAATCACTAGCTTGTATTTACTTATTCATACTTGTGCTAGTGATTAGTTGTTGCTCTTGTAACTAGTTTAGCTTGTGTAGCTTGCCTAGTTACCTTCTAGCTTGTGTAGCATAGAAGTAGCTCTTGAGTGGCTAATTGGCTTGTGTAGCCTTGTTAGTCACATTGCTTAGTTTGTGTAGCTAAGTAAGTTGAGCTCTCTAGTTGACTTGTGTAGTCTTACTAGAGAGCATTGCTAGTGGGCTTAGGTGCTTTGTGCTTTGCTTACTAGCATGTGTAGGAGCTCTCGGTTTGCTTAGAGTACTAGTTGCTTAGGTTTGTGTGACCTTATAACCTAGACTTGTTTAGGTGAGCTTCCTAGCTTGGCACCTTAGTTAGCATAATATACATACTTTGCTAGGTGCTAGAGTTATAGTTAGAGGGGTGTAGTCTTGGCTAGACCGATAGTTTTAATTCCGCATTTGATTCGGTTAGCCGCAACGTTTAAGTTTTAGAAAAGACTATTCACCCCCCTCTAGTCCGCCATCTCGACCCTACAATTAGCTACCATAAGTGTGTCATGTTCATTTCTTACTTGGTTGTAGTCATCTTTTAGCAAGTTATACCTTGTACGGAGCTCTTGTGTTGACCTCTCAAGCTTATCATGTTTCTCATTAGCTTGCTTGAGTGAGGCTTTGAGCTCCCTAGTGCTAGATGTGAGAGAGTTGTTCTCAAGCTTCAAATCATCATTAGCACTAGACAAGGCATCAAGCTTAGCATGCAACTTATCTTTGATGTCTTGGAGTTTGTCATTTTTACCTTTGTACCTCCTTATGATGCTAGAGTACTTATTGCAAATTTTAATTAGTTCATCATAGGATGGTGTGTCATCATCATCACTATCACTACCACTTGAGTCACCACTATCATCCTCATCCTCTTTTTGTACCTTCTTGTCACCTTTAGCCATGAGGCATAGGTGTGTAGAGGATGAGCCTGGTGATGAAGGAGGAGGTGACGGTGGAGTAGAAGAACCAATCACCAATGTGGCCACCTTCTCATCTTCACTATCACCATCGGAGGAGTCACTTGAGTCCTCAATGTCAGTGAGCCAATCACCCACAATGTAAGCCTTACCATCCTTCTTATTCTTGTGGAAGTCGAAGTCCTTCTTCTTCTTGTAAGGCTTGTCTTGCTTCTTGTAATCATCACTAGAATCATCTTGTGCACCCTTCTTCTTGTAGTTCTTGAACTTCTTGTTCTTGAACTTGTCTTTCTTCTCTTCGGTGCAAGCATGAGCTAGATGATCAAGAATGCCACAATTGTAGCACTTCATTTGGGAGATTGGCTTCCTTGAAGAGCTTGTGAAGAATTTCTTCTTCTTTAAGTCAAACTTGACTCCATTCTTGTTTAGCCTCTTCAACATCTTGGTGATCTTCTTCACCATGAGGGCAATGTTTTCTTCATCTTCATCATCACTTGCACTCTCATACATGAATTGCATCTTGCACTTCTCCGAGGAGGATGCCTTGAGAGCCAAGTCCTTCTTCCCCTCCTCTTTTTCTTTCTTCTTGGAGGAGGATGAAGAGCCTCCATCACCAATCTTCATGCACATCTCATGAGCATTTATCTTGCCCAATACTTGTGTTGGTGTAGAGGCGGAGAGGTCCCCTTGGTGAAGAACCGTGACAATGTGAACATACTTGTCAATTGGCAAGACACAAAGAATCTTGCGCACCACATCGGTCGGTGCCATTTGGTTGAGGCCAAGCCCATTCAATTATTCTACAAGAATGTTAAGACGTGAGTACATTTCATTTGCATTTTCATTAGCAAGCATAGTAAAAGAATTGAGCTTTGCCATGACCAAGTGATAGCATTCCTCACACTCACTCTTTGTGTCTTCGTGAAGAGCACAAATAGTGGCCCACAACTCACATGTGTCTTTGGCATTACACACTCGGTTGAAGACATCCTTGCAAATGCTACGAAAGAGGATATTCTTCGCCTTGGAATTGTACTTTTCAAAGTAGGGGTCTTCCGCGAAGTAAGAACCCCCTTTTGTGGCGGCTTTGAGCACGCCCGCATCCACGGCCTCTAGATAGGCCTCCATATGAACTTTCCAATAAGGAAAGTCGTCTCCATCGAACATGGGAGGTGGTCCATCCCCATGGGACATCTTGCTCTAGGCGGTAAAGCCTAAATTAAGAGCAACCTTGCTCTGATACCAATTGAAAGGATCAATACGCCCAAGAGAGGCGGGGTGAATTGGGCTTATTTAAAATTTCTAAAGCAATATGAAATCCTAGCAATGCCAATTACCCCCTAGTGCCTACCGATTGTGTGTCCTAACTAGAAAGCGGTAGCAAGCCAATGAAAGTAAGGACAATGCAGAAAGTAATGTGGTATGTAAGAGCTAGGGATAGAAAGATTAACACGACGACGTTTTGTTGAGGTATCGAGGAGTCGACACTCCCCCTAGTCCTCGTTGGAGCACCTCGCAAGGTATTGCTCCCCCTCAATCCCGCGCAAGGGATGAGTGCTCTCTACGGGTTGGTTCTTCGTCACTCCGGCTCGATGAACCTCCCACAACCGATCACAAGTCGATGGAGAAGGGCCGCCGAAAATCCTCCGGCGATCACCTTCTTCCCAAGCACCACCGGACCGTCTAAGTGATGTCAATCACCAAGAGTAACAAGCCTTGATCTTCACTTGACTCAATCAAGCCTCACAACTAGAGTGGATGCACACTTGGAACTCTTGGATGAACTAGAGGAGAGGATGGATGGATTCATGAATCACTCTCCCTCTCTAGGGCTCTTGCTCTCTTCCCAACCTTCTCAAGCAACTCAGCAACTCAAATGAGCAAAGCCGAGGTGGGAAGGCAAGGGGTGGGCTATTTATAGCCCCACACACAAACTGCCTCGGGTTGAAGAAACAAATTGTTTAAGTTGGCAACGGACGCTCCGACACCCTGCCCAACGGCTAGTTACTGTGTATGTCAGCAGGCGATGGACGCTCCGTCGCTTGGCGATGAACGCTGCGTCTCAGCGTCCGGCGCCAACTGGCTGCTCTCGGGTTTCTAGGAAAATATTCTCGGGCGCTCCACAGCGTCCGACGCCCATGCGACAGACGCGTCCGTCGCAAATCTTCCCTTTCTGGAACTCTCTGTTAGCGCACCGGACGCTTAGGGTGCATACCCTAGCGTCCGACGCCAGTGTCTGGCGCGACGGACAACGTCTGTCACCTCTGCACTCAGCGTTCGACGCCCAAAGAAGGGCTTTCTCAACTTCGGTTTTCGTCGCGATGAATATGGAAGTTGTTCTAGGCTATCTTAGGGTCACCATAGGCTTGCTTAGAGCTAAGGAAGTCAAGTGTGCACCACGCCTAACTCATGAAGCTATCCTAAGTCAAGCTACTAGTCTCAACCCCTCTTAATAGTACGGTCAAAGATCAAATAAAGCCCTATATATACTAAGTATCCTTCATCTCCTTATGACACTTAGACCTATCACTCTAGGGTCTTCATCATGTTTCTTTGAAATCCGAAACAATATCCATCTTGGAGGCTAAGTGATAATCATTGATGCCCATTCATGATGATCACTATGGCTAAGCTACGCATAGCCTCTGCAAAACACACATTAGCCACAATAATCTTTTACTTGTCGTTAATCACCGAAACAAATAGGGTCATGATTGTTCAATCTTTTAGGACAAGAATTATTTTAATTACCATAAATGACATATATGTTTCTTTGTTACCCAATTCTATAACATTAATATATTAATATATAAATATTTTGTTAAAGTAAATATACATATCATGTCATCATACACATCAGTGCACATGCATGCTTGAGTAATATATACATGTCTTGTGTTTTAGCAACTGTGTAAAATATTTTCGTAACCCATACTAATGATACTAACACGATATTTAAAACTATATTAGTAATAATTACATACAATTTATATAAATTTTTACTTTAGATATGTTACTCGTTCCATTTCAAATATTTTCGTAACCCATACTAATGATACTAACACGATATTTAAAACTATATTAGTAATAATTACATACAATTTATATAAATTTTTACTTTAGATATGTTACTCGTTCCATTTCAAATTATAAGTTATAATCACTTTTCTAGATACATAGTTTGACTATGTATCAAGCATAGTGTTTATCCAAGTGTATGGCAAAAACTTAAATAGAAAAGTCTGAAGAACATATACCTTGGAATGGAAGGTGTACATTTTAACTAAAATGTTATCTATATTGGTAGTGTAACCATTACTACACATATAATTTCTTGATAAATAAATTTAAACACATCTTGAGAAGCGAGGGTAGTGCAGACCATATGTGCCTATATCTTCATGACCTTTGGGATTACTTCAGAGTAAACAATCATTATATGACTTAAATAGAAATATTCTAGATCTCACTCATGCTCTACCATCGATTTTTGAGTGATGTGGTGCATGTTTGACTTACTTTTTATGTCACTGTAATACTTAAGAGTGCAATTTATGACCTAAAATATTTATTTTAAAAATTTAAAAGAAGAGGTAATAAAGGTACAATAAGAATTCTAACTTAGCTTGAGAATAAAAAAATATGTAGTAATTAATAAGTTTTAATTTGGAAATCAAGATTTAGATTTATATATGACATCAAAAGATATGGGTTGCAATAAGAGACACCATAGTTTAAGCTTTTCTCTCTTAAAAAATGTTTCAACTAAATGCATACTCAAGCTACACAGAGGTGTCATGCAAATAGAAAAGGCTATGGATCGAAAACCATATATATAGTAGTAATTGTTACATTGGTCATAACTAGATAGATACTACCTCCGTCCCTAAAAAAATACAACTATGAGAACCGTGTCGGTCAAGGTACGCTCATGTTTGATCAACTTTATACTCCCTCCGTATCTAATTTAGAAGTCGTTTTAGACAAGTTTTAGGTTAAACATTGACAATATAAATCATCAATAACTTTTAAGTTAAGCTTTGGGTCAAACATTGAAAATATAAATCATCAATAACTTTTAAGTTGTTGAGATTGTAAATATGAAAATTATATGAATAGATTTGTCTTGAAAAATATTTTTATAAAATTATACATATATCATTATTCCATAATTTTTTTATGAAAACAAGAGGTCAAAGTTATGTTTAGGAGATCGTGTCTCTGTCCTAAACGACTTCTAAATCAGATAGAGAGGGAGTAGACTTTTAAATGAGATACGAAGACAATATTAAATAGTATTAGCATTTGTGTCTCTAAATAATTTTGTTATAAAAATATATTCTATAAGAGCAACTCCAACAGTTTGGCATTTAGACTTGGCATATGAGCATCTCCAACAATTTGCTATTTCTCACTTGTCAAATCTTGTGTTTTAGCAAGTTGCTATAATAATTTACCAAGTTGGAAAGAGGTCATCTCCAACAATTTGTTATTTCTCACTTGCCAAATAAAAAAAAGAAGATTAAAAAGGAAGGAAACTTGCATGCGCGAAACCGAAAGGAGGACTCGCGGGCAAGAGGATGACAAGTCGATGCGCGCTCACAAAAATGGCAAACCGATGCAATCTTTTGGCAAGCATGTAGAATTGGCAAGTCCAATTGGCAAACTGTTGGAGAGTATTTTTTGATTGATTTGCCAAATTTTAAAGGATGCCAAGTGATTTAGCAAACTGTTAGAGATGCTCTTTTGCCAAAAAAAACTAAAAAACTAGTGACCAACAGTTTGACATTTGGGCTTGACATTTTTGTCAAAGTTGCAAATAGGAGCCTGCACTTGACAATTTGGCGACCGTGAAAAGGGCGAGGCAAAGCCTCGATCGCCCGGTACGCTCATGCCTTTTTTTCCTTCCTTTTATTTTTCACGGTGGAACACGGGCGGAGGCATTTTTTTCTTCCTTTTTTTTGACGGTGGAACAGGATTTTTTTTCACGGTGGCACACGGGCGGTGGCCTTTTTTTTCTTCCTTTTTTTCACGGCGGAACAGAAAAATGCGGCGGAAAAAATAACGACCGGGTCCACTGGTCCATAATTTCCGTTTTTGCTAAGTCATTATGGGGAATTGTTGGAAATTGCATATTTTTTGTTTTGGCATATTTATTTCAGAGTTGACAAATTCCATGTTTTGTCAAATCAAAATTGTCAAACTGTTGGAGATGCTATAACTAATCTAATTGCACTAATTTCATATCACGAATGTTAGTACTTTTTTTATATAAATTTAGTCAAAATTCAAAAATCTAATTAATACTTACTCAGTTATAACATGATAAATATTATACTTTGATTCTTCATTTACGATGGAGTAGTTATTATTTGGTATATTAAACCGTAACTATTGTTACGTGTTCTGAAATTTTGTTCGGTGCGAGAGCCACGCACGCACGCACGCACGGGCTGATGTACTCCCGTTAGACAGCAGACAGTAGCAGAGATCCATCCGCAGTTAGCACTTGGCAGTTCGCACCCGCCACCACCGGCTCTCCACCTCCGCCCGGGCCTGACGCGATCCCCACCTCGACCCGTCTCGGCGTCGCGCACCACGCGCGCGGACGCGCCGCAAACAGTCCTCCGACCGGCGTCCTAGCACCCCACGGCCGCCCGCAACAAGTCGGCAGCGCCCGCCCGCCTCCCGACGCCCCAAGCACCCCAATCGCTCCTCCTCCGTTTCCCACCCAGCCAGGAGACGCAGACGCAGAGCAGGGTTCGCCGCCAGTAGACGCTGGAGCTCGGCGGATCCACATCGGAGGCGAGCTGATCCTCTACAGAAGGTGCTCCGCTGCTCCTCCCGTTGTCCTGCTCCCCCGTATTTGATTTCTTCTGCTGCGAATCGACTCGTGGCACGGGGGTGAAACAGCGTAGACAAACGCCCTGGCTCTCTCGGGGGACGGACCCCCGACCCCGTCGGGCCGTGCGGGGACGGACGGAGATGCGGAGAAAGCCTAGCTCCCCCGCGAGGTTTGACGGGGAGGCCGGAGGCGTTCCGTTCCCCGTTGCCTTTCCGCTCGTCTGTGAGATGCTGGCATACGAGGCCACGCTCCCCCATGGCCATCGAGGTCCACGTACCACAACAACAACGACGCCACTGGCTATCCATGGCCACCGGATCAGTGGTCCCCCGAGGGAGCAAAACGTCATTCTCGAGTCGTTATTTCTCCACAACGCGCGGGCTGAGGCGTTTAATCTTGTCCACAAACGCCGCGCTCAGCCGTTAATGATTTCCCTCCCCTGAAGGCGCCGCTCAATGTCTCTTTCTCTCACTGGCAGCAATGGCACGCGTCGTGTTGGTAGTGAACTAGAAGATGGGCAGGCAGCTCGAGAGGCGGCCAAACGAGTGAGGGCCGCAGCCGCATCGCATCCATCCGTCCGGAGATAAGAGAGGAGTGGAAGAAAAGAGGAGAAGATCGATGAGCGCTGACTTTGCCTCCCCCTTGGGCCTTGGGCCTTGTTGTTGTGTTATAAAAAGCAAGGAGGAGGGGGCAGCGAAGCCGTCCATAGGATTCCTCCGCCTCGTCGCTCCACTTCTCTTCTTTCTTGAGAACCAGAAGGCCGCCCACCCACCCCACACTCCAAGGTCCGTCCCCTCCTCTTGCTCCTCCCTCACGCTCAGCACCATCCTCCACACAGTAATCTCCTTCAGTCCCTCCGTTTTCTTTTCCTCTGTTGTTGCCATCAGTAGCCTGTGTTAGTTGTACTGTGCTGGTGCAAAGAAGATCCCTGTTCCCCCTTTAGTGGGGAGGGCCGTGGGCAAGGAGGCCAAAAACTGCATCAATGCCCCCCCCCCCCCCCCCCCCCCCCCCACCTCTCTCTTTCTCTTTGCCCCCTCATGCTGCATCACGATCAAGAAAGAGCATGCAAATTGATCTTTCTAGAGATGGCGAAGGCGAACTGACCGGCGATTGATTTTATGGTTGTTACTGGTCCTGCAGGTCATGGACGCCGCCGTCGAGCGCTTGAAGACCGGGTTCGAGAAGTTCAAGACCGAGGTCTATGAGTAAGTACTCATCTCTCTACTCAGACCTGTCGCTTTCTGTAGCCCCTAGCTGCGTTTGGTTTAATCGCCTCAGTTACAACACCCTGCCTGGTGCTTGCTTGCTTTCTTTCTTTTTGGGAATTCTGATAGCTCCCGCTGATCCTGTGCCCTGTTGTTTTGTTGCTCGCAGCAAGAAGCCGGAGCTGTTCGAGCCTCTCAAGGCCGGCCAGTCCCCCAAGGTATTATATATGTGCCTTCTCTTCTCTGCTCCCTTGTACGCCGCTAAGTTTTTCGTCTCTAGCGACTCCGGCCGGTTGGCCGGTTATTCTGTCGTACTCGTATTAGGTGCTGGTCCTCCCGTGATCAGATCCTGGATGGTTAATTAGGCGAAACCGCGTTCCGTAATTTCGGATTTTCCGTGGGGCTCTGGGCAACGCCCGACTGGCCCACAGATTTGGTAGCACCGTGTTAGGCTCTGTAGCTCATCAGCATCCCTGCATTGCATTCCCATCTGAAATAACCCTTCTGCACTATTCAACGTCCACCCTGTGTCCCCTGGGTGGCGCACGCAGCCTTTACGCCGGTAACGAGGTCAAAGTCGCAGTAGACAAAAGGGAACGGATTATGTCCTAATTGCACGGCTTAAAACTGATGGTGACAGCTTGTCGCCATTAGCGGCCAATTGGCAAGTGGCTTGTTGGATATAGTACATAACCAAGTCTGCCCCATCCATAGGGCACACAAGCTTCAACTTTGGCACTACCAGTCATAGGGCAAAGAAATGGGGTAGTGGGATACATACATGCATGTAAAGCAAAATCCTCTTACCGGCCACCACTGATGCCAGTGCTAACCCATGTGCTGCATGCTAGCTACTTGCTGGTGATTTGCATTTGGTTGATAAATTATTGAGATGCCGCCGTCCCTATATATAGGCGCTCACTTTGCACATGACGGATATAGTATGCTAGTAATATTGATTTTCTTTCTGTTTCCTAGTATAATCTGGTGCCAGAATCTTGCAAGTACAGAGTTTATTGTTTTAATTTATGGGAGTCTTGAGCTGGCATCGATCCCATTGGCCTAATTAGTAATTACTACTTCGTGCATGCATGGTGTAGCTAGCTGGTTCTACTAGTTTTCCATCCTATAAAAATGACTACTAGTCAAATATTCTTTGTAGTAAAGGAGAAAATAAAAGCAGTCTAATTTGGCACACTCGGTCTGTGGAAAACAAAGAACTGCTCTGTGCATTTGAATTTATAATGGTCACTTGTACCTGCTAGCCGTGTTGAATTCTTTTTTGAACATTTGGTCAGTTCCATCATTACATTTGAACGCCAGCGACAGAAAGTGGTGACCAGCCATTTCAGATGTCTCATCATTTCGATTTTTGTTTGACACTCACATAGTACCATACAAAACACAAAGAGACGTGAGTCCCAAGTCTCCTTACCTTATGATAGAACAGAAATTGAAGGGGAGCCATGTACTAGATAACAATAGGATAGGTGTGTATTAGCATTCATCATTCCATGGCTAATGTGTGTGGTCCGGCCATGATGATTGAGCACAGGCCCCACCATTCACCTCACGGGATTCTTTCTTCATCGTCAGTACAGGAGAGGAGTAGTTGGTTTGGACGTGTACTCTCACACCCCTTGCAAAAGTTAGGCGCATAAACATAGTGGAAGATGATTGCATTACGCCATGCGTTCTAATCGCCTTTGTATCCCCACCGGGTCCCTTTCCAAATCATGGCCTGGCCTTCCAAGTGTGAGCTAATTAATCCAAGCCGGGAACAGATATTCCAGCGTCCTGCCTCCTGATGGATGCTGCTGCTCTTGCTGTCAAGCTGCTTTGATTTGGACACCCACATCCCAGGGCCACATAAACCCGTTGCATGAAATTCGTTTATCGGTCCATTCACTTATGCATATATGCAGCCTCACTTTTGCGTTCCAACTTGGCCGGAAACATTATTCTTGCTTGGCCGCCAGGAATAGGAATAGACCAGCGTGTTGTCCCTTGGCCGGTGATCTGCCCCGGGAGCACACGGAGACCAGCGTAGAATATCTCGTCGCAACTTAGAATAATCCTCGTTGCAACTACCAACTAGTGCTAGTAGCGACGGAGGGAACCTTCCTACAGCCTGGATTTTGTCCATCCTGCCCCTGCACGTACTAGTAAAAAGAGCATTGGGACAAAGACAGGCGGGTCAAAACTCAAAAGTTGCCGCCTTTTGGCTTTGGGTGCCAGCATGCAAATCCACCACAGCCACAATCGTGTAGTACTCCACTGATCATGGCCGATCTGCCTACCTGCTTATCGATAAGAGCCGTGGGGACTGGCACTGGTTTTGCCGGCTCCATCTTTTCGCCGACCTCTGATGGTGATTTTTCTTCTGCGACGGCGTGCAGTACATGGTGTTCGCCTGCGCTGACTCCCGCGTGTGCCCGTCGGTAACCCTGGGCCTCCAGCCCGGTGAGGCCTTCATGGTCCGCAACATCGCCGCCATGGTCCCAGCCTACGACAAGGTACGCGTACACACCGACCGGTGCAATGGACGTCTTGACTTTTTTTCTTGTGCGGTTGCCCGCGGGGCTTTGACGGACGACTGAAACCCCCGGTCGTCTTTCATTTTTCATCAACTGCAGACCAAGTACACTGGCATCGGATCTGCCATTGAGTACGCCGTGTGCGCTCTCAAGGTGGAGGTCCTCGTGGTTATTGGCCACAGCTGCTGCGGTGGCATCAGGGCACTCCTCTCCCTTCAGGACGGCGCACCTGACAGCTTGTAAGTTGTCATTGCAAAATATATACGAGTTTCATTCAGATGTAAAAAAACTTGTGTGCCTCGTGTGTAGTCATGAATTTGATATCAGTATATTGTCTGTTGGTTTGGTGTTGTACCCAGCCACTTCGTTGAGGACTGGGTTAGGATCGGCTTCCCTGCCAAGGTGAAGGTGAAGAAAGAGCACGCCTCGGTTCCGTTCGACGATCAGTGCTCCATCCTGGAGAAGGTACGTACACCATACATGCATGAGCAGCTAGTTGTTGCATGAATAGATTGATTTTTCTCATCTAATGACCTTGCATTTCTGATCGATTTTGCTCACCAAACGATCTTGTATTTTGGAATGTTTGTGAAGGAGGCTGTGAACGTGTCCCTCGAGAACCTCAAGTCCTATCCCTTCGTCAAGGAAGGGCTGACCAACGGTACCCTCAAGCTTGTCGGCGGCCACTACAACTTCGTGTCAGGGGAGTTCGACACATGGGAAATTAAGAGCTAAACCACCCGGCCGCCCGCTTAACAACTCCTACACCATCATAAATATATATATATATATATACACACACTACATACCTACCTACCGATATGCACCCGATCGATGTGAATGCGTTGATTACTGCCTGCATGCATGTTTTCAGCATGCAGCTACAATACATATATATACCAGATCGCCCAATGTGAATGTAATAAGCAATATCATGTTCTACCGCTTTTATTTCTGACGCCGAGCTTTCATGTACTATATAATACATTATATATGATGAGTAATTTGGCCGCCCTGTGGTCAAAGGACATCAGCTGTAATCGTTTTTTTCGCAATATTATTATGAAGCGTTTACCTTTTTCTACTGCCATATGTTGTTCATCTTGTCTGTCTCTTTGCACAACAAAATCACTAAGAAACCTCTAAGATCGACAATTATTCATATTGTACGACATTCATCTCTACCACTAAGAAACCTCTAGAGCAATTGTCCAACGGGCAGAAAAAAACGCTTCGACTTGAGTTCCGTCGGGCAATGCAACCCTCCTCCCTCACTTGATACCGGGCCCACCCGATGGCTTCGGCACATGCCCTCTGTGGAAGAGGAAACAAAGGCATATGGTCATGTTCGTTTTGTTGAAATTTAGTTAATGGTAAACGCTTATACTATTTTTTTACGAGAGAAAACACTATTCGTTCGCTGAAAATTAGTGTTGAAGTAGTGCCTATTTGTTATCCCGCGACGCGCTGTCATCACCCTCTCCATATGCCACCCATGTAAATAGAAACCTCACTGCCTTGATGCTACCGAATGTCATGCACTCATGCTGCCTCCCTGTCCTCCCACTCATGCCATCCGCCGCTGCCTTGATGGTAATTTTTTTTATAGAACCACTACGTTAGTGATTATAAAGACATGACCTTTATAGTGTGGTCTTTCAACTATTCCTAAAAAAATATTTCTAGGTGCGGCTTTGCAACTATATTCGTCTACATTTTTCCTCTGTAGAACTTATGGCACATCTTCACTATTGCCACACCTTCTTCCTTTTGAGCTCCCATCAGACAGAGTCTTCCCCTTGACCTTCAGAAGTTCTATGAGTTTACGATATATCTATATCTATATTCTCCTAACTAATATTAAAGGGTGACATAATTCTTCTATCAATTTTTTTAAATATTTTCCATAATGCCCTCACGTCCCTCTTTGTGACCTAGTCACCTCCTACTCATGGTCCATACTCATACAAATTAAAGTAACATATATGTGTACATCAAGCCAAGCGACGGTATGGAGTTTGATTCCAAATATAAAATATATAGGATCACCGACTGTCTCTAAACAACAAATCGTTCTATAATAACCATGTAATAAGCTATGTATTTGCTATTCCATCCGTTCCATAACGTTGACAGGCCCGCCCAACGTGTGTGTGTATATATATATATATATATATATAATAATTATTATTTGTCTTTTAAGTTTGCTGCTAGCTTATAGACAGAGAAGGGCGCGGCACATATACGTCTGTTCGGGCGAGAAATGAAATGCCAAAAGCTTGTATTGTTCGACCGGCTGGCCTTGTTTCCGTTGTTGGATGCTAGCAGTGTGGCCAGGTCGGCACGGTCCAAAAATTCCTTGGGCCCTGCAGCCAAGGTAAAATTGAAGTATTGAAACGGAGGTACTATTGGGCGAAGCCCTTGCTAGGCTCTCCGTTGTGTTTGTGTCCGACAATAGTGATGTTTTTGGTAGCACAATAATATCTTTCTTTTTTTTGTGAAATAATAATATCTTGAATTTAACTAAACTTAGAAAAGAACAATAATATCTTTGACATCATATAAGCTTCGTTAGAAATATTATGAGATGTATTTGTATAACTTATCTCTTTGATGCATGCGTGTGGTAGAAGTTGATATGTTTTCTATAACTTTAACCAAATATAAAATAAATTGACTTAATTAGGACAAATATAAATATGCCATATTTGAAGATGGAGGTGCCGAGGGAACAAGAGAAACGTCTCGGTCTGGACAGCTGCTTCGCTGTTTACCGCGTCCATCCATCCCGTTCCTGTCACACACGGCCGGAGTGGCGAGGAGGAAAAGAAGGTGAGCCGCACCTTCTCGTGCGGCGCCTCTCCCCTCCTATAAAACCGGGCCCCGTCCATCCCAAGGTAGCTCTACAGCGAAAGCACTTCGCAGACTCCGATCCCTCTCCCTCCTCTGCACTTCGCAGCTCTCTTCCTCTTCTACTACGACCCAGTAAGAGCATCTCCAAGAGACTATGTAAACATGCTAGCTAAATTTAGTGATTTAGTTACTCTCTATAATAGATAACACTAGATTACTCCAACTATCCAAAGATAGAGAGCGAATGAGGTGGAATGGAGAGCTACTAAATTTGGAGAGACGTTTACAGAGTCTGTTGGAGACATCTTTTCTTTTCATAATAGTCAAATTTACATTTAGAAAACGATTTGGCTAATCTTATAGATGCTCTAAGGTCTGTCGTCGTCCTCCTCGATCTCCTCTCCCATCCACCGTTCCCGTCCTTCCATCTTTCCATATGCATATGCATCCATGCATCTTCCAGCTTAATTATCTAGCTACTGCTAGCTGCCGATTCATGATGCCCCTTTCGCTTTCTTTCTGTTGCAAAAAGAAGCAGATCCTGTATCCACTTTACACCACCTGCTTCCTGCATGCTTTTCTTGTGGCATCATGTGGGGATCGGGCAAGAAAAGACAAAATTCCAACGATCCTCACAAGAAATCTGCTGATGCATGGAAGATTCAAGAATATACACACACACGCTCTTGTTGTGGATCAGATGGAAAGAAGTGGTTGACGATTTATTAACTAATTTACGGTTAATTACGGTTCTTGCAGGACATGGCGGAGCGCTTGAAGACCGGGTTCGAGCAGTTCAAGGCCGATGTCTACGAGTAAGTAGTTGTGCTCGGTCGATTCGTTAAATGGAATCGATGTAGTATCATGCGAATCGACGAATTTGCGTGAACTGATCGATCTTGTGATCTGTTGGCAGCAAGCAGCCGGAGCTGTTCGAGCCACTCAAGGCGCACCAGGAACCCAAGGTAGTATGTCCTTTCATTCCTGTTATTCTGCGAGTTTTGCGTCCAAGTTTTCGATGAATTTGGAATCCCGTGGGGATTATATTTGCCAACACTCCACACCTTGGTCCACGACAATTCACGTCCGGGATCACGGGGCCCCCGTTGGGAGGTTGCCAATGATGTGCTATATGAGAGCATCTCCAAGAGATGTTCTAAATATTTCCGTAATACCCGGTTTACATATTTACGGGTCTAAAAGCTCTCCAACAACCTCTTTATCGGCATCTCTAATTTTCCTACATGTGTATCCCGCGACTTCCGCTCAGAAGAAAAGGCGAGCGTCGCTCGCTCGTCATCCTCCTCAGCGCGTTCATCTCTCCTCCCACGGCGGGAAATTTCTGCACGTGGCGCACGCACGCTGTGGCCTTTCCCGCTCGTCCTGCTGCCCAGCCCCCTCCTTCCAATTGTGCCGTCAACAGCCATGTCCACGCCGCCGATTGATTCCAGTGCATGTTCGTCGGAAAAAGGAAATCAATATGACACGTATGTTCCATGTTGCTGGAGTTGGGCCGCGCTGGATCCATCTATCCAGCAGAGCGATTGTTCTGCCGGTGAGAGCCCGTCTATGGCGACAGTGATCGTTGTCACCATAGGAACAAAATAAAAACACTATCCTGAACAGAAAAGCAAGAAAAAATTCGGAGACTTTAAAAATAGAGAGTCTGATTTAAAGACTCTGATGTAGAGCATATATATTTTGACTGTCTAAATAAGTTTAGAGAGCTAATTTAGAGATCCAAATTTCCATAAGCTCTTGGAGTTGCTCAGAGGAAATTTAAATAACTGTAGATAGAGACTACTCCTTCGGTACCAAAATAAATCAGCTTGCCAAAGTCAATTCAAACCATTTTGAACTACTTGATGCAATTTATATAAAAAAAAGTGCATCAATATTTATGCCTGGATATATCTTTTTATTTATTTTTTTTAAAAAAGAGTGATGGTCAAAGCTAGGATAATCTAACTTAATTTGATTGGATATATAGAATAACTTAATATACAAGTACGTAGGAGTACTTGCGATGACAGGTAGCAGCAACTTCTATCTTTCTTCCTCGTGAAGTAAATACTGAAATGGATATCGACGTCTTTAAAGTTAGCTGACGTTTGGCGTTGAAAAATGTCGAGCGCGAGCTAATACACATGGTGGTTTCCAAGCCATATGCTGGTTTCACACCCTGTACGCACGTTACACCCTATGCTAGCTTTTTCATCGTTTAAGGAATAGATAGAAGAGCCTGGGACAAAAGGGTCAAAGCTAAGCCACCTGTTTTTTCTCCGGAGTACCTTTTCTCTCTTCTTTTTGTATCGGAATCGGAAGAGTATATGCTCCTGTCCACCGGCCGGCTGCTGACTGTTGTCTTTCTGTGCCGTCCAGTACATGGTGTTCGCCTGCTCCGACTCCCGCGTGTGCCCGTCGGTGACCCTGGGCCTGCACCCCGGCGAGGCCTTCGCCGTCCGCAACATCGCCAGCATGGTGCCACCCTACGACAAGGTAAGCAAAGCACGCCTCCAGCATGCGATTGGTGGTGCCATTGCGATTGCAACTCACACACCACACCTTGGACTGCTGTGCTGCAGACCAAGTACGCCGGCATCGGGTCCGCCATCGAGTACGCCGTGTGCGCCCTCAAGGTGGAGGTCATCGTGGTCATCGGCCACAGCCGCTGCGGCGGGATCAAGGCGCTCCTCTCCCTCGAGGACGGCGCGCCCGACAAGTTGTAAGCACCCCTACTACTACTGTATTCTGGAGTATAGCGGATGAATGATTCAGACATTGACGACAGCTACTGCCTCTTCTTTCGCATCACTTGTTGTTGTTGTTATTGTTGTTGTTGTTGTTGTTGTTGAGAGCATGTTACGGCTCTATTTGTCCACGTACAGCCACTTCGTGGAGGAATGGGTCAGGATCGGCGCCCCGGCCAAGACCAAGGTGCAGGCGGACCACGCGGACCACGCCTCGGTGCCTTTCGAAGACCAATGCTCCATCCTAGAGAAGGTACGTACGTATCCTGTGTTGGATCTCTGAACACGACGTCTCGATCTCTGAATATGCATACGCTTTCCATCTTGTTGACAGGAGGCCGTCAACGTGTCTCTTGAGAACCTCAACTCGTACCCGTTCGTCAAGGAAGGGCTGGAGAAAGGGACCCTAAAGCTGCTCGGCGGCCACTACGACTTCGTCAATGGAAAGTTCGAGACATGGGACCCTTGAGCGGCCCAAACAGCCGCTTCGTATCGTATATATATAACTCCAACAAGGGCTACACCATACAATCAACAAATATACGCTCCCGGATTTATTTGCCGCGTGGAGTACTTATTTGCCGCTATACATACACATATACCGGAATTGACCGATGAGAACAACTATATATACTGTAATAAGCAATACCTGCGTGCTTTGACTTCTAACGCGGAGTTTTTT
Source organism: Microstegium vimineum (assembly GCA_022036555.1). Classification (NCBI taxonomy): domain Eukaryota; kingdom Viridiplantae; phylum Streptophyta; class Magnoliopsida; order Poales; family Poaceae; genus Microstegium; species Microstegium vimineum. The sequence continues at coordinate 31,317,005 of CM039138.1, forward strand.
TATATGATATAAAGTATATATGATGTATAATTTGATCAACCTGTGGTCAGAAAACATCAGCCATGTTTATACTATCTCACACTGTTCTCTGTCTATCTGTGTGTGTCTGTTAAATGCTTGAATCATCCCCTCAAAGAGAAGAACCGCTATCCCTGTTCCAAAAAAAAAGAAGAGAAGAACCGCTATTGGGTGCTATGTTTTTTTTTCTTTTTTTTTCTCCATCGGTGAAAAGTGAGCATTTGGCATGAACTCCCAGACTTTCTTGTGGGCATGACTTCATCTTGGGCCGCAGACCCTTTGATGTAGGCCGGCTAAACATATTTTGTTTAGAGAATACTAAAAAATACTTCTTTTTATAATGGAAGACTTTATTAAAACCACCAAGCCAAAGACATCGAGTCGATATCTGCCTTGGAGAGCACTTTTGGCCTCCCTAACAAGAAGCATACAACAAATAAACAAATTAAACATACATTTTAATAGCCATTAATCCATAGACTAGACCGCCACTCGTGCGTGGAAAAAAAATCTATGGCCACATGCACCAATTATCAGAGATCTCAGCAACTAAAACTTGTATAAGTGAAATCCCTATGCTTTTTTTATACAACTACCATTGTTTGCATGCAAGGGCTCCCAACCAGCGTCGGCGCCCTTTCTCAAAAACCTGCTCGGTCCCCTCCTTTCTCCTAACCGGTGACATCATCAGTGGACAGAGGAGTAGGGACCCGATCTCTTTTTTTTCATAGTTTTAGATTTGGTTTATGGATCCTTGTTGATCTAGTTTTGGTTCTAATGTCATTGATGAGGTGGCAGCGAAGATGGTACTTTGAAATAAGGTCACTCTAGTTTCTCTCTATCTCGACGATGTTCGATCTGGCGTCAGTTGGCCGGTGTTCTTACCACTAGAAGCAACTGGTTGACTTATCATGTGACGATTCCAACCTCTTCTTTTTGGTCTATTCTACTGCAAGGCTTGCAATCTCTTCAAACACCTATTTTGATGGTGAAGCATTGAAAGCTTGTGCTTGTTGGAGGATTCCTCCAACTCATGATCTTTCAGTGGATACTAGATCTCGTTTTCAGCAGCGAGTGGATTTAGCGGTCTTTAAAGCCACGTTTGGCGAGGGTGTTTGCAGTAGTCCCTTTTCTTTGTTTTCTTTGCAGTGTGATCTTCAAGCTCCGACAGACAATGGATGTTTGAAAGAAGATGATGGATTTGGTCTTTGATGTACTAATATATTTTAGAGGTCATTTTGTGTCTTTTTGTCCATCATTTGTACTAGTTTTTGTTTTACTTGAGATATATTATATCTGAAACACTCTTTTTAGTGTTGTATGCTATTTTTGGCCTAGATTTGTAATTTTTAGAGGCAACTGAGCACCGGTCTCTAAGCGAGGTGGAAAATTAGAGTCGACTAGAGCAGTCGCCTCTAGAAATAACACATGTTAGTGATTCGATGAGCTGGTGTAATGAGCAATCAATGCTTGGGTTGATCAACCTTCACTTTGTCTATGGTGCGATGCTTTTTATAGGAGCCATGCCCAAGTTTATATATACTAGAGGGCAATGGGAGTCCAAATTCTAGGCCTTTAATAGGGTTTTGTGTCCTACTTCTCTGATCTCTAGCGACCCTGGACGCTGTCTTCATCTTGTAGCAGAGGGCTAACATCATCCCAGTTGCCTCTGACATACTCTACCGTTGCTTGGAGGTGATCATTAAGTGCCATGAGCAACTATTGTACCTTCCTCAGGTTTGCCTTCTCACGCAGAGGGTGACTACCATACAGGGCCAGACCCATTGTTTAATGGGTGCATGTTGACCTTTGTCATGTTGCATCATGTTGCGAACATGATCCTGCGCTAGGAGTAGTCGACATGACCTCACGAGAGTGAGAAAATGGAGCTATGGCTAGGTCTGGCGCTCTATTGCTCTATTCACGCTAAAGATTCTTGGGTATATTCTTGGTGACGGTCGGGTGTGAGAGCCTAGCCCAAGCAAGACCAGTGCTTACGATGGGGCCCTTGCTCGACTATTGTTTCCCAAGGTCGTAATCTACCTAGATCTGGCTAAGCCCTCGGGTGTGAGTGGTCCAAAAGAGGACTTATAGTTTTTTAATTAGCCACTCAACCCTAGATAAGGTGGTGCATCGTGACTTCATTCCTCAAATTTGGTGGAATGACTCCATTTCTTATATCGGTACGAATTATTAGCTTAAGAGGAATTTGGTGATGATGCATCAACCTATTTGATTTTACAAATCAAACAAAAAAGTGAGAAATGAGTAGATGATGGACCAATTCTTCTCAAACAAAACACACTCTTAGTCCCTCGATCGTTCACCAGGTGCCTAAATTTTCTCTTGAAACAGACCTAGTAAGACCTACTAAACCGATGGGCTCGAATGTGTGTGCGAGAGCATCCAATTGATGTAGCCCACGAGCTCCCGGTGGATTAGTTGAATCAGGTGGTTAATCAGATCGTCATGACACTAATCTAAGGGTTTAATAATCTATCTCTTTGTTCGAAACTCAACAATACACGTTGGGGAAGTTGTTTCATTTTAACCCGTTTGACGAGAAACGAATCCTAAAATTGGTGGAGATATTATGCGAAGGGGAAGGGGGGGCTTAAAGTTGCGGTGGGAGACACTAGGCTTCCTAAAATCGGTGGAGAAATTATGTGAAACAGGGTTATTTCAATCTAGGGACTTTTACATGTATGCCATTAAAAAAAATAATTACACACAAGTCATTAAAAAGGATGAATTCTCACAAGTGTCACTCTTTTGTACTCCACACCACTACCGTTTGATTTGTCTCTAACGGTGTTAAACTGTAGTTGTAAAAAGTCAAAAATACCTTTACATTTAAATATACTATTAATTATTTTTAACATCTTCAAAACTTAAAATGAAAAAACTCAGAACTAAAAAGTTACAAATCTGGCTGAGATCTACAATTTTCACATAAAAATTATCTTCATTTAATTTTTAATAAAAATATATGATTTAATATGATTAATATATCTTATGAAAATCATACATTTTTTGTACGTAATTGAATGAAAACATTTTTATATGAAAATTGGAGATCTCGGCGAGATCTACAATTTTCTAGTTATGAGTCTTTTTCATTTGAAGTCGTTAGGATGCTAAAAAAATTTTAATAACATATTTAGATATAAGGGTGTTTTTAACTTTTCACGGCTACAGTTTAACACCGTTAGAGATAAATCTAATAGTAGTAGCATATAGAGGCCCAAAGTGTAAATTACTATTTTTTTAAATCTCTACTATAATTGAAATCTTCTAAAAGAAGGTGAAGCCTTGATCTCACCCCTGACTCAGAGGCAGACTTCCCACCCTCCGGCTTCCGACCCTCCGCGTCACTCATCAATCCACCTCCGCGTCACATCTCCCGCCCGTCTTTCCCTCTCAACTCGACAATCGCAGATCGCAAATAAACAAAAACGAATCGGCAAAATCGAAAAAATAGCAAGTCGTCGCCGCCTGCGGCGCTCCCTGCACGCGCCGCGCCCGCGCCCTCCGCCGCCTGCGCGCGCTGCGGCCAGCGCCCGACGCGTCGCGACCGCGTACCGCACTCATCAATCCACCTCCGCGTCACATCCCTGCCTGCCCCCCTCAACTCGGCAATCGCAGATCGCAAATAAAAAATGAATCGGAAAAATCGAAAAAAAACAGCAAGCCGCCGCCGCGTGCGGCGCTCCGTGCACGCGTCGCGCCTGCCGCGACTAGCCAGACGCCGCCGCGCCCGCGCCCGCCGCCGCCTGCGCGCACTGCGGCCAGCACTCGCCCGCGCCCCACCCATGCGCCCGTAGCCACCAGCACGCGCCCACGCCCCACCCCCTTGCCCACAGTCACCAGCACGCGCCGCCGCCTGCGCGCGCTGCGGCCACACCCCACCGCCGCTCCCGCAGCCGCCAGCACGCGCCAGCACCCCACCTGCCGCGACCGCGTCCCGCACACCGCCTAGGAAGGTCGTCGGGTAAGTATACATGTTTTACTTTCTCATTTGCAAATGAACTGAATCTTTTTCTCCGCCACATACAGGTTGTTCCCTGTCTCCTCCCTAAGCCCCTTCTTATTCGTAATACAATAAGTTTTGTGTTCTCCTGCCATGGATTTGTACTTCTTGAAAATGTTGGAAAGTGTCTATTTTTTATGATCTAAAGGTGTTCGACAAAATGACAGAGTTAAATGACATACTCATGGTCAAGCAATGCATCTGCACTAAGGTACCTGGAACAACAAAATTCTTTGATTCTTGTTAATTTAAGTTCCAAAAATAAATTATGTTGCATTTATGGGTGGATCCAAGTGGCACTTTGACCACACACTCCTTGTATTTGTAACCAGATTATCAAATTCTATCTCATAATTGTACAATATCTAGTCCTCTCTTTTTAAAGTTAGGTCAAACTCGGTTGCCTACGGTCTATAATATGCAGTGATGAAGTATTAATGTTATAACTAATGATGCCCTTTCAAATGTAGGGCATAGCATTTTTGTAATGTGGGGGATGATGCTTGTCTAATTTTTTGGATGCTCGAATTGACACTGGCCCTGCTATTAAGTTGAGTGCATGAATGTCGGATTGTCGCAATGTTCCGCATCTAACTCTGTCCGAATGTGGGATTGTCTCAATCTGGGCTTGGGAGGAGCTGGTTCTCCAATTCACAAATTCGACGGTCATAAAGCTGTTGTTCTCTGTGTTCAGGTATGTAAACATAATATTTTTGCTATTATGTGCTCTTTATGGAGATATGGTTGGTGATAGGTTTTGATCATCTTGAGGAGAAGACCGAGCTTCTGCATGCTCTCATCAACGATAGGAAGCTACCAGATCTTCCAAAGTTGAAGCAGGTAGCTTAAATTTCTCTATCTAATTATTTGCAACTCTGAAAACCTTTGATTATTGATGGTGTTCTTTGATCTTGGCCCAACTATGAATTAGACTATTTTGAAAATAATTCTTGTGATGGATATATAGATATGTTTTTAGTTTGTAAATGATGTAGATTTTTGGTTTGAAAATGATGCAGGTTGTGTCGATTATCGATGGGCAACAAGCCATTAGCAATTTGTGTTTTCTATTATATTGACTTGATGCTTATACCAAACTTATATGACGAACTGCTCTTTTGTGGAGCACTGGCAACAGTGTCATTAACAATTCTGCTATCATTACTTGGATCTGAAGCCAATTGAAATATGTTAATCGAGATTTTGTGAAATGCTCTTTGGTGTTGTCGGATGGTTCTGAGGAACTTCTTTCTTTATAATGAAAATTATATGTATGGCCATGTGTGCTATGGTTGAGTTCTGTGGTTACTGAATCCTTTTGGCACAAATTGCAGAAACACAAATATTTGCCAATATATCTGCAAAAAGAGTTGTTATTGACTATAGTACTCAGAACTTAGATACTGCATTTTTATCCATAGAGGAGGATGTTAAAAAGAAAAGTTTATTTTGAAACCCACCAGTTCTTCTCCAAATAATTGGTTGTGTATTCATATCCAAAATAGTAGCTCCTGGTTAACCGTAAAAAAAGTTGGGTTTACCTTAGTTTCTTTGTTGTTTCTATTTTTATTTTCTTGTATTGAACATGGTGCTTTTCATAAAAGTTTGGTTTACCTCTGTAAAAAACTAAGTTTTGGACGTTGTTTAGAAGTCAACTTTCAGTAACTTATAAGGGGGCATTACTTTTTTTGTTTTTTTGGATTGTTTTTAGCTAAATAAACTCTGAAATTATAATACATATTCCTTCTATGAATATTTAAGATATGATTATATGAGGGATTGCTTACTATAAACTCAAAGGGGAATTAAGTTCCATAGAAAATGTTACTTGGGTGTTTGTTGAACCCTCAAACTGGCTGCTCCTTTCCCTATGGACCGTCACTTGTCAGGTCGTGCACATGCTGCCTTAGGGTTCTTTGCACCGGCTGCGTGTGTCGTCATCTGTAGCATTAGGAGGGCCCGTCATAGGTCTACGACAACTAAAGGGGCACGATCATCGTCCGGCGAGACAGAGCTTACACCCGAGGGGTTGGGCGAGACAGAGACCGGGTCGGGCAAGACACGTCCGAGGGGTTAGGCGAGACAGAGCCCGCACCCTTGAATTGGGCAAGATGGAGCTTAAGCCCGAGGGGTTGGGCGAGATAGAGCCCTCGCCCTCGGGTTGGGTGAGACAGATTTCGCGCCCTCAAGTCGAGCGAAGCAGAGGATGTCGATCAACACTATAAGCATAAATAGTCTCCGACTATATTTCGTACACTACACACATAAATAATAACATAATAAGGGGCTGACGTTTTGACGAGTCGTACAACAACTCTGAAGATCTCCAATATATGATTAAGAAGTTTGGGAGAATGTAACTATGTCTTCTTATTAAAAGAAAAAATATTACATATATTGTGTATAGGTTCAAATACAATTGTGTAAAAGTTAAATTTCACAAAACTAAATTGATTACTTTTAGCAGTATTCTCTATATAAAACTGTAGCGTTAGCACGAGTAAATATACTAGTGACGTAAGTGTAAAAACCCCTTTTCTAACCGCTTTCAGCTTCGGTGCGTTCCCGTTCAAATCGGAGGAAGCCAAATCAATCCTTACTGCTAACGAATAGTATCCCTGACCGAGTTCAATTTCATCCCGACTAAAATCTGCAAAATCCTCTTCTCCTTCACCGTCCCTCGTTCGCGGACAGTCCAAAAAGACAGGCAACGAGCGACGAACGCAATCTGTCCCTCCCCGAGCGGCTCGCGAGCGGGATCGGCGATGGGGGGCTGCTTCGGCTGCTTCCTCGTTCCAAAGCCTCCGCGGGAAAACCCGATGCATCGGGAACAGTTGGTCCGACGCGGATCGAGCTCTGCCGTCTACCCCTACTACCCAGCACCGATGGTCACGTACAGCGAGGTCAGCCTCCGGTTACCTGCCCGCATTGTGTTGTTTCAACTTTCACCCTCGTGGCTGACGGCTGCTGCCGAGGTTTGCAGGGGCTGGGCGCTGCGGAGAGATTGGAGGTTGGGTTCCGGACGTTTAAAAAGAACATCTACGAGTGAGTTTGCTCTTACGGTCAAGGAATTCTGCACCTGAATTTTAGTTTGTTCCTGTCCTGATTCAGTTCGTTCTAATTTGGCGGTTGTTGCAGTCAGAACCCAATGTTGTTCGGCCAGCTCAAGTCTGCCCAGTCGCCGAAGGTATTTTCCATTCATTGATGTCTGCACCCACAAAAAAACTCTGATCATTCAACTGTATTCAGGATGTGTCCATTCATCAGCACAACTACAAACCGATAGTTCAGCCAAATAAAACCTTTTCAAAAAAAATAAAAACTGAACAGAATGTCTGGTTATTTTGTTGCTGCTTCTGCTTTCTCTTGTCCTAAGAAAGTTATATACGGAAAGTTGCAACTTTATTTATAGTCTGAATAATAAATATACTAGAAATCGAAATTCTGGTCTCAGGGTTTTGGAAATCTCATGATACTAAATGAAACCCCACAAACAAGAATTAACCTGCAGTTTTTCAGTTCAGAAGTAGGTCTTTAAAACAAAAGGTAATACACGTAGCTTCGTTTTTGCAGCAGTTTCTGCTGGACCACGGACCAGCATTAGCTTCTTCTCCTCATGATACTAAATGAGCATTAGCCTTGTTGGTCGCACAGGGTCAAATCTTAAACATGGAAATCTGTGTGTTGCTCACATACTCCCTCCGTCCCGCGACGACTGTCGTTTAAGCGTGAGATTGAAACGTCCGCATTCATGATACTTGCCCTGCACCTGGACCTCTATTAGTCTATGTTCAACCAGTCAATGATGCACCTGCCTATAGCCTACAACGACAAAAGCAATGGGACAGAGGGAGTACAAGAATAAGCTGATGACAACTTCAAAAATGCAATTATGCCCATCCAAAACTGGTTATATAACATAAAAAGCTGCAATCATGCCCACCTTACCGCTTCACCCTGCATACAAATTCTTGATGGGGCAACAAACCTTGCTCTCTGGAGGGTCGCTTTTGTAGTTGGAGCACTTTGCCAACTGTGGAACTCCCAACAATAATAAATGCACAAGAGAACTGTGCATGTGGTGGTGTCTGATACTCTCTCTCGTTGCCTGTTAAACAGATGCGGCGAATGTCTTTTTACCCCGTCATGCATATTTACATATTGTCTATTTGGCAATTGGTCTTGTCCTTTGTGTTTTAGTTTAATTTACACTTCACAGTTCATATGTTTTCATACATTCTGTGAGTTTCTGTAATTTAGTATCTGGAGATGATCAGTTTAGTCAGCTGGAGATAAGCAGGTAACCTACCTGCTGTGTCAGGTGGGACTTGGAACCTGGAGCTCCACCAAAATAATTAGCGCCTCCAATCAAGTTGTAGTGTTTATGGTCTGATTGGGGTGTCTGTAATATGTTCATTCACATCATCATTCATTTCATATACCATTTTAGAGGCACTTAAGAAGTCCTACGAGGCTTGGGAGCCCCCGCGTCGCCTCCCGCAAGGCGGCTCAGGCGGCGGAACCCTAGGGCCGCCGCCAGGCCCCTCCCCCGCGCTCCCCCCGCCTCGCCACCGCCGGAGGGGGCCTCCAGGAGGCCCGCGCGGCCCCCCAGGAAGGTGGCGGCGAGGCCCTTTCGCCCAGATGTGCGGACTCCCGGCGGGGCGCCATCCGGCAGCGGAGGCGGTGATGGGGCTCTCGCCCGGCGGCGGGTTCCTGCCCGTGACGCCGGGGAGTGCCTCCCCTTGGCCGGATCCTGCCGTTTCTCGGCCGGATCTGCTGAGAGGGCGGGGTTTGGCTAGTCGGTGGCGTCTTGGTGGGGCTGCTGACGGTGCCGGCCGCGGTGGTAGCTGCTCCCCTCCGGCGGGGAGCGGTGACTGGGTGTCGCAGGAGGGCTGCCGCCCTTTCGGGTGTGGGGGAGGATGAGGGGCTCCCTCCCCCTCTCCTCGTCCCCCGCCTCCTCTCCTCGGTGGTTGTTTCGTGGCGGCGGCTGGGGTTGTGGCGGTGTTGGGGGGCGGTCTTCGTCTACGCCGTCCCTCCCCCATGCCTCCGATCGCTGTCGTGGGGCGGTCGTTCTTGGAGACGGAGGCCACGACGTCCGCGGGGGTGCTGGTCCGGGGCTTCGCTCCAGATCCGACACCTTCGAGGGGTGGTGGTGCCAGCGACGGGGGCTCGGCCGGATGCGGTGGCCGGCAGCGGCTACAGTTTTTTCGGTGAGCGGTTGGTGGAGGTTCACGGTGGCGGAGGGCTGGTGTTCGGCAGGGGACTCGGCAGGGTGCTGGCGCAGCTTTGCGGTTGCTCGCGTGGCCGGCGCGTCTACTCTGGTGAGAATTCTTCTGATGGCTGGCAGCGATGTCTTGGTGGCTGGTGGGGATCCGAGTTTCTTGCCCGAGTCAATGCTGGGAATGTTTTGGGCGAAATCCTGGCGACGGCGACACTTGTGGGTGTCGTTCCCCTGTTGAGGGCGTCGCGTCCTTAGCACATTCCATGGGTGAGAACCCGGTCCTGCCATGGACGGACGACGGCGGCGCTTGGGCGTCGTAACCTTCTTGAAGGCGTCGTTGTGGAATTCGACTCGGCTGGGATGTCTTGGGTAGTACTACTTCGTCGTCTTTGTCAACGTGTTCGTGGTTGGTGCCAGTGGTGGTTTAGGCTTAGCTTGTTTTCAGTTGCTTAGTCTTTTAGGTTTTTGTTCCTTTCTTTTGAGTTGGCGTCAGTGGTGGAGCTCCTAGTGGTTTTAAGTGGACGCTCGTGTCGATGACCCAATCCGACCGAGCGATAGTTTGTGGAGCTCCTAGTGGTTTAAAGTGGAGGCTCGTGTCGACAACCAAGTTCTAGTGGCTACAGTGGTTAGAGGCTTGTGTCGATGTCCCAATCCGACCAAGCAAGGAGTTGAATAGATGAGTACAGCTGAGTTGGCGCTCTCTGTAGCGCGAATTGAGTTGCTTTGGTACCTAGATGTGAAGTTGGAGTAGGGTACCCTCCAAATTGTATGGTTTTTCTGGCCCGGTTTCCAGTCAAAAAACTGGGCTGGCACTTGCCTTTTCCTTTTATTCGTCTAATAGAAATCCCGGCAAAGCTTTTGCCGGCCTTTCGAAAAATCATCATTTATTTCATGGGAAGGAGACACATAAAGCATACATGAACAATTTCCACTCATCTTCTGGATATTAGACAGGAGTGGATGTTAATCATTCAATGTCTATCTACTTCCTTGCTGTGTTGCAAAGGTCCCCAAGAAATATATAGTCAAAACCATTCCATTTGGAAATCTTTTATCTCTATAAGGTTCGCGTTGGAAGGAGTCAGCCTTTTTTTTCTCCTCTCTGATTTGATGGTTACTCTGTTATTTCTTGCAGTACATGGTGTTTGCATGCTCTGACTCGCGTGTTTGTCCATCAGTGACCCTTGACCTAAAGCCAGGAGAAGCCTTTACTGTCCGTAATATTGCCAGCCTGGTCCCAGCCTACAAGCAGGTTCATGCTTATGGATATTATTTTTCACATTTTATTTTCAAGAAGAAGTAATAATTCTGACCAGTGCTTTTTGGAGATACAATTAACTAACCTGGACATTCATTTATGATCACAGAATGTGCACTCCAATATCGGTTCAGGCATCGAGTATGCTGTGACCATCCTCAAGGTGAGCTTCTCCCTGTTGTTATTAGAATGAGTAACCCTAAAACATCCATCTTGCATTCATATGTTTTGGTTCATTTGTCAATGAATGTGAAATAGTCTTGTAAGAAAAAAAAAAGACAATAAAAACACAGTGCCACCAGACTACTTTTGCTACAGGATGCTGTTGCATTCCTCCTTAATTGTTAGCATGATTTGGGAAGGTAATTTTTTTGTCATGCGACATTTATATCTAATAATCTATGAATAAACCTAAATTAGTTTGTTGTTCAGAATCGCTGTGTTAAGTATACCTCCATTAGCTATATCAAAATCACTGAAATTTCTGCCGAGGAATAAAATATTCCTACAATGGAATGAAGCAGTTATACTGTATATACTCACATAAATTGCCCTATATGTGAAGTAAAGAGATCTATTCTTCTGTCCATGGAAAACAAGTTGATGGAGACCCTATTTGCAGGTTGAGTTTATTGTGGTTATTGGTCACAGCTGCTGTGGTGGAATCAGGGCACTCCTCTCTTTGAAGGAAGATAGACCACCGACCTAGTAAGTAATCATCTTAATCTTGCTCCAAATTGTCTGCCTCCACTATGTTTGGTGATAAAGAAAACTATGCATAATTGTATGATACAAAGAGGTGTAGAAAAACATGCATGATTGTATATTTTCCATAAACAAGTGAGCTAAAAGTTCTCTTGAGTAATAGGTACTGTGCTAATATATAGGAGTATTAATCTAAGCATCTTTGATACTCTCTTTTATTCTAAATTATATTCTGTTCACTTGATCTCTTAGCCACTTCATTGAAAACTGGGTCAAGATCGGTCTGGATATCAAAAAGAAGGTGGAGAGAATACACGCCTTTCTGCCTTTTGATGAACAATGCACCAAGTTGGAAATTGTAAGTCTACTAAAAATTTGTTTTCAGTTTGCTGATTTATTTCTCAATTGCTAACCAAGTTAGTGAAACCCCAGTGCTAAGAGCAACTCCAATAGTTTGACAATTTTGGTTTGACAAAACATGGAATTTGTCAACTCTAAAATAGATATGTCAAAGCAAAAAATATGCAATCTCCAACAGTTCCCCATAATGACTTGGCAAAAACGGAAATTATGGACCAGTGGACCCGGTCGTTATTTTTTTCACGACATTTTCCTGTTCCGCCGTGAAAAAAAAAAGGAAGAAAAAAAAATACCGCCGCCCAGTGTTCTACCGTGAAAAAAAAGGAAAAAAATTGCCTCCCCCTTTTTACGGTCGCCAAATTGCCAAGTGCGGGCTCCTATTTGCAACTTTGGTAAAAATGCCAAGCCCAGATGTCAAACTGTTGGTCACCAATTTTTTAGTTTTTTTGACAAAATTAGATATGCCAAGTCTAAATGCCAAACTGTTGGAGTTGCTCTAACTACTAGTTGTTTCTCAATCGGATTACATGCTGATCTAGCATTTTTGAATGGTATATGCAGGAGGCCGTCAATTTGTCCCTTGGAAACCTGAAGACGTACCCGTTTGTCATGGATAGATTGGCCAAGGGAACACTCAAACTCATCGGTGCTTACTACGACTTTGGTTGTGGCACCTTCCGGACTTGGAATGCCTGACAGCAGAAGTTCTGGAAATTGTGGTCTGTATATAATGGTGTCTGTATATACAATTCTCAGTACGCATACAATGGTGTGATACAATGGTGGCACTTGTACTCAGTACTCTGCAGTGTGCATTAGGTACTTACGGGTGATATTATTTTAACTGCTGATATTACAATTCGTGCTGGAGATGGAAACTTTGGCATATGGCAGGTATGAAAAAGGAAAGAATGAAAGGTTCCGTGTGGACTCTAGAAATTCGGAGCGGGTGTGATTTTTAGGCTGATCTATTTCTGAGAGATTGAATTATTTTTTTTCAAAAAATTCTGAGAAATTGAGATGAACTTTTGTGCCAGTCCATTTTGAAGCAGTTTGTATCCCCAGTTCTCCGCGTCTGGAGTAGGGTAAAATGAATTGTATATTAGTTAATACTACCTCCGTATATAGCAACAGAAACTTGTGGTCAATTTGCATGTGCTCAATGTTGTGTTTAGCCTACCGATGGGATGCGTGTCCAAATCCTAGTGGCTGAAGTGATTGCTGACGGTGCAGATATCAGTTGGCATTTTGGTAACCAGATGTTGTTTACATAGATTTCGCAGCTCATAATTCTGGAGCTGGAGCTTCCCTCGTTGCATCGCGGTACTTTCGTTAACTCTCTTCTACTTCTACGGCAGGCTTGTAGCGGATCAAAACTCGCAGTGCGAAGGCCCAAGGCGGATAAGACGAGTGGGCAGAACGTGTGCCACGGCATCTGCGGCACGTAGCCGAACTGTGCCATATTGGCATACGAGTATTGCCGTGTCGTGAATCGTTTCCAAAATTGCAATTCCAGGATGAGAGGGAGTGAGAGAAAAAAAATCGATGGGATGTGGGAGCGTCCTGCCGGACCGGGCCAGAATCACCGAGCCTCTCCATTCCGCCGCGGTCCGCCACAGCCTGGCGTCTCCCAAAGTTGCCATACGGCCCAAATGGAAAGTACACCAACCAGAGAGAACACCGCCGCATATCCCGGCGTTTCCTTTCTTCTCATTTTTTTTTCATCATCGGACATAGAAATACCAGAAGGCATGCGCCCGCGCGCTCTTCTCTCCTTGCCGCCCGCGTCCTCCCTCGGCACCAATGCGGCCACCACCGCACGTCGCCACCTCCCCCTCGGCCGCCTTCCACGCCGGGTCATCCCGGCGCCGGCCCCGCCACCGCGGCGGGAGCGGGATGCCGACGATGTCCGTCCCCTCCTGCTGCTGCCGCGTCGCGGCGCTCGTGTCCCTCCTCGCGGCCACGGCGGTGCTCACGTTCTCCCTGCCCTCTTCCCCCGGCGTATCCACCACGGGGACAACCGACTTCGCTGGAGCATTGTCAGCCGCGAAGAACGTGACGCCGCCGCTGCCGTTGCCGCACTTGTCAGCGCCTCCGGCACCCGCAACGCCGCCCCCTTCTCCTCCGCTATCCTCGCCCGCCGTGCGGCGCCGAAAGCGAGAGGTGGGACAGCGCTGGGTGTCCCGTGCCTTACCGTGGTTTCCTCGGTCGCACCATGCTGAATCCGTTTAATTTGCCCGTCCGTGTCTGTGATCAGCCGTCGTACTGGAGGATGGCGCCGGAGGAGGCGCTGCGCTACGCCAACAAGGAGATACGGAACGCCGAGCCGGTGCTCGACGACGACCCCGACCTGTTCGCGCCTCTGTTCAAGAACGTCTCCCAGTTCAAGAGGTAACCTACCAAACGGTTCTTGTCGCTTCTTTTCTTCCTCGTCCCACATGATGGAGGTGTTTCCAAGTTTTCCGTGTGCGTTTTGGCATGTTTCCTTCCCTGCATACATAATCTTTCTGTGACATGCCTACTAATGATTGCGAATTATCTTTTTTTTAAAAAAGCTTATTAATCGCGAAAATTGTAATCTTGATGTGACGAGCCACTCTTACATTTATGCTCATTTCATTTACTACCGAAAACGATCCCGTGCAATGCAATGACTAAACGCGTCATAATTGTAGCAAATGTGGTCATCATCTCATCCAGGAGCTATGAACTGATGGAACGGATACTCAAAGTTTACATTTACCAGGACGGCCGGAGGCCCATCTTCCACACGCCTCCCCTCAGCGGCATCTACGCCTCGGAGGGCTGGTTCATGAAGCTCCTCAAGGAGAGCCGCCGCCACGTCGTCACCGACGCCACCAAGGCGCACCTCTTCTACCTGCCCTACAGCTCCCAGCAGCTGAGGCTCACGCTCTACCAGCCCGACTCCCACAACCTCAGGCCGCTCGCCGCCTACCTGAGGAACTTCGTCAGAGGCCTAGCCAACAAGTACCCCTTCTGGAACCGCACCAGAGGAGCCGACCATTTCCTTGTCGCCTGCCATGATTGGGTAACCTAGCTAGCTAGCTCTTTAATTTGAGTCTTGTCGTCACGATCCATACAATATACAGAAATCAATGGATCGAATGGATCTTGCAGGGACCTTACACGACGACCGCGCACCGCGACCTCCGCAGGAACACCATCAAGGCGCTGTGCAACGCCGACAGCTCCGAGGGTATCTTCACCCCAGGGAAGGACGTCTCGCTGCCCGAAACGACGATCCGGACACCGAGGCGGCCGCTCCGGTACGTCGGCGGCCTGCCGGTCTCCCGCCGGAGCATCCTGGCGTTCTTCGCCGGCAACGTGCACGGCAGGGTCCGGCCGGTGCTACTCAAGCACTGGGGCGACGGGCAGGACGACGACATGCGGGTGTACAGCCTGCTGCCGAGCCGGGTGTCACGCCGGATGAACTACATCCAGCACATGAAGAACAGCCGATTCTGCCTCTGCCCCATGGGGTACGAGGTGAACAGCCCCCGCATCGTGGAGGCGTTCTACTACGAGTGCGTGCCCGTCATCATCGCCGACAACTTCGTGCTGCCCTTCAGCGAGGTGCTCGACTGGACCGCCTTCTCCGTGGTGGTCGCCGAGAAGGACATACCGGACCTCAAGAACATCCTGCAGGGCATCTCGCTTCGGAGGTACGTCGCCATGCACCACTGCGTCAAGCGCCTGCAGCGCCACTTCCTGTGGCACGCCAGCCCGGTCAAGTACGACCTCTTCCACATGATACTGCACTCCATTTGGTTGAGTAGAGTCAACCAGGTTGATGAGCTTGACGGCTGAACTGTAGTTTCAGGCTTCATCTCTTAACTTCTTACGGCAGCTTGCCTACTATCAGTGCTGTATAATAGAAATCAGTTAGGTTCTTCAGATGTCTGAGAACTGAGATGGTTTTGTCAAGATATATATCTTTAGGAATCGTAACTGTTCTTAGGGTGTGTTTGGTTTACCCCCCTAAAGTTTAGTGATCCCTAAAGTTTAGTGATCCCTAAAGTTTAGTGCATCAACTAAAGTTTAGGGGGCACTTTAGGGGGGTTGTTTGATGATTTAGGGTCTAAAATCACGTAAGTTTAGCTACTAAAGTTTAGGGGACTGTAACCAAAACCCCCTTAGTTCGTTCAATACATATGCCTTTTTAACTGTATCTAGAGAAGCATTTCCTCCTACGTCGAAAAGGAGTGTCACGACTCACATGCAACTCATGTTCTCTGCGATTGTAGACATTCTCTCTAGTAGAGAAATGACTTGTAGTCCCGGTTGGAAAGAGCCTTTAGCTCCGGTTTTAACCAGGACTACCAATTCGGGACTAAAGGTCCCTTCCTTTAGTCCCGGTTGGTGGAACTGATGCTAAATGTCCATCTCCAGTTAAAAAAATAAAACTCCATCCAACTGCAC